>CM055119.1:150745222-151345222 GCA_029206835.1 Rana muscosa | reverse complement strand
CAGTAAGCCACGCCCCATAACAGTTAGAATCACTCCCTAGGACACACTTTACCCTTTCAGCGTCCCCTACTGGTTAACGCCTTCACTGCCAGTCACATTTACACAGTAATCAGTGCATTTTTTTAGCACTGATCGCTGTATAAATGTGAATGGTCCCAAAATAGCGCCAAAAGTGTCTGATGTGTCCGCCATAATGTCGCAGTCACGATAAAAATCTCAGATCGCCGCCAAAACAAGTAAAAAAAAATGCCATAAAACTACCCCTATTTTGTAGACGCTATAACTTTTGCGCAAACCAATCAATTTTTTTTAACAAAAATATGTAGAAGAATACGTATTAGCTTTAACTGAGAAAAAATGTGCTTTTTTTAAAAAAATTGGGGATATTTATTATAGCAAAAAGTACAAAATATTGCTTCTTTTTCAAAATTGACACTTAATTTTTGTATATAGCGCAAAAAATTAAAACTGCAGAGGTGATCAAATACCACCAAAAAAAAGCTCTATTTGTGGGAAAAAAAGGACGTCAATTTTGTTTGGGAGCCACGTCACACGACCGCGCAATTGTCAGTTAAAGCGACGCAGTGCAGAACCGCAAAAAGTGGCCCGGTCATTTGGCAGCCAAATGGTCCGTGGCTGAAGTGGTTAAATACCACCAAAGGAAATCGCTATATGTTGTAGAGCTGGGCGATTTTCTCCCCCAAAAAAATCTGCGCTTTAAAAATAAAAAATCTTGATTCACGATTTGAATCGAGTTTTTTTTTTTTTTTGATGGACACAGCGCCGGTCCTGAGGAGCTGCGGGCAGGAGTTTTTAGGCGAGGCCGCGGCTTCGGCCTAGTCCGTGGTGTCCATCCTCGTGGACTAGGCCGAAGCCGTGGCCTCGCCTAAAAACTCCTGCCCGCAGCTCCTCAGGACTGGCGCGGTGTCAGCGCCGGTCCTGGTGGAAAAAAAATAAAATAAAAAAAAATCGATTTGCTGAAAATTTTAATCGATTTGACCTCTCAACTCGATTCAAATCGATTTTTTCCCCAGCCCTAATATGTTGTGAACAAAAATGACATAAATGTGATTTGGGTACAGCGTTACATGAATGCGCAATTGTCAGTTAAAGGACCACAGTGCCGTATTGCAAAAAATGATGGGGGTAAATCTTCGGGGAGGTCAAGTGGTTAAATAAGGGTTTCCACCATCCACATTCGGCAGCCAGCTTTCCTCTCATCGATATTGGAATGTATTCACAGGTATGCCATCTGAAAAACTGACATATGCTTGCTCCATTCATGTTCATTCATTGATTGCTACAAGATTCTAGTGCATGTTACCTTTGTAGCCTGCTCCCAATAAGGGCCGTTGCACATCAGTGTTCAGTTTGGATCCATCTGTGGTTGACAGAAAGAAAATTGCATTATCGTATGGCCTGCCTTACCAATAGATGTTAGCTTGGATTTAGTCAAAACATATGGATTTAAACTGGCCATAAATGTGGCAATTTTCAATCCCTTTTAACCATTTTTGATCCACCAGGAAGTGTAAATATTACTAGATATTATTGGAGGCACTAGCTTCCACCCAGGATCAAACACCAGAATTACATTGATTGTGAAGTTATAACTGGGCAAAAAAAGAATGCTTTTAAGCCTCGTACACACGGTCTGACTTCAAACAAAATTTTCAGTGGATTTTTGTCCGAAGGGATTTGGCCGGGAACACCCATAGCATACACACGGCAGGACTTTTCTGCAAACTTTCCCAACATCACGTGGTTTTTCTGCTCTTTACCGCCACCCTTTGGTCAACTTCTGCTATTGTTGGTTGATTTTAACATTGGTTCTGGGCATGCGTGTTTGTACTTCGGACAAAAGTCTGATGGATTTCTGTACACATGATAGGACTTTGTACCGTAGGACTTTTGTTGCCAAAAAGTTTGTCTGTTTGCAGAGCGAACTTTTGTCCGATGAAAACCGAAAAAGTTTGTCCGATGGAGCATACACAAGGTAGGATTTTTTTGAAAACGTGCTCATTTTGAAATTTGTTCTCAAAAAGTCCTACCGTGTGTATGGGGCTTTAGTCAGGGTTCTCCATACTTTCTAAACAAAGGGTCAGTTTACTGTCCTCAAAACTTCATGGAGGCCAGACTGTGGCCATTGGGAGTAGAAATTATCCAGTGGGGGTAAAACAATGCATTTTTGGTATAAGGGGGAGGAATAGTGCCCCATCATTGGCATCAGTGGGAGAAATAGTGCCCCATCATTGCTATCACTGGAAGGCATAGTACCCCATCATCAGTGTCAGTGGGAGGAAGATTGCCCCATCATTGTGCCAGTGGGGGGAAGAGTGCCCCATCATGGGTGTCAGTGGGAGGAATAGTGCCCTGTAATTGCTATCAGTGGAAGGAATAGTGCCCCATCATTAGTGTCAGTGGGAGGAAGAGTGCTCCATCATTGGTGTCAGTGGGAGGAATGGTGCCCCATAATTGTTTTCAGTGGGATTAATAGTGCCCCATCGTTGGTGTCAGTGGGAAGAATAGTGCCCCATTGTTGGTGTTTGTTTGAGGAATAGTGCCCCACCGTTGGTGTCAATGGGAGAAAAATTGCCCCATTGTTAATGTCAGTAGCAGGAATATTGCCCCATTGTTGGTGTCAGTGGGAGGAAACGTGCCCCAAGGGTCCGATAAAAACAAGCAAAGGCCTGCATCCAGCCCCTGGGGCACAGTTTGGAGACCCCTGCTTTAAGTTTATCTATTGAAAGATTGAACTAAAATAGAATTTTATAATAATCAATAGAATTTTTCTCCCAGGTTTGATCAAGGCAGTTTCAATTCCATATCCTTGCTGTCAACCTAAACCAGCATTTACTGTCTGCAACTGTTAATGCATTTAGCAATGAAATTAAATCAAATGTTTGATCGCTCAATCAAATTACAGCATATATGTGCAGCATTTCACCTCTACATTTTGTATGTGCGCAAACTAGACCTCTAAATCTTCAGTGGCTCCTGGTTTCTACCCTCTTTGCTTTTTTTTCTTCATCTGTAGATATTAGCTGACAGCATGGGCGTCCGCTGAACTTTTTTCAGGGGGGGGGGCATCATTTTAAGGTCATCCATGCTTCTTTGGGGCTGTGGAGCAGCTCTGTATACACCACTCCTCCACCTCCCCACCCATTCAAATAAATGGGCACCGCTGCCGAAGCGCCTACAAAGTTGCATTTAACCCTGTCTTTGACCGCTAGCTGGGGTTATTGCAACACAGGGGGCAAGTGTCTTCACTCTGACTTCAACACTCTTACGATTCCAGGGGGGGCAATTGACCCCCCTTCCCCTTTGGAGCAGACACCCATGGCTGACAGTCTCCTGAAGTAGCTTTTTTGGCTGGATTGGGCGATGATTCAATATTTATGGGAAAGTTGCACAGCAGCCCTGAAAGAACATTCTAAGGAAAGCAAAGCTAGAAGCCTCGTACACACGAACGAGTTTCTCGGCAAAAACCAGCAAGAAACTTGCTGGCAGAGATTTCTTGCCGAGAAATTTGTTCGTGTGTATGGTTTCTCGTCAAGAAAAGCGACAAGAATCTCGACGAGAAAATAGAGAACCTGCTCTCTATTTTCTCGTCGAGATTCTCGTCAGCCTGTTTCTCGACGAGAAAATTGTGTGTGTGTACACTTACCTTTTCGCCGGGAAGCCCGCACATGCTCGAAATGACTTCGACGCATGCGCGGTAGCTTCCTAGGCATAGGTAGGGTGAACCAAGATGGCGGCGACGCCATCGAATGTGACGAGCGCATGCTCGTCGTATTCGATGACGTCACCGCGTTCGCTCCATTCAAAGAACCGCGGGTTCTTTGAATCGAGCGTGTGTACACTCGGCCGGGACAAGTTTCTTGTCCAAGAATCTCGTCGAAAAAAGCGACATGTTTTTTTCGACGAGAATCTCGGCCGTGTGTACGAGGCTATAGATTGACTTTATGTAACTTATTCCCTTCCTCTGACTGTCTCCTGCAGCCTTCCCTCCAATCTCCAGCCACTCCTGTAGCACATCTGTAGCCTGTGGCCATCTCTAGTAATTTGTCTGCAGTCAATGACTGTTTTCTATGGCAAGCCCACAGCCTCTGACCACCACCTGTAGCATGCCCTCAGTCCTTTTCCATCTAGTGGGGTCTATGGTTGCTTATGATGTTCTGTAACATACGTAGATTACCTGCAGCTATTTAATAATGTCAAGGAAACAATAAAGCTAGCTGAGTGCTATAGCTTTACAGAAGCAATTTCTGTAAAATTTTGAGAGGTTTGGATATGTACAATATTATCTTATGCAGGCCGTACATGTAGCAAATTTCTTGCAACCCAAAATTCACTTGATTCCCCTTTCAACACAGTGTATTCTCCCAGCCATCTCTGCCGAGAGAAGACATTGATTATTGCTAGCGGCTATAGCAGCTGCTAGCGACAATGGCATTTAAAATCCGGCAGGCTGGTTGTATCCAAGCTGATCGATCAATCAACTTGGTACATTCAGCTTGCCCATACACGGTTTGAATTTCGTCTTGTTCCCGCTGAACCGGCCGGGATTCTGATCCTCTATGGCCGGCCTTAGTCCCCAGTATAAAACCTAAATTACTGCCTCTAGTAATTGAGGTGTAGAACACTACTAACAGAAAAAATAAAAACATTCTATTACATATGTAGCTGATGGTTGCTACTAGTTACTATCATCCACCATATCGCCCTGCTGCCAGACCTCCATATATCACTTTCAGACAATGAACAATCATTTTGCTTTTTTTTTTTTTTGTTTTGTTTATTTGGGGGATATAACTTGGTTGGGGAAAGGGAACATGGGATGCCCATCGAACAGATCACTTTGCCATCATAGTTAAAGAATTGTTAAATGAAATGAGTTTTGAAGAACTGATGGACTCTAACATTCACAGTCACTTCCCCTGCATCAACTCCTGCAGACTATTACTCCCTGGACTCTTCTCCTCCTGCACAAAACTTCACTGTGCAATGTTAGTTTCTCCACCCCATCTTCACACTACACCAAGGATCACTCTGAATGGTCCCAGGAGCTTGCTAAACTTGCTGAAGCGTTAGTAGGCCAGGGGCCTGCAGTACCCCTTCTTGGTGGCCTAGAGTTTAGCAGCTTTTAGAAAGTTGGTGGACTACTGATCCCAGCTAGCCCAACTTGCAAATCCTGTGCCCGCAGGCCACATCGATTTGACACAAAACCACACAGTCTCTCCTTTGGCCTTGCACCCAACTCCCCTGGCATGCCTCCTCCAGATATTCACTGTTCCTCACTCACCGACATTCTCCTGCCCTGAGTCCATGGTGAAGAACCTAACCGGACATGCATACCGACTGCTTTTTTAAGCTCCTCTGTTCCAGAACACCTCCTCCATGACCGTGTAAGGATGAGGCTCCTGAGCTCCTCCGCCGAGGCGCGCACCCCCCCCCCCAGATGGGGATGGGCCTCCTGCTGCAGTCTAACACTCCATTCTTAACCTCACCCAGCCGACAACTCCCCTCCAGTGGGCTGGACCTGAGCTTATGAAGGAGGCCTGCCCCCTGCCAATTCCAGTTGGGGATTGGTCAGGTCTCCTCACATGAGCTCCCTGTCACTCCAATTCCCAGCCCTGCCCCTCTTCCAGAACATACTCCCTGGAAGCAGGGGAGGCACCCAAGAACTGAAGCACAATGGTCACACCCACTGCTACACTAACCACTCCCTGCCCCCAGATCAAAAACAAGCAGGCCTAGCATGCAGCATAGGCGTGCCTAAATTTACCTGCCTGGCAGCTATCACAAAAATCCTCACCTCTAACACCTACCTATGGTACAGGGCGCTAGACATATTTGTTTTACAGATCAACACTTAATACAGGGAATATCCATGATTAAAGCAGAGCTCCACCCAAAAGGGAAGCTCTGCTTGTTCATTCCCTCCCCCTCTACACTGCCACATTTGGCACTGGTTTTGGCAGGTACCCATTCCCATTTCCGGGTAAAATCGCTGCAGCGATCTCTGAGTACTCCCGGTCCTTCTTCCTTCCCCCCACAGCCTTCTGGGACACGCAGGCGGGTCCCAGAAGATGACGGGCCCATTCAGAAAGCACTGCGTGACTCATGCATGTGCAGTAGGAAACCAGCTGTGAAGCCTGAACGCCTTACTGCTGGCTTCCCTTGAGGAAAGATGCCCGCGCCTGCACCCAAAGCCGACTGATAAATCGGCTCGGGTGCCGACATCACTGGATCCCTGGACAGGCAAGTGTCCTTATATTAAAAGTCAGCAGCTACAGTATTTTTAGCTTCTGACTCTTATTTATTTTTTGCCCAGACTGTAGTAGATCCCCTTTAATAGACTTTTAATGGTTTTCTAAAGAAAGCACAGCAGTTGCTTAAGACTCTTTCTTTCTAATGTAAATCTTATAAAGTGCCTTGAAAAAGTATTCATACCCCTTAAAGTTTTCCACATTTTTTCATGTTACAACCAAAAACGTAAATGTATTTTATGGGGATTTTGCTAAAGACTTGAAACTATACCAGAGGTTCACCTTCCTGCAGGACAACGACCCTAAACATACAGCCAGAGCTACAATGGAATGTTTTGGATCAAAGCATATTCATATGTTAGAATGGTCCAGTCAAAGTCCAGACCTAAAGACTGAGAATCTGTGGCAGGACTTGAAAATTGCTGTTCACAGACGCTCTCCATCCAATCTGACAGAGCTTGAGCCATTTTGCAAAGAAGAATGGGCAAAAAATGTCACTCTAGATGTGCAAAGCTGGTAGAGACATCCCCAAAAAGACTTGCAGATGTAATTGCAGTGAAAGGCGGTTCTACAAAGTATTGACTCAGGGGGGCTGAATACAAATGCACACCACACTTCCTACATATTTATTTGTAAAAAAAATTAAAAACCATTTATAATTTTCCTTTCACTTCACAATTATGTGCCACTTTGTGTTGGTTTATCACATAAAATCCCGAAAAAATACATTTACGTTTTTGGCTGCAACATGACAAAATGTGGAACATTTCAAGGGGTATGAATACTTTTTGAAGACACTGTACATCCTCTTTAACCACTTCCCTACCCAGCCATAGTCAAATGACGTCCACAGATGGGATCTCCCATCCTGGGTGGACGTCATATGACATCCTCGGCTTTGTAGGGGGATATCTGAATGATGCCTGCAGCTAGAGGCATCATTCAGATATCCTTTTGAAGTGCCGGCGATTCTGTGCACCATAAGAACGATCATAGCAGCGGCTCCGCCACTTGATCATTCTTATAGGCGGCGGGAGGGGACATCCCCCCACTCCCGCCGCCATCCGGTGCTTCTCCGGGCTCCCCCGTGCGATCGGGGACCCGGAGCGAATCTTCCGGCGTCGTTGGTGGGGTCACGTGATGAGCATAGAGATGACTGGTGACCAGATGGTCGCCAGTCATCTCTATGATCGTCGGAGGCCCGGGCGCGATGTGATGACGTCACGCCCGGGCCTCAAATGTAAACAAAGCCGCCATTGCGGCTGTAAGTATGAGATCAGTGAAAAAAATTTCACTGATCTCATGCTTTCCAGCCTGGAGGAGAGATGTGGGGTCTTATTGACCCCGCATCTCTCAATAAAGAGAACCTGTCACACATATTCCTATTACAAGGGATGTTTACATTCCTTGTAATAGGAATAAAAGTGATAAAAAAAAAGTAAAATCATTGTAAAAAAATAAATAAGTTAAATAAATAAATAATAATAAAAAAAAAATTAAAACGCCCCTGTCCCCGGTAGCTCGCGATCAGAAGCGAATGCACACGTAAGTCACCCACATATGTAAACGCCGTTCAAACCACGCATGTGAGGTATCGCCGCATGCGTTAGAGCGCGTGCAACAATTCTAGCACTAGACCTCCTCTGTAATTCTAACCTGGTAACCTGTAAAAAAAATTAAAGCGTCGCCTATGGAGATTTTTAAGTACCGAAGTTTGGCGCCATTCCATGAGTGTGCGCAATTTTAAAGCGTGACATGTTAGGTATCTATTTACTCGGCATAACATTATCTTTCATATTTTCCCAAAAAATTGGGCTAACTTTACTGTTTTGTTATTTTTTAATTCATGAAACCATTTTTTTTTTTTAAAAAGGCGTTTGAAAAATTATTGCGCAAATATCGTGCAAGAAAAAAATGTTGCAATGACCGTCATTTTATTCCCTAGGGTGTCTGCTAAAAAAACATATATAATGTTTGGGAGTTCTGAGTAATTTTCTAGCAAAAGAATGATGATTTGTACATGTAGGAGAGAAGTGCTAGAATAGGCCCGGTATTGAATAGGTACAAAAAGCCGGGTATTGAAGTGGTTAATACATCAATTATCCTGACAAGGTTACATCTAATTGGATATCTGTCGGCACTGTATTTTACACCATATACACAGCTGTTAAAGGCAGATTGGGTCTAGGTCAGATTAGGTTGTATGGGCACTTTAAACCAAGCAGTAGGGCATTGCTCTATAAATAAACTGGCTTCACGGAGCACGATATCCAAGGCTGTGTAAATCCTTCGTACCTCAGTCATTCAGAAGTCTACCCTTTAGTTGCTCCTGTACATATCAGCTGTGAGGCTCACAGGTCTTGTGTAGGCTGGAAATTACAGCACTGGATTAGTCCTACATAAAACAACTTCAAAGATATGAAAAATAAATCCTCAGCCTTCTTCATGGTGAATTATGAAGCAGACAATCTAGGCCAGATTGGTTGTTGTAGAAACTAATTTGAGTAATAGGCTGAAAAGAGGATTACACATATGGGCCTGCAAGTGAACAGTCAACGACTGACTCAATGGGGGTTATTTACTAAAGGCAAATCCACTTTGCACTACAAGTGCAAACTACAAGTGCAAAGTGAACTTTAAATTGCACTGAAAGTGCACTTGGAAGTGCAGTCGCTGTAAATCTGAGGGGTAGATCTGAAATGAGGGGAAGCTCTGCTGATTTTATTACCCAATCATGTGCAAGTTAAAATGCTGTTTTTTATTTTCCCTGCATGTCCCCCTCGGATCTACAGCACGACTGCACTTCCAAGTGCACTTTCAGTGCAATTTCAAGTGCACTTTGCACTTGTAGTTTGCACTTGTAGTGCAAAGTGGATTTGCCTTTAGTAAATGACCCCCAATGTCTGGGACTAGGCTGTATGAACCATGACTTTCATACTTTGACAATAATGATGAAATAATTAAGATGATCAATTTAAAAAGAACTTCACAAGTCAACTCCACCTAGTAGTAATGAATTAGTTCAGCTTGGTTGTGGGCAAGTTGAATCAGATTTTAGCTTCTTCTGTCTTTTAGGCTGGGTACACAAAGGCCAAATATCAGCCGGTTCAACAGGAACCAGCTGACATTCAGTCTGTGTGTACAGCTGTCTTTCTGACTGTCTTTTGACAAGGGGACATTCTGGAAAACCACTGTTTTCTAGGGGGGGCGCTCACCTGTCAAAACACAAAGGCACAGCGGGGGAGATCGTCACACCAACATCACTTGTGTTAGTACAGTGATCTGATTTTTTTACGTTCAGCCCCCTGGTTTGAACCAAAAAATACTTTACGTGTGTACTAGGGTCTCCAGTGTTGAAATATCCTTATAGAAATTCTCAGTTTTGCCCATGGTTCCTTCCCCGATAAATGCTCCATAACATAGAATGAATAACTAGAAGCTATAGCTTGGAGAAGGTGACAGGCTTGTGATGACCTTGTGGAAAGAAGAGAAAAAAATTGTACAACAAATTTGTATAATATAATATATGACCAGCCTAAGAAGCAGCTTTATTAAACAATTCTTAACCAAATCAGTGAAGCTCTGATGTATAAAAATCCTGACAATTTGGCGTTTTTTTTCTTTTGCATTTAAAGAGGTATTAAACATAAAAGCAAAAATGTATGTAGCGCCCTGCTCCCAATGACCACTCATTGGGAGCAGGGCGCTACATACATTTTTGCTTTTATGTTTAATACCTCTTTTGCGCTATGTGTTAAAATTATAATTGAGCAATAGTTTGGCTCAGAAGGATTGTGTTACAAATTATACTCTGTTTCAGTTCAGCTGGTTGCATGATTTTCCTCCTGACAGTGGGTGTCGCTATCACCACTGGTCAGGATTGGAAAGGCAACAGGCTGAATGCATTGGGTATCTCTTTCTCAGAAGCAGCTCAGGGGGCGTGGTCAACCCGCTGTGCATTCCGGGAGAGGGTACTTAAGAGACAGACACCATTTTGTGGGGTCGTCGTCGTTCATTGGTGGTGGGCACCGCCTGCCCAATCCCGACCTGAGGGCTCTCATGGCCTCAGGGATGTACTGTCAGTTTTTGCCTCAGGGCCACGTTGGCCTGAGGCTCCGATACTGAGATGTAGGCCCAGGAGTTACTGGGGCCTATTGATCCAGGGATGATCCTGTATCGCCTTGCCTGTGGGAAGGGACCAAGCAATTGAGGACACAATTGGAGGATGTATCCGGATCAGAATCTACCTCACAGTGTCGCCGGAATGGCTGAAAGATCCTGGCACTGAGAGCTGTGTTCTTTTCATCAGAAGGTAACCCAGGGAAGGGTTGCACCAAGTCTGTGGCAGAGACTGTTCTATTTGCACCAAGTCTGTGGCAGAGACTGTTCTATTTGCACCAAGTCTGTGGCAGAGACTATAGGTGATTGAGCTACACACCGGTTGCTAGGCCAGTGAGAGTGAGCCTATCCGGTGGTGGAGACAGTTGTTCCTCTGGACCTAGGAAAATTCCTGTGATCCGCAATTAAGGTACCTGAGTCCTCCCCATCCCTTCCACCCCCTCTGTTGGAAACTTTAATCAATAAAACCCTTGAAAGAGACTTTGTGTTGGTGCAAACTTTCTTCTGGACAAGGAGAACCCCTGAGACAAGCATATGGAACAGTAAGGTAACGGCAGGCCCAAATCTAAACCAGCAGCTCCTACGGGGGTGGTGCTACATGTAGTTTACAGTGCCTTGAAAAAGTATTCATACCCATTGACATTTTTCACATTTTGTCATGTTACAACCAAAATTTATTTTATTGGGATTTTATGTGATAGACCAACACAAAGTGGCACATAATTGTGAAGTGGAAGGAAAACGATAAATGGTTTTAAATTTTTTTTTTTATAAATATGTGAAAAGTGTGGCATGCATTTGTATTCAGCCCCCTTTATTCGGATTTCTCTAACTAAAATCTAGTGAAACCAATTGCCGTCAGAAGCCACCTAATTAGTAGTCCACCTGTGTTATTAAGGCTGGGTTCACACTATTGCGAATTGGATGCGGCTTTTCCTGCATCCAATTCGCATGACTGGAGAGTGTGACCGTCTCTCAATGAAGCCAGTTCACACAACTCCGGGGTAGCCGCGGAGACACAGCGGTGGGAGTCCCGGACTGGGATCGAGTCCGGAGGGGTGAGAGAGCACCTGCTCACATCTATAACCGAGTACTTTGCTAGGCCTATTGACTGCCTTGGCCCATCGTGTTATACTTGCTTTACTGACAGGAGACTAGTTGCAGAACTGAGTTATATAGTCTCCGGGGAGTTGCTTCTACCACTGTTGGATTACAAATCATTGTTCCTGTATGTGCACCACCGATCATCTTGCATGCGAAGATTCCTCACTTAAAGACTGAACTTTAACTGAATCAGGCCTGACTGAGGGGGTTTATAGCATTGCTGAGCGCCATATTGCTTAAAAGGGAAAATAGCTATATACATCAGTGTGTGATAGAACTATATGTGCGATATAGTTGACTAGTGTTATTAATACTGCAGGGCTCTGCATGTATGTGTTACATGGTACTGACCGTTACCCTTTCTATATGAGTAAACCTATTAGTTTATCATTCTGGTATTGGCGTCCATTACTATATTTCACAACTGTCTGGGTTATTGTGGGATTGTTCAGGAACTGGTATAGAAGTCATACATATAGATACCACCCCTAGACTAGCTGTGCCAGAGAAGGGTCGAGTAGATTCCCGGGGGTTGGCTGTGCTGTGTACAGGGCCCGAAACAAAACCAGCGGCTCTCTTAGTTTGGGGGTATCACTACATTAAGTTCACTGAAGCTGGCTGCTGGAGAGATCACGTGACTGGACCGGAGCACAGTTAGATCCTTAGATTAGGTAAGTATACACATTTTTCCTTTACAGGGTAGTTAGCATTGAACTTAGAATGGGGTGGGAGCAGGTTTAAGCTCAGTCAGGTTTTGAATGGACTTCTACTTTAAATATGGTGGCTGAATTTGTTTTCTCTTTTTTTTTTTTCTTGCGCTTTTCCTTTTTTGATTTTTAGATGCCTTAGGGTGTCTCTATTGGAGGGGCCACAAAGATACATTGTCAATTTGGGGAAAGGGTAGTACTGTGCCTAGTACACATGGGCTGAATGTCTTAGCTGGTTCAATAAAAACTGTCCAACATTCGGCACGTGTGTATATCAGCCGGTCCGACAGAAGCCAGCCGTTTGGCAGGCTTCTGTCAGACAAGCGCTGACCGGAGTGTTCTGGCGGGGGGCTTCCTCTTGTCAGAACACAACAGCTCAGCAGGGGAGATCGCTGTACTAATGTCGGCCTGTGCAAATGGCAAGATCAACAGGCAAAAAACAGATAAGGCCTGAAACAAAGAAATCAATGCAGCTAAGAATTTGTGCAATATATTACATTTTTGTTTTTGGGTTTAATACAGCATTAGGCAATATACAGTAGTTTGGTCATCAGCCTGGATTAGCCTGTGCTTTCTCCTCCTGTTGAATCTTGAAAATAATTGCTGACAATGCTACAGTCATGGTCGAAATTGTTGGCACCCCAGAAATGTTTCCAGAAAATCAAGTATTTCTCAAAGAAAAGTATTGCAATAACACATGTTTTGCTATACACATGTTTATTCCCTTTGTGTGTATTGGAACAAAACAAAAAAGTAAGGAAAAAAAGCTAATTGGACATAATGTCACACAAAACTCCAAAAATGGGCAGGTTAAAATTCTTGTCACCCTTAACTTAATATTTGGTTGCACACCCTTTGGAAAAAAATAACTGAAATCAGTCGCTTCCTATAACCATCAATAAGCTTCTTACACCTCTCACCCGGAATTTTGGACCACTCTTCCTTTGCAAACTGCTACAGGTCTCTCTTATTGGAAGGGCGCCTTTTCCCAACAGCAATTTTAAGATCTCTCCACAGGTGTTCAATGGGATTTAGATCTGGACTCATTGCTGGCCACTTTAGAATTCTCCAGCGCTTTGTTGCCATCCATTTCTGGGTGCTTTTTGACGTATGTTTGGGGTCATTGTCCTGCAGGCATCATTCAGATATCCCCACTGAAAGTGCAGGATGTCATATGATGTTCTGCGATATGGAAGTGGTTAAAGAAGAGCCTATGAGGCAGATTTACTAAAACTGGAGCATGCAAAATCTGGCGCAGCTTTGCAGAAAAACCAATCAGCTACCAGCTTTTCGCCCTGGTTCACACTAAATTCAGGTGTGAAATTGTGCGAGTTCAGCTAAACGATTTCAAACATGCATTTCATTGTGAATTCGGGGGTGATTTGAAAGATTTCTGTGCGGGTTCATGCACAGTTGTCTATTGAAATCGCCCCCTGTAGTTGCCAAAAGTAGTGCAGGAACTACTTTTGGAAATCGGTGCGGTGCCGCAAAGTCGGCGTCGCACCGATTGGAACAGTGCCGTTGCCGGCAATAGGCTGCAATTTGGCATGCGATTTGACATGTCAAATTGCGCCGATATGAACGGGGGCTTATTGTCAAAGCTTAATTGAACAAGCTGAAGTTAGAAGCTGATTGGTTACTACGCAGAGCTACACCAGATTTAGAGTGCTTCAGTTTTAGTAAATGTCTCCTCTGCAATAAAAGATTCTTACCTTCCTGCTTGCAAGCTGCACGGGAGTTATGTCATCCTGTTGAGCCAATCAAGATGGCCGAAGATGTTGCATCTTGAATCTTGAATAAGTTGAGGTGAAGATGCTGTAGCTGAGGGAGCTGAAGGGAAAGTGAATATAGCATACTTTATTTCCACTTTAAAGTAATAGTATAGGCAATTCTTCTTTTATTTTTTTTTATTTTTTAAACAACAAACATGTTATACTTACCTGCTCTGTTAAGTGGTTTTGCACAGAGCAGCCCAGATCCTCCTCTTCTCGGGTCCCCCATCGGCGCTCCTCACCCCACCTTCCTGACAAATGCCCCCACAGCAAGCAGCTTGCTGTGGAGGTACCCAAGCAGGCTTGATCCCAAGCCAACACGCAGAGCTGCGGCTCAGCCCCCCCTCTCTCTCCCCATTGGCTCACTGACTGTGCCATAGGCTCCCACTGCTGTCTCGGCCAATGAGGAGGGAGAGTCCCCGTAAAGCCGAGGTTCTCGTGCACATTGCTGGATCGTGATGCGGCTCAGGTAAGTATGAGTGGGCTGGGGGGCTGCTGCACAGAGAATGTTTTTTACCTTGATCCATAAAATGCATTAAGGCAAAAAACCTTGAGCCTTTAGAATCACCTTAAGCCTGGGTTCACACTGCCCTCAAATTCAAAGTCACACGACTTCCACGTGACTTTGAAGTCAAACCCCAGCATGACTTCGGCACAACTTGCAGTCAATACAAGTCATACCCAAGTTGGATCAAAAGTAGTGCAGGAACCTTTATCTAATTCGGAGTGACTCAAGTCGCATCGATTAGAACGGTTCCGTTGCACTGAATGGGGTTTCGACTTCTGATGCGACTAGTGCTTCAAAGTCAGAGCGATTGTCGTATCAGTGTGAACAGGGCCTAAGGGATAGGATAATATCTGAAAAAGATATGAGAATTCAAGATTGTTTTAAGTATGAAGTTCAAGGCCTGAAATGTATTGGAAGGTGACATCTTAATCCAGGGAATTCCTACTGTTGTGCTGCACACACCATGCAACATGGGAATGATGATGCAGAGCATACTACTATGATATGATAAATGAGCTGCAGATTCTCCTAGAAACAGTATGAGGGTCTACTATACCGTATAATATAAAACGAAGAAAACTTGAGTTTTCCAAAAGTGTGTCGCCTGAAAGTAGCAGTGCAATGATTATTTGTCGGTATTGCCTTTAATCAATGTATTTTACATTCTCTATTCAAGACAAACACCTTGTCAGGAAATAATGCTTTTCTTTTGTAATAACTGAATATGTCAGTGGAGTTTCATGCTCTTGCCTAATCCCCATGGATTCAGCTTCCATAGAAACAGTAAACTTGTATTTCTTTATACAGAAACGTGAGCCAAGGGGTATTTGTGCCCCATCCTTCCCGGTCACCCACACAGAGTTCCATTATAGTAGGGGCCTTAAAGGTAACCCGTCAGGAGAAAATGGTATAGGCTCTCCTGAAGATGTTAGGTTTTTTTTTGGTTGTCAGACTGATCCTCTATTTTCAATATCAGATTCTGAGTCACTGAGGTTGATTTACTAAAGGCAAATAGGCTGTTGACTTTGCAAAAGAAGGGAATTTTCCCCAGAGCGTAATGAATGAGGTGAAGCTCTGCTGACTTCCATCATCCAATTCTGTGCAAGCAAAAATACAGTTTGTTTCTTCTTTATTCTCCTTATGCGTGATTGGGCGTTCTTTGCAAAGCGACATTTTACCAAGCTCTGGGGAAGATTTACATGCAAAGTGCAATTTCCCTTGCAAAGTCACAGCCTATTTGCCTTTAGTAAATCAACAATCCCTTTGAGTCAAAAAGATCAGAAATTCACATGCTGCATGCCTGTTCCACGTAACTGATTCATAAATGGTTAAAGACAGGGGATTAGCATCACACTCCGGAAACCTGCATTAACCACTTTAGGTCCGGCCCATAGCAGTTTTACTGCTACAGAGCGGCACCAGTGCGCTTGATCACGTGTATATATGTGATCCGACACTTCTGGTTAAGGGATGCGCATCGCCAGTGGCTCGCTTTCACTGTCATTCTACACAGCAGAAGCCAATCGTCAGGTGTTAGGTACTCGATGTCCGCTGGCCCCCGCCGATCGTCAGGGAGAGAGACAGAACTGCGATCTGCCTATGTAAACAAGGCAGATAACTGTTCTGACAGGGGCGAAGGGATGGAGTTGTGTGCCTGCAAAAGCAGGGAATAAATTCCATCTCTTCCCCTAGTACAAGCACCTCCCACACAGTTAACCCTTTGATCGCCCTTAAAGTGATTGTAAAGCTACGTAATTTTTTTTTTAAAAATAACAAACATGTCATACTTAGCTCCACTGTGCAGTTCGTTTTGCACAGAGTGGCCCCGATCGTCCTCTCCTGGGGTCCCTCGGCGGCTCTCGCAGCACCTCCCCGCATCGTATAACCCCCTAGGAGAAGCACTCTCCCAGGGGGTTACCTTGCGGACGCGCTCCCGAGTCCAGCATTCGGCATCCATAGACGCCGAATGTAGGACTTGGTTTACTACCCCTTTAAAGTCTAACCCCTTCCCAGCCAGTGTCATTAGTACAGTGAAAGTGCATATTTTTAGCAGTGATCACTGTATTAGTGTCACTGGTCGCCAAAAAGTGTCAGTTAGTGTCAGAATGTTTGCCGTAATATCCCGCTATAAGTCGCTGATCGCCACCATTACTGGTAAAAAAAACATAAAATTTATAAAGAAATTACATTTTTTTTTTTTATTTATTGGATATGTTTTATAGCAGAAAAGTAAAAAATATATATTAGAATTTTTTTTTCAAAATTGTCAGTCTTTTGTTTATAGTGCAAAAAAAAACAAACTGCAGAGATGATCAAATAGAAAGCTCTATTTGTGGGAGAAAGAGGACATAAATGTTATTTGGGTACAGTGTCGCACGACCACGCAACTGTCAGTTAAAGTGCCGTATCGCAAAAAGTGGCCTGGTCATGAAATCTTTTGGAGGTCAAGTGGTTAAGGAATTCACTGAAAGCATAACTTTCCGACATCATTTCTGCTCTGTAAAGAATGCTATTTGAACTGCTTTTACCCTCCGTTGTTTTTTGTCAGTTTCCTAGGGGAGGGGGTAAATCTTCCAGAGGTCAAGTGGTTAAAAAAAGAAGCAAGCAATGGCAGCCAGGGCTGTATTTTTTATAATGCCATTCATGGGCTCAGCAGGCTGAGGAGAGCATCACCAATCCTCGTGATTCACCATCTGGGATAATTATTCCTATTTGGTTTCCCTCTTCTATCCACCTCTGGAAATTTTAGGCTTAATTCAACAACAAAAATATATGGGGAAGAGGGTACAGGGGGTGTTGAAAAGAAGATGGAGGCTCTTTATAGTTCACCAAACAGTAGCCTCTCTCTCCTTATTTTTAAAGTGTTAGTAAACCCAGGACCCTGCATTCACAATATCTGGTCTCCCACAGTACATGGAAATGCAATCGATTTAGTAAATATAAACTGCTAAATACCTTTTCTCATCAGCAGTATATAGCAGTCTTGTGACTTCTATCAGTATCTGGGCGAGCACTGGTTAAAGCTTGTAGGAGGAGTTTTCTGACTGTCCTATGAGACTGCAGGACCCCTGAATGTCTGGACAGTGCTGATTGGCCCTGTGCTGATCACATGCATCCTCACAAGAAAAGAAAAAAAACCTCTCTAGTAATACACACCAAACTGAGCATGTGCAGTCTGACTCCATAGACTGTGTTATCAGGAAATTATTAGGGGACAGTGGAAGGAGAGGTTCAGAGAAGACAGGATCAAACAGCCTTTTAACACAATCCGGAGGAGTATAACAAGCATGCATTACTGCATATACAGACTGATTTACTGTAGTGGGTTTAGAAACACTTTACATTCATTGATCTGTACAGTGTGAATTAAAAACAAAGGGCAGCTGCCTCTATTGGTGCAATCAGTGGTATTTTTTTTTTCTGTATCATACAACGGATGGAATCTGTACAAAATGGCTTAATTTTTTAGACAAGCCTAGGACACCATGATATCTAAAAATGGTGTCTACCTATTTTTTCTAGGACAGGTTTTCTCTAACCAGTCTGTATTTAGAACAACTAATAATAAAATTGTTAGCAAATCGAATTTAGCTGGGTAACATTATTTGTATGAGTGCCAAAGGCAGGCCGGTACATTTAGGCTTCATGTACACGGGACATTGTTCAACCTCTCCTGAACGATTTAACTTGACAGCTAGAAACCAGTGTCTAAAAACGTCCATTTAGCCGCGTTTAGCCGTGTTTGCGTCCAGAAGCATTTGAAAAATAAAAAAGATAAAAAATTATATATATATATATATATATATATATATATATATATATTATTTATTTTTATTTATTTTTAAATGAAAAACGTCTCTAAACGAAACGCTGCTAAACGCGAGTTGCCACGTTTGGTGCTTTAACTGCCTCTAAACACAGCTTCTGAACGCATTTTTTGGGTTCAAACACAACTGCCTAGAAATTACTATAAACAAACCAGTGTACATGTACTGATAACATAACATAGGAGGGTTCAGGAGCAGATGAAAAAAATGGCCAACTGCTCCTAAACGTCCGTTTACCAGCAGCAGTGTAAGGCCCCATGCACACGAGACGCTGTTATTTGCTGTTGAACGCGCGTTCAGAGGCAGTTGGGCGCTTTTTTCAACTGCCCCTGAACCCATTCAATGTTATCCTATGTGTCCATGCACACACTCTCGTTTTTTGGCGTTTACAAGCAGTTGCGTTTAACCTCGTTTTTTCAGAAGCAAAAAAATGGGTTCAGACGCAAAAGTTTTCCACGTTTCAGACGCTAAACGCTGCTAAACGCTGCTAAACGCGGCTAAACGCGGTACCGGCGTTTTTCCGCGTTTGCGTTTATAAGCGTTTTTAAAGGTGACCTATTTTTTAACATTAGAAATCTCAAAAATGATGGCAAATTATGAAAAACTATTAAAAAATATAAAAGAAAACTGTAATTGCTTGCATTGTGGACAATCCACAACTTGTGGCAGGTAACGTGGCCAGTGGACAATCAACAACTTGTGTCAGGTGACGTGGCCAGGTGACGTGGTCAGTGGACAATCAACAACTTGTGTCAGGTGATGTGGCAGGTAACGTGGCCAGGTGACGTGGCCAGGTGACGTGGCAAGTGGACAATCCACAACTTGTGCCAGGTGACGTGGCCAGGTGACGTGGCAGGTGACGTGGCCAGGTGACGTGGCAGGTGACGTGGCAAGTGAACAATCCACAACTTGTGGCAGGTGACGTGGCTAGGTGACATGGCAGGTGATACGCTAAATACAAGTACACTGCGGCTCTCTCAGCTGCTGCTACTCACTCTGGTCTCACAAACTGGCTGAAATGGTTAAAATTTACTGTTTTTTGAGCTTAGGGAGGGTCTTATGATGAAACGCTTATAAACGCAAACGCGGTAAAACGCTGCTAAACGCCAATAAACGCGTCTGCAAACGCGGCCAAACGCGCGTTTTTAAACGCCGGTTTCAGCGTTTAAAAACGTGTGTTCAGCAGAGTTTGCACCAGCGTCTCGTGTGCATGGGGCCTAAATGAGGCCTAAAGCAGAAGTAAAATGATATAGTTTTTTTGTTTTTTTTTAAAAGAAGAAAAAAAACACACCTGTAAGGCAATTGCATAATGGGCTAGTATGCATCGCATACTAGCCCATTATGAAATACTTACCTTAGAACGAGGCCCTCCACTGTCTTTCTTCCAGGTTTGCGGGCTCCTGCTGTATGAGTGTCCGGATCAGCGATGACGTCACTCGGCTCTGAAGATCCGACACGTGATGATGTCACCAGCTGCACCCAAGGTGAACATCTCCTAAACGGCGGACATTTAGGAGATATTCATTTCACCTACAGGTGAGCCATATTATAGGCTTACCTGTAAGTAGAAATCACAAAGCGAACTTTACTACCGCTTTAATAGGTGTCTGCCAAAATGTGGCCCTAATAAAAATAAATTAAAATATTTTTTTTTTGTAGCTTTAAGTTTAAATGGCATAAAAAGTAGTTCCATTATAATCTGCACTTATTTCTGTACCACTCAACATGTGTTCTCTAGTTATACAGTATACTTTGTATCTATTGTTAGCAACATTTATTTAAAATTTCTTACACATCGTACCAACAGCGGTAACACAAGTGTGTAGGTAACCAGTTACTATATGTAGGAACACTCAAGTAGGAAATTGGCATGGGCCGCAGAGAGTGTGGGTTGAATTTGTTATACACATCCATACATAGAAAAAGCAAAAACATTATGCCACTCTTCAGCCTATAAAAGGTAACCATGGTAACCCAATAAGAACATCCCATAGAACAATTTTCCCATTCTGTAAAGATCATAATGTAGCTTTCACCTGGAGTACGCTGTGATATTTAACACATGGACCTATCTGGATAGATGGAAGAGGGAGATCATCTTCACCTGACCAGTCACAAACCAATGCCCCGGTAAACACTATGAGTTTTTTCCATTCATCCCAGTGGGTTGAGCCCGGGTTCACACTGTAGTGAACACAGACATTGCATGTGATTCGCACCCGCACTGCCTCGCCGATCATGTGCGATGTCTGTGCAATGCAAGTTCAGCCAAACAGTTGTATGGCTGAACTCGCATTGGATTCGACACAAAAAAAAAGTGCAGGGATTTTTTTTTCCTCCACACTAGAATCAGATCGATTCCTGTCCCAATCCACAGTTCGCACTGCGATCTGTGAACCGATCTGGTGGTGTCATTAACATTGTATTGACACCCGCAGCAGTTCGCAGAGGGCAGCATTAACTGCCTGTGGGAGAGATGCGATGCGGGAACCGGCACTGGAGTCGCGCTGGTAGTGTGAACCCAGGCTGAGTGGAAAAAAAACTGTCAGCTGCTGTACTAACGATCCAATGTTAGTACAGAGATCTCCCCGCTGAGCTGTTGTGTGCTGACAGGGGGACGGCCACCAGCCAAAACACTCCGATCAATGCGCTCTCTGCTATTGGCTGAAAGCACTGATCGGGAGTCAATTGGCTGCTGGTTCTCCAGTATGCTCGTCTGACAGAAGGCTGCTTCTGTCGGACTGGCTGCCATACACACAGGCCAAATGTTCTTATTGAACCGGCCGATGTCGCCTGGCATTTGGTCCATGTGTACGAAGCTTTAGGGATGTAGATAATTATTTTCCTTGGGGGGCTGAACATTGGGCATCCAGAGGGTAACAATAAGGCGGCCTGTTCTGCACGCTGCGGTTGTAAACCGTGGATGTTGTAAAAAAAAACACCTGCAAGGCAACAGCATAATGTGCTAGTCTGCATCGCAGACTAGCACATTATGAAATACTCATCAAAAATAAAAAAACTGCGGTGTTCATCAAAAACAGTAAAAAAATATACAGCAGCAGCTTTCCTGTGAGACACACAGTACTAAATCACTTATATGAATAAAGCTGCACTTATCATGACATAAATAAATGTTCATTAAAAAGAAACATAGAAAAGAGCAAACATATAAAACATTTTGAAAAAAAAAATTGAAGTGAAAAGGTCTATCCACTGGTATGTGCACCATCCGTCACCAGAATTATGTGATCTTTAGGTACAGACCTCCACCATACAAAGTGCCTGCTTACTGGAACGGATTGACCTCCTATTACGGAAGGTCAATCTGGCTTATGGCTCGTAACCCGGCCAGAGCCTTTGTCCTTCCTGGAAACAGATGGAAATCCATCTCTAAGGCCCCTTTCACACTGGGGCGGTGGGTGCGTCGGCGGTAAAGCGATGCTATTTTTAGCGGCGCTTTACCGTCAATTTCGTGGCGCTATTCAGCCGCTAGCGGGTGATTTTAACCCCTGCTAGTGGCCGAAAAGGGGTTAAAATCACCCGCAAAGCGCCGCTGCAGCGGCGCTTTGCCGGCGGTATAGCCGCGGTGCCCATTCATTTCAATGGGCAGGAGCGGTGGAGGAGCGGCATACCCACCGCTCCCTCACCGCTCCAAAGATGCGGCTAGCAGGACTTTTTTTAGCGTCCTGTTAGCACACCACTCCAGTGTGAAAGCCCTCGGGCTTTCACACTGGAGTGTGAGGAGCAGCTCTTTCAGGGCGCTTTGCAGGTGCTATTTTTAGCGTTATAGCGCCTGCAAAACGCCTCAGTGTGAAAGGGGTCTAAGGGTACTCTATCATAGAAACTCCCTATGCAAAAGTAATAAAACTTCCCATGGCGTAAAATCCTTTATATATGTAGCGCCCTGCTCCTGATGACCAGGCGCTATGTTTAAATTTAGTGGGTGTCTGAGCTGGTAGTTAGCTCAGACTTTGATGATTAAGGCTAAATCAGCCTATGTTCCGGCTATGGCTGTGCTTGGAGGGATTTCCCATTGTTTTCCTGAAGGTGGCGTTACCACCACAGGCCAGTGTTGGAAAACAGGCAGGCCAGAGCGTATTGGGTATTTTTCCCCGAGAACAGCTCAGTGGGAGTGGTCTCCTCGCTGGGCATGCTGGGGAAGGGTACTTAAGGGGAAGATGCCATTTTTCGGGGCTCCTTTTGCCTTGTGGCCCATCTGGCTCGAGGTATGTGATAGTGAAATTTCAGCCGCGGAGCCATGTTGGCCCGAGGCTGCATCTCTAACGGGTAGGCCCAGTTGTCCTGACTGGGGCATGCACTTTGATCCTGTGCTGTCTGTCCTGCAGGAGGAAACCAGGGGAGGACCTGTCCTGGAGAGGACCAAGCGCAAGGCTGGTGTCTCGGGGAAGGCCTGGTGACCTTATTGGAGGATGCTACCGTATCGTATGTTACCTTACAGTGTGCCAGCTTAAAGGCTCTAAAACTGTAAGGCTGGATCTCTGGATACTAAATCCTGTGGCAGAGGATTATTGAACAGCTCATCTTTATCATACTAAAGTCTGTGGCAGAGACTGTTGTTCTTCATTTTGTTCATGCATCATCCCTGCTGCTAGGCTAGTGAGAGGGGCCTATCCGGGTGGGCAATACCCACTTGAAGGAGAGTGGTGAGTGTGACTTTTTGAAGCTTAGAAGTTTCCCCAGTGATCTGCATCGTGTGCCTGAACCTTTCCCATCCATCCCTCTACCTGTGCAAGTTTGTTTGAAATAAAGCCTAACAAAAAGGATTTATAACTTGTGTGGACATTGAAGTTTCTATGGACTCTCATCCCCTAGACAACGAATGGTGAGGTAACGTGCAAGGCCCAAATCTAAACCAGCAGCTCCTATGGGGGTAGTGCTAAATATATTTATTGTAAAATGTAACAACTGCACTTACATCAAATGCTCAGAAAACTTGCATATAATAAAAAGCCAGCTGGCTCCAACACAGCAGCCTGTCCTTCTGGGATATTGCGTACGTGGTGACATCAGCACGTCGCTCCGCCCGACGTGTTTCATCACAATATGAAGTCGTCCTGGGGCCCGGGCGGCGTACTGACTCCCTGCTATATTATATATATATATATATATATATATATATATATATATATATATATATATATACTGTGAGGGGGTTAGCTCGGCAGCGGGTGTGTGTGACCCCCGAGATGGGCTCCCCACACAAAAACAGGCCCAGCAAATGGAGGTTGTGGTTTTCAAAATCAAAAAGGTGCGGTTTATTTTCTATTTACAGTGACAAAACACAGCAAAGCAAAAGAAACATAAACAAAATAAATCCTGGTCAACTTGACCTCTGACTAAACATACAGGTTTCCTAACTAACAACTGGGATCAGCCTAGTGCTGTCCTAGTCCCTAAGTCCCTGGTTTTAAATGTCCAAGCAAATAGCCACACAGGCTTTGTCTCACCGCACAGGGGTTCACTCTCCCTAGACAGTCCACACAGGTCTGGGTCCAGGCATGAGCTAACATCTAATGAAGCTGGGAGTTCTTATAGAGGCCTAAATGAGCTGACAAGCTTCAGCTGGTCTCATCAACTCCCTGTCTGCACGACGCCCAGCACTCTCCCTAGAGGTATGAGTCATCCATGAGCCTACTAGCCTCAGCTGGGCTTATACAACTCTCCACCTAGTTGTATAAGTCGGCGTAAAGCCTGAATCTGGGCGAAATATATCTACCCCCCTGGATGCAACCAGGTGACTTTACCTTCCTGCTGTCACATACCCCCCCCTCTTGTTTTAACCTCGGGGTTGGAACACCAGCAATCAGGCATTCATGTACTCGAGACAAAGCATCCACATTCCCCATTTGAACGCCAGGGCGATGCTTTACTGTGAAGTTGAATTCCTGGAGGGCCAGGAACCACCTATTCACTCTTCTATTTGTTTCCTTGTTTTGAGCCATCCACTTTAACGGAGCGTGATCCGTAACCATGTCAAAGTGCCTACCTAGCAGGTAGTACCGAAGGGAATCTAGAGCCCACTTCACCGCTAAACACTCCTTTTCAACGGTGGCGTAATTTACCTCATGGGACTTCAACTTCCTGCTGAGGTAAATGACTGGGTGCTCTTCCCCGTTCCAGACCTGGGACAATACTGCTCCTAACCCCACATCTGACGCATCACTTTGTACGACAAAGTCTTTAGAGAAGTCGGGTGAGTACAACACTGGCTGGCTACATAAGGCTTGTTTCAAGAATTGGAATGCTGCCTCAGCCTCGGGGGTCCATTTAATCATGACCGACCCTTTCCCCTTCGTCAGGTTGGTTAGGGGCACAGCCTTAGAAGCAAAGTGGGGAATGAATCGCCGATAATACCCAGCGATTCCCAGAAAGGCTCGTACCTGCTTCTTGCTGTTGGGACGTGGCCAACTCTGGATGGCCTCGACTTTGTTGAGTTGGGGTTTTATTACTCCCCTCCCAATGGTGTACCCAAGATATTTGGCCTCCTCCTGCCCAATGGTACACTTCTTGGGGTTAGCCGTAAACCCCGCTTCCCGAACAGAGTCCAGGACTGCTTGCACTTTTGGCAGATGTGAGGCCCAATCTGTGCTATGGACAATTATGTCATCCAGGTAAGCCGCAGCATACTTCCGATGGGGCCTCAGCATCTGGTCCATTTTCCGCTGGAATGTGGCCGGCGCATTCTGTAACCCGAACGGCATTCTTTTGTATTGGAACGCCCCGTCTGGGGTTACAAATGCGGTTTTCTCTTTGGCCGACTTGGCCAGGGGGATTTGCCAATACCCTTTTGTGAGGTCAAGAGTCGTCATGTATCGGGCTGTTCCCAGCCGGTCGATCAACTCATCTATACGTGGCATGGGGTAGGTGTCAAATTTTGTAACTTTGTTCAACTGACGAAAATCGTTACAAAATCGCCAGCTCCCATCCGGTTTAGGCACCAACACAATGGGACTAGACCAATCACTTTGGGACTCCTCTATCACCCCTAAGTTCAGCATTTTCTGTACTTCCTCCCGTATTGCCTCCCGTCGGGCCTCTGGGATCCGATAGGGTTTTAACTTCACCCTTTCACCGGGCGGGGTAATGATGTCATGCTCTACCCCAGATGTTTGTCCCGGCAGCTCAGAGAATACCTCCTTGTTGCGAAGCACAAACTCCTTAACCTCCTGTTGTTGGGGTTGTGACAAGGTGGCTGCTATTCCAACCTCAGGAATCACGCAACCAGTTTGAGCTGGTGACCAAGTGTCTGCGACTAGGGACTCTCTATCCCTCCAGGCTTTCAACAGATTAACGTGATAGATCTGTTCGGGCTTTCGCCTTCCTGGTTGTCTGACCTTGTAATTCACTTCGCTCACTTTTTCCATTATCTCGTAGGGGCCTTGCCATTTGGCAAGGAATTTACTTTCAACCGTAGGGACAAGTACCAGTATCCTATCCCCCGGGGAAAAGGTACGGGTCTTGGCTCCACGGTTGTACACTCTCTGCTGTGCTAACTGCGCTTGGGCCAAATGTTCCTTCACGATGGGCATTACCTGTGCAATTCGGTCTTGCATCAGGGCGACATGCTCAATCACACTCCTGTGGGGAGAACTCTCACTTTCCCAAGTTTCCTTGGCAATATCCAACAGCCCTCTTGGGTGTCTCCCATACAGTAACTCAAAGGGGGAGAATCCCGTAGAGGATTGGGGCACCTCCCTAATAGCAAACATCAGATAAGGAAGTAGACAGTCCCAATCCTTTCCATCTCTATCCACCACTTTCTTCAACATTTGTTTTAGGGTTTTGTTGAACCTTTCAACCAGCCCATCGGTTTGGGGGTGATACACAGATGTACGTAAGCAGTTCTTTACAAATACCCACCCGGCTAAACACAAGAGATAGCTCTTTGGCTATGGTTTTGGCCGAGGTATTTCGGAGAGGGATCGCTTCTGGATAACGGGTGGCATAGTCCATTATAACTAATATGTACTGGTGCCCCCTAGCGGACTTGATTATAGGACCTACCAAATCCATGGCGATCCTCTCAAACGGGACCTCAATGATGGGTAGAGGGACCAGCGGGCTACGGAAATGTGGCATCGGGGCCGACCTCTGACACACAGGGCAGGAGGAACAATAATTTTCTATGTCCTTCATCACCCCCGGCCAATAGAATCTCTGTAATACCCTCTCTCGGGTTTTCTCTGTCCCCAGATGACCTCCAAGAATGTGCCCATGGGCCAACTCCAACACCAACTTCCTGTAAGGTTTGGGCACCACAAGCTGCTCAACGGTTTCTTCTGCCCTTTTTGCCACCCGATACAGTAGGTCCTTCTCTACGCTGAAGTATGGGTAAGTGCAGGTATTATCTGGGTTCACTAACTCGCCATCTATTTCCACTACGTTTTCCCGTGCCTTTATTAGGGCGGGGTCTTTTAACTGTTCTGTGGCAAAATTTTCCCTGTGAACCTCCAGATCAGAAAACTCCACAGACGGTAGGTTTTCGTCTGAGGAGGTGGGCTCCTCTCCAGTTTCTTGAGTCTCCCCTGCCAATACTGATAAGGGAAATTCCGGAGAGTCCTCACCACTCTCAGGGGAGTTCTGGCTATCACATTCCTGGTACATAGGGGCACCAGTGGGGGGCTCAGGATCATCCCACAGTTCCCAGAACTTCGGAAAATCCCTTCCCACAATGGCGTCATGCGGTAACTGAGATACTAAGCCCACTGGATGAGAGAGGGTACCTTTGGGGGTCTCGAAACACACTGTAGTCACTGGATACTCTCGGGTGTCCCCATGCACACAAATAACAGCTACCTTGCTATTCCCAGAGACCTCTGTTTTAACTAACTCAGCCTTTATCAGGGTCACAAGGCTACCTGAATCCAGCAATACCACAACATTTCTACCATTAACACACATTTTGCATAAATGTTTCTCAGTTCCTCGAATGGCAGTGCATGCGACTGTCGCACACAGCGACTGACGTCTGCCCGTCAGAAAGTCACACTGCATGGGTTCCTCCACAACCGGGCAATTGGCTGCAATATGTCCCGCTTGCCGGCAGCGGTAGCAAACGATCCTTCTTGCGGCCTCTTGAGCCGCTGATTTCCCAGGCTGTTCTCGCCAAACTTTGGGTAGAGCTCCCACCCTCTCACTCTCTCCACCCTCACCCCTTGGAATCCTCTTATCCGCCCCTGGGGATGGTCTGGTCTTAGGGTGGAAAGTCCGAGTGTCTCTGGAAGAGGCCGTCAGGTTCTCTGTAGCCAAGTATTTCTCCACACGATCCACAAGACCATCGGCCGTCTCTGGGTCTCCATGGCTTACCCACTTTTGGATGGCAGTAGGAAGAGCTCTCAAAAACCGATCCATTACAACACGTTCCACAATCTTTGGTGCGGACAAAGTCTCTGGCTGTAGCCACTTTCTGCTCAGGTGAATGAGATCATACATTTGAGACCTGGGGGGTTTTCCAAGCTGGAAAGTCCAGTTATGCACACGCTGAGCCCGGACAGCCTGGGTGACACCCAGCCTTGCCAATATTTCAGCTTTTAGCATCACATAGTCTTTTGCTTGGTTAGGCTCTAGGTCATAGTAAGCTTTCTGCGATTCACCAGTTAACAGAGGAGCCACCAGTCCAGCCCACTGCTCCTCAGGCCACTTTTCTCTTTCAGCGGTCCTTTCAAATGTGGTCAAAAATACCTCTGGATCATCCTCTCCAGTCATTTTTGTCAATAAACGACTCACCCCAAAGGACGCGGTATTAGTGGGACGGCTTTCCTCACTGGTCTGCGGACGTTGCTGCATTGCTGCTTCCATCTGTTGTTGTAGTCTCTGCTCTTGCTTCTGCAACAGGTCTATGAAGCGGGCCTCAGATTGCTGCTGGGCTTGTTGCTGAGCCTCCAGACTCTGTTGCAAAGTTGCGTTTGTCTGCTGCTGGGCTGAAAGGCTCTGTTGATGAGCTTGCTGCTGGGCTGCAAAGTTCTGTTGTTGAGCTGCAAGGCTCTTTTGCAAACCTGCATTTGTCTGCTGTTGATTGGCATTTGCTAGAGCCAGCTGCTTCAGTATCTCCTCCATGCTGGCTTAAAAAAAAACTGCCACTGGTTCTCCACCAACTGTGAGGGGGTTAGCTCGGCAGCGGGTGTGTGTGACCCCCGAGATGGGCTCCCCACACAAAAACAGGCCCAGCAAATGGAGGTTGTGGTTTTCAAAATCAAAAAGGTGCGGTTTATTTTCTATTTACAGTGACAAAACACAGCAAAGCAAAAGAAACATAAACAAAATAAATCCTGGTCAACTTGACCTCTGACTAAACATACAGGTTTCCTAACTAACAACTGGGATCAGCCTAGTGCTGTCCTAGTCCCTAAGTCCCTGGTTTTAAATGTCCAAGCAAATAGCCACACAGGCTTTGTCTCACCGCACAGGGGTTCACTCTCCCTAGACAGTCCACACAGGTCTGGGTCCAGGCATGAGCTAACATCTAATGAAGCTGGGAGTTCTTATAGAGGCCTAAATGAGCTGACAAGCTTCAGCTGGTCTCATCAACTCCCTGTCTGCACGACGCCCAGCACTCTCCCTAGAGGTATGAGTCATCCATGAGCCTACTAGCCTCAGCTGGGCTTATACAACTCTCCACCTAGTTGTATAAGTCGGCGTAAAGCCTGAATCTGGGCGAAATATATCTACCCCCCTGGATGCAACCAGGTGACTTTACCTTCCTGCTGTCACAATATATATATATATATACACACACACACAGGCATACCCCACTTTTAAGTACACACTGGGGTTTATTTACTAAAGCTGTAAAGTGCAAAATCAGGCTCACTTCTGCATAGAAACCAATGAGCTTCTAACCCCAGCTTGTTCAATTAAGCCTAGTAATAAAACCTGGAAGCTCATTGGTTTCTATGCAGAAGTAAGCCTGATTTTGCACTTCCCAGCTTTAGTAAATAAACCTAATTGTGTACTTAAAAGTGGGGTATGCCTGTATATATGTAACGGGAGGGCCCGGGGAACCCAGAAGCTCTTATAAAGTATGAGATAGCCTGGCTTCAGCTTCCCCAATGCCTCTTATGTGTAAACCACCCTGTGTCCCTATTAGGGGCACAGGGTGAATGAGAACCCCACCATGATCTGTGATAGCCATATCCAATACTGTATATACATGGCACATATTGGATATACTGTGTGTGGGCTGTTTATGTAATACTTGCTGTGATGGTGTGTGATTACATTCTATTGTCTATTGTGGCTTGTGGGAATTAAGCCTGTAATTATAGGTTGTGGAACTAGCAGACAGACAGGTTAATTGAAGAGATGCTGATGTGTCACCTGTCTGCTTGTGTAATGTTAATGAACCTCAAATATGCTACAGATCCTTTCATTGTGTGAAGTCTTTTGATAATGTGGATTGGGAGACAAAAGCTAGCCTAAAAGGTCATATGTCTGAGGCATCAAGCTGTAGTTAAGTAGATCATGTAAATTAGCTGGTCAAAGATGTATGGGGAGAGAAAATAAGAAACTCCACTCTATGTGTATAAAGGTTGCAATGTTTTTCAATAAAGTCAATATATATCTTGGGAAGATACAGAGCGTGTTGTCTCGTTCTTCTGGAAGGATTAATCCTATGGGAAGTGGTCGCCTGACTGTGGAGCGTCGTTTGTGGATGTGTGTCCAGGAGAGGGAAGATATCTAAACGGCGTTACCCCTTTCATATTTGGGGTGCTGTTACATACATACACACACACACACACACACAACGCTGAATAAGCACCCCTCCGTCTGATCCTTGGGTAATCCGCAAAATGGAATTATGAAATACTCACCTTGGAACGAAGCCCTTCAGTGGTTGATGTGATTGGCCGGAGCCGCGATGATGTCAATCCCGCGCATGGGCGCGGGAGCCCCCAGTTCCAGCACGAAGCTCTGAAGATCCAGCAAGGTAAGTGTCACGTACCTGGTTGGAGGCCGAAATGCCAAGAGGGCTCCCCTTGCGGCGAGTGCAGTACACCTCTGAGGTTGGGTACAGAGGGTGTAGTGCCCATAGAAGCACAGGTTGCCAGATGAATCCAGGAGAGAAGAGCTGGTGAGTGCCTGAAGAGTACTGGAGAATACAGGAAACACCGCTGGGCTGAAGTCTCTAGGAATCCTCGGTAACACTTGGCAAGGTGTGCACAAGGAGCAATAGTGGAAGCCGGCCGGGGATCAAACACCGTAGATCCAGCAGGAGATGCAGGTTGCAGGAACAGAGACAAGCCAAAGGTCTGGTATCGGAAAACAGGCAGGAACAGATAACTGTAGCAAAGTCTGTGAAACAAGGTGGGATCAGGTGCTGGAGAAGGTAACAAGTCAGTAAAGCAAGCCAGGGGGTCAAACCAGGAGAGCAGATCAGACAGGTCAGGAACAAGCTGGGTCACAACGGGGAATCCAAACAGCAGTTGTACAGAGGCTCAGGAACACAGGAAGGCTGATGACAATCCAGCAATGAGATGGGCTCAGAGGCAGTCTTATATAGGCCAGCAAGTGGCCGCTGTACTTGCACGCGTACGTCAATTGGCGCTTCTGCATGTGCGCGGTCGCCTGTTGGCCCAGTTGCGGATCTGCATGCGCCCGTTCGCACCTTTTGCATCAGTACGCATGGGGATGTTCTGGGGGCGGCCATTACTAGTATTGTCACTGGTGCCAGGTCTCCTACAGCGATTTCCCTGACAGTAAGCCGGACCTTCAGAGAGTAGGTGCCGGTGATGTCACTGGCTGCATCCAGAGTGAATATCTCCTAAACGGTGCACATTATTTACCTATAGGTGAGCCTTATTATAGGCTTACCTATAGGTAAAAATGACAAGGCGGGCTTTACTACTGCTTTAAGTCTGATGAACCACTCAACTATATCTCCTCCTCAGCAGCCAGCAGGCATCTTTTGTTCCCTTTGATAGAATCCAGTCCAGGAGCTTCATTTATGCTATGAAAAGTTTATTCCATCCGCAAGAAATGTTAACAGCTGCCAAACACTTCTAACGCAAGGAAGAGCATGTTGTGTATCTGACTTGTCAATAAAGTAAACATGATCAGCTGCAGTTCATACTGAGCTCTCCAAAATTATACAGAGCTACTGAGCATTATTTACTTTATGCCAAGGGCAAGGTTTCTTGACCTACTTATTCCTGCCATATTATATCAATGAATAATGAATTCAGTTTTTCTCATTCGGCTAGCATGTACACAGCGCACTGCAAATAAATGTCAGTTGCAAAAGTGAGAGGTAATTAATTTACGACTAACAAGGTTATTCAGTAAGAAGTTCAAGGAGCAAAAAGGATGTGAAAAGTGCAATAACCGGAGCAACAAACCAAAATAAGATCAGGTTTAAATCTGGTCATACACTACGCAATCTGATTCTATGACTGCCATACAATCTCCTTCAGATGTACTAAACCCAAGGACAAATCTAAACAATCCATTTAGTTAGTATTCAATTAGTATCAAATCAGGCAGGACTTTGCACTTAGACCAGGTTCACACTGGTACGACATACTGACTTTGACATGTGTAAATCAAGAAAAAGAAAGAAAAAAAATGTATATAGCCTCGTACACACGATCGGATATCCTATGGATTCTAATCCGATGGTTTTGTCCATCGGAAATCCGATGAAGCTGACTTCTATCAGTCTTGCCTACACACTATCAAAAAACCGACCGCACCAAAACGACGCGACGTACACCACGTACGACGGCACTATAAAGGTGAAGTTCAAATCAAATGGCGCCACACTTTGGGCTGCTTTTGCTCATTTCGTGTTACCGCGTGTTAGTAAAAGTTTGGTGAGAGCCGATTCGCGCTTTTCAGTCTCCGTGCTTTGCAGATCGTTTCTTGGTGTTCAGTTTGTGCTTGTGGGTTCGTATTTGTTATTCAGTGCGTGCAGTCAGGTCGTTACTGTTTTGCAGTGCCTTCTTGGCCGCTCGTTACTGTTTTTCAGGTCGTTCTTCTTAGGCCTTGCTGTTCCTCGGTGCGTTGTTTGAGTTCGTTCTGACCAGCCGACCGGTTTAAAGCCATGTTTGAAGTACGTTCTCGTCGTAGAGTTCGTGCTGGCTATGGACTTGGTTTTGCGGTTAACACTGTAACACAAGTTCAGTAAGTGAACAGGGTGAGAAGGAGTTCATGGACCAAGAATTGGTTGCTCCAGCGGGACCAATTCTCTCATAAGTCTCTGCTGCGGGAAATCCATGAGAATAATCCTGATGATTTCAGGAATTATCTCAGGATGATGGACCCCGTTTTTCACCGTCTGTTGGATTTGCTGTCCCCCTATATCACGAGGCAGGACACTGTGATGCGCCAGGCCATCACTGCCGAGCAGAGGCTTATTGCCACGTTGAGATACCTGGCGACTGGGAGAAGCTTGCAGGACCTCAGGTTCTCAACAGGCATCTCTCCCCAGGCTCTTGGGATCATTATCCCGGAAACGTGTTCTGCCATCATCCAGGTCCTGCAGAAGGACTATATGAAGGTAAGTTTTCTCCTTTAACATCACATTCTAGTTTTTGAATGTTTGCTAATGTATTGTCTTTCTTTCCTCCTTCCCAAATTACCCTGATTGTAATATGCTGGGAATGTCCCCTTTCTCCCCATGCATGTTTTTACTTATAATGGCTGTTTTTTTGGCCTACATGCCTATTTCCCTTCACTCACCACTCCAGCATGCTATCCTGGGCCCAAACACACCAAGCCTAGTTTTTTCTTAACAATGTTTTTTGTCAACGTCATCGTAGTTTTGAACTCCCCCCCCCCCCCCTAAAATGTGTCCAAATGTTTTAGTTCACATTCAAGTTCAGCAGAGAGGTAGAGCCTTTTTTTGGGGGGTACAAAATCAGCTATAACCCCCCCCTTAGAATATTTTCAAATGTCCCATCATCGGGGGTGAGTCATCTGATAAGTGGGCCTTCTATTTTTGTGTTTAAATACTCCCTCAAAGAATAAATGTTATACTGATGTTGGCCAAGAATGTCTTTGTGTAATCTGCTTGCAATGTAAAGTTCAAAAGTACTAATGTATTCTTTTTGTTTGACTCCACAGTTTCCTTCAACACCACAGGAATGGCAGACTGTGGCTGACCAATTTGCCCAGCGGTGGGACTTCCCCAACTGTGGAGGGGCAATTGATGGCAAGCACGCCCACATAGTGCCGCCACCCCGTTCGGGGTCATACTATTATAACTATAAAGGTTTTAATAGTCTTGTGTTAATGGCGGTGGTGTCGGCACGGTATGAGTTCCTGTATGTGGACGTGGGGAAGAACAGCCGGATGTCCGATGGCGAAATATTCACGCAGACGGAGTTCGCTCACCGTCTGCAGTCTGGGGGCCTGGCACTGCCTCCAGATGCAGACAACGTGGATGGACTTCCTTTTGTTTTTATCGCGATGAAGCCTTTGGACTGGGACCACACCTGATGTGGCCGTTTCCCCAATGCACCCTCACCCCGGAGAGGAGGGTTTTTAATTTCCGGCTGGCCAGAGCCCGGAGGGTTGTGGAGAATGCCTTCGGGATAATGGCCAGCCGGTTCCGCCTCTTTCAGACAGCTATCCACATGGCGGAATACAAACTCAACCACATAATTTTCTGCTGCTGCATATTGCACAATTTCTTGAGACAATACTCTTCAACATATTGTGACAGCAGGAAGGTAAAGTCACCTGGTTGCATCCAGGGGGGTAGATATATTTCTCCCAGATTCAGGCTTTATGCCGACTTATACAACTAGGGAGTTGATGAAGCCCAGCTGAGGCTAGTGGGCTCATGAATGACTCATACCTCTAGGGAGAGTGCTGGGCGTCGTGAGACAGGGAGTTGATGAGACCAGCTGAAGCTTGTCAGCTCATTTAGGCCTCTATAAGAACTCCCAGCTTCATTAGATGTTAGCTCATGCCTGGAACCAGACCTGTGTGGACTGTCTAGGGAGAGTGAACCCCTGTGCGGTGAGGCAAAGCCTGTGTGGCTATTTGTTTGGACTTTTACTAAACCAGGGACTTAGGGACTAGGACAGCACCAGGCTGATCCCAGTTGTTAGTTTAGGAAACCTGCATGTTTAGTCAGAGGTCAAACTGACCAGGATTTATTTTGTTTATGTTTCTTTTTGGCTTTGCTGTGTTTTTGTCACTGTACATAGAGAAATAAACCGCACCTTTTGATTTTGAAAACCACAACCTCCGTCTGCTGGCCCTGTTTTTGTGTGGGGAGCCCAACCAGGGGGTCACACACACCCGCTACCGAGTTAACCCCCTCACAGTTGGTGGAGAACCAGTGGCAGTTTTTTTTAAGCCAGCATGGAGGAGATACTGAAACAGCTGGCTCTAGCAAATGCCAATCAACAGCAGACAAATGCAGGTTTGCAAAGGAGCCTTGCAGCCCAGCAGCAAGCTCATCAACAAGCCCAGCAGCAATCTGAGGCCCGCTTCATAGACCTGTTACAGAAGCAAGAGCAGAGACTACAACAAATGGAAGCAGTAATGCAGCAACGTCCGCAGACCAGTGAGGAAAGCCGTCCCACTAATACCGCGTCCTTTGGGGTGAGTCGTTTATTGACAAAAATGACTGGAGAGGATGATCCAGAGGTATTTTTGACCACATTTGAAAGGACTGCTGAAAGAGAAAAGTGGCCTGAGGAGCAGTGGGCTGGACTGGTGGCTCCTCTGTTAACTGGTGAATCGCAGAAGGCTTACTATGACCTAGAGCCTGACCAAGCAAAAGACTATGTGATGCTAAAAGCTGAAATATTGGCAAGGCTGGGTGTCACCCTGGCTGTCCGGGCTCAGCGTGTGCATAACTGGACTTTCCAGCTTGGAAAACCCCCCAGGTCTCAAATGTATGATCTCATTCACCTGAGCAGGAAGTGGCTACAGCCAGAGACTTTGTCCGCACCAGAGATTGTGGAACGTGTTGTAATGGATCGGTTTTTGAGAGCTCTTCCTACTGCCATCCAAAAGTGGGTAAGCCATGGAGACCCAGAGACGGCCGGTGGTCTTGTGGATCGTGTAGAGAAATACTTGGCTACAGAGAACCTGACGGCCTCTTCCAGAGACTCTCGGACTTTCCACCCTAAGACCAGACCATCCCCAGGGGCGGATAAGAGGATTCCAAGGGGTGAGGGTGGAGAGAGTGAGAGGGTGGGAGCTCTACCCAAAGTTTGGCGAGAACAGCCTGGGAAGTCAGGGGCTCAAGAGGCAGCCAAATGGATTGTTTGCTACCGCTGCCGGCAAGCGGGACATATTGCAGCAAATTGCCCGGTTGTGGAGGAACCCATGCAATGTGACTTTCTGATGGACAGACGTCAGTCGCTGTGTGCGACAGTCGCATGCACTGCCATTCGGGGAACTGAGAAACATTTATGCAAAATGTGTATTAATGGTAGAAATGTTGTGGTATTACTGGATTCAGGTAGCCTTGTGACCCTGATAAAGGCTGAATTAGTTAAAACAGAGGTCTCTGGGAATAGCAAGGTAGCTGTTATTTGTGTGCATGGGGACACCCGAGAGTATCCAGTGACTACAGTGTGTTTCGAGACCCCCAAAGGTACCCTCTCTCATCCAGTGGGGTTAGTATCTCAATTACCGCATGATGCCATTGTGGGAAGGGATTTTCCGAAGTTCTGGGAACTGTGGGATGATCCTGAGCCCCCCACTGGTGCCCCTATGTACCAGGAATGTGATAGCCAGAACTCCTCTGAGAGTGGTGAGGACTCTCCAGAATTTCCCTTGTCAGTATTTGCAGGGGAGACTCAAGAAACTGGAGAGGAGCCCACCTCCTCAGACGAAAACCTACCGTCTGTGGAGTTTTCTGATCTGGAGGTTCACAGGGAAAATTTTGCCACAGAACAGTTAAAAGACCCCGCCCTAATAAAGGCACGGGAAAACGTAGTGGAAATAGATGGCGAGTTAGTGAACCCAGATAATACCTGCACTTACCCATACTTCAGCGTAGAGAAGGACCTACTGTATCGGGTGGCAAAAAGGGCAGAAGAAACTGTTGAGCAGCTGGTGGTGCCCAAACCTTACAGGAAGTTGGTGTTGGAGTTGGCCCATGGGCACATTCTTGGAGGTCATCTGGGGACAGAGAAAACCCGAGAGAGGGTATTACAGAGATTCTATTGGCCTGGGGTGATGAAGGACATAGAAAATTATTGTTCCTCCTGCCCTGTGTGTCAGAGGTCGGCCCCGATGCCACATTTCCGTAGCCCGCTGGTCCCTCTACCCATCATTGAGGTCCCGTTTGAGAGAATCGCAATGGATTTGGTAGGTCCTATAATCAAGTCCGCTAGGGGGCACCAGTACATATTGGTTATAATGGACTATGCCACCCGTTATCCAGAAGCGATCCCTCTCAGAAATACCTCGGCCAAAACCATAGCCAAAGAGCTATCTCTTGTTTTTAGCCGGGTGGGTATTTGTAAAGAACTGCTTACGGACCAAGGTACACCCTTTATGTCCCGGGTTATGAAAGAGCTGTGTAAATTGCTCAAAGTGACGCAATTGCGTACATCTGTGTATCACCCCCAAACCGATGGGCTGGTTGAAAGATTCAACAAAACCCTAAAACAAATGTTGAAGAAAGTGGTGGATAGAGATGGAAAGGATTGGGACTGTCTACTTCCTTATTTGATGTTTGCTATTAGGGAGGTGCCCCAATCCTCTACGGGATTCTCCCCCTTTGAGTTACTGTATGGGAGACACCCAAGAGGGCTGTTGGATATTGCCAAGGAAACTTGGGAAAGTGAGAGTTCTCCCCACAGGAGTGTGATTGAGCATGTCGCCCTGATGCAAGATCGAATTGCACAGGTAATGCCCATCGTGAAGGAACATTTGGCCCAAGCGCAGTTGGCACAGCAGAGAGTGTACAACCGTGGAGCAAAGACCCGTACCTTTTCCCCGGGGGATAGGATATTGGTACTTGTCCCTACGGTTGAAAGTAAATTCCTTGCCAAATGGCAAGGCCCCTACGAGATAATGGAAAAAGTGAGCGAAGTGAATTACAAGGTCAGACAACCAGGAAGGCGAAAGCCCGAACAGATATATCACGTTAATCTGTTGAAAGCCTGGAGGGATAGAGAGTCCCTAGTCGCAGAAACTTGGTCACTAGCTCAAACTGGTTGCGTGATTCCGGAGGTTGGAATAGCAGCCACCTTGTCACAACCCCAACAACAGGAGGTTAAGGAGTTTGTGCTTCGCAACAAGGAGGTGTTCTCTGAGCTGCCGGGACAAACATCTGGGGGAGAGCATGATATTATTACCCCGCCCGGTGAAAGGGTGAAGTTAAAACCCTATCGGATCCCAGAGGCCCGACGGGAGGCAATACGGGAGGAAGTACAGAAAATGCTGAACTTAGGGGTGATAGAGGAGTCCCAAAGTGATTGGTCTAGTCCCATTGTGTTGGTGCCTAAACCGGATGGGAGCTGGCGATTTTGTAACGATTTTCGTCAGTTGAACAAAGTTACAAAATTTGACACCTACCCCATGCCACGTATAGATGAGTTGATCGACCGGCTGGGAACAGCCCGATACATGACGACTCTTGACCTCACAAAAGGGTATTGGCAAATTCCCCTGGCCAAGTCGGCCAAAGAGAAAACCGCATTTGTAACCCCAGACGGGGCGTTCCAATATAAGAGAATGCCGTTCGGGTTACAGAATGCGCCGGCCACATTCCAGCGGAAAATGGACCAGATACTGAGGCCCCATCGGAAGTATGCTGCGGCTTACCTGGATGACGTAATTGTCCATAGCACAGATTGGGCCTCACATCTGCCAAAAGTGCAAGCAGTCCTAGACTCTATCCGGGAAGCGGGGTTTACGGCTAACCCCAAGAAGTGTACCATTGGGCAGGAGGAGGCCAAATATCTTGGGTACACCATTGGCAGGGGAGTAATAAAACCCCAACTCAACAAAGTCGAGGCCATCCAGAGTTGGCCACGTCCCAACAGCAAGAAGCAGGTACGAGCCTTTCTGGGAATCGCGGGTTATTATCGGCGCTTCATTCCCCACTTTGCTTCTAAGGCTGTGCCCCTAACCAACCTGACGAAAGGGAAAGGGTCGGTCATGATTAAATGGACCCCCGAGGCTGAGGCAGCATTCCAATTCTTGAAACAAGCCTTATGTAGCCAGCCAGTGTTGTACTCACCCGACTTCTCTAAAGACTTTGTCGTACAAAGTGATGCGTCAGATGTGGGGTTAGGAGCAGTATTGTCCCAGGTCTGGAACGGGGAAGAGCACCCAGTCATTTACCTCAGCAGGAAGTTGAAGTCCCATGAGGTAAATTACGCCACGGTTGAAAAGGAGTGTTTAGCGGTGAAGTGGGCTCTAGATTCCCTTCGGTACTATCTGCTAGGTAGGCACTTTGACATGGTTACGGATCACGCTCCGTTAAAGTGGATGGCTCAAAACAAGGAGACAAATAGAAGAGTGAATAGGTGGTTCCTGGCCCTACAGGAATTCAACTTCACAGTAAAGCATCGCCCTGGCGTTCAAATGGGGAATGTGGATGCTTTGTCTCGAGTACATGAATGCCTGATTGCTGGTGTTCCAACCCCAAGGTTAAAACAAGAGGGGGGGGTATGTGACAGCAGGAAGGTAAAGTCACCTGGTTGCATCCAGGGGGGTAGATATATTTCTCCCAGATTCAGGCTTTATGCCGACTTATACAACTAGGGAGTTGATGAAGCCCAGCTGAGGCTAGTGGGCTCATGAATGACTCATACCTCTAGGGAGAGTGCTGGGCGTCGTGAGACAGGGAGTTGATGAGACCAGCTGAAGCTTGTCAGCTCATTTAGGCCTCTATAAGAACTCCCAGCTTCATTAGATGTTAGCTCATGCCTGGAACCAGACCTGTGTGGACTGTCTAGGGAGAGTGAACCCCTGTGCGGTGAGGCAAAGCCTGTGTGGCTATTTGTTTGGACTTTTACTAAACCAGGGACTTAGGGACTAGGACAGCACCAGGCTGATCCCAGTTGTTAGTTTAGGAAACCTGCATGTTTAGTCAGAGGTCAAACTGACCAGGATTTATTTTGTTTGTTTCTTTTTGGCTTTGCTGTGTTTTTGTCACTGTACATAGAGAAATAAACCGCACCTTTTGATTTTGAAAACCACAACCTCCGTCTGCTGGCCCTGTTTTTGTGTGGGGAGCCCAACCAGGGGGTCACACACACCCGCTACCGAGTTAACCCCCTCACAATATATATCTTCAGTTGGGCCTGAGGCCGGTCTATCTGAGATGAACATTCTGACCGGCCTGGACACTGCCCGTACTGGCTTGGCCCCCCAAAGTGCCCGTGAAGTACGTGATAAATACGTTGAGTACTTCACGGGTAGGGGGGCCATTGCTATGCCAGACCAAATCTGACCTTTTTTACCAAAAAATAAATGAAAAATATATATTTTAAAAACTTGTTTTGTCATTATTGCTTTTTTACTTTTTTAGTATGTGTCTCCCAGGTTCTTGTAGTGCCAAGTGTATTTGTCTTTAGTAAATGGCCACAATTGTCACAGTAAAAAACATGAATTTTGCATTTTCGGAACTGCTATTGAGCATAGAAAGAACAAGCCACACATTTTTGAGTGTCCAATATATTTTTTACTCTGTGCACCACAGGTGCGTTTTTTTTTTTTTATTAAATACAATGTAGAAATTTTTTGCTCCACATTTTGGAGAATAATAATATTTTTAGTTTCTTTTGGTTTTGCATAAACATGCATGGGTCAAAATAACAAACATATCAAAACAATGGAACTTACAAAGTTCAACATGAAAATGATAAAACCTGAGATGTGGTGATGTCACCCCTGAACCATCCCAAATTTGAAGATGCACACAGTTTCTTGTTTGCCAAATGGTTATTTTCAAAGTGAGCCCATGGCTAAAGTCAACATGTGCTATCTGCCATCATGGGGGATCAATGGACGTGCTTTGGGGGTGCAATGTGCTCAATCACATTCATCCTATTCCTCATAATGGCCATTTCGCTACTACATTCCATTATTTCTTGAATAAGTATTTTGGCACTTGAGAATGGAGGAGTTGGAGTTTCGGACACACCACCACGTTCATCCCCTAAAAAAAAATAAGGTATTTAGAAATATGCAGGCCTACATCTGTTTTTACCTTGAAGTTGTGGTGACAGACACTGATCTGTTGTGGTGATAAGCTCCACCTCTCCTTCCTCCACCTCCGCTTCCTCCACCTCCGCTTCCTCCACATGCTGATCTTGGGGTGCTTTTGGATCTTGGTTTTCTTTATGTGGTCTGTGCTTCAAGGCTCCTCAGATTGGTGTCCTCCCAGTCTCCTCTCCCCTATGAGAATGAAACAAACAAAAGGTATCCTTTAGCACACAGAGATTTGAGGGCATAAATTGTAAACATTGCTTGGAAGTGGGGTCCAATTGTTAGTTTTGGCTGAGTTCCAAGGTGAACACATGAGACTTTGTGAATTCAACAAAGCAGTAATACTTTTATTTTTCCACTGGAGCACCTGTGTGTGACACCCTAAAAAGGCTGTTCAGGTGGCCCACACTATAGTGCTCCTGAGTTAAAAGCTGTGCAACCAGCTGCTTCAGTGTCCTCTCCTTTACCCAGAATCCAGTTTATCATTTCACATTCTATTTAATTACAACACATCATCTAGCCCACAATGTTTATAAATGTTGTTTTCATTAAAATATGCATGACCACATGTGGTTTACGTGTATATGTGCAAAACATGTTTTTTGGAAGACGATCAGTGTTTACTACGAAACCTTACCAAAAAAATGGACACTCAACTTAACATAAAAGTTGGTATTTTACAATGTGAAACCAGACAATCCAAGCACATGTAGCAAAACATGTGTAGCGGGTGTTAAATTTAGTGGGGTGTATCTGGGCTATAGATGGCCCAGATACATTGATTTCTGGGATATATGGACATTTTTGGAGTGTGGGAGGTATGAATGGTGTCATGTTCCCTGCGGTCCCTGGGTGGCGCTGTCACCTGGGACCGGGGTTGAACTACCATTCCAGAGCCGTACCCTTTTTGTCCTCTCGCGGCAGTAGTACGGCGGGGAGGGGAAACCGCTGTGCCTGCTGGGAGAGGATATAAAAGGGGCGGACATCTTTCGCACAAGGTCCATTCCCCAGACACCTTCAGCCTGGGGGCTGCTGCAGTTCGTCTGTGCCCAGGTGCCCTTGGCCTGGGCGCGTGGAGTCGAGTTCCATCCCAGGCACCTTCGGCCTGGGGTGAGGTACTACACCAGGAGGCCTGAGGCCCAGTACCTTCGACTGGGTCCCGCGAGGGCCAAGCATTCCTAAGGTGCCCCCGGTATTGCGTGCCTGAATCCTGGGTGTAAGGGACCGGAGACGTGACCTCCCCATAGAGCCAGCGCAGCATTTGCTGGTGTCGGTGGAAGCCTCTGGTGACCGTCCGGATGGATGTCTTCCTCTGACAGGGGTCGTTTGTTCTAAAGGAGGTACTTCATGTTCTTATGGTCTGTGGCAGGGACCCAACTTTCTCAGGTCAGTGGCAGGCCTCATCCAAGGCCTGTGGCAGGGGCCTCAACGTTCACCCAGGTCAGTGGCAGTGACTAAATTCACAGTCGGTGGCAGCGACTGTACGCCAAGCCTGTTTGCACTAAACGGAACAGGAGAAACTTTAATTCATCAGTTGTGCCTGGACCTACTCTTCCCTACACCTTGTCTGTTCTTTTAAAAGTCAACCAGTTTCAAGTCAATAAAACAGTGTTGGACTTTTCTTGGTGTGGAACTCATGTTACTGGAAGCTAAGTGTCCCTGTCAGTGTCAGTGACAATCATCCTCCATAGGAGAAGCTGAGGCTCCGGCCTAAAACGCAGACCCGAGTGTAATGGCTTAGCTCATATCTCTGCATCCTACATCAGAGAGCCGAGCTGGTGGTGTGCATCTTTCCCCCTTCTCCCAGATATCCCTAGACGAGTAGAACAAGCCGTGAAGAGAGGGGAGAAGCTGGGGGAGGACCGCTACACATGCAAGAATAAATATTACAATTTGAAATAACCCAGGAAGTAAACTTACTTTGTTCAAGGTTTATTTTAAGCTTCCTATACTGCTCTGGCTCCCTCAGCTTCAGGTCAGGCCACCTTTTACGAAGCTGCTCCTTGGATCTCCTGGCCCCAAATTTCTGATAGAGACTCCTCGCCACTTTGTTCAGTATTTGAGACTTCCGGAGATTAGGGGTGTCGTATGGCCACATGCTTCCCATCGTAATTTTTCCTCTGCAGGATGTCCACCATCTCCGCCATCTCAGCAAATTACATATTAGTCGCCTTGTATCTTTTATTCCTGGATCGGGACGTTCCCGCCTCCGGGCTTTCCTCGTCGGTACTTAATAATAAAGCACGCACCTGTGTCACCGACATGTCGTCGTCTCCCACTGTGCGCCGAACGAGAAGGGGCGGGGAAATGCAGAAAAAGAACGTCATGGGCGGGCGACGCGGGCGGAGTTTACACGCATGCGCAGGGTATATAAATGGGAAACGAGGTTATGGTTGCGCGGAGTAAGAACGACCGTAAGTGAGGAAAAAAAACAACTAAGGTAAGAATGAAACTTGGGCCTGCAGTGGCCTATAATGGTTCCTTATTGTAAAAGGCATATATTGGGATACGATTATGACAATTGAAGCTGACCTCTACTGTTTTTTTCTTGTGTTTTATCTTGCAGAAAGTAAAATGCATAAACTAAGGGAGCCAGACATTATGTTGTTATTCATTGAGAAATACAAAGAATTGCGCAACCTGTGGGAGCTCAAACATAGTTCTTACCACAAGAGTGGTGTACGTCGGGCAACAATTAACGGAATATATGAAGACCTGGGTCCCAGAGGCTGACTACACTATGATGAACAATAAGATAAACAACATGCGGAATGCTTACAAAAAAAGCTACACAGCAGTCCGCGCTTCTATGAGATCAGGAGCAGCAGCAGACAAAGTAGTTCAGCACAAGCTGTGGTACTACAAGCATCTGCAATTACTGGAAGACCAGATTGAGGCCAGGGAATCACTTTCCAGCCTTCCCTCAACCCTTCCTTCCACCCTTCCCTCCAGCGTTCCTTCCACCCTTCCCTCCAGCGTTCCTTCCACCCTTCCCTCCACCCCTGCAGAGGGGGAGGGAGGAGGAGCCACTTGAGCTGGAAGAGCCGGATCTGCGCATCTTCAGCCAGGTATAGTATTTTCAAACATATTTATTCCCCTCAATGTACTATTGTGAACTAGATTTATTCTTCACTGAGAAAATGAACCCAAAAACAAAAACAAAAAATTAAAAAAGTGGCCAGAAATAATTGGTACAGTATATTAAAAAAAACGGGGTCAGAATGAAAGTCTTTTCAATTTATTGAACATTCAAATTGCAACAGTCATGAGATAAAAATTGTGTGTGATTGATTCAACAAAATATCAAACTATGTCCCTTTTTTCTTCACAGGATGAGGTCAGCCAGGAGGAAGAGGTGCAGGAATGTGGCAGGCAGGAGGAGGCAGGGGCAAGTGGCAGCCAGGAGGAAACAGGGCCAAGTGGAACTCAACAGGTCCCCAGGCCTAGTGGCAGCACACAGTCACAAGTGGCTCCCCTCCACGTCAGACTGAAAAAACATCGGCGGATGACACCGGTGGAGGAGTCACTTCAGATAATACGTGACGCTGCTGCCATCATGAGGGCCCCCCTCAACCCTGTTGAGGGCTTTAGTGCCTACCTGGCCGAAAAGTTGTTCCAAATGGAGTCGGGACAACGTGCCCTCTGTGAGCATCTTATATACACGGCCATTCACACGGGGGGGGGAGGGGGCAGCTGACAGAGGCCACTCATCTCTGCCATATGGCCGAGCCTTCTCCTGCCACATTACCACCGACAGTGGCACAGCCTGCAAGGGTGCGTGGACGGGGCCGTGGAACAAACGCTGGAGGGAAGCGTGGAGGGAAGGCTACAGGGAAGAGCAGAAGGTGATTCCCTGGCTTCAAGCTGCTCTTCCAGAAGTTGCAGTTTGTAGGAGTACCACAGCTTGGGATGATGTATGTCTTCGGCTGCTGCTCCTGATTTCCTTATGTTGTTTATTTTATTGTTCATCATAGTAATGTCTGCCTTTGGGGTCCAAAGTCTTCATATATTCCGCTAATTTTCCAATTGTTGCCCTTCGGGTTTATTTATATTTTTTGCCAGAATAAATGGAGATTTGATTTCAGCCAAAATACTTGCCTGATGTCTTTTTATTGTGTGAGTAGCAAGAACATTTCATAAATACAATGTGTAATTAACAAGGGACACCAACCTCCTTGAGGGAAAAATAAAATAAACATATGTTGTTAGGAGAACTTGACACCAAAAAAAAAAGGCCACAAGAAAAAAAAAAAAAAAAAATCTGGATTCTAAATCATTTTTAAAATTAGTGAGGTCTGGCTTTAAGAATAGATCAAATTATTCATGAGATCACAAGAAACAATAAAGAAATAAGTTTGTCAGAACTCGGGATAAATATCTGCAGCAAAAAATACATTTCTTTCTCGTACATCACGGGACACAGAGCGACATAGTCATTACTAATGGGTTATATAGATACCGTCAGGTGCTGGCACTGGCAACTTCCAAAACCGGAAGTACCCTCCCCTATATAAGCCCCTCCCATCCGGGAGCACCTCAGTTTTTTGCCAGTGTCTAAGGTGTTGGCCAAGAAGAAACATGTGTTTTCCACTGAGCTTGCGTACAGGTTCTTTTGGGCCTCAGTAAGCTATTCCGGATCCGACCAAAAAAGCTTCATAGCTAAACGGTCGGTACCCGGGCCTTGCAGAGAAGAGCAAGGTTCTGCCTGTAATGCTTCTCTTAGGAGGGCTGGACCCTGGGATCCAGAGCTCTGGTCATACCCACGACCAAGATGTTTTCTGTGCAGGGTGCTATACAGGTCCAGGGGAGTGGAATCCTTGGGAACCCGGTCCCTGAAGGTTTGATTACAATGCCTGCCGCGATAGGTGAAGTTTGGGCTTTTGTGGACCAAACAAAGTCCTGCGGCGGGGAACAGGTAAGTGGGGGCCCCCAGGAACTTGGTTCTATTGGGGGACCCCCAAGCCTAATTTGTCTTTCTGTCTGTTACCTAACGGTATTCCCGCTAATATTCTGTGTATGCCTGTTACTACTGAGAAAATGTAAAAATTTTAATAGTAGGCAAGAAAAAAAAAAAAAAAAAAAGTAAGACCGCGGTACCTGTGTTAGACACTAGAGGCCGCTATGGTTCTTTTTCTTGTAATGTGGATTTTTTTCTTCCAGAATCAAATCCAGGCAGTTGGTATGTTCTCTGCTGGGAAGCTGTCTCCTCTGCCCTGTTGCTGCGCTCATCCATCCCCGGGCCCTGCGGCAAAGGGACCCTGGCTCCCATCTAGCTCCTTGTTGTTTTCAAAAAAGGCGCCGAAGGCGCGTGTGCGCGTGCGCGTGCACGCGCCTCCATTCATAGAGGCGATCTGGAAAAGGGGCGGAGCGGGTGGATGACGCTCAGGTGTGCGCCGCGGCGCTACTGCGCATGTGCGGGCGTCCAGCGTGTTTTGAAGCACATTATAGCTGGCTGTTGAAGTGCACAGACAGAGCTAGCAACAATATAAAGGCACATAGAGGCGGTTGATGCAGGCATCCCCTAGAAAGGCACTTTAGTAGACACCAACTGTGATATAGCAGCAATTGTGCTAGACTATTCTCAGTAAAAGTGGTGTATTACGGCTGGAATACCTCAGCTTTAGGCTTAGGAATATGCCGTCCAGAAGCTCCGGAACTGAATCTTCCAGGAAGCGAAGGGGGTCTCATCGGGCTCGGAGGATCTTGGGCATACTTCTGCTGCACCAGTCTCCCCTGAAGTTCAGAGGTAAGTGACCGTAGAGACCCCGCAGGGGTACTTGGTACTGTGGCTGTCCTCAGTTCACCTGCTCCTGTGTATGTAACAGAGGAGGTTTTTTCCTCAGCTCTGGGAGGATTAGAGAGAAATTGTCAACATTGATCGCTGCCTCCCTGTCAGGGAAAGCACGCCCGATCTCCGTCTCCTCCTTCAGAGTGCCTGTTAGCAGAGCAACAGTCCCATACAGGGATCGACCTGCCTGAAGGGGATCAGGATGAGGTTGATTCTGTTATAGAGGAATCAACAGTGGGGGAACCTTTTCTCAGCATCTCAAGCTGAAAGATTATGGGTTCAGTCTCTGACTAACATGGTCCGATCAGCATTTAAAAATGCACCTTGCGGAACCATCAACCACTACTGTATCCTCGTTGGGGTCGCTAGAAGCCCCCAGACTGTCTGTTCTTTTCCACTTCACCCTTTACTGAAAGGGCTCATTTACCAGGATTGGGAACATCCTGAGAAAATATTTATTCCCCCAAGAGATTTCCGGTGGTCTATCCCATGGAGGATAAGTTCATCAAAAAAAAAATGGAAGGTCCCTACAGTGGACGCAGCCATCTCTTGTATGTATAAATCACTGACATGTCCAGTGGATAATGTCCAAATGCTCAAGAACCCAATAGATAAAAGATTGGAGTCCTTATGAAAATCTGCTTCTTTCTACAGCAAGCTTGGTGACACAACCAGCAGTAGCAGCTATTGGGGTCTGCTAAGCAGTGAAGGATCAGTTGAAACAGGTCTTGAGGGACTTGACAGATCAGCAGGCTTTGCCCTAGCTGATCTACCTAGAGCCTTAGGCTTTGCGGTTGACGCCATAAAGGATTCAGTCCATCAGGCCTCCCGCCTTACGCTGTCTATAGTACATATGCGTAGGCTCCTATGGCTCAAAAACTGGTCTGCTGAAGCTCCCTGTAAAGAATGGCTGGTTAGCGTCCCATTTCATGGTGAACGCTTATTCAGGGAAAACCTGGACAAATATATCCAGAAAATTTCCAGCGGTAAAAATACGCTCTTGCCGGTTAAAAACAGAGTTAGAGGTCCCTCTTTAAGAGGCCTGCTTCTCCAGTCCCTGGGGCATCGGCTGTGTAACAGTTCCGACGGCCTCCTCGGTCAATTCCCGGGGGTAAAAAACAGGGACAATAGCAGGGTAATGAGAAACCCTGGGTCAGGGGAGGTACAAAACCTCCCCCAAAGTTAAATTCATTGAAGCCCCCACTCAGTCGGGTGGGGGGAGGACTCCAGTTGTTCGCAAGAGACCTGGCGGGACACGATCAAGACAGATAGGTGCTCTCCGCAGTATGTTTGGGATACAGTTTGGAGTTAAAAGACTCTCCTCCTTCCCATTTTTGAGGTCAAACGTGCCAAGGGATCCCCGGAAGAGAGAGTCCCTCCTGTTGGCACTAGAACAACTATTGCTCCAAGGAGTAATTATGGAGGTTCCCCTGGAAGAATGAGGGTTCGGGTTTTACTCAAACCTCTTTACAGTCCCGAAGCAAACGCGGACAGGAGGCCCATATTAATTCTAAAAGGGCTATACAAATTCCTGTATATCAGGACTTTCCAATGGAGTCAATCCGATCGGTGGCCACTGCCCTACAAGGGGAGGATTGGTTAGCCGCGATCGACATCAAAGATGCTTATTTGCGCATTCCCATCTTTCCAGTCCACCAAAAATTTCTACGCTTTGCAGTAGAAGGGCGCCATTTTCAGTTCAGAGCCTTACCCTTCGGTTCGGCCACAGCACCACGAGTGTTTACAAAAATTCTGGCCCTTTATTGGCCAATCTAAGAACACAAGGTGTAATGATAATGGCATATCTAGATGACTTGTTGCTGATAGACCACTCAGTGAAAAAACTAGACGTGGTCGTTCACAAGACAATCAAGTATCTGGAATCTCACGGTTGGATAACCGAGACAAGTCACCCCTAAAAACCAGTCAAAAGTCTGGAATACTTGGGGCTAAGGTTGGATTCAGGCCAGAGAAAAATATTCTTGCCTCGAGGAAAGGTGTTGTCTTTGAAAGATTTGATCCACTTAGTGGGTACAAAAAAGACAGCCGTCCATACGCCTGTATATGAGGCTGCTGGGAAAGATGGTGGCATCATTCGAAGCAGTACCCTATGGTCAATTCCATTCAAGGAATTTGCAAGGGGCCATACTGTCAGCCTGGAACAAAAAAGTTCAGGCCCTAGACTTACAATGTCCTTGTCCCCTTCCGTTCGCAAGAGCCTCCGTTGGTGGTTGGTTCCCCAGAATCTGGAAAAAAGGAAATCCTTCAGTCCGATTTCTTGGAAGGTGGTCACTACAGATGCCAGCCTTATAGGCTGGGGAGCAGTACTGGAGCAATGGTCTCTCCAGGGCAGATGGTCGGATGCAGAAAAGGCCCTGCCCATCAATCTCTTAGAGATACGAGCAGCCCGGTATGCCCTAGTAGCATGGACATCCAAACTCCAAGGGTCCCCTGTCAGAATTCAATCAGACAATGCCACAGCAGTGGCATATATCAATCATCAGGGGGGCACCAGGAGTCGTGCAGCCCAGAGGGAAGTAAATTACATCCTGAAATGGGCAGAAAGATATGTCCCAGCCATATCTGCGGTATTTATTCCAGGAGTGGAGAATTGGAAGGCGGACTTTCTAAGTCGCCAGCAATTATGCCCAGAGGAAGGGTCCCTTCACCCCGAGGTTTTCTGGACAATATGTCAGCGGTGGGGAACATCGGATGTAGATCTTCTAGCATCCAGATTCAACGCAAAGGTGGACAGGTTTGTCTCTCGGACAAGGGATCCCCTAGCTTGCGGCTCGGATGCCCTAGTGTTCCCTTGGGATCAGTTCAAGCTGATATATGCATTCACACCGCCACAATGGTTACCTCGATGACTCCGCAGAATCAGGGTAGAAAAGGAACCAGTGATTCTGGTGGCTCCAGCGTGGCCCCGAAGAGCGTGGTACGCGGAGATTGTAAAATGTCAGTGGGGAGTCCTTGGTCTCTCCCACGTCGTCCGGACCTGCTTTCGCAAGGACCAATATACCACCCTTCCTTACCAGCCCTAGGTTTGACGGTCTGGCTATTGAAGCCCACATTCTAAAAAAGAGAGGGCTCTCTAATCCTGTGGTATCTACCATGATCAATGCCAGGAAGCCGGTATCCAGGCAGATCTACTATAGAATCTGGAAGGCGTACATCGCGTGGTGTGAGGCCAAGAAATGGCATCCACATAAGTACGTAATAGGTAGGATTCTGGACTTCCTACAGTGGGCTGTAGATAGGAAGCTTGCCTTGAGTACTATCAAGGGTCAGATTTCGGCCTTGTCAATATTTTTTCAAAGGCCCTTGGCTTCGCATTCACTAGTCAAAGCCTTTATACAAGGAGTGATGCGTATTAGTCCTCCGGTTAATATTCCCATATGTCCATGGGATCTAAACTTGGTTCTGTCGGTTCTACAGAAACAACCATTTGAACCATTACATCATATTTCTTTGGTGCTTCTCACCAGGAAATTGATTTTTCTAGTAGCCATTTGTTCGGCTAAAAGAGTGTCGGAATTAGCAGCTATGTCCTGTAAGGAGCCATATCTGGTTATCCATAAGGATAGAGTAGTGTTACGTCCTCATCCAGCCTTTCTTCCTAAGGTGGTATCGAGGTTTCATTTGAACCAAGATGTGGTTCTTCCTTCTTTTTTCCCCAAACCTACTTCGGTAGAGGAAAAGTTATTGCATTCTTTGGATGTAGTAAGAGCAGTTAAAGCTTATCTAAAGGCCACTGCTCAGATTCGCAGAACGGATACTTTGGTTATTCTGCCGGAAGGCCCCAGAGAGGGTCAGGCAGCGTCAAAATCTACTTTAGCCAAGTGGATTCGACAGGTCATAATACAAGCCTATGGCTTGAGAAGGAGACCGCCTCCGTTCAAAGTTAGAGCGCACTCCACAAGAGCAGTTGGAACTTCATGGGCAGTGCATCACCAGGCCTCCCTGGCTCAAATCTGTAAGGCCACAACATGGTCTTCAGTACACACGTTTACTAGGTTCTACCAGGTGGACGTTAGAAGTCAGGAGGATGTCGCCTTTGGGCGCAGTGTGTTGCAGGCCGCAAAAGATCCTCATGTCTGATAGCGCTCAGCTTATATATGGTGTATCCCCCCCCTCATTGGGCATTGCTTTAGGACATCCCATTAGTAATGACTATGTCGCTCTGTGTCCCGTGATGTACGAGAAAGAAAATAGGATTTTTATAACAGCTTACCTGTAAAATCCTTTTCTTGGAGTACATCACGGGACACAGAGCTCCCGCCCCTCTTTGGGGACACTTATTGCTTTGCTACAAAACTGAGGTGCTCCCGGATGGGAGGGGCTTATATAGGGGAGGGTACTTCCGGTTTTGGAAGTTGCCAGTGCCAGCACCTGACGGTATCTATATAACCCATTAGTAATGACTATGTCGCTCTGTGTCCCGTGATGTACTCCAAGAAAAGGATTTTACAGGTAAGCTGTTATAAAAATCCTATTTTTAACCACTTGACCACTGGGCACTTAAACCCCCTTAATAACCAGACCAATTTTCAGCTTTCGGTGCTCTCACAATTTGAATGACAATTACTCAGTCATACAACACTGTACCCATATGAATTTTTTGTCCTTTTTTTCACACAAATAGAGCTTTCTTTTGGTGGTATTTAATCACTGTTGGGTTTTTTATTTTTTGCGCTATAAGAGAAAAAAATACTGAAAATTCAGTAAAAAAAATGTTTTTTTTTCGTTTCTGTTATAAAATTTTGCAAATTACAATTTTTTCTTCATACATTTTGGCCAAAATTTATACTGCTACATATCTTTGGTAAAAATAAGTACAAATTGGTGTATATTATTTGGTCTTTGTGAGAGTCCACAAGCTATGGTGCCAATATCTGAAAATTGATCACACCTGAAGTACTGACGGCCGATCTCATTTCTTGAGACCCTAACATGCCAGAAAAGTACAAATACCCCCCAAATGACCCCTTTTTGGAAAGAAGACATTCCATGGTATTCAGAAAGAGGCATTGTGAGTTTTTTGAAGTTGTCATTTTTTCCCACAATTCTTTGCAAAATCAAGATTTTTTTTTTCTCTTTTTTTTTTTCCACAAAATTGTCATATTAGCATGTTATTTCTCACACACAGCATATGCATTCCACAAATTACACCCCAAAACACATTCTGCTATTACTCCCGAGTATGGCGATACCACATGTGTGAGACTTTTACACAGCGTGGCCACATACAGAGGCCCAACATGCAGGGAGCACCTTCAGGCGTTCTGGAGCACCCAGGCCAATTCTGACATTTCTCTCCTACATGTAAAAATCATCATTTGTTTGCTAGAAAATTACATAGAACCCCAAAACATTATATATGTTTTTTTAGCAAAGACCTTAGAGAATATAATGGTGGTCGTTGCAACTTTTTATCTCGCACGATATTTGCGCAGCAATTTTTTTAACGCGTTTTTTACGGGAAAAAAATGTATTTGTGCTTAAAAAAAAAAAAAAAACAGTAAAGTTAGCCCAATGTTTTTGCATAATGTGAAAGATGAAGTTACGCCGAGTAAATAGATACCTAACATGTCACCCTTAAAAATTGCACACACTCGTGGAATGGCGCTAAACTTTGCTACTTAAAAAATCCCCATAGGCGACGCTTTAAATATTTTTACTGGTTACATGTTTTGAGTTACAGAGGGAGTCTAGGGCCAAAATTATTGCTCTCGCTCTAACGTTCGCAGAGATACCTCACATGTGTGGTTTGAAAACCGTTTTCATATGTGGGCGGGACTTACGTATGCGTTCGCTTCTGTATGCGAGCTCACGGGAACAGGGGCGCTTTAAAAAAATATTTTTTTTTTTATTGTTCATTTTACTTTATTTATTTTAGTTTGACATGTTTTTCCGCCCCAAAATTTTTTTTGATCACTTTTATACCTATTACAAGGAACGTAAACATCCCTTGTAATAGGAATATGGCATGACAGGTCCTCTTTACAGTGAGATATGGGGTCAATAAGACCCCATATCTCACCTCTAGGCTGGGAAGCCTGAAAAAACAAACAAAAAAAAACAACAATCCTGGCTTTGATCATAGCGGTGAGTCGGTAGAAGCACCGGAGGGCGGCGGGGGGGGGGGGGACATCCCCTCTCGCCTCCCGTAAGAATGATCAAGCGGCGGAACAGCCGCTATGATTGTTCTTATGGTGTAGGGAATCGCCGGCTGAAAAAGCTAATATCTGAATAATGCCTGTAGCGGCACCCATCATTCAGATATCCCTGCACAAAGTCAAGGACGTCATATGACGGCCGGCGGGCGGGAAGTGGTTATTGCAGAGTATTGCCGGGCATTGCGGAGTATTGCCGGGCATTGCGGAGTATTGCCGGGCATTGCGGAGTATTGCTGGGTATTGCGGAGTATTGCCGGGCATTGCTGGGTATTGCGGAGTATTGCGGAGTATGGCAGGGTATTGCGGAGTATGGCAGGGTATTGCACGGGGTATTGCACAGGGGGTATTGCAGAGTATTGTGCAGGGTATTGCAGAGTATTGTGCAGAGTATTGTGCAGGGTATTGCAGAGTATTGTGCAGGGTATTGCAGAGTATTGCGCAGGTTATTGCAGAGTATTGCGCAGGGTATTGCAGAGTATTGTGCAGGGTATTGCAGAGTATTGTGCAGGGTATTGCAGAGTATTGCGCAGGGTATTGCAGAGTATTGTGCAGGGTATTGCGCAGGGTATTACAGAGTATTGTGCAGGGTATTGCAGAGTATTGCGCAGGGTATTGCAGAGTATTGCGCAGGGTATTTTGCAGGGTATTGCAGAGTATTGCGCAGGGTATTGCAGAGTATTTTGCAGGGTATTGCAGAGTATTGCGCAGGGTATTGCAGAGTATTGCGCAGGGTATTGCAGAGTATTGCGCAGGGTATTTTGCAGGGTATTGCAGAGTATTGTGCAGGGTATTGCAGAGTATTGCGCAGGGTATTGCAGAGTATTTTGCAGGGTATTGCAGAGTATTGCGCAGGGTATTGCAGAGTATTTTGCAGGGTATTGCAGAGTATTGCGCAGGGTATTGCAGAGTATTGCACAGGGTATTGCAGGGTATTGCAGAGTATTGCGCAGGGATTGCAGAGTATTTTGCAGGGTATTGCAGAGTATTGCGCAGGGTATTGCACCGGGTATTGCAGAGTATTGCACCGGGTATTGCAGAGTATTGCACCAGGGTATTGCAGAGTATTGCACCAGGGTATTGCAGAGTATTTTGCAGAGTATCGCGCAGGGTATTTTGCAGAGTATTGCACCAGGGATGGCTGAGCAGGGATGGATGGATGGCTGGATCTGTGACTGCAATTGTCACAGATCCAGCCCACAGAGCTGCTGCCTTGATCTGCCCCCTCCCCTCTCCTCTCACACTGTACCGATCGGTACAGAGAGGGGAGAGAGGAACCGGCGTCATCACATGACGCCGGTCTGTTTACAAGTGATTGCTCCGTCATTTGACGGAGCGATCACGTGGTAAACGGCCGCTATCAGCGGCGATTTACCGCGATTCGCCGGGTCCTCTGGACCCGGCGGTCACGGAGTTTCCCGTGTGCGCGCCCCAGGGGGCGCGCAGGAGCGCGATTCTGGGAGGACGTTATATAACGTCCTCCCAGAGTTAAGCAACCACCTTGTCTGTTATTTGTCGGCAGGTGGTTGCTAAGTGGTTAAACACCATTCTAAAGAAGAAAACAATGCGCTGCATTAAACGAGGCAGAAGGACGAATGTGCTCTCTCCTTTTTGAACGCTAGTTTTACCAGAAAAAGCGCTCCCGTCTCCTAATTCAGTCTGAGCATGCGTGGGTTTTTTATCCGATGGACTTGCCCATAGACGATCGGAATTTGCTATCGGTTTTTGATCCATCGGAAAAATTTAAAACATGTTCTATTTATTAAAACCGATGGAAAAAAGACCGATGTGTCCCATACACGATCGGTTTGTCCGATGAAAAAAGTCCATCGGACTGTTTTCATCGGTAAAACCGATCGTGTGTACAGGGCTTCAGTGTGTATATATATATATATATATATCTCTGACTTATGACATCCGACAGGTATTACAGCAGCAGGAAAGGACAAGTGGGTCCATCTCAAAGTCGGATCAAAATCGTATCTGGTTCATTAAAGTCTGATCGATGTCGGGCCAAAGTCGCAGATCCACTGTCAGACAACTATGGTGTCACACCAGAGTGAACTGGGCCTTATGCCCCATACACACGATCGTTTTTCATGCCGTTAAAAATGCCATTTTTAAAAATGGGCATTAAAACCGATCGTGTGTATGCTCCAGAGCATTTTTAACGACGTGAAAAACGGCCATTAAAAACTTTGAACATGCTCTATTTTTTCACGTCGTTTTTTTTAACGACGTGAAAAACGATGGTGTGTATGCTTTGACGAGGTGAAAAAAAACGCGCATGCTCAGAATCAAGTATGAGACGGGAGCGCACGTTCTGGTAAAACTAGCATTTGTAATGGAGATAGCACATTCGTCAAGCTGTAACGGACTGAAAAGCAGGAGGCTGAAAAGCGCGAATCGTCGCTCAACAAACTTTACTAACATGAAGGGTGGCACCATCCGAACGGAACTTCCCCTTTATAGTGCCGTCGTACGTGTTGTACGTCACTGCGCTTTGCTTGAAAGTTTTTTTAAATGATCGTGTGTACGCAAGACAGGCTTGAGAGGAAACATGAAAAAAAACGGTTTAAAAAATGGCATGAAAAACGATCGAGTGTACGCCGCATTAAAGTGTATTTCCACTTTGGCAGCCTAAGTGGGATAACACTTACTTTATTTTTGTTACATGTCCCTATTCACACTGCATAACTTTAAAAAAAAAAATAATTAAAGTTGCAGCATTTCTTTTTGATGTATTTTTCTGGACCCTCCAGCAAGGAAAATGCCTACCAGTTTGTCTTTGTTTATGAGGGGGCTGTGCAAGCAGATCTTAATTATCAACTGTAAATAGATTTGAACAGTGTCCTACCAAAGGGATAAAGGTTCAGAGGCTGGGCTTCTGGAATTATATGTTAACGAGAACAGACCTGGGACAGGCTCACTAGTATGTTTTTTATTCCCATTCAACCCAGCAGGGCTGAATGAAAAAAAAAATAACTGACAGCTCATGAGGGGCCCTGTACTAACTATCCAATCTTAGTACAGAGATCTCCCCTGCTGTTTTATTGTGTTCTGACAGGGGGATGGCCTCCCGTCAGCACTTTCAGCAAATGGGAGCTGATAGGTAGCCCTTTTTCCGTCATGCCCCATCGTCAGAAGCCGTTCGGATGGCTTCTGACAGATCGGCTGCAGTACACACAGACCAAATGTGTCTATTAGAATGTTTGACCATTCTTCCAGAAGCAAATTTGTGAGGTCAGGCACTCATGTTGGACGAGAAGGCCTGGCTCGTGGTCTCCGCTCTAATTCATCCCAAAGGTGTTCTATCGGGTTGAAGTCAGGACTCTGTGCAGGCCAGTCAGTCAAATTCCTCCACCCCAAACTCGCTCATCCATGTCTTTATGGACCTTGCTTTGTGCACTGGTCCAAATCATTTGGTAGAAGTAGAATTAAGATGTGGGATTGTTTTTCAGGAATTGGGCTTGGCCATTTAGTTCCAGTGAAGGGAACTCTTATGATGCCAGCATACAAAAAATTTTGGACAATTTTATGCTCCCAACTTTGTGGGAACAGTTTGGGGATGGCCCCTTCCTTTTCCAACATGACTGCCCACTAGTGCACAAAGCAAGGTCCATGAAGATATGGATGAGTGAGTTTGGGGTGGAGGAACTTGATTGGCCTGCACAGAGTTCTGACCTCAACCCAATAGAACAACTTTGGGATGAATTAGAGCGTAGACGGCGAGCCAGGCATTCTCATGAAACATCAGTGCCTGACCTCACAAATGCGCTTCTGGAAGAATGGTCAAACATTCCCCTAGACACACTCCTAAACCTTGCGGACAGCCTTCCCAGAAGAGTTGAAGCTGTTATATTATTGAAATTGAACCCTACAGACTAAGAATGGGATGACATTTAAGCAGAGTTCCACCCAAATTGAACTTCTGCTTTAAGGACTCCTCACTTCCTTACATGCCACATTTGTCATTTGGGGGGGTACCTAGTTTTGACAGGTACCCAGCTCCCACTTCTGCCGCCTAGGCGTCTCCTCCTCTACCCCTCCCTCCAATCTTCAGAAAATTGCTCGGCCATTCAGAACGCATACTAGCGCATACCTGCCTTTGAAGCCGCAAGCTGTCAAAGCCGGGTGCCCACACTAGTGATGCCGGGGAGAAAACTCAGGCTTCGGGCGGCCACATCGCTGGACCGCAAGACAGGTGAGTGTGTGTATAATTAGAAGTCAGCAGCTACACTTTTTATAAACAGAAAAACTAGTGGAAATCTGCTTTAAAGTTCAGGTGTGTAAAGGCAGGCGTCCCAATAGTTTTGACAATATAGTGTATATGAGTTTGTGAATTTTGTATATCTATATTAACTTTATTTGAATTGTTGATTTTTTCAAGATAAAATTGGCTAGAGTAATAATACCAGTCCCAAACACACATATAACATAAAATAATCACCATAAGACACAATTAATTATTTATCAAATATTATCAATTATTCTTCATTTTATAAAAGATTGTAAGATTGTACAGAAGTTCACAATATAATAGCAAAGGCAAAGCGCCACATCATTGTATATATATATATATATATATATGTTTTGAGGGAATAAATACCAGCCTTCTGATCGAATTCCTCCCATATTAACATAGTCAGCAAGTGCGGTTTTTACCAGCTAGGTTGGTAAGCTTGGAGACGCTTGACTTGGGCCAGCCATACATGGAGCAAATTTCTTTCCTGCAACCTTGGATTGCAGGGAAGACATTCACTTGATTACCCAATGAACATCGACAGTGTTAATGTGGAAATCCCTCCTGTCAGGCCATTGTCTTCTCCCAGCAGGGGACCAGAGCGGGTGGGAGAAGCTGTTCCCACAGGGAGAATACAGTGATTATCGCTAGGGGCTATAGAAGCCGCTTGCAAGAATTGTAAGCGAATCCGGCAGGCTGGTTGTACCCAAGTTGATCGAGCGATCAACTTGGTACATTCAGCCTGCCCAATAATGGTGCTAAACCGGCCTGAAATTCAAACCGTGTATGGCTGGGCCTTGGAGACGCTAAACTTTGGCAAACTGCCCTGAGACTTCCATTGCTTTGCAGACCAAGGTCCCTTGATCCAGTGGTGTGATGGTGGCCCCGTATTTTGGTAAATCCATTGCAAATGCTGTATTCCTAAAAAAAGCAGGCTTTAAATCTGCAATAAACTGGAAGACTTTTCAACTTAACATTTAGCTTAATTTCACATAAAAAAAAAAAAAAAAAAGGCAAATACATCCTCATGCAACTAATCTGACATTTTCATTCCAGCAGCTGCTTCTCTACTACTTTACTAATTATCACCTACGGTATTTTGCCTGCTTTTGGCAGTAAGAAATGTTGCTAAAATTAGGAAGAACACTGCCCACGATCTCCATTAAAAAGTTAAAACTGCACCTGCCTGTTAGTTATTCAGAAGAATCAAGCTAGGGGTGCAATGATGTACCGGTAAGTGTTGCTATTTAGTTCAGCTTCGCAGATCAAAGTTTGCCAACAAGGCATTTGTATTTCACAAGAGGTCAAAATTGCTACCCAATTCCAACAAAGATCCTGCAGGATCCAGCCAAACCAGCCCACGTATCTCTCTGTCCTTGAGCGAGGAGAACCTTGGAAGACTGATAAATCATAAATACTCATACACATTTTCTTGCCAAGGCAACGGTCTACGACAGAAGAAAACAATATGCCTGATCAATTTATAGAGCTGTCAGGCTATGAAAAGGGATATTTATGTAAGGGGTTGACAAGTTAAAGAGTAACTCCAACTATTTATTTATTTTATTCTGGATTGAATGGGGAGGAGTTAGAACCTTGTTTTTTCTTTTTTTTTTTGCTGTCTACGTACCCAGTGAGAGGATTTCTCCCCATTTCCTCTAAAGTGCTCCCCCCCACCTTTTCTTCCTTTGAGCCTGCAAAAACTAACATTGAAGTGAACTAAAAAGTGCAAGTGAACACACACACAAAAATATTCCCCTCCTGAAAAGAAAGGACCCTTCCCTGACCCCCTGAGGCACAAGACTCCTGATGAGGGCACCTAGCCAAAAGGTCTGGCGGACCTCTCTCCTCATGATCTGCCAAAGATCACCAGCAAGTACTAGTTAAGGGGCTCAACTAAAGAGCGACCCAACACCTCCAAAACAGGGGCGGATGAAACCTAAGAGTCACACGTCCTCTCACTAGACCCAAGCCCTACCATTCTGGCAGAAACCATGAATCAGACCGAGACAGAAGTACAGTTAAATCACACTTGTTTAATAATAATAATAATAATAATAAAAAGATAAACAGAGTATGCATAGTCAAAACATAGCCAGAGTTCAGGACCTGTATCGGATAGTCAGCCAAGCCAAACGTCAAGGAGACAGAGATAAACGTAGTAGAACAGCAAGCAGGATCTGGAGCCAGAAGGAACGTCAGCCAACCAAGTCTTCAACAGGAACGCAGGAGATAGTCTCTGTGATGTTGACCAAGGCGAAGGCAGAGATCATCTGAGCTGGATGGCTTAACCACTTCCCTACCCAGCCATAGACAAATGACGTCCACAGATGGGATCTCCCATCCTGGGTGGACGTCATATGACGTCCTGACTTTGTAGGGGGATATCTGAATGATGCCTGCAGCTAGAGGCATCATTCAGATATCCTTTTGAAGTGCCGGCGATTCTGTGCACCATAAGAACGATCATAGTGGCGGTTCCGCTGCTTGATCGTTCTTATAGGCGGCGGGAGGGGACACCCCCCCGCCCGCCGCCGTCCGGTGCTTCTCCGGGCTCCCCCGTGCGATCGGGGACCCGGAGCGAATCTTCCGGCATCGTTGGTGGAGTCACGTGATGAGCATAGAGATGACTGGTGACCAGATGGTCACCAGTCATCTCTATGATCGTCGGAGGCCCGGGCGCGATGTGATGACGTCACGCCCGGGTCTCAAATGTAAACAAAGCCGCCATTGCGGCTGTAAGTATGAAATCAGTGAAAAAATTTTCACTGATCTCATGCTTTCCAGCCTGGAGGAGAGATGCGGGGTCTTATTGACCCCGCATCTCTCAATAAAGAGAACCTGTCACACACATTCCTATTACAAGGGATGTTTACATTCCTTGTAATAGGAATAAAAGTGATAAAAAAAAAAAAAAAAAGTTAAATCATTGTAAAAAAATAAATAAGTAAAATAAATAAATAAAAAATAAATTAAAACGCCCCTGTCCCCGGTAGCTCGCGATCAGAAGCGAATGCACACGTAAGTCGCGTGCGTTAGAGCGCGTGCAACAATTCTAGCACTAGACCTCCTCTGTAATTCTAACCTGGTAACCTGTAAAAAAAATTAAAGCGTCGCCTATGGAGATTTTTAAGTACCGAAGTTTGGCGCCATTCCATGAGTGTTCGCAATTTTAAAGCGTGACATGTTAGGTATCTATTTACTCGGCGTAACATTATCTTTCATATGTTCCCAAAAAATTGGGCTAACTTTACTGTTTTGTTATTTTTTAATTCATGAAACCATTTTTTTTTTTAAAAAAGGCGTTTGAAAAATTATTGCGCAAATATTGTGCAAGAAAAAATGTTGCAATGACCGTCATTTTATTCCCTAGGGTGTCTGCTAAAAAAACATATATAATGTTTGGGGGTTCTGAGTAATTTTCTAGCAAAAGAATGATGATTTGTACATGTAGGAGAGAAGTGCCAAAATAGGCCCTGTATTGAAGTGGTTAAGTAGGTAGGACTGATGAGCAGGATCATCAACAGGTGAGTTACTGTGGAGAGATAGGAGCTGGCAATTAGCCGACAGCTGAGCAGCCAGCTCAGAGAAGGAGGGGCTGAGCCCTGACACATCCTGTGAGTGAAGAAAAAACAAAAACACTGCCATCTTCTCCTGGTCTTCCTTCTCAGTTCTGACTCTTTTGTCTCTTGGTTTTCTGTCAATTACTTGCACGCACATAGGAGTCACATCGTCACAACACAGAGTAGTGCTGCAAATGTAGGGTGAGCTGCACATGCATGGCTCAGTGTACACAAACCCTAACAAACAGCAAGAAAAGTTTATAACAGAAGGGACCAAGAGGGTATTTTTCACTTTAGGAGATGGGCTATTTTGTTTCTTTTGTACTTATTGTTTCCAGTCGTAAAGTGGTTGTAAACCCTTACAGACCACTTCAACCTACAGGTAAGCCTAGATTAAGGCTTACCTGTAGGTGCAACAAATATCTCTTAAACCTACACGGTTTAGGAGATATTTGCAAAAGAAAGGCACCGATGTCTACGGCGCATGCGCCGTAGACAACGGCGGGCGCAGGCGCACTGAGTGTGAGTGATGAAGCCGTGAATAAAGCTGTGAGTGGCGGCACCCGCGCGCATGCGCGGGGTGACGTCACGCGACTCCGGCCAGTCACAGAGCTGGAGTTCGCGGACCCCGGAAAAAGAGGGGTGAAGATGGCCGCTCGCTACTAGCGAGGAAATCTGCGACATCGCGGGCTTCCCCTGCAGGTAAGTGACACATAATGGGCTACTATGCGATGAATAGTAGCCCATTATGCTTTACCTTTGCAGGGGAAAAAAGAGGAAGTAAACCCATCAGGGTTTACTTCCTCTTTAATGGTTGTACTGTTTCTCTGGACCAGTGTTTCTCAACCTTTTTTCAGTCAAGGCAACCTTTAAAATTATGGATAATCTCGAGGCACCCCATTCTAAAATGTAAAAACTATTCTAATAGTTTTACATAATGCAGCAACATCCACACTAGTAGGACACTCAACATTGGAGGTGATTTATTCTTTCAAAGGAAATACACTTGTATTTGGCTTGTATACAATTTTTGTATTTGGCTTGTATACAATTTTTGGACATTTAAGCATTTTGCCAAAGCACCTTGTTTGAAAAAGGCTGCTCTGGACTCTCAAGCCCTACACCATAGAGCCAATAAAGCTGATGAGGGCCAAGAAGACTGAAACAGTTGTATGCAAAATGGTAAAAGTGCCTCTGTAAAATTATAGCTATATCTGTACTATACACAAGCAGTTCTTGCAGTAGGGATGACTAAAAGGGCAAAAAGGAATGATTTGCATGACTCTGTCCATTTACTGATAAGTGGAGACTCCGCTCCGTGCCTGAAAATAACTTCTGGAATACATTACAATGTTAAAGTAGAATTCCAGGATAAAGCCAACTAATCTTAAAAATGTTCCCTCCTCTTCCTATTCTGACTATTCTGAAAGATCTGTATACTTATATATATTTCCAGGCCACTTCAGTCTGGAAATAGGGGGAGGTAACATTTTTTAAGATTAGTTAGGTTTATCCTGGATTTGAGGAACATTAGTTCTATGCTGGGCTTCCTCTACTTTGCTTACTAATGAAAGCCAAAAGGGAAAGTGCATTAATGATCACAAGATTGTGGTATCCTTCACTTGCACTCCTAACATGATGGAGCAGCACCAGCGCCCCTTGGGTATAGCAGAAGCCATCCCAAACTACCTGCCTGCATACAGAAGTCCCCATGAAAAGAAGAAGCTTTATACTTATCTCTCTTATAAGGACACACTTAGGGTGTTCAGGATAGCATGTCCCTCAATGGGCTCTGTGATTCGTCCTACTGACCCCTATGTCACTACAGGACATAGTAAAATTGTAGGGTAATCCGAAACATGTAGGGAAGAAAACATTGGATGCAAAACTTTCCTTATGGTTATGATAGCCCCAAACTGGGTACTGCTGTATGATAAACCAACACACTTTGACTTCAAGTTTTTTTTTTTTTTTAAAGTAGTGCTACACTTTAAGGTTTATACGACACTAGAACTGCCATAGAAATTTGATTCCCAGGCAGTGGCGGTGCATCCATAAAGGGCGCAGAAGCGCCACCCCCTCTCTCCTGCACCTGTCTATCACCAATAGATAGATTCATGCATTGCATGAATCTATCTATTGTCGCGTTTTTTTTTTTGAAGCACCTGATTAGAGCCGTGGGCTCCAATAGGCGTCCTGATTAGAGCCATAGGTTCCAATAGGCTTCAAAATTGGTAAACAGCGGGTGTAATGCTGTGTGTTCGCTGTTTACTCAGTGTTGCATTAGGGAAGCGAATAAATCGCTTTCCTAACACTGACCCGCCTCTCAGCCAATCAGGTGCTCGGGTCTGGTTACCTGTCACCTGATTCGCTGAAGCGATAGGCGCTGTGATTGGACGCCTATCAGGTGTCCAATCATAGCAGAGGACGGGAAAAGACATTGAGGACTTGGAGCGTGGAGGACAGCGCCGGGACCCGAGACAGGCAAGTGCCGGGCGGGGGATGCACACTGGGGCAACATTTGATGGGGTACACTGGTGGCAATTGATGGGGCACACTGGCAGCAATTGATGGGCACAGTGGCTGCGCTTGATGGGCACAGTGGCTGTAATTGATGGGTTTTCTTTCAGTTTGTTTGCGCCCCCCAAAAAAATTTGGAGCACCAGCCGCCACTGCTCCCAGGTCATCATTTCTGACATCTGTTAAGTGTAACAAGTTGAGGATTTTGTAGCTCATTGGTAGTGCAAAACAGTGAGTTTACTCCACACCAGAGATGTCTTTTTAGGGCATTTTCTGCCCACTTATTTAAACAAAAGGAAAGTTAACAAACTAATATCTTCCCACGCAGTTATTGCCATCAATACGACAAACGAACAATATTCAGCCTTGTGGCTCTCTTTGCAGCATTACTGCTCAGGCCTCGTGCCTTGGTCCTCCAGACCATCGAACAGTGCTAGTGAACAAGACGCTGTACCTCTGTCAGCTTGGCTTCTTATCCTGCATCCTCCCAGCTGCTACATCCTTCACAGGCTCGTGCCTTTGTCTGCCCTGACCTGGACAGTATGGTGCAGGCGTGCACCTCACAGCTCTCTTTACACACTGACCTACTCGGGAAGGTGGGGCATCTAGCAGGAAGCCAGCACACCTGTGCCATTATTTCCTGGAAAACCTGGCCCAAACCACCATATTAAACAGTGGCATGGCCTCTCCCTGCCTATCTTGAATAATATGCAATACACTGGACCAGTCTTTCTCCACATTGTCACCACAGAGGAACCTTTGAAATAGTTTTCAAGTCGTGCAGAATCCATTCTAAAACCAATTAATTGGTGGTCAATAGGACAAATGCTCCCTATATTGGTGGTCAGTAAGAAGAATGTCCATTACCTTGGTGGTGAGGGGAATAAATGATGTTTACATTGGTGGTCATTGGGAAGAATGCTCCTATATTGGTGACAAGTGGGACAAATGCTCCCTTTATTGGTCGTCAGTGGGAAGAATAATATCGCTTAGAGTGGTTGTCAATATGCCACCCTTACATACAGCTAAACAGGTCATCAGTGTCATGCAGCTGGCTGTTCCAAGTGGTTTTGGCCCTAGAACTATGGATGAACTGTCAAATGGAAGGCGAGTTAGCTGCGCTTAAAGTGGAATTGAGTTTAAAATGGACGAACAGGCAGGAATTTTAATGCAGAAGAGACATGCTTTGTCTCTTCTGCATAAAATGTATTTACCTGCCTGTCCACAGCTGTACAGTGAGACCCGCAAGCGCAGCTCGTTGTAAAAATTAGGCAATGCTAGATCTGTGCGGGAGTGACGTCATCCCTGCCAGGCCATCCGAAGATGTCAACAACTGGGCAAGAAACTCGGGGTAGCTGCATCACTGGATCCGAGGTGAGTATTGTTCCGCTTTAAGGAGTCCCTATAAAATTCTGGAGGAACCCCAGGGATACACGGAACCCTGGCTGAGAATGACTGGACTAGACCATCCTACTTGTATATAGTATAAGTCTAGTCTATAACTTTTATTTTTTAGCTCTTGCAAGAGTTGGAGAGACTTAGAATTTCTGTCAGATCTTTATTGCTGTCAGTGTCCCTAAAAGGGAAAATGTTACTCCTACTACCTGTCTGGGAAAGCATAAAGTAGCAGGAACTGGGAGGAATTCTTCTTAAAGAGAGGGAAATTAACATTTCTGACAGTTGAACTTAGGGTGTAACAGTCTATTAATATGGGTGATGGCTTAGGGCTAAGCAGGGAGTTTAATACCAAGGAAATTGATGCAATGAACATCAGAAAATCTAAAAAAATATTAGCCAAACTATAGCTACTGTCAGGGAAATGGCAGAGTTATTGGCATTCCTGCCAGTGTTCGTCATGGCCGCGGCAGACTCATTCCTATGCTCATGCACGCACGCAGATGCTCCGCGGCGCGCACAGGCGCACGCAGACGGCGTGGGCGTGCTCCCCGGCCTATTTAAACCCGTCACTGGTGCACACAGGTTGCTGGATTATCATCAGCTTCCTGTATCTCCTGTGTCTCCTGTATCCTGCTTATCCTGAATCCCCGGCTTGACCCTTGGCTTATATCTGGACCTGTGACCCTGCCTGTCTCCTCGTATCTGACCCTGGCTTGGCTGACTACTCCATTATCTTCTGCTCCCGTGCTTGACCCGGCTTGTTCCTGTGATTACCCTCGGACTGATTCCTGTGTTTGACCCCCGGCCTGGCTCCAGACTCTGTTCGTGGTTACCTACTGCTCCACACCAGAACCTCTCCTTGCACGGCTACTAACTCTGTTCTCACAGCAAACCCCAGCTACCCTCTGCCTGCATCGGTCAAGTCAGCAGCAGTACCGGCAATCCGTGCACCTTTGGGCCCCGCACTCCCTGTCTCATCTCCAGGGGTGCGGTGCACTTAGCCGCAAGGGGCGCCCTCTCAGCAATCCAGCCTCACACCAGAGACTTGACAGTATAATCCAGCCATGTCTGAGGTCGGCAGAGGTGCGTCCCCGTTAGAGGCTATGTGCCAACAAACTGCAACTTTGGCCCATGAAGTCCAGAAACTGCAGGAAGCACATCTTCAGCTTGAAGGACGTTTACAACACATGACAGTGTCACCTGCTCCTGTGGAACCAGGACCATCCGCTACCTGCTCCTCAGCAACCATCCAAGGGCAAACCCCAGCAGCCCTGATGATGTTGGCTCCTCCTCCTCCTGAACCCCGCGTTCCAATCCCTGAGCGATTTTCCGGAGATCGGAAAAAGTTTAGGTCCTTCAAAAATGCCTGTTTATTACATCTGGCCTTGCAACCCCGGACTTTTGCTCTAGAGACTGTTAAGGTTGGGTTTCTCATTTCCTTGTTGTCGAATGAACCCCAGACCTGGGCCCACCACCTATGGGAACAGAAGAGCCCAGTTATCAGCACGGTGGACTCCTTCTTCTCCGCCATGGCACAGCTCTACGAAGACCCTCAGCGGACGGCCACTGCAGAGGCCAACCTGCACTCCCTGCGGCAAGGGAAGCGGCCAGTGGAGGACTATACCGTGGACTTCCGTCGATGGTCTGCAGACACAGATTGGAATCAAGCGGCCCTAAAACACCAGTTCCGCCTGGGTCTTTCCGAGTCCCTCAAGGATGAGTTAGCCAGAGTTGGTATCCCCACTACTCTTGAGGGCCTCATTAAATTGGTCATTCAGCTTGACCGACGCCTGCGGGAGCGACAGTCAGAACGGTCTCAGACCTCCGGACCCACCAGGTTGCCACCTGAAGTTCCCATTCCACCTGCACCGCCGCAAGTAGGACTGGTACGATCGGCACTGACCCCTGATGAGAGACGTCGTCGTCGCCAAGCCAATCTTTGCCTCTATTGCGAGGGAACGGACATTTCCTTTGCCACTGCCCCATAAGGCCCAAGAAGCCACGGGCATACACCCCAGTGTACTTCCAGGTCTCCAGAACTTCTCCTTCCCATATTGTTCTTCCCATTACGTTGCAGTTAGGGAAAGAGGAAGTACAGCTCCGGGCCATAATCGATTCTGGGGCATGTAGCTGCTTTGTGGACTTAAGCCTAGCAAAGAACCTTAGTTTACCCCTTCTCCACAAGGAACGGGGACTGGAAGTACGCCTGGCAGATGGTACAATGCCTAGTTCTGGCCCTGTTACCCTAGAGACTGCTCCTCTTCTTGTCACTACTCCTGATGGCCACCGGGAATTTCTATGCTTCGACGCTTTAAGTTCACCTATGTTCCCAGTCATCTTGGGAATCCCCTGGCTCCAAGCACACAATCCTCAGGTCAATTGGAGCACCAAGGAAGTTTTATTTACCTCGTCCTATTGCCAGCAGCACTGCTTGGTCCCTGAATCTGGAGATACCACCAGCTGTCTGACAGTTCAACCCACATCTGCCAATAACCAGAATATACCACCAGCTTATCAAAAGTTCCTGGATGTCTTTGATAAGAGAAAAGCAGATACCCTACCCCCACATCGGTCATACGACTGTCCTATCGAATTACTCCCTGGAGCTGAAATCCCGTTCGGGCGTATCTCCCTACTCTCTGAGACAGAGTTAGGAACTCTAAGGCAATACATAGATGAAAATTTGGCAAAGGGTTTCATCCGCCCTTCCTCCTCTCCAGCCGGTGCAGGCATTTTCTTTGTAGAAAAAAAAGATAAGACTCTGAGACCATGTGTTGATTATAGGGAACTTAATAGGATTACCATAAAGAACCGCTACCCACTCCCACTTGTCCCTGAACTCTTTCAGAGATTCCGCACCGCCCAGATATTTACCAAACTGGATCTACGGGGGGCTTACAATCTTGTTCGCATCCGTGAGGGTGATGAATGGAAGACGGCCTTCAGAACACGGTTCGGACATTTAGAATATCTTGTAATGCCTTTCGGGCTCTGTAACGCCCCAGCAACGTTCCAGCACTTCGTTAATGATATTTTTCGGGAATATCTAGATTACTTTGTCATCATCTACTTGGACGACATCCTCATATTCTAAGCTACTCTGGAACTCCATCGGACACATGTGAAGACAGTATTACTCACACTAAGGAAACACGGACTTTACGCAAAAGCGGAAAAGTGTGAGTTCAAAAAGGACTCAATCCAGTTCCTTGGACTGATCATATCCACCGATGGGGTAGCTATGGATCCACAAAAGGTACAAGCAGTCCTGGATTGGCCAACTCCATCAGACAAAAAGGGGATGCAGAGATTTGTAGGCTTCGCAAATTTCTATAGACGGTTCATAAGGAACTTTTCTTCCATCATTTCACCTATCACCCAAGTCACCCGCCTACACACCCGGTTCCAGTGATCCCCAGAAGCGCAATCCGCTTTTGAAGAACTAAAGTCTCTGTTCACCTCAGCTTCCATCCTAAAACATCCTGATCCTGCCCTGCCCTACATCTTGGAGGTCGATGCCTCAGAAGTAGCCACAGGGGCAGTACTTTCGCAACGCCAGGGACCTAAGTCGTTGCTTCACCCCGTGGCTTTCTCCTCTCGGAAAATGAGCCAGCCAGAGAGGAACTACGATGTAGGTGACCGTGAACTGTTGGCCATTAAAACAGCCTTAGAGGAGTGGAGATATCTTCTCGAAGGGGCCTCTCACCCTGTTATGATATTCACAGATCACAGGAACTTGGAGTACCTTCGTACTGCCAAACACCTGAGACCCCGACAAGCTCGCTGGGCCTTGTTTTTCTCAAGATTCAATTTTCACATCACATACCGCCCTGGTTCCAAGAACGGAAAAGCTGACGCCCTGTCCCGGATGTTTCCCGATACTCCCGAGGAAACAACTCCCGGTACAATCCTATCACCACAGAACTTCCTCATGATCCAACCTGAGCTAAGGGCCTCACTTGAACAGGCATCCATCCAATGCCCAGAACCAGAGGCATCCTCTTTAAGAAGTCAGGGGGAGTACCTTTGGTATCAGGATAAGGACTTTGTTCCACAACCAGCCAGAATCCAGGTCCTAAAGACATTTCATGACCACCAACTTGCTGGCCACTTTGGGGTACGGAAAACGATGAATCTCATCCAACGTTCTTTTTGGTAGCCTACTCTGAAATCAGACTGCCGGGAATATGTTAGCTCCTGCACCACCTGCCAACGAAACAAGGGGTCCAACGTTAGATCCTGGGGTCTGTTACGACCACTGCCGGTACCAGAACAACCATGGAAGAAAATATCAATGGACTTTATTGTAGAGTTGCCTCCTTCTGACGAGTTCACAACTATCTTAGTAGTAGTGGACCATTTGTCCAAAATGGCCCACTTTTTGCCCATGATGGGCACACCATCCGCTGTGGACACGGCAAACATTTTTATAAAAGAAATAGTCAGACTCCATGGCCTTCCCGATAATATTGTGTCCGATAGAGGGGCACAATTCACCTCCCGATTCTGGAGAAAACTCTGTAAGATGCTGTCAATCGAGCTGTGCCTATCTTCGGCCTATCATCCCCAGAGCAACGGTCAAACCGAAAGAACGAATCAGACTGTAGAACAGTACTTACGCTGTTTTTGCTCATTCTCCCAGGATGATTGGATTTCGTTACTCCCGTGCGCAGAGTTCGCATACAACAATTCTGTACATACTTCCACCAATCACCCTTTTGGGCTAATTACGGGTTCCACCCCTCATTTTTGCCTAATGTCATTCCGGAGGCCTCAGTCCCAGCGGTCCAAGACAGGATAAATTCTATCCAGACTAACTACCAAACCCTCCAGCTAACTATGCAAAAAGCCCAGGAAAATTATAAAAAAACCAGTATGATAAGAGAAGGAGAGAGAACCCTGCCTTTAAAGTTGGTGACAAAGTATGGCTGTCTTCAGCGAATCTCAAGCTTTCTTGTCCCTCCCGGAAGTTGGGACCCAGATTTATCGGTCCATTTAAGATCAGACGAGAAATTAATCCAGTAGCTTTTGAACTGGCACTACCTAGCTCCTATAAAATCCACCCGGTTTTCCATGTCTCACTACTTAAACCTGTTATCTCTAGTCCATTTCCAGGAAGAAGAGAAGTTCCTCCGCCTCCAGTCGCTGTGGGAGATGAAACTGAGTTTGAAGTAGAAGCCATCCTGGACTGTCGTAGGAGAGGTAGGACCATTCAATTTCTCATAAAATGGAAAGGTTACCCAGTAGAAGAGAATTCCTGGGAACCCGAAGGCAATATACACGCCCCTAGACTTTTGCAGAGGTTTCAAGCCCGTTACCCTGAAAGATGGGCTCGGTTGGGCATCCGGAGGCTGCCCCTTGGGGGGGGGGGGCACTGTCAGGGAAATGGCCGAGTTATTGGCATTCCTGCCAGTGTTCTTCATGGCCGCGCCAGACTCATTCCTATGCGCATGCGAGCACGCAGATGCACCGCGGCGCGCATAGGCGCACGCAGATGCGCCGCAGCATGCACAGGCGCACGCAGACGGCGTGGGCGCGCTTCCCGGCCTATTTAAACCTGTCACTGGTGCACACAGGTTGCTGGATTATCATCAGCTTCCTGTATCTCCTGTGTCTCCTGTATCCTGCTTATCCTGAATCCCCGGCTTGACCCTTGGCTTATATCTGGACCTGTGACCCTGCCTGTCTCCTCGTATCTGACCCCGGCTTGGCTGACTACTCCATTATCTTCTGCTCCCGTGCTTGACCCGGCTTGTTCCTGTGATTACCCTCGGACTGATTCCTGTGTTTGACCCCCGGCCTGGCTCCAGACTCTGTTCGTGGTTACCTACTGCTCCACACCAGATCCTCTCCTTGCACGGCTACTAACTCTGTTCTCACAGCAAACCCCAGCTACCCTCTGCCTGCATCGGTCAAGTCAGCAACAGTACCGGCAATCCGTGCACCTTTGGGCCCCGCACTCCCTGTCTCATCTCCAGGGGTGCGGTGCACTTAGCCGCAAGGAGCGCCCTCTCAGCAATCCGGCCTCACACCAGAGACTTGACAGCTACAAAACATATACAGTATATTAACTTTATTTACGAAAAAAACAACCCATAAAAAATACAAAAACCCTGAATACATTAGCAGCACTTTTTACATCTTGTTTTAATAATTTTTTAAGCCACGTAGAAAAATGAAGGGATTGAAAGGGTTGAGAATCTGTCAACCTCTTTTAATGGAGTGAGGTATTTAATTTTAGTAAAAAAAAGCATTTATTGATTTGTAATTTCTGTACAACTTAAGGTCAGTTGACTATTAATTAAATAAGAATTTCAACAAAGATAACTAATTGACCATCATTTTTTAATGACAGCTATAATCAGAGTTGAGAAAATGCGACAGAAGCAAGCTTTTCTCAGAAAATAGATCCATGATCTCAAACACATCCCCCGTCGCAGGGGAAAAACACTCAAATGGTAAAAGTTGTTTAACTGAATGAACAGTGGGAGAGTATTAAAGGGTTAAATACCAGGAGAACGCTACGTACAGAGTGCAGCGCTCAGGAGTGTGCTCCATAGAGAGTTCAGAGTTCAGGAGTGTGTTATGTATGGCGTGGATAGCTACCAACATTTTAGATTACATTTCAGGAACACCTTTTTAAGTTGTTCGTTCAGCAAGCCATTGTAGAATGTACTTTATTTGAGGGGCAGTGATTTAAGTATAGAATAATGTGGTAACGTGTAAATTAAATGAATACATATTTTCTATTTTTGGGAGCTGCTGCTATCATGTAAGGTAAAAAAAAAAAAAAAGAAGATAGTACAAAAATATTAAACTTAGCGCTGCTCCTATACATCAAAATAAACAAACTATAATTAACCACCTCGCGCCCGCCGTACGACTATATACGGCCGCGAGGTGGTTGTTACATGCCGGGAGGCCGTTATTATACGGCCTCTGCTAATTTGGCCACTGGGGGCGCGCGAGCGCCGCCGGCGCGCGCACGTACCCGGCGCGTCACTGCAATGCCGATGCGCGTGCCTGGCGGCCGCGATGTCCACCAGGCACCCGCGATCGGCGGTTACACATACAAGGACATGGATCTGTGTGTGTAAACACAGAGATCCATGTCCTGTCAGGGAGAGAGGAGACCGATGCTGTGTCCCTTGTACATAGGGACACAGATCGGTCACCTCCCCCAGTTAGTCCCCTACCCCCACAGTAGTAATCACTAATAGGGCACACATTTAACCCCTTACTCGCCCCCTAGTGTTAACCCCTTCCCTGCCAGTCACATTTATACAGTAATCAGTGCATTTTATAGCACTAATCGCTGTATAAATGTGAATGGTCCCAAAATAGTGTCAAAAGTGTCCGATGTGTCCGCCATAATGTCGCAGTCACGTAAAAAATCACTGATCGCCGCCATTACTAGTAAAAAAAAAAAAATTATAAAAATGCCATAAAACTACCCCCTATTTTGTAAACGCTATAACTTTTGCGCAAACCAATCAATAAACGCCGCTTGCGTTTTTTTTTTTACCAAAAATATGTAGAAGAATACGTATCGGCCTAAACTGAGGAAAAAAAAAAAATTTCCAAAAAAATTGGGATATTTATTATAGCAAAAATCAAAAAAATATTGCTTTTTTTTCAAAATTGTCGCTCTATCTTTGTTTATAGCGCAAAAAATAAAAACCACGAGGTGATCAAATACCACCAAAAGAAAGCTCTATTTGTGGGAAAAAAAGGACGTCAATTTTGTTTGGGAGCCACGTCGCACGACCGCGCAATTGTCATTCAAAGCGTGACAGTGCTGAAAGCTGAAATTTCACCTGGGCAGGAAGGGGGTATATGTGCCCAGTAGGGATGAGCTTCGTGTTCGAGTCGAACGTACGTTCGACTCGAACATCGGCTGTTCGATCGTTCGACGAAGATCGAACGATTTGGGCCGTTCGCGCCAAATTCGAGTGACGCGAACGGCCCACAATGCACTACGCCATCGCAGTGTCATCCAGGCGCTGTGATTGGCCAAGCATGCACTGTGACCCCGCATGCTTGGCCAATCACAGCGCCGGCAGCGAGGAGAGCAATGATTGGCCACAGGCAGGATGCCTGTGGCCAATTATTGCTGAGGGGGTTTAGTACACGCCCCACACTATAAAAGGCCGCCAGCGCGGCGGCCTTGTGTAGTGTGTTCCGGAGCAGGGAAAGAGAAGCATAGGCAGGGACAGTGTCATTTTTTTCCTTTACTAATCCTGGATTCCTTGTGTTTAGGGACAGAGAAGGATAGGTAGGGAGAGTGTCAGTGTGTCATTCTGTGCTAAACCTTGTTTGTAGGGACAGAGAAGGACAGTGAGGGAAAGTGTCAGTGTGCTATTCTGTGCTAAACCTTGTTTGTAGGGACAGAGAAGGACAGTGAGGGAAAGTGTCAGTGTGCTATTCTGTGCTAAACCTTGCTTGTAGGGACAGAGAAGGACAGTGAGGGAAACTGTCAGTGTGCTATTCTGTTCTAAACCAATCTTGCTGAACCGTATTTGAAATCCTTGAGTTTAGGGACAGAGAAGGACACTCGTGGAAACTATCAGTGTGCTATTCTGTGCTAAATCTTGTTTGTAGGGACAGAGAAGGACAGTGAGGGAAACTGTCAGTGTGCTATTCTGTGCTAAACCAATCTTGCTGAAGCATATTGCAAATCCTTGTGTTTAGGGACAGTGAAGGATAGGCAGGGGACAGTGTCAGTGTCTTTGTTGCTAAGCCTCCTGCACAGTATACACCTGAAGGTAGCCCTCATTGCTGTTTTTCCCATCTCCCTGCAGGCCATCCATTAAAATGTCTGAAAGGCAAACAAGGAGAGGCAGACAGTCAGGAGGCAAAAAAAGAGGGCAAGCAGGCTCTGTGTCTGGGGGCAACAGTGCTGGTCGTGGACGCGGTGCATTGTCATCAGCACATGGCCATGGGACACGCTTGTCCTTCTTTTCGGCAGCTGGACATGTTGAGCCACATCATGCCGAAGACTTGGTAGAGTGGATGACCAAGCCCACCTCATCCTCCTCATCCTCTCTCACCCAGGCTCAGGGTACTGGCAAAGCAGCTGCCAAAGCGTCCTATTCTCTGGTATCAATGTCATCATTAGTCACTCCTTCCCTAGACCCACCATGTCCTCCTCCTGAGGAGTCCCCCGAACTGTTTGAGCACAGTGTTGGGTACATGCTCCAGGAGGATGCCCAGCGTTTCGAAGGATCTGATGATGATACCCAGCTAGAGGAAGGCAGTAGCGTGAGAGCAGAGAGAGGGGATGCTCAAGAAGGACACCAATCTGGCAGTCATGCTCCAGCAGCTGCAGCATACTGCCAGATTGGCTCCAGTGATGAGGAGGGAGGGGATGATGAGGTCACTGACTCCACGTGGGTGCCTAATAGGAGAGAGGAGGAGGATGAGGAGGAGGCACATCTCCAACGAGGCAGGATGCCCTTGGGTGGCCAGTGTATGGGCAGCACACTGACGGAATCACACCGCAGAGCTCCGCCTGTGCAGGGCGCTGCCTCTGCCCGTCATTCAAAAAGTTCTTTGGTGTGGGCCTTTTTTGAGGCGAGTGCATCAGATCGCACAGCTGCTGTTTGCAACATATGTCTCAAGCGTATATCGCGTGGCCAAAACATCAGCCGCTTGGGCACCACATGCTTGATCAGACATATGTTGACCTGCCATGCAGCTCGTTGGCAAGCCTACCTTAAAGACCCACACCAAAGAACAAAGCGGACCTCTCCTTGCACCGCATCAGCTGGGATCTCCAACCCCACTATACCTTCAGTCCTCTCTGAAACCTGCACTGAGAGGAATGAAGGTGTAGAATTAGGTGTGTCACAGCCAAGTACTTGCGGGCACTCTGCTAGCAGTACACCGACGTCCGATTCTAGCAGGCAAATTTCCCTGCCCCAGCTGCTGGACCGTCGAAAGAAGTTCACTCCCAGCCATCCACATGCCCAGCAGTTGAATGCTAGCTTGGCTAAATTGCTAGCGCTTCAACTGCTGCCTTTTCAGTTGGTAGACTCGGCCCCCTTCCGTGAGTTTGTGCAATGTGCGGTTCCTCAGTGGCAGGTTCCCAAACGCCACTTTTTCTCACGGAAGGCGATTCCGGCTCTCTACAGGCATGTGGAAGGCAATGTCTTGGCCTCGCTGGACAGGGCGGTCAGCGGTAAGGTGCATATTACCGCTGACTCATGGTCCAGCAGGCATGGACAGGGACGTTACCTTTCTTTCACGGCCCATTGGGTCACTCTTTTGGCAGCTGGGAAGGATGCAGGACAAGGTGCAGTAGTGTTGGAGGTTGTTCCACCGCCACGCCTCCAAAATGCTACTACTGGTTGTGACACACCTCTCTCCTCCACCCCCTCCTCTTCTTCTTCCTCCATGGCCTCTTCCTGTGCTTTGTCCTCGGAACCAGCGGTGCTCCGTAGGCGTTCAAGGGGCTACGCAAGTACGCAGGCAAAAAGATGCCATGCCGTGCTTGCGCTGGTGTGTTTGGGGGACAGGAGCCACACTGGGGCAGAGGTCCTGTCTGCTCTGCAGGGCCAGGCCGAGAGGTGGTTGACGCCACGCCAGCTTAAGCCAGGAATGGTGGTTTGCGACAATGGCACCAACCTCCTCTCCGCCCTCCGACAGGGACAACTGACCCATGTGCCCTGTGTGGCTCACGTCCTTAACCTGGTGGTGCAGCGGTTCTTGGGCAGGTACCCGGGCTTACAGGATGTCCTGAGGCAGGCCAGGAAAGTCTGTGTGCATTTCCGCAGATCTTATAATGCCAGTGCTCGCCTGGCTGAGCTGCAAAAGGAGTTGAACCTGCCCAAGAACCGCCTTATATGTGACATGCCCACCAGGTGGAACTCAACGTTGGCCATGCTGCAGCGGCTGCACACGCAGCAGAGGGCCATCAATGAGTACCTGTGCGACTACGGCACCAGGACAGGGTCAGGGGAGCTTGGGTTTTTTTCACCACGCCAGTGGGGCATGATCAGGGATGCATGCACTGTCCTGGCACCATTTGAGGAGGCCACGAGGATGGTGAGCAGTGACAGTGCATGCATCAGTGACACTGTACCTCTTGTCCACCTGTTGGAGCACACGCTGCGTGGAATAATGGACAGGGCACTTGAGGCAGAACAGAGGCAGGAAGAGGAGGACTTCCTTGCCTCTCAAGGCCCCCTTTACCCAGACAGTGTTCCTTCTGTCCCACCCATCGCACAGGAAGAGGAGGAGGAGGAGGAGGAGGAGGAGGAGGATTGTGTCAGCATGGAGGTGGAGGCTGGCACTCAGCATCATCAGCAGCAGTCTTTTAGGGATGATTTACAGTCCCAAGAAACCAGTGGACTTGTACGTGGCTGGGAGGAGGTGGCTGCGGATCATGTCATCCTTAGTGACCCAGAGGACTCCGGACTGAATGCCTCAGCTAACCTACGCTGCATGGCCTCCCTGATCCTGCAAAGTCTGCGGAAGGATCCTCGTATTCTTCGGATCAAGGAGAGGGACCATTACTGGCTGGCCACTCTCCTTGATCCACGGTACAAGGGTACGGTTGCGGACCTTATGTTACCGTCGCAGAGGGAGCAGAGGATGAGACAACTCCGGGAGGCCTTGCAGAAAGGTCTGTGCAACGCGTTCCCAGAGACTGGGAGGTTACAAACTCCTGGTCCTGGACAACGAGTTGCTGAGGCTTCGGGCAGTCAAAGAAGGAGCGGTGGGGAAGGTGGCCGTCTGACCGATGCATTCAGACAATTCTTTAGTCCGCAGCCCCAAAGTATGATCGGTTCCAGCAACCATCGCCAGCGTCTGATATACATGGTGCAGGAATACCTAGGTGCAAGGTCAGACTTGGACACCTTCCCCACCGAAAATCCTCTGGCTTACTGGGTCTTGAGGATGGATCACTGGCCAGAGCTTGCACAGTATGCAATTGAGCTACTGGCCTGTCCTGCATCCAGCGTTCTTTCAGAACGCACATTCAGTGCTGCTGGAGGATTTGTCACGGATCACAGGGTGCGCCTGTCCACCGACTCGGTTGATCGACTGACTTTCATCAAGATGAACCAGTCTTGGATCACCACCAGCTACCACACACCTGATGCTGATATAACAGACTAATTGATTTTAAAATGTCACATCCCTTCAAGACTGATGCTGATGCTGAGTGCCTGTGCTGTTATGTTGACTGGCTATCCTCCTCCTCCTCCTCAATGATCCGATTAATGATGATAGCTTGGAAGATCATTTTGGTTTATGGGTGCCGCCACCAGTGGCTAAGGCCCAATTTTTCAGCCCCTGTTTAACAGGGGCGTGTAATTACAATTTTTGATGCAATACTTTGCAACAGGCCTCATTGCTGTGCTCCAAGTACAGTATCTGTGAGGGGTTGCAGTGTTGTGCCACCAGTGCCTAAGGCCCAATTTTTCAGCCCCTGTTCAACAGGGGCATGCAATTATAATTATTGATCTAATAATTCACAGCAGGGCCCATTGCTGCGCCCACCAAGAGTAACTGTCAGGCCTTACAGTGTTGTGGCACCAGCACCACCATCAAAGGCCCAATTTTTACTACCACTGTTCAACAATTATATGTTATTACAATTCCTGATATAATAGTTGACAGCAGGGCGTTCCAGCACCCACCAAGAGTAACTGAGTGCTTACAGTGTTGTGCCAACACCAACACCTAAGGGGCCAATTTCTGCAGAGTATATACGGCAGGTCCCTACTTTCAAACATCCAACTTACAAACGACTACTACTTGCAAACGGAAGAAGACAACAGGAAGTAAGAGGAAATCTATCCCTTGGAAGGAAAATTCTCTCCTGTAAGAATTAATATGGGAGAAAGGTGTCTCCTCTCTACTGATGCTTTATCACCAATCCTTGTTTCAATAAAAACACCACATTTCAAAAACAGTTGTCATTGGGACGCAAAGTGAGGTGAAATGTTCTGAACAGGGGCACAGACAGCAAAACAAATGTTACAGGGGTGATAACCCTTCCCTATGTTTTCCAAAAAGCTTAAAAATAGGTATTTGGGCTGGAGCTACACTTAAACAATGTAGCTGTTCAAAATTACAAACAGATTCTACATAAGAACAAACCTACAGTCCCTGTCTTGTATGCACCGCCTGTATACGGCTGTTCAGAGTATATAGGGCCTTTTTTATTTTGTGTGCGGGGTTCCCCTTAATATCCATACAAGACCCAAAGGGGCTGGTAATGGGCTGGGGTGGGGGGGGGGGGTGATGGGGTAGCTATGCCATTTTTCTTAAAGATTTTCATCCATATTACCGGGACCAGACATTACATTAAAGCCGCAAGCAGTTTTAAATGGCTTTTTTTTCCTTTAGAAATGTAATTTTGTGCAGGGACAGTTCTAAACACGGGAAACACGTGGCACTTCACAGGCATACTTTAGACACCCCCCAGGTACAATATTTAAAGGAATATTTGACTTTTTTTTTTCACTTTATGCATCATTAAAATGACTGCTCCCGAAAAAACGGCCGTTTTTAAAACTTCTTTTTGCACTGATACATGTCCCCTGGTGCAGAACCCGGGTTCCCAAACTCTGTTTAGGACAATAACATGGATAATAGTCGTTATAATTAGCACTTTAGAATTCAAACGTTCGCATCCATTGTATTTAATAGGGTTCTAATGTTCTTGCGAACTTTCGGTCCGTTCGCGGGTTCTGGTGCGAACCGAACCCGGGGGTGTTCGGCTCATCACTAGTGCCCAGTAAGGAAGTAGTTAAAGTGCTATTGCAATCATAAAGTTCATAATGGTGCAATCATGAGTGAAAGTCCATCCATGAAAATAAAGTGTCAAGTGAGGGGAGTACGGAGTGTATGACGACAGGTAGTGTGTCCAGGAGAGGAGTGCGGAGTGTATGACGACAGGTAGTGTGTTCAGGAAAGGAGTACAGAGTGTATGACGACAGGTAGTGTGTTCAGGAAAGGAGTACAGAGTGTATGACGACAGGTAGTGTGTTCAGGAGAGGAGAACAGAGTGTATGACGACAGGTAGTGTGTTCAGGAGAGGAGTACAGAGGACGACAGGTAGTGTGTCCAGGAGAGGAGTACAGAGTGTATGACGACAGGTAGTGTGTTCAGGAAAGGAGTACAGGAGTGCATGACGACAGGTAGTGTGTTCAGGAAAGGAGTACAGGAGTGTATGACGACAGGTAGTGTGTCCAGGAGAGGAGTGCAGAGTGTATGACGACAGGTAGTGTGTGTTCAGGAGAGGAGTACAGAGTGTATGACGACAGGTAGTGTGTTCAGGAAAGGAGTACAGGAGTGTATGACGACAGGTAGTGTGTCCAGGAGAGGAGTACAGAGTGTATGACGACAGGTAGTGTGTCCAGGAAAGGAGTACAGGAGTGTATGACGACAGGTAGTGTGTCCAGAAGAGGAGTACAGGAGTGTATGACGACAGGTAGTGTGTCCAGGAGAGGAGTACAGAGTGTATGACGACAGGAAGTGTGTTCAGGAGAGGAGTACAGAGTGTATGACGACAGGTAGTGTGTCCAGGAGAGGAGTACAGAGTGCATGACGACAGGTAGTATGTCCAGGAGAGGAGTACAGAGTGTATGACGACAGGAAGTGTGTTCAGGAGAGGAGTACAGAGTGCATGACGACAGGTAGTGTGTCCAGGAGAGGAGTACAGAGTGCATGACGACAGGTAGTGTGTCCAGGAGAGGAGTACAGAGTGTATGATGACAGGTAGTGTGTCCAGGAGAGGAGTACGGAGTGTATGATGACAGGTAGTGTGTCCAGGAGAGGAGTACAGAGTGTATGACGACAGGTAGTGTGTTCAGGAGAGGAGTACAGGAGTGTATGACGACAGGTAGTGTGTCCAGGAGAGGAGTGCGGAGTGTATGAGGACAGGTAGTGTGTCCAGGAGAGGAATGCGGAGTGTATGACGACAGGTAGTGTGTTCAGGAAAGGAGTACAGAGTGTATGATGACAGGTAGTGTGTTCAGGAGAGGAGTGCGGAGTGTATGAGGACAGGTAGTGTGTTCAGGAGAAGAGTGCGGAGTGTATAAGGACATGTAAGTGTGTGTAGGAGAGGAGTGTGGAGTGTATGAGGACATGTAGTGTGTTCAGGAGAGGAGTGCAGAGTGTATGACGACAGGTAGTGTGTCCAGGAGAGGAGTGCGGAGTGTATGACGACAGGTAATGTGTTCAGGAAAGGAGTACAGAGTGTATGATGACAGGTAGTGTGTTCAGGAGAGGAGTGCGGAGTGTATGAGGACAGGTAGTGTGTTCAGGAGAGGAGTGCGGAGTGTATAAGGACATGTAAGTGTGTGTAGGAGAGGAGTGTGGAGTGTATGAGGACATGTAGTGTGTTCAGGAGAGGAGTGCGGAGTGTATGAGGACATGTAAGTGTGTGTAGGAGAGGAGTGTGGAGTGTATGACGACAGGTAGTGTGTTCAGGAGAGGAGTACAGAGTGTATGATGACAGGTAGTGTGTTCAGGAGAGGAGTGCGGAGTGTATGAGGACAGGTAGTGTGTTCAGGAGAGGAGTGCGGAGTGTATAAGGACATGTAAGTGTGTGTAGGAGAGGAGTGTGGAGTGTATGAGGACATGTAGTGTGTTCAGGAGAGGAGTGCGGAGTGTATGAGGACATGTAAGTGTGTGTAGGAGAGGAGTGTGGAGTGTATGACGACAGGTAGTGTGTTCAGGAGAGGAGTGCGGAGTGTATGATGACAGGTAGTGTGTTCAGGAAAGTAGTGCGGAGTGTATGATGACATCATGCATCGATGGGGCTGTTTTTTCTAAGTAGGCAGAAAAAAAACACATTAGTAAAAGCAGCATATACACTACTACACACATTACACATTGTAAGTTAACCCTTTGATTGCAGACCCACTGTCACAATAAGATGGGGGGGGGCAGCAGCTGGAACATGTTACACCCTAAATATGGGTGGAACATGTTCTGAAAGGTGAACTTAGCCTTTAAACATCTCCCCCCACTGTTGGTCTGTGGAGGCAGTAATGCATAGTGGTGGTAATCACTTACCTGATCACACTCTCCCGAAGGCCGGACTTTCAGTGGCAGGTGTTTCCTGGAAGACACAGAGGAGGAGCCCCGGATCCTGTTGAGGAGTTCAGAAGAGCAAAATCATAGGACCTGGTCTGTACTGGGCTGGCGATGCCCCCCACCCCATACAAAGCTTGACACTTATAATTCGCTGCCCGTATCAGCAGGCAGTCAGTGGTGAGAAGGGTCAACTGCCTGCTCATCATCTCCCGCTGCTGACAAGGTGATTGCACACTGGGGCCCCGTCACCTCCACACACGACCAGGCTAAGCTCTGATCTGTCGCCAGGCTCCGATACATTGTGCTGTACATTACATACATGAACCCTGACACCATACTGTATGTTATACACTGGTATGTATATGATGTACAGTATGGTGTCAGGATAGTATGTTTAGGAGAGGAGTGCACAGTGTATGAGGACATGTAATGTGTGTAGGAGAGGAGTGTGGAGTGTATGAGGACATGTAGTGTGTGTAGGAGAGGAGTGTGGAGTGTATGAGGACATGTAGTGTGTGTAGGAGAGGAGTGTGGAGTGTATGAGGACATGTAGTGTGTGTAGGAGAGGAGTGTGGAGTGTATGAGGACATGTAGTGTGTGTAGGAGAGGAGTGTGGAGTGTATGAGGACATGTAGTGTGTGTAGGAGAGGAGTGTGGAGTGTATGAGGACATGTAGTGTGTGTAGGAGAGGAGTGTGGAATGTATGAGGACATGTAGTGTGTGTAGGAGAGGAGTGTGGAGTGTATGAGGACATGTAGTGTGTGTAGGAGAGGAGTGTGGAGTGTATGAGGACATGTAGTGTATGAGGACATGTAGTGTGTGTAGGAGAGGAGTGTGGAGTGTATGAGGACATGTAGTGTGTGTAGGAGAGGAGTGTGGAGTGTATGAGGACATGTAGTGTGTGTAGGAGAGGAGTGTATGAGGACATGTAGTGTGTGTAGGAGAGGAGTGTGGAGTGTATGAGGACATGTAGTGTGTGTAGGAGAGGAGTGTGGCGTGTATGAGGACATGTGGTGAGTGTATGAGGACATGTAGTGTGTGTGTAGGAGAGGAGTGTGGAGTGTATGAGGACATGTAGTGTGTAGGAGAGGAGTGTGGCATGTATGAGGACATGTGGTGTGTGTAGGAGAGGAGTGTGGAGTGTATGAGGACATGTAATGTGTGTAGGACAGGAGTGTGGAGTGTATGAGGACATGTAGTGTGTGTAGGAGAGGAGTGTGGAGTGTATGAGGACATGTAGTGTGTGTAGGAGAGGAGTGTGGAGTGTATGAGGACATGTAGTGTGTGTAGGTGTGGAGTGTATGAGGACATGTAGTGTGTAGGAGAGGAGTGTGGAGTGTATGAGGACATGTAGTGTGGAGTGTATGAGGACATGTAGTGTGTGTAGGAGAGGAGTGTGGGTGTATGAGGACATGTAGTGTGTGTAGGAGAGGAGTGTGGGGTGTATGAGGACATGTAGTGTGTGTAGGAGAGGAGTGTGGGGTGTATGAGGACATGTAGTGTGTGTAGGAGAGGAGTGTGGAGTGTATGAGGACATGTAGTGTGTGTAGGAGAGGAGTGTGGAGTGTATGAGGACATGTAGTGTGTGTAGGAGAGGAGTGTGGAGTGTATGAAGACATGTAATGTGTGTAGGAGAGGAGTGTGGGGTGTATGAGGACATGTAGTGTGTGTAGGAGAGGAGTGTGGAGTGTATGAGGACATGTAGTGTGTGTAGGTGTGGAGTGTATGAGGACATGTAGTGTGTAGGAGAGGAGTGTGGAGTGTATGAGGACATGTAGTGTGTGTAGGAGAGGAGTGTGGGGTGTATGAGGACATGTAGTGTGTGTAGGAGAGGAGTGTGGGGTGTATGAGGACATGTAGTGTGTGTAGGAGAGGAGTGTGGAGTGTATGAGGACATGTAGTGTGTGTAGGAGAGGAGTGTGGAGTGTATGAGGACATGGAGTGTGTGTAGGAGAGGAGTGTGGGGTGTATGAGGACATGGAGTGTGGGGTGTATGAGGACATGGAGTGTGGAGTGTATGAGGACATGTAGTGTGTGTAGGAGAGGAGTGTGGAGTGTATGAGGACATGTAGTGTGTGTAGGAGAGGAGTGTATGAGGACATGTAATGTGTGTAGGAGAGGAGTGTGGAGTGTAGGAGGACATGTAGTGTGTAGGAGAGGAGTGTGGAGTGTAGGAGGACATGTGGTGTGTGTAGGAGAGGAGTGTGGAGTGTATGAGGACATGTAATGTGTGTAGGAGAGGAGTGTGGAGTGTATGAGGACATGTAGTGTGTGTAGGAGAGGAGTGTGGAGTGTATGAGGACATGTAGTGTGTGTAGGAGAGGAGTGTGGAGTGTATGAGGACATGTAGTGTGTAGGAGAGGAGTGTGGAGTGTATGAGGACATGTAGTGTGTAGGAGAGGAGTGTATGAGGACATGTAGTGTGTAGGAGAGGAGTGTGGAGTGTATGAGGACATGTAGTGTGTAGGAGAGGAGTGTGGGGTGTATGAGGACATGTAGTGTGTAGGAGAGGAGTGTGGAGTGTATGAGGACATGTAGTGTGTAGGAGAGGAGTGTGGAGTGTATGAGGACATGTAATGTGTGTAGGAGAGGAGTGTGGAGTGTATGAGGACATGTAGTGTGTAGGAGAGGAGTGTGGAGTGTATGAGGACATGTAGTGTGTGTAGGAGAGGAGTGTGGGGTGTATGAGGACATGTAGTGTGTGTAGGAGAGGAGTGTGGAGTGTATGAGGACATGTAGTGTGTAGGAGAGGAGTGTGGAGTGTATGAGGACATGTAGTGTGTAGGAGAGGAGTGTGGAGTGTATGAGGACATGTAATGTGTGTAGGAGAGGAGTGTGGAGTGTATGAGGACATGTAGTGTGTAGGAGAGGAGTGTGGAGTGTATGAGGACATGTAGTGTGTGTAGGAGAGGAGTGTGGGGTGTATGAGGACATGTAGTGTGTGTAGGAGAGGAGTGTGGAGTGTATGAGGACATGTAGTGTGTAGGAGAGGAGTGTGGAGTGTATGAGGACATGTAGTGTGTAGGAGAGGAGTGTGGAGTGTATGAGGACATGTAGTGTGTAGGAGAGGAGTGTGGGGTGTATGAGGACATGTAGTGTGTGTAGGAGAGGAGTGTGGAGTGTATGAGGACATGTAGTGTGTGTAGGTGTGGAGTGTATGAGGACATGTAGTGTGTGTAGGTGTGGAGTGTATGAGGACATGTAGTGTGTAGGAGAGGAGTGTGGAGTGTATGAGGACATGTAGTGTGTAGGAGAGGAGTGTGGAGTGTATGAGGACATGTAGTGTGTGTAGGAGAGGAGTGTGGGGTGTATGAGGACATGTAGTGTGTGTAGGAGAGGAGTGTGGGGTGTATGAGGACATGTAGTGTGTGTAGGAGAGGAGTGTGGGGTGTATGAGGACATGTAGTGTGTGTAGGAGAGGAGTGTGGGGTGTATGAGGACATGTAGTGTGTGTAGGAGAGGAGTGTGGAGTGTATGAGGACATGTAGTGTGTGTAGGAGAGGAGTGTGGGGTGTATGAGGACATGCAGTGTGTAGGAGAGGAGTGTGGAGTGTATGAGGACATGTAGTGTGTGTAGGAGAGGAGTGTGGAGTGTATGAGGACATGTAGTGTGTGTAGGAGAGGAGTGTGGGGTGTATGAGGACATGTAGTGTGTGTAGGAGAGGAGTGTGGAGTGTATGAGGACATGTAGTGTGTGTAGGTGTGGAGTGTATGAGGACATGTAGTGTGTAGGAGAGGAGTGTGGAGTGTATGAGGACATGTAGTGTGTAGGAGAGGAGTGTGGAGTGTATGAGGACATGTAGTGTGTGTAGGAGAGGAGTGTGGGGTGTATGAGGACATGTAGTGTGTAGGAGAGGAGTGTGGGGTGTATGAGGACGTGTGGGGTGTATGAGGACATGTAGTGTGTAGGAGAGGAGTGTGGAGTGTATGAGGACATGTAGTGTGTAGGAGAGGAGTGTGGAGTGTATGAGGACATGTAGTGTGTAGGAGAGGAGTGCGGAGTGTATGAGGACATGGAGTGTGTGTAGGAGAGGAGTGTGGAGTGTATGAGGACATGTAGTGTGTAGGAGAGGAGTGTGGAGTGTATGAGGACATGTAGTGTGTGTAGGAGAGGAGTGTGGAGTGTATGAGGACATGTAGTGTGTAGGAGAGGAGTGTGGAGTGTATGAGGACATGTAGTGTGTAGGAGAGGAGTGTGGAGTGTATGAGGACATGTAGTGTGTGTAGGCGAGGAGTGTGGAGTGTATGAGGACATGTAGTGTGTAGGAGAGGAGTGTGGAGTGTATGAGGACATGTAGTGTGTAGGAGAGGAGTGCGGAGTGTATGAGGACATGTAGTGTGTGTAGGAGAGGAGTGCGGAGTGTATGAGGACATGTAGTGTGTGTAGGAGAGGAGTGTGGAGTGTATGAGGACATGTAGTGTGTAGGAGAGGAGTGTGGAGTGTATGAGGACATGTAGTGTGTGTAGGAGAGGAGTGTGGAGTGTATGAGGACATGTAGTGTGTAGGAGAGGAGTGTGGGGTGTATGAGGACATGTAGTGTGTAGGAGAGGAGTGTGGGGTGTATGAGGACATGTGGTGTGTAGGAGAGGAGTGTGGGGTGTATGAGGACGTGTGGGGTGTATGAGGACATGTAGTGTGTAGGAGAGGAGTGTATGAGGACATGTAGTGTGTAGGAGAGGAGTGTGGAGTGTATGAGGACATGTAGTGTGTAGGAGAGGAGTGCGGAGTGTATGAGGACATGTAGTGTGTGTAGGAGAGGAGTGCGGAGTGTATGAGGACATGTAGTGTGTGTAGGAGAGGAGTGTGGAGTGTATGAGGACATGTAGTGTGTGTAGGAGAGGAGTGCGGAGTGTATGAGGACATGGAGTGTGGAGTGTATGAGGACATGTAGTGTGTGTAGGAGAGGAGTGTATGAGGACATGTAGTGTGTGTAGGAGAGGAGTGTATGAGGACATGTAGTGTGTAGGAGAGGAGTGTGGAGTGTATGAGGACATGTAGTGTGTAGGAGAGGAGTGTGGAGTGTATGAGGACAGGTAGTGTGTAGGAGAGGAGTGTGGAGTGTATGAGGACATGTAGTGTGTAGGAGAGGAGTGCGGAGTGTATGAGGACATGTAGTGTGTAGGAGAGGAGTGCGGAGTGTATGAGGACATGTAGTGTGTGTGTAGGAGAGGAGTGTGGAGTGTACGAGGACATGTAGTGTGTGTGTAGGAGAGGAGTGTATGAGGACATGTAGTGTGTAGGAGAGGAGTGTGGAGTGTATGAGGACATGTAGTGTGTGTAGGAGAGGAGTGCGGAGTGTATGAGGACATGTAGTGTGTGTAGGAGAGGAGTGTATGAGGACATGTAGTGTGTAGGAGAGGAGTGTGGAGTGTATGAGGACATGTAGTGTGTGTAGGAGAGGAGTGCGGAGTGTATGAGGACATGTAGTGTGTAGGAGAGGAGTGCGGAGTGTATGAGGACATGTAGTGTGTAGGAGAGGAGTGTGGAGTGTATGAGGACATGTAGTGTGTAGGAGAGGAGTGTGGAGTGTATGAGGACATGTAGTGTGTAGGAGAGGAGTGTGGAGTGTATGAGGACATGTAGTGTGTAGGAGAGGAGTGTGGAGTGTATGAGGACATGTAGTGTGTAGGAGAGGAGTGCGGAGTGTATGAGGACATGTAGTGTGTAGGAGAGGAGTGTGGAGTGTATGAGGACATGTAGTGTGTAGGAGAGGAGTGTATGAGGACATGTAGTGTGTAGGAGAGGAGTGTGGAGTGTATGAGGACATGTAGTGTGTAGGAGAGGAGTGTATGAGGACATGTAGTGTGTGTAGGAGAGGAGTGTATGAGGACATGTAGTGTGTAGGAGAGGAGTGCGGAGTGTATGAGGACATGTAGTGTGTAGGAGAGGAGTGCGGAGTGTATGAGGACATGTAGTGTGTAGGAGAGGAGTGCGGAGTGTATGAGGACATGTAGTGTGTAGGAGAGGAGTGTGGAGTGTATGAGGACATGTAGTGTGTAGGAGAGGAGTGTATGAGGACATGTAGTGTGTAGGAGAGGAGTGTGGAGTGTATGAGGACATGTAGTGTGTGTAGGAGAGGAGTGTGGGGTGTATGAGGACATGTAGTGTGTGTAGGAGAGGAGTGTGGAGTGTATGAGGACATGTAGTGTGTGTAGGAGAGGAGTGTGGAGTGTATGAGGACATGGAGTGTGTGTAGGAGAGGAGTGTGGGGTGTATGAGGACATGGAGTGTGGGGTGTATGAGGACATGGAGTGTGGAGTGTATGAGGACATGTAGTGTGTGTAGGAGAGGAGTGTGGAGTGTATGAGGACATGTAGTGTGTGTAGGAGAGGAGTATGGAGTGTATGAGGACATGTAATGTGTGTAGGAGAGGAGTGTGGAGTGTAGGAGGACATGTAGTGTGTAGGAGAGGAGTGTGGAGTGTAGGAGGACATGTGGTGTGTGTAGGAGAGGAGTGTGGAGTGTATGAGGACATGTAATGTGTGTAGGAGAGGAGTGTGGAGTGTATGAGGACATGTAGTGTGTGTAGGAGAGGAGTGTATGAGGACATGTAGTGTGTGTAGGAGAGGAGTGTGGAGTGTATGAGGACATGTAGTGTGTGTAGGTGTGGAGTGTATGAGGACATGTAGTGTGTAGGAGAGGAGTGTGGAGTGTATGAGGACATGTAGTGTGTAGGAGAGGAGTGTGGAGTGTATGAGGACATGTAGTGTGTGTAGGAGAGGAGTGTGGGGTGTATGAGGACATGTAGTGTGTGTAGGAGAGGAGTGTGGGGTGTATGAGGACATGTAATGTGTGTAGGAGAGGAGTGTGGAGTGTATGAGGACATGTAGTGTGTAGGAGAGGAGTGTGGAGTGTATGAGGACATGTAGTGTGTAGGAGAGGAGTGTATGAGGACATGTAGTGTGTAGGAGAGGAGTGTGGGGTGTATGAGGACATGTAATGTGTGTAGGAGAGGAGTGTGGAGTGTATGAGGACATGTAGTGTGTAGGAGAGGAGTGTGAGGAGTGTGGAGTGTATGAGGACATGTAGTGTGTAGGAGAGGAGTGTATGAGGACATGTAGTGTGTAGGAGAGGAGTGTGGAGTGTATGAGGACATGTAGTGTGTGTAGGAGAGGAGTGTGGGGTGTATGAGGACATGCAGTGTGTAGGAGAGGAGTGTGGGGTGTATGAGGACATGGAGTGTGGAGTGTATGAGGACATGTAGTGTGTAGGAGAGGAGTGTGGGGTGTATGAGGACATGTAGTGTGTAGGAGAGGAGTGTGGAGTGTATGAGGACATGTAGTGTGTAGGAGAGGAGTGTGGAGTGTATGAGGACATGGAGTGTGTGTAGGAGAGGAGTGTGGGGTGTATGAGGACATGGAGTGTGGGGTGTATGAGGACATGTAGTGTGTAGGAGAGGAGTGTGGGGTGTATGAGGACATGTAGTGTGTAGGAGAGGAGTGTGGAGTGTATGAGGACATGTAGTGTGTGTAGGAGAGGAGTGTGGGGTGTATGAGGACATGTAGTGTGTGTAGGAGAGGAGTGTGGAGTGTATGAGGACATGTAGTGTGTAGGAGAGGAGTGTGGAGTGTATGAGGACATGTAGTGTGTAGGAGAGGAGTGTGGAGTGTATGAGGACATGGAGTGTGTGGTGTATGAGGACATGTAGTGTGTAGGAGAGGAGTGTGGAGTGTATGAGGACATGTAGTGTGTGTAGGAGAGGAGTGTGGGGTGTATGAGGACATGTAGTGTGTGTAGGAGAGGAGTGTGGGGTGTATGAGGACATGTAGTGTGTGTAGGAGAGGAGTGTGGGGTGTATGAGGACATGTAGTGTGTGTAGGAGAGGAGTGTGGAGTGTATGAGGACATGTAGTGTGTGTAGGAGAGGAGTGTGGGGTGTATGAGGACATGTAGTGTGTGTAGGAGAGGAGTGTGGAGTGTATGAGGACATGTAGTGTGTGTAGGTGTGGAGTGTATGAGGACATGTAGTGTGTAGGAGAGGAGTGTGGAGTGTATGAGGACATGTAGTGTGTAGGAGAGGAGTGTGGAGTGTATGAGGACATGTAGTGTGTGTAGGAGAGGAGTGTGGGGTGTATGAGGACATGTAGTGTGTAGGAGAGGAGTGTGGAGTGTATGAGGACATGTAGTGTGTGTAGGAGAGGAGTGTGGAGTGTATGAGGACATGTAGTGTGTAGGAGAGGAGTGTGGGGTGTATGAGGACATGTAGTGTGTGTAGGAGAGGAGTGTGGCCTCGTACACACGACCGATTTTCTCGTCGTAAACAGTCAAGAAAAGTGCCGCGAGAGTTTTTTTGTCTAGAAAAACGTTCGTGTGTATGGTTTTACGACGAGAAACTTGACGAGAATCTCGACAAGAAAATAGAGAACCTGCTCTCTATTTTCTCGTCAGGAGTCCAGATTTCCTCGTCGTGTTTCTCGTCGGCCTGTTTTGTGACGAGAAAATGGTTCGTGTGTATGCTTTTACGACTCTTCCAAAAGCGCGCATGCTCACAAGCAACTATGAGACGGGAGCGCATCTTCTGGTAAAACAAGCCTTCGTAAAGGAGATAGCACATTCGTCACGCTAAAACGAACTGAAAGCACGAAGACTGAAAAGTGCGAATCGTCTCTTCCCAAACTTTTACTTCACACACGGTAACACGAGATCAGCAAAAGCAGCCCAAGGGGTGGCGCCAAGAAAAAAGATCTTCCCCTTTATAGTGCCGTCGTACGTGCTGGACGTGAGCGCAGAGAACCACGAGGAAATTGGGAAATGACAGTGTGTACGCATAGAAAGCTTGACGAGAAAATCGACAAGCTTAACAAGAATCTCGTCGAAAAAAACGACGTGTTTTTTACGACGAGAAAATCGGTCGTGTGTACGAGGCCTGAGGAGTGTATGAGGACATGTAGTGTGTGTAGGAGAGGAGTGTGGAGTGTATGAGGACATGTAGTGTGTGTAGGAGAGGAGTGTGGAGTGTATGAGGACATGTAGTGTGTAGGAGAGGAGTGTGGGGTGTATGAGGACATGTAGTGTGTAGGAGAGGAGTGTGGGGTGTATGAGGACGTGTGGGGTGTATGAGGACATGTAGTGTGTAGGAGAGGAGTGTGGAGTGTATGAGGACATGTAGTGTGTAGGAGAGGAGTGCGGAGTGTATGAGGACATGTAGTGTGTGTAGGAGAGGAGTGTGGAGTGTATGAGGACATGTAGTGTGTAGGAGAGGAGTGTGGAGTGTATGAGGACATGTAGTGTGTGTAGGAGAGGAGTGTGGAGTGTATGAGGACATGTAGTGTGTAGGAGAGGAGTGTGGAGTGTATGAGGACATGTAGTGTGTGTAGGAGAGGAGTGTGGAGTGTATGAGGACATGTAGTGTGTAGGAGAGGAGTGTGGAGTGTATGAGGACATGTAGTGTGTAGGAGAGGAGTGCGGAGTGTATGAGGACATGTAGTGTGTGTAGGAGAGGAGTGCGGAGTGTATGAGGACATGTAGTGTGTGTAGGAGAGGAGTGTGGAGTGTATGAGGACATGTAGTGTGTAGGAGAGGAGTGTGGAGTGTATGAGGACATGTAGTGTGTGTAGGAGAGGAGTGTGGAGTGTATGAGGACATGTAGTGTGTAGGAGAGGAGTGTGGGGTGTATGAGGACATGTGGTGTGTAGGAGAGGAGTGTGGGGTGTATGAGGACATGTAGTGTGTAGGAGAGGAGTGTATGAGGACATGTAGTGTGTAGGAGAGGAGTGTGGAGTGTATGAGGACATGTAGTGTGTAGGAGAGGAGTGTGGAGTGTATGAGGACATGTAGTGTGTAGGAGAGGAGTGCGGAGTGTATGAGGACATGTAGTGTGTGTAGGAGAGGAGTGCGGAGTGTATGAGGACATGTAGTGTGTGTAGGAGAGGAGTGCGGAGTGTATGAGGACATGTAGTGTGTGTAGGAGAGGAGTGCGGAGTGTATGAGGACATGTAGTGTGTGTAGGAGAGGAGTGTGGAGTGTATGAGGACATGTAGTGTGTGTAGGAGAGGAGTGTATGAGGACATGTAGTGTGTGTAGGAGAGGAGTGTATGAGGACATATAGTGTGTAGGAGAGGAGTGTGGAGTGTATGAGGACATGTAGTGTGTAGGAGAGGAGTGCGGAGTGTATGAGGACATGTAGTGTGTAGGAGAGGAGTGCGGAGTGTATGAGGACATGTAGTGTGTGTGTGTAGGAGAGGAGTGTGGAGTGTACGAGGACATGTAGTGTGTGTAGGAGAGGAGTGTATGAGGACATGTAGTGTGTAGGAGAGGAGTGTGGAGTGTATGAGGACATGTAGTGTGTGTAGGAGAGGAGTGTATGAGGACATGTAGTGTGTAGGAGAGGAGTGTGGAGTGTATGAGGACATGTAGTGTGTGTAGGAGAGGAGTGCGGAGTGTATGAGGACATGTAGTGTGTAGGAGAGGAGTGCGGAGTGTATGAGGACATGTAGTGTGTAGGAGAGGAGTGTGGAGTGTATGAGGACATGTAGTGTGTAGGAGAGGAGTGTGGAGTGTATGAGGACATGTAGTGTGTAGGAGAGGAGTGCGGAGTGTATGAGGACATGTAGTGTGTAGGAGAGGAGTGCGGAGTGTATGAGGACATGTAGTGTGTAGGAGAGGAGTGCGGAGTGTATGAGGACATGTAGTGTGTGTAGGAGAGGAGTGTGGAGTGTATGAGGACATGTAGTGTGTGTAGGAGAGGAGTGTGGAGTGTATGAGGACATGTAGTGTGTGTAGGAGAGGAGTGTGGAGTGTATGAGGACATGTAGTGTGTAGGAGAGGAGTGTGGAGTGTATGAGGACATGTAGTGTGTAGGAGAGGAGTATGTAGTGTGTGTAGGAGAGGAGTGTGGAGTGTATGAGGACATGTAGTGTGTAGGAGAGGAGTGTGGAGTGTATGAGGACATGTAGTGTGTGTAGGAGAGGAGTGTATGAGGACATGTAGTGTGTAGGAGAGGAGTGTGGAGTGTATGAGGACATGTAGTGTGTGTAGGAGAGGAGTGCGGAGTGTATGAGGACATGTAGTGTGTGTAGGAGAGGAGTGTGGAGTGTATGAGGACATGTAGTGTGTGTAGGAGAGGAGTGTGGAGTGTACGAGGACATGTAGTGTATGTAGGAGAGGAGTGTGGAGTGTACGAGGACATGTAGTGTATGTAGGAGAGGAGTGTATGAGGACATGTAGTGTGTAGGAGAGGAGTGTGGAGTGTATGAGGACATGTAGTGTGTAGGAGAGGAGTGCGGAGTGTATGAGGACATGTAGTGTGTGTAGGAGAGGAGTGTGGAGTGTATGAGGACATGTAGTGTGTGTAGGAGAGGAGTGTGGAGTGTATGAGGACATGTAGTGTGTAGGAGAGGAGTGCGGAGTGTATGAGGACATGTAGTGTGTGTAGGAGAGGAGTGTGGAGTGTATGAGGACATGTAGTGTGTGTAGGAGAGGAGTGTGGAGTGTATGAGGACATGTAGTGTGTGTAGGAGAGGAGTGTGGAGTGTATGAGGACATGTAGTGTGTAGGAGAGGAGTGCGGAGTGTATGAGGACATGTAGTGTGTGTAGGAGAGGAGTGTGGAGTGTATGAGGACATGTAGTGTGTAGGAGAGGAGTGTGGAGTGTATGAGGACATGTAGTGTGTGTAGGAGAGGAGTGTGGAGTGTATGAGGACATGTAGTGTGTGTAAGAGAGGAGTGTGGGGTGTATGAGGACATGTAGTGTGTGTAGGAGAGGAGTGTGGAGTGTATGAGGACATGTAGTGTGTGTAGGAGAGGAGTGTGGAGTGTATGAGGACATGTAGTGTGTGTAGGAGAGGAGTGTGGAGTGTATGAGGACATGTAGTGTGTGTAGGAGAGGAGTGTGGAGTGTATGAGGACATGTAGTGTGTAGGAGAGGAGTGTGGAGTGTATGAGGACATGTAGTGTGTGTAGGAGAGGAGTGTGGAGTGTATGAGGACATGTAATGTGTGTAGGAGAGGAGTGTGGAGTGTATGAGGACATGTAGTGTGTAGGAGAGGAGTGTGGAGTGTATGAGGACATGTAGTGTGTGTAGGAGAGGAGTGTGGAGTGTATGAGAACATGTAGTGTGTGTAGGAGAGGAGTGTGGAATGTATGAGGACATGTAGTGTGTGTAGGAGAGGAGTGTGGAGTGTATGAGGACATGTAGTGTGTGTAGGAGAGGAGTGTGGAGTGTATGAGGACATGTAGTGTATGAGGACATGTAGTGTGTGTAGGAGAGGAGTGTGGAGTGTATGAGGACATGTAGTGTGTGTAGGAGAGGAGTGTGGAGTGTATGAGGACATGTAGTGTGTGTAGGAGAGGAGTGTGGAGTGTATGAGGACAGGTAGTGTGTGTAGGAGAGGAGTGTGGAGTGTATGAGGACATGTAGTGTGTGTAGGAGAGGAGTGTGGAGTGTATGAGGACATGTAGTGTGTGTAGGAGAGGAGTGTGGAGTGTATGAGGACATGTAGTGTGTGTAGGAGAGGAGTGTGGAGTGTATGAGGACATGTAGTGTGTGAAGGAGAGGAGTGTGGAGTGTATGAGGAAATGTAGTGTGTAGAAGAGGAGTGTGGCGTGTATGAGGACATGTGGTGAGTGTATGAGGACATGTAGTGTGTGTGTAGGAGAGGAGTGTGGAGTGTATGAGGACATGTAGTGTGTAGGAGAGGAGTGTGGCATGTATGAGGACATGTGGTGTGTGTAGGAGAGGAGTGTGGAGTGTATGAGGACATGTAATGTGTGTAGGACAGGAGTGTGGAGTGTATGAGGACATGTAGTGTGTAGGAGAGGAGTGTGGAGTGTATGAGGACATGTAGTGTGTGTAGGAGAGGAGTGTGGAGTGTATGAGGACATGTAGTGTGTGTAGGAGAGGAGTGTGGAGTGTATGAGGACATGTAGTGTGTAGGAGAGGAGTGTGGAGTGTATGAGGACATGTAGTGTGTGTAGGAGAGGAGTGTGGGTGTATGAGGACATGTAGTGTGTGTAGGAGAGGAGTGTGGGGTGTATGAGGACATGTAGTGTGTGTAGGAGAGGAGTGTGGGGTGTATGAGGACATGTAGTGTGTGTAGGAGAGGAGTGTGGAGTGTATGAGGACATGTAGTGTGTGTAGGAGAGGAGTGTGGAGTGTATGAGGACATGTAGTGTGTGTAGGAGAGGAGTGTGGAGTGTATGAGGACATGTAATGTGTGTAGGAGAGGAGTGGTGGGTGTATGAGGACATGTAGTGTGTGTAGGAGAGGAGTGTGGAGTGTATGAGGACATGTAGTGTGTGTAGGAGAGGAGTGTGGGGTGTATGAGGACATGGAGTGTGGAGTGTATGAGGACATGTAGTGTGTGTAGGAGAGGAGTGTGGAGTGTATGAGGACATGTAGTGTGTGTAGGAGAGGAGTGTGGAGTGTATGAGGACATGTAATGTGTGTAGGAGAGGAGTGTGGAGTGTAGGAGGACATGTAGTGTGTAGGAGAGGAGTGTGGAGTGTAGGAGGACATGTGGTGTGTGTAGGACAGGAGTGTGGAGTGTATGAGGACATGTAATGTGTGTAGGAGAGGAGTGTGGAGTGTATGAGGACATGTAGTGTGTGTAGGAGAGGAGTGTGGAGTGTATGAGGACATGTAGTGTGTGTAGGAGAGGAGTGTGGAGTGTATGAGGACATGTAGTGTGTGTAGGTGTGGAGTGTATGAGGACATGTAGTGTGTAGGAGAGGAGTGTGGAGTGTATGAGGACATGTAGTGTGTAGGAGAGGAGTGTGGAGTGTATGAGGACATGTAGTGTGTGTAGGAGAGGAGTGTGGGGTGTATGAGGACATGTAGTGTGTGTAGGAGAGGAGTGTGGAGTGTATGAGGACATGTAGTGTGTAGGAGAGGAGTGTGGAGTGTATGAGGACATGTAGTGTGTAGGAGAGGAGTGTGGAGTGTATGAGGACATGTAGTGTGTAGGAGAGGAGTGTATGAGGACATGTAGTGTGTAGGAGAGGAGTGTGGAGTGTATGAGGACATGTAGTGGGTAGGAGAGGAGTGTGGAGTGTATGAGGACATGTAGTGTGTAGGAGAGGAGTGTGGGGTGTATGAGGACATGCAGTGTGTAGGAGAGGAGTGTGGGGTGTATGAGGACATGTAGTGTGTAGGAGAGGAGTGTGGAGTGTATGAGGACATGTAGTGTGTAGGAGAGGAGTGTGGGGTGTATGAGGACATGTAGTGTGTAGGAGAGGAGTGTGGAGTGTATGAGGACATGTAGTGTGTAGGAGAGGAGTGTGGAGTGTATGAGGACATGTAATGTGTGTAGGAGAGGAGTGTGGAGTGTATGAGGACATGTAGTGTGTAGGAGAGGAGTGTGGAGTGTATGAGGACATGTAGTGTGTGTAGGAGAGGAGTGTGGGGTGTATGAGGACATGTAGTGTGTGTAGGAGAGGAGTGTGGAGTGTATGAGGACATGTAGTGTGTAGGAGAGGAGTGTGGAGTGTATGAGGACATGTAGTGTGTAGGAGAGGAGTGTGGAGTGTATGAGGACATGTAGTGTGTAGTAGAGGAGTGTGGAGTGTATGAGGACATGTAGTGTGTAGGAGAGGAGTGTGGAGTGTATGAGGACATGTAGTGTGTAGGAGAGGAGTGCGGAGTGTATGAGGACATGTAGTGTGTAGGAGAGGAGTGTGGAGTGTATGAGGACATGTAGTGTGTAGGAGAGGAGTGTGGAGTGTATGAGGACATGTAGTGTGTAGGAGAGGAGTGTATGAGGACATGTAGTGTGTAGGAGAGGAGTGTGGAGTGTATGAGGACATGTAGTGTGTGTAGGAGAGGAGTGTATGAGGACATGTAGTGTGTAGGAGAGGAGTGTGGAGTGTATGAGGACATGTAGTGTGTAGGAGAGGAGTGTGGAGTGTATGAGGACATGTAGTGTGTAGGAGAGGAGTGTGGAGTGTATGAGGACATGTAGTGTGTAGGAGAGGAGTGTATGAGGACATGTAGTGTGTAGGAGAGGAGTGTGGGGTGTATGAGGACATGTAATGTGTGTAGGAGAGGAGTGTGGAGTGTATGAGGACATGTAGTGTGTAGGAGAGGAGTGTGAGGGGTGTGGAGTGTATGAGGACATGTAGTGTGTAGGAGAGGAGTGTATGAGGACATGTAGTGTGTAGGAGAGGAGTGCGGAGTGTATGAGGACATGTAGTGTGTAGGAGAGGAGTGTGGAGTGTATGAGGACATGTAGTGTGTAGGAGAGGAGTGTGGAGTGTATGAGGACATGTAGTGTGTAGGAGAGGAGTGTATGAGGACATGTAGTGTGTAGGAGAGGAGTGTGGAGTGTATGAGGACATGTAGTGTGTGTAGGAGAGGAGTGTATGAGGACATGTAGTGTGTAGGAGAGGAGTGTGGAGTGTATGAGGACATGTAGTGTGTAGGAGAGGAGTGTGGAGTGTATGAGGACATGTAGTGTGTAGGAGAGGAGTGTGGAGTGTATGAGGACATGTAGTGTGTAGGAGAGGAGTGTATGAGGACATGTAGTGTGTAGGAGAGGAGTGTGGGGTGTATGAGGACATGTAATGTGTGTAGGAGAGGAGTGTGGAGTGTATGAGGACATGTAGTGTGTAGGAGAGGAGTGTGAGGAGTGTGGAGTGTATGAGGACATGTAGTGTGTAGGAGAGGAGTGTATGAGGACATGTAGTGTGTGTAGGAGAGGAGTGTGGAGTGTATGAGGACATGTAATGTGTGTAGGAGAGGAGTGTGGAGTGTATGAGGACATGTAGTGTGTAGGAGAGGAGTGTGGAGTGTATGAGGACATGTAGTGTGTAGGAGAGGAGTGTGGGGTGTATGAGGACATGCAGTGTGTAGGAGAGGAGTGTGGGGTGTATGAGGACATGGAGTGTGGAGTGTATGAGGACATGTAGTGTGTAGGAGAGGAGTGTGGGGTGTATGAGGACATGTAGTGTGTAGGAGAGGAGTGTGGAGTGTATGAGGACATGTAGTGTGTAGGAGAGGAGTGTGGAGTGTATGAGGACATGTAGTGTGTGTAGGAGAGGAGTGTGGGGTGTATGAGGACATGTAGTGTGTGTAGGAGAGGAGTGTGGAGTGTATGAGGACATGTAGTGTGTAGGAGAGGAGTGTGGAGTGTATGAGGACATGTAGTGTGTAGGAGAGGAGTGTGGAGTGTATGAGGACATGTAGTGTGTAGGAGAGGAGTGTGGGGTGTATGAGGACATGTAGTGTGTGTAGGAGAGGAGTGTGGAGTGTATGAGGACATGTAGTGTGTGTAGGTGTGGAGTGTATGAGGACATGTAGTGTGTAGGAGAGGAGTGTGGAGTGTATGAGGACATGTAGTGTGTAGGAGAGGAGTGTGGAGTGTATGAGGACATGTAGTGTGTGTAGGAGAGGAGTGTGGGGTGTATGAGGACATGTAGTGTGTGTAGGAGAGGAGTGTGGGGTGTATGAGGACATGTAGTGTGTGTAGGAGAGGAGTGTGGGGTGTATGAGGACATGTAGTGTGTGTAGGAGAGGAGTGTGGGGTGTATGAGGACATGTAGTGTGTGTAGGAGAGGAGTGTGGGGTGTATGAGGACATGTAGTGTGTGTAGGAGAGGAGTGTGGAGTGTATGAGGACATGTAGTGTGTGTAGGAGAGGAGTGTGGGGTGTATGAGGACATGCAGTGTGTAGGAGAGGAGTGTGGAGTGTATGAGGACATGTAGTGTGTGTAGGAGAGGAGTGTGGAGTGTATGAGGACATGTAGTGTGTGTAGGAGAGGAGTGTGGGGTTTATGAGGACATGTAGTGTGTGTAGGAGAGGAGTGTGGAGTGTATGAGGACATGTAGTGTGTGTAGGTGTGGAGTGTATGAGGACATGTAGTGTGTAGGAGAGGAGTGTGGAGTGTATGAGGACATGTAGTGTGTAGGAGAGGAGTGTGGAGTGTATGAGGACATGTAGTGTGTGTAGGAGAGGAGTGTGGGGTGTATGAGGACATGTAGTGTGTAGGAGAGGAGTGTGGAGTGTATGAGGACATGTAGTGTGTGTAGGAGAGGAGTGTGGAGTGTATGAGGACATGTAGTGTGTAGGAGAGGAGTGTGGGGTGTATGAGGACATGTAGTGTGTGTAGGAGAGGAGTGTGGAGTGTATGAGGACATGTAGTGTGTGTAGGAGAGGAGTGTGGAGTGTATGAGGACATGTAGTGTGTGTAGGAGAGGAGTGTGGAGTGTATGAGGACATGTAGTGTGTAGGAGAGGAGTGTGGGGTGTATGAGGACGTGTGGGGTGTATGAGGACATGTAGTGTGTAGGAGAGGAGTGTGGAGTGTATGAGGACATGTAGTGTGTAGGAGAGGAGTGTGGAGTGTATGAGGACATGTAGTGTGTAGGAGAGGAGTGCGGAGTGTATGAGGACATGTAGTGTGTGTAGGAGAGGAGTGTGGAGTGTATGAGGACATGTAGTGTGTAGGAGAGGAGTGTGGAGTGTATGAGGACATGTAGTGTGTGTAGGAGAGGAGTGTGGAGTGTATGAGGACATGTAGTGTGTGTAGGAGAGGAGTGCGGAGTGTATGAGGACATGTAGTGTGTAGGAGAGGAGTGTGGAGTGTATGAGGACATGTAGTGTGTAGGAGAGGAGTGTGGAGTGTATGAGGACATGTAGTGTGTGTAGGAGAGGAGTGTGGAGTGTATGAGGACATGTAGTGTGTGTAGGAGAGGAGTGTGGAGTGTATGAGGACATGTAGTGTGTAGGAGAGGAGTGTGGAGTGTATGAGGACATGTAGTGTGTAGGAGAGGAGTGTGGAGTGTATGAGGACATGTAGTGTGTGTAGGAGAGGAGTGTGGAGTGTATGAGGACATGTAGTGTGTAGGAGAGGAGTGTGGAGTGTATGAGGACATGTAGTGTGTAGGAGAGGAGTGCGGAGTGTATGAGGACATGTAGTGTGTGTAGGAGAGGAGTGCGGAGTGTATGAGGACATGTAGTGTGTGTAGGAGAGGAGTGTGGAGTGTATGAGGACATGTAGTGTGTAGGAGAGGAGTGTGGAGTGTATGAGGACATGTAGTGTGTGTAGGAGAGGAGTGTGGAGTGTATGAGGACATGTAGTGTGTAGGAGAGGAGTGTGGGGTGTATGAGGACATGTGGTGTGTAGGAGAGGAGTGTGGGGTGTATGAGGACGTGTGGGGTGTATGAGGACATGTAGTGTGTAGGAGAGGAGTGTATGAGGACATGTAGTGTGTAGGAGAGGAGTGTGGAGTGTATGAGGACATGTAGTGTGTAGGAGAGGAGTGTGGAGTGTATGAGGACATGTAGTGTGTAGGAGAGGAGTGCGGAGTGTATGAGGACATGTAGTGTGTGTAGGAGAGGAGTGCGGAGTGTATGAGGACATGTAGTGTGTGTAGGAGAGGAGTGCGGAGTGTATGAGGACATGTAGTGTGTGTAGGAGAGGAGTGCGGAGTGTATGAGGACATGTAGTGTGTGTAGGAGAGGAGTGTGGAGTGTATGAGGACATGTAGTGTGTGTAGGAGAGGAGTGTATGAGGACATGTAGTGTGTGTAGGAGAGGAGTGTATGAGGACATATAGTGTGTAGGAGAGGAGTGTGGAGTGTATGAGGACATGTAGTGTGTAGGAGAGGAGTGTGGAGTGTATGAGGACATGTAGTGTGTAGGAGAGGAGTGTGGGGTGTATGAGGACATGTAGTGTGTAGGAGAGGAGTGTGGAGTGTATGAGGACATGTAGTGTGTGTAGGAGAGGAGTGTGGAGTGTACGAGGACATGTAGTGTGTGTAGGAGAGGAGTGTGGAGTGTATGAGGACATGTAGTGTGTGTAGGAGAGGAGTGTGGAATGTATGAGGACATGTAGTGTGTGTAGGAGAGGAGTGTATGAGGACATGTAGTGTGTAGGAGAGGAGTGTGGAGTGTATGAGGACATGTAGTGTGTGTAGGAGAGGAGTGCGGAGTGTATGAGGACATGTAGTGTGTAGGAGAGGAGTGCGGAGTGTATGAGGACATGTAGTGTGTAGGAGAGGAGTGCGGAGTGTATGAGGACATGTAGTGTGTAGGAGAGGAGTGTGGAGTGTATGAGGACATGTAGTGTGTAGGAGAGGAGTGTGGAGTGTATGAGGACATGTAGTGTGTAGGAGAGGAGTGTGGAGTGTATGAGGACATGTAGTGTGTAGGAGAGGAGTGCGGAGTGTATGAGGACATGTAGTGTGTAGGAGAGGAGTGTGGAGTGTATGAGGACATGTAGTGTGTAGGAGAGGAGTGTGGAGTGTATGAGGACATGTAGTGTGTAGGAGAGGAGTGTATGAGGACATGTAGTGTGTAGGAGAGGAGTGTGGAGTGTATGAGGACATGTAGTGTGTGTAGGAGAGGAGTGTATGAGGACATGTAGTGTGTAGGAGAGGAGTGCGGAGTGTATGAGGACATGTAGTGTGTAGGAGAGGAGTGCGGAGTGTATGAGGACATGTAGTGTGTAGGAGAGGAGTGCGGAGTGTATGAGGACATGGAGTGTGGAGTGTATGAGGACATGTAGTGTGTAGGAGAGGAGTGTATGAGGACATGTAGTGTGTAGGAGAGGAGTGTGGAGTGTATGAGGACATGTAGTGTGTGTAGGAGAGGAGTGTATGAGGACATGTAGTGTGTAGGAGAGGAGTGCGGAGTGTATGAGGACATGTAGTGTGTAGGAGAGGAGTGTGGAGTGTATGAGGACATGTAGTGTGTGTAGGAGAGGAGTGCGGAGTGTATGAGGACATGTAGTGTGTAGGAGAGGAGTGTGGAGTGTATGAGGACATGTAGTGTGTAGGAGAGGAGTGTATGAGGACATGTAGTGTGTAGGAGAGGAGTGTGGAGTGTATGAGGACATGTAGTGTGTAGGAGAGGAGTGTATGAGGACATGTAGTGTGTAGGAGAGGAGTGCGGAGTGTATGAGGACATGTAGTGTGTAGGAGAGGAGTGTGGAGTGTATGAGGACATGTAGTGTGTAGGAGAGGAGTGTGGAGTGTATGAGGACATGTAGTGTGTAGGAGAGGAGTGTGGAGTGTATGAGGACATGTAGTGTGTAGGAGAGGAGTGCGGAGTGTATGAGGACATGTAGTGTGTGTAGGAGAGGAGTGTGGAGTGTATGAGGACATGTAGTGTGTAGGAGAGGAGTGCGGAGTGTATGAGGACATGTAGTGTGTAGGAGAGGAGTGCGGAGTGTATGAGGACATGTAGTGTGTGTAGGAGAGGAGTGTGGAGTGTATGAGGACATGTAGTGTGTGTAGGAGAGGAGTGTGGAGTGTATGAGGACATGTAGTGTGTAGGAGAGGAGTGTGGAGTGTATGAGGACATGTAGTGTGTAGGAGAGGAGTGCGGAGTGTATGAGGACATGTAGTGTGTGTAGGAGAGGAGTGTGGAGTGTATGAGGACATGTAGTGTGTAGGAGAGGAGTGTGGAGTGTACGAGGACATGTAGTGTGTGTAGGAGAGGAGTGTGGAGTGTACGAGGACATGTAGTGTGTGTAGGAGAGGAGTGTATGAGGACATGTAGTGTGTAGGAGAGGAGTGTGGAGTGTATGAGGACATGTAGTGTGTAGGAGAGGAGTGCGGAGTGTATGAGGACATGTAGTGTGTGTAGGAGAGGAGTGTGGAGTGTATGAGGACATGTAGTGTGTGTAGGAGAGGAGTGTGGAGTGTATGAGGACATGTAGTGTGTAGGAGAGGAGTGTGGAGTGTATGAGGACATGTAGTGTGTAGGAGAGGAGTGCGGAGTGTATGAGGACATGTAGTGTGTGTAGGAGAGGAGTGTGGAGTGTATGAGGACATGTAGTGTGTAGGAGAGGAGTGTGGAGTGTATGAGGACATGTAGTGTGTAGGAGAGGAGTATGTAGTGTGTGTAGGAGAGGAGTGCGGAGTGTATGAGGACATGTAGTGTGTAGGAGAGGAGTGCGGAGTGTATGAGGACATGTAGTGTGTAGGAGAGGAGTGTGGAGTGTATGAGGACATGTAGTGTGTAGGAGAGGAGTATGTAGTGTGTGTAGGAGAGGAGTGTGGAGTGTATGAGGACATGTAGTGTGTAGGAGAGGAGTGTGGAGTGTATGAGGACATGTAGTGTGTGTAGGAGAGGAGTGTATGAGGACATGTAGTGTGTAGGAGAGGAGTGTGGAGTGTATGAGGACATGTAGTGTGTAGGAGAGGAGTGCGGAGTGTATGAGGACATGTAGTGTGTAGGAGAGGAGTGTGGAGTGTATGAGGACATGTAGTGTGTGTAGGAGAGGAGTGTGGAGTGTATGAGGACATGTAGTGTGTAGGAGAGGAGTGCGGAGTGTATGAGGACATGTAGTGTGTGTAGGAGAGGAGTGTGGAGTGTATGAGGACATGTAGTGTGTGTAGGAGAGGAGTGTGGAGTGTATGAGGACATGTAGTGTGTAGGAGAGGAGTGCGGAGTGTATGAGGACATGTAGTGTGTGTAGGAGAGGAGTGTGGAGTGTATGAGGACATGTAGTGTGTGTAGGAGAGGAGTGTGGAGTGTATGAGGACATGTAGTGTGTGTAGGAGAGGAGTGTGGAGTGTATGAGGACATGTAGTGTGTAGGAGAGGAGTGTGGAGTGTATGAGGACATGTAGTGTGTAGGAGAGGAGTATGTAGTGTGTGTAGGAGAGGAGTGTGGAGTGTATGAGGACATGTAGTGTGTAGGAGAGGAGTGTGGAGTGTATGAGGACATGTAGTGTGTGTAGGAGAGGAGTGTATGAGGACATGTAGTGTGTAGGAGAGGAGTGTGGAGTGTATGAGGACATGTAGTGTGTGTAGGAGAGGAGTGCGGAGTGTATGAGGACATGTAGTGTGTGTAGGAGAGGAGTGTGGAGTGTATGAGGACATGTAGTGTGTGTAGGAGAGGAGTGTGGAGTGTACGAGGACATGTAGTGTGTGTAGGAGAGGAGTGTGGAGTGTACGAGGACATGTAGTGTGTGTAGGAGAGGAGTGTATGAGGACATGTAGTGTGTAGGAGAGGAGTGTGGAGTGTATGAGGACATGTAGTGTGTAGGAGAGGAGTGCGGAGTGTATGAGGACATGTAGTGTGTGTAGGAGAGGAGTGTGGAGTGTATGAGGACATGTAGTGTGTGTAGGAGAGGAGTGTGGAGTGTATGAGGACATGTAGTGTGTAGGAGAGGAGTGTGGAGTGTATGAGGACATGTAGTGTGTAGGAGAGGAGTGCGGAGTGTATGAGGACATGTAGTGTGTGTAGGAGAGGAGTGTGGAGTGTATGAGGACATGTAGTGTGTAGGAGAGGAGTGTGGAGTGTATGAGGACATGTAGTGTGTAGGAGAGGAGTATGTAGTGTGTGTAGGAGAGGAGTGCGGAGTGTATGAGGACATGTAGTGTGTAGGAGAGGAGTGCGGAGTGTATGAGGACATGTAGTGTGTAGGAGAGGAGTGTGGAGTGTATGAGGACATGTAGTGTGTAGGAGAGGAGTATGTAGTGTGTGTAGGAGAGGAGTGTGGAGTGTATGAGGACATGTAGTGTGTAGGAGAGGAGTGTGGAGTGTATGAGGACATGTAGTGTGTGTAGGAGAGGAGTGTATGAGGACATGTAGTGTGTAGGAGAGGAGTGTGGAGTGTATGAGGACATGTAGTGTGTAGGAGAGGAGTGCGGAGTGTATGAGGACATGTAGTGTGTAGGAGAGGAGTGTGGAGTGTATGAGGACATGTAGTGTGTGTAGGAGAGGAGTGTGGAGTGTATGAGGACATGTAGTGTGTAGGAGAGGAGTGCGGAGTGTATGAGGACATGTAGTGTGTGTAGGAGAGGAGTGTGGAGTGTATGAGGACATGTAGTGTGTGTAGGAGAGGAGTGTGGAGTGTATGAGGACATGTAGTGTGTAGGAGAGGAGTGCGGAGTGTATGAGGACATGTAGTGTGTGTAGGAGAGGAGTGTGGAGTGTATGAGGACATGTAGTGTGTGTAGGAGAGGAGTGTGGAGTGTATGAGGACATGTAGTGTGTAGGAGAGGAGTGTGGAGTGTATGAGGACATGTAGTGTGTAGGAGAGGAGTATGTAGTGTGTGTAGGAGAGGAGTGTGGAGTGTATGAGGACATGTAGTGTGTAGGAGAGGAGTGTGGAGTGTATGAGGACATGTAGTGTGTGTAGGAGAGGAGTGTATGAGGACATGTAGTGTGTAGGAGAGGAGTGTGGAGTGTATGAGGACATGTAGTGTGTGTAGGAGAGGAGTGCGGAGTGTATGAGGACATGTAGTGTGTGTAGGAGAGGAGTGTGGAGTGTATGAGGACATGTAGTGTGTGTAGGAGAGGAGTGTGGAGTGTACGAGGACATGTAGTGTGTGTAGGAGAGGAGTGTGGAGTGTACGAGGACATGTAGTGTGTGTAGGAGAGGAGTGTATGAGGACATGTAGTGTGTAGGAGAGGAGTGTGGAGTGTATGAGGACATGTAGTGTGTAGGAGAGGAGTGCGGAGTGTATGAGGACATGTAGTGTGTAGGAGAGGAGTGTGGAGTGTATGAGGACATGTAGTGTGTGTAGGAGAGGAGTGTGGAGTGTATGAGGACATGTAGTGTGTAGGAGAGGAGTGCGGAGTGTATGAGGACATGTAGTGTGTAGGAGAGGAGTGTGGAGTGTATGAGGACATGTAGTGTGTAGGAGAGGAGTGTATGAGGACATGTAGTGTGTAGGAGAGGAGTGTGGAGTGTATGAGGACATGTAGTGTGTAGGAGAGGAGTGCGGAGTGTATGAGGACATGTAGTGTGTAGGAGAGGAGTGCGGAGTGTATGAGGACATGTAGTGTGTAGGAGAGGAGTGCGGAGTGTATGAGGACATGTAGTGTGTAGGAGAGGAGTGTGGAGTGTATGAGGACATGTAGTGTGTAGGAGAGGAGTATGTAGTGTGTGTAGGAGAGGAGTGCGGAGTGTATGAGGACATGTAGTGTGTAGGAGAGGAGTGCGGAGTGTATGAGGACATGTAGTGTGTAGGAGAGGAGTGTGGAGTGTATGAGGACATGTAGTGTGTAGGAGAGGAGTATGTAGTGTGTGTAGGAGAGGAGTATGGAGTGTATGAGGACATGTAGTGTGTAGGAGAGGAGTGTGGAGTGTATGAGGACATGTAGTGTGTGTAGGAGAGGAGTGTATGAGGACATGTAGTGTGTAGGAGAGGAGTGTGGAGTGTATGAGGACATGTAGTGTGTAGGAGAGGAGTATGTAGTGTGTGTAGGAGAGGAGTGCGGAGTGTATGAGGACATGTAGTGTGTAGGAGAGGAGTGCGGAGTGTATGAGGACATGTAGTGTGTAGGAGAGGAGTGTGGAGTGTATGAGGACATGTAGTGTGTAGGAGAGGAGTATGTAGTGTGTGTAGGAGAGGAGTGTGGAGTGTATGAGGACATGTAGTGTGTAGGAGAGGAGTGTGGAGTGTATGAGGACATGTAGTGTGTGTAGGAGAGGAGTGTATGAGGACATGTAGTGTGTAGGAGAGGAGTGTGGAGTGTATGAGGACATGTAGTGTGTGTAGGAGAGGAGTGCGGAGTGTATGAGGACATGTAGTGTGTGTAGGAGAGGAGTGTGGAGTGTATGAGGACATGTAGTGTGTGTAGGAGAGGAGTGTGGAGTGTACGAGGACATGTAGTGTGTGTAGGAGAGGAGTGTGGAGTGTACGAGGACATGTAGTGTGTGTAGGAGAGGAGTGTATGAGGACATGTAGTGTGTAGGAGAGGAGTGTGGAGTGTATGAGGACATGTAGTGTGTAGGAGAGGAGTGCGGAGTGTATGAGGACATGTAGTGTGTGTAGGAGAGGAGTGTGGAGTGTATGAGGACATGTAGTGTGTGTAGGAGAGGAGTGTGGAGTGTATGAGGACATGTAGTGTGTAGGAGAGGAGTGTGGAGTGTATGAGGACATGTAGTGTGTAGGAGAGGAGTGCGGAGTGTATGAGGACATGTAGTGTGTGTAGGAGAGGAGTGTGGAGTGTATGAGGACATGTAGTGTGTAGGAGAGGAGTGTGGAGTGTATGAGGACATGTAGTGTGTGTAGGAGAGGAGTGTGGAGTGTACGAGGACATGTAGTGTGTGTAGGAGAGGAGTGTATGAGGACATGTAGTGTGTAGGAGAGGAGTGTGGAGTGTATGAGGACATGTAGTGTGTAGGAGAGGAGTGCGGAGTGTATGAGGACATGTAGTGTGTAGGAGAGGAGTGTGGAGTGTATGAGGACATGTAGTGTGTGTAGGAGAGGAGTGTGGAGTGTATGAGGACATGTAGTGTGTAGGAGAGGAGTGCGGAGTGTATGAGGACATGTAGTGTGTAGGAGAGGAGTGTGGAGTGTATGAGGACATGTAGTGTGTAGGAGAGGAGTGTATGAGGACATGTAGTGTGTAGGAGAGGAGTGTGGAGTGTATGAGGACATGTAGTGTGTAGGAGAGGAGTGCGGAGTGTATGAGGACATGTAGTGTGTAGGAGAGGAGTGCGGAGTGTATGAGGACATGTAGTGTGTAGGAGAGGAGTGTGGAGTGTATGAGGACATGTAGTGTGTAGGAGAGGAGTGTGGAGTGTATGAGGACATGTAGTGTGTAGGAGAGGAGTATGTAGTGTGTGTAGGAGAGGAGTGCGGAGTGTATGAGGACATGTAGTGTGTAGGAGAGGAGTGCGGAGTGTATGAGGACATGTAGTGTGTAGGAGAGGAGTGTGGAGTGTATGAGGACATGTAGTGTGTAGGAGAGGAGTATGTAGTGTGTGTAGGAGAGGAGTGTGGAGTGTATGAGGACATGTAGTGTGTAGGAGAGGAGTGTGGAGTGTATGAGGACATGTAGTGTGTGTAGGAGAGGAGTGTATGAGGACATGTAGTGTGTAGGAGAGGAGTGTGGAGTGTATGAGGACATGTAGTGTGTAGGAGAGGAGTGCGGAGTGTATGAGGACATGTAGTGTGTAGGAGAGGAGTGTGGAGTGTATGAGGACATGTAGTGTGTGTAGGAGAGGAGTGTGGAGTGTATGAGGACATGTAGTGTGTAGGAGAGGAGTGCGGAGTGTATGAGGACATGTAGTGTGTGTAGGAGAGGAGTGTGGAGTGTATGAGGACATGTAGTGTGTGTAGGAGAGGAGTGTGGAGTGTATGAGGACATGTAGTGTGTAGGAGAGGAGTGCGGAGTGTATGAGGACATGTAGTGTGTGTAGGAGAGGAGTGTGGAGTGTATGAGGACATGTAGTGTGTGTAGGAGAGGAGTGTGGAGTGTATGAGGACATGTAGTGTGTAGGAGAGGAGTGTGGAGTGTATGAGGACATGTAGTGTGTAGGAGAGGAGTATGTAGTGTGTGTAGGAGAGGAGTGTGGAGTGTATGAGGACATGTAGTGTGTAGGAGAGGAGTGTGGAGTGTATGAGGACATGTAGTGTGTGTAGGAGAGGAGTGTATGAGGACATGTAGTGTGTAGGAGAGGAGTGTGGAGTGTATGAGGACATGTAGTGTGTGTAGGAGAGGAGTGCGGAGTGTATGAGGACATGTAGTGTGTGTAGGAGAGGAGTGTGGAGTGTATGAGGACATGTAGTGTGTGTAGGAGAGGAGTGTGGAGTGTACGAGGACATGTAGTGTGTGTAGGAGAGGAGTGTGGAGTGTACGAGGACATGTAGTGTGTGTAGGAGAGGAGTGTATGAGGACATGTAGTGTGTAGGAGAGGAGTGTGGAGTGTATGAGGACATGTAGTGTGTAGGAGAGGAGTGCGGAGTGTATGAGGACATGTAGTGTGTAGGAGAGGAGTGTGGAGTGTATGAGGACATGTAGTGTGTGTAGGAGAGGAGTGTGGAGTGTATGAGGACATGTAGTGTGTAGGAGAGGAGTGCGGAGTGTATGAGGACATGTAGTGTGTAGGAGAGGAGTGTGGAGTGTATGAGGACATGTAGTGTGTAGGAGAGGAGTGTATGAGGACATGTAGTGTGTAGGAGAGGAGTGTGGAGTGTATGAGGACATGTAGTGTGTAGGAGAGGAGTGCGGAGTGTATGAGGACATGTAGTGTGTAGGAGAGGAGTGCGGAGTGTATGAGGACATGTAGTGTGTAGGAGAGGAGTGCGGAGTGTATGAGGACATGTAGTGTGTAGGAGAGGAGTGTGGAGTGTATGAGGACATGTAGTGTGTAGGAGAGGAGTATGTAGTGTGTGTAGGAGAGGAGTGCGGAGTGTATGAGGACATGTAGTGTGTAGGAGAGGAGTGCGGAGTGTATGAGGACATGTAGTGTGTAGGAGAGGAGTGTGGAGTGTATGAGGACATGTAGTGTGTAGGAGAGGAGTATGTAGTGTGTGTAGGAGAGGAGTGTGGAGTGTATGAGGACATGTAGTGTGTAGGAGAGGAGTGTGGAGTGTATGAGGACATGTAGTGTGTGTAGGAGAGGAGTGTATGAGGACATGTAGTGTGTAGGAGAGGAGTGTGGAGTGTATGAGGACATGTAGTGTGTGTAGGAGAGGAGTGCGGAGTGTATGAGGACATGTAGTGTGTGTAGGAGAGGAGTGTGGAGTGTATGAGGACATGTAGTGTGTGTAGGAGAGGAGTGTGGAGTGTACGAGGACATGTAGTGTGTGTAGGAGAGGAGTGTGGAGTGTACGAGGACATGTAGTGTGTGTAGTAGAGGAGTGTATGAGGACATGTAGTGTGTAGGAGAGGAGTGTGGAGTGTATGAGGACATGTAGTGTGTAGGAGAGGAGTGCGGAGTGTATGAGGACATGTAGTGTGTAGGAGAGGAGTGCGGAGTGTATGAGGACATGTAGTGTGTAGGAGAGGAGTGCGGAGTGTATGAGGACATGTAGTGTGTGTAGGAGAGGAGTGTGGAGTGTATGAGGACATGTAGTGTGTGTAGGAGAGGAGTGTGGAGTGTATGAGGACATGTAGTGTGTGTAGGAGAGGAGTGTGGAGTGTATGAGGACATGTAGTGTGTGTAGGAGAGGAGTGTGGAGTGTATGAGGACATGTAGTGTGTGTAGGAGAGGAGTGTGGAGTGTATGAGGACATGTAGTGTGTAGGAGAGGAGTGTGGAGTGTATGAGGACATGTAGTGTGTGTAGGAGAGGAGTGTGGAGTGTACGAGGACATGTAGTGTGTGTAGGAGAGGAGTGTGGAGTGTACGAGGACATGTAGTGTGTGTAGGAGAGGAGTGTATGAGGACATGTAGTGTGTAGGAGAGGAGTGTGGAGTGTATGAGGACATGTAGTGTGTAGGAGAGGAGTGCGGAGTGTATGAGGACATGTAGTGTGTAGGAGAGGAGTGTGGAGTGTATGAGGACATGTAGTGTGTGTAGGAGAGGAGTGTGGAGTGTATGAGGACATGTAGTGTGTAGGAGAGGAGTGCGGAGTGTATGAGGACATGTAGTGTGTAGGAGAGGAGTGTGGAGTGTATGAGGACATGTAGTGTGTAGGAGAGGAGTGTATGAGGACATGTAGTGTGTAGGAGAGGAGTGTGGAGTGTATGAGGACATGTAGTGTGTAGGAGAGGAGTGCGGAGTGTATGAGGACATGTAGTGTGTAGGAGAGGAGTGCGGAGTGTATGAGGACATGTAGTGTGTAGGAGAGGAGTGCGGAGTGTATGAGGACATGTAGTGTGTAGGAGAGGAGTGTGGAGTGTATGAGGACATGTAGTGTGTAGGAGAGGAGTGTGGAGTGTATGAGGACATGTAGTGTGTAGGAGAGGAGTATGTAGTGTGTGTAGGAGAGGAGTGTGGAGTGTATGAGGACATGTAGTGTGTAGGAGAGGAGTGTGGAGTGTATGAGGACATGTAGTGTGTGTAGGAGAGGAGTGTATGAGGACATGTAGTGTGTAGGAGAGGAGTGTGGAGTGTATGAGGACATGTAGTGTGTGTAGGAGAGGAGTGTGGAGTGTATGAGGACATGTAGTGTGTGTAGGAGAGGAGTGTGGAGTGTACGAGGACATGTAGTGTGTGTAGGAGAGGAGTGTGGAGTGTACGAGGACATGTAGTGTGTGTAGTAGAGGAGTGTATGAGGACATGTAGTGTGTAGGAGAGGAGTGTGGAGTGTATGAGGACATGTAGTGTGTAGGAGAGGAGTGCGGAGTGTATGAGGACATGTAGTGTGTAGGAGAGGAGTGCGGAGTGTATGAGGACATGTAGTGTGTAGGAGAGGAGTGCGGAGTGTATGAGGACATGTAGTGTGTGTAGGAGAGGAGTGTGGAGTGTATGAGGACATGTAGTGTGTGTAGGAGAGGAGTGTGGAGTGTATGAGGACATGTAGTGTGTGTAGGAGAGGAGTGTGGAGTGTATGAGGACATGTAGTGTGTGTAGGAGAGGAGTGTGGAGTGTATGAGGACATGTAGTGTGTGTAGGAGAGGAGTGTGGAGTGTATGAGGACATGTAGTGTGTAGGAGAGGAGTGTGGAGTGTATGAGGACATGTAGTGTGTGTAGGAGAGGAGTGTGGAGTGTATGAGGACATGTAGTATGTGTAGGAGAGGAGTGTGGGGTGTATGAGGACATGTAGTGTGTGTAGGAGAGGAGTGTGGAGTGTATGAGGACATGTAGTGTGTGTAGGAGAGGAGTGTGGAGTGTATGAGGACATGTAGTGTGTGTAGGAGAGGAGTGTGGAGTGTATGAGGACATGTAGTGTGTGTAGGAGAGGAGTGTGGAGTGTATGAGGACATGTAGTGTGTAGGAGAGGAGTGTGGAGTGTATGAGGACATGTAGTGTGTGTAGGAGAGGAGTGTGGAGTGTATGAGGACATGTAGTGTGTAGGAGAGGAGTGTGGAGTGTATGAGGACATGTAGTGTGTGTAGGAGAGGAGTGTGGAGTGTATGAGGACATGTAGTGTGTGTAGGAGAGGAGTGCGGAGTGTATGAGGACATGTAGTGTGTGTAGGAGAGGAGTGTGGAGTGTATGAGGACATGTAGTGTGTGTAGGAGAGGAGTGTATGAGGACATGTAGTGTGTGTAGGAGAGGAGTGTATGAGGACATATAGTGTGTAGGAGAGGAGTGTGGAGTGTATGAGGACATGTAGTGTGTAGGAGAGGAGTGTGGAGTGTATGAGGACATGTAGTGTGTGTAGGAGAGGAGTGTGGAGTGTATGAGGACATGTAGTGTGTAGGAGAGGAGTGCGGAGTGTATGAGGACATGTAGTGTGTGTAGGAGAGGAGTGTGGAGTGTATGAGGACATGTAGTGTGTGTAGGAGAGGAGTGTGGAGTGTATGAGGACATGTAGTGTGTAGGAGTGGAGTGTATGAGGACATGTAGTGTGTAGGAGAGGAGTGTGGAGTGTATGAGGACATGTAGTGTGTAGGAGAGGAGTGCGGAGTGTATGAGGACATGTAGTGTGTGTAGGAGAGGAGTGTGGAGTGTATGAGGACATGTAGTGTGTAGGAGAGGAGTGCGGAGTGTATGAGGACATGTAGTGTGTAGGAGAGGAGTGCGGAGTGTATGAGGACATGTAGTGTGTGTAGGAGAGGAGTGTGGAGTGTATGAGGACATGTAGTGTGTGTAGGAGAGGAGTGTGGAGTGTATGAGGACATGTAGTGTGTGTAGGAGAGGAGTGTGGAGTGTATGAGGACATGTAGTGTGTGTAGGAGAGGAGTGTGGAGTGTATGAGGACATGTAGTGTGTGTAGGAGAGGAGTGTGGAGTGTATGAGGACATGTAGTGTGTGTAGGAGAGGAGTGTGGAGTGTATGAGGACATGTAGTGTGTGTAGGAGAGGAGTGTGGGGTGTATGAGGACATGTAGTGTGTGTAGGAGAGGAGTGTGGAGTGTATGAGGACATGTAGTGTGTGTAGGAGAGGAGTGTGGAGTGTATGAGGACATGTAGTGTGTGTAGGAGAGGAGTGTATGAGGACATGTAGTGTGTAGGAGAGGAGTGTGGAGTGTATGAGGACATGTAGTGTGTGTAGGAGAGGAGTGTATGAGGACATGTAGTGTGTAGGAGAGGAGTGTGGAGTGTATGAGGACATGTAGTGTGTGTAGGAGAGGAGTGCGGAGTGTATGAGGACATGTAGTGTGTAGGAGAGGAGTGCGGAGTGTATGAGGACATGTAGTGTGTAGGAGAGGAGTGTGGAGTGTATGAGGACATGTAGTGTGTAGGAGAGGAGTGTGGAGTGTATGAGGACATGTAGTGTGTAGGAGAGGAGTGTGGAGTGTATGAGGACATGTAGTGTGTAGGAGAGGAGTGCGGAGTGTATGAGGACATGTAGTGTGTAGGAGAGGAGTGTGGAGTGTATGAGGACATGTAGTGTGTAGGAGAGGAGTGTGGAGTGTATGAGGACATGTAGTGTGTAGGAGAGGAGTGTGGAGTGTATGAGGACATGTAGTGTGTAGGAGAGGAGTGTATGAGGACATGTAGTGTGTAGGAGAGGAGTGTGGAGTGTATGAGGACATGTAGTGTGTGTAGGAGAGGAGTGTATGAGGACATGTAGTGTGTAGGAGAGGAGTGCGGAGTGTATGAGGACATGTAGTGTGTAGGAGAGGAGTGCGGAGTGTATGAGGACATGTAGTGTGTAGGAGAGGAGTGTGGAGTGTATGAGGACATGTAGTGTGTAGGAGAGGAGTGTATGAGGACATGTAGTGTGTAGGAGAGGAGTGTGGAGTGTATGAGGACATGTAGTGTGTGTAGGAGAGGAGTGTATGAGGACATGTAGTGTGTAGGAGAGGAGTGCGGAGTGTATGAGGACATGTAGTGTGTAGGAGAGGAGTGTGGAGTGTATGAGGACATGTAGTGTGTGTAGGAGAGGAGTGCGGAGTGTATGAGGACATGTAGTGTGTAGGAGAGGAGTGTGGAGTGTATGAGGACATGTAGTGTGTAGGAGAGGAGTGTATGAGGACATGTAGTGTGTAGGAGAGGAGTGTGGAGTGTATGAGGACATGTAGTGTGTAGGAGAGGAGTGCGGAGTGTATGAGGACATGTAGTGTGTAGGAGAGGAGTGCGGAGTGTATGAGGACATGTAGTGTGTAGGAGAGGAGTGCGGAGTGTATGAGGACATGTAGTGTGTAGGAGAGGAGTGTGGAGTGTATGAGGACATGTAGTGTGTGTAGGAGAGGAGTGCGGAGTGTATGAGGACATGTAGTGTGTGTAGGAGAGGAGTGTGGAGTGTATGAGGACATGTAGTGTGTGTAGGAGAGGAGTGTGGAGTGTATGAGGACATGTAGTGTGTAGGAGAGGAGTGCGGAGTGTATGAGGACATGTAGTGTGTAGGAGAGGAGTGTGGAGTGTATGAGGACATGTAGTGTGTAGGAGAGGAGTATGTAGTGTGTGTAGGAGAGGAGTGTGGAGTGTATGAGGACATGTAGTGTGTAGGAGAGGAGTGTGGAGTGTATGAGGACATGTAGTGTGTGTAGGAGAGGAGTGTATGAGGACATGTAGTGTGTAGGAGAGGAGTGTGGAGTGTATGAGGACATGTAGTGTGTGTAGGAGAGGAGTGCGGAGTGTATGAGGACATGTAGTGTGTGTAGGAGAGGAGTGTGGAGTGTATGAGGACATGTAGTGTGTGTAGGAGAGGAGTGTGGAGTGTACGAGGACATGTAGTGTGTGTAGGAGAGGAGTGTGGAGTGTACGAGGACATGTAGTGTGTGTAGGAGAGGAGTGTATGAGGACATGTAGTGTGTAGGAGAGGAGTGTGGAGTGTATGAGGACATGTAGTGTGTAGGAGAGGAGTGCGGAGTGTATGAGGACATGTAGTGTGTAGGAGAGGAGTGTGGAGTGTATGAGGACATGTAGTGTGTGTAGGAGAGGAGTGTGGAGTGTATGAGGACATGTAGTGTGTAGGAGAGGAGTGCGGAGTGTATGAGGACATGTAGTGTGTGTAGGAGAGGAGTGTGGAGTGTATGAGGACATGTAGTGTGTGTAGGAGAGGAGTGTGGAGTGTATGAGGACATGTAGTGTGTAGGAGAGGAGTGCGGAGTGTATGAGGACATGTAGTGTGTGTAGGAGAGGAGTGTGGAGTGTATGAGGACATGTAGTGTGTGTAGGAGAGGAGTGTGGAGTGTATGAGGACATGTAGTGTGTAGGAGAGGAGTGCGGAGTGTATGAGGACATGTAGTGTGTGTAGGAGAGGAGTGTGGAGTGTATGAGGACATGTAGTGTGTGTAGGAGAGGAGTGTGGAGTGTATGAGGACATGTAGTGTGTGTAGGAGAGGAGTGTGGAGTGTATGAGGACATGTAGTGTGTAGGAGAGGAGTGTGGAGTGTATGAGGACATGTAGTGTGTGTAGGAGAGGAGTGTGGAGTGTATGAGGACATGTAGTGTGTAGGAGAGGAGTGTGGAGTGTATGAGGACATGTAGTGTGTGTAGGAGAGGAGTGTGGAGTGTATGAGGACATGTAGTGTGTGTAAGAGAGGAGTGTGGGGTGTATGAGGACATGTAGTGTGTGTAGGAGAGGAGTGTGGAGTGTATGAGGACATGTAGTGTGTGTAGGAGAGGAGTGTGGAGTGTATGAGGACATGTAGTGTGTGTAGGAGAGGAGTGAGGAGTGTATGAGGACATGTAGTGTGTGTAGGAGAGGAGTGTGGGGTGTATGAGGACATGTAGTGTGTGTAGGAGAGGAGTGTGGAGTGTATGAGGACATGTAGTGTGTAGGAGAGGAGTGTGGAGTGTATGAGGACATGTAGTGTGTAGGAGAGGAGTGCGGAGTGTATGAGGACATGTAGTGTGTGTAGGAGAGGAGTGTGGAGTGTATGAGGACATGTAGTGTGTAGGAGAGGAGTGTGGAGTGTATGAGGACATGTAGTGTGTGTAGGAGAGGAGTGTGGAGTGTATGAGGACATGTAGTGTGTGTAGGAGAGGAGTGTATGAGGACATGTAGTGTGTGTAGGAGAGGAGTGTGGAGTGTATGAGGACATGTAGTGTGTGTAGGAGAGGAGTGTGGAGTGTATGAGGACATGTAGTGTGTGTAGGAGAGGAGTGCGGAGTGTATGAGGACATGTAGTGTGTAGGAGAGGAGTGTGGAGTGTATGAGGACATGTAGTGTGTAGGAGAGGAGTGCGGAGTGTATGAGGACATGTAGTGTGTAGGAGAGGAGTGTGGAGTGTATGAGGACATGTAGTGTGTAGGAGAGGAGTGCGGAGTGTATGAGGACATGTAGTGTGTGTAGGAGAGGAGTGTGGAGTGTATGAGGACATGTAGTGTGTGTAGGAGAGGAGTGTGGAGTGTATGAGGACATGTAGTGTGTGTAGGAGAGGAGTGCGGAGTGTATGAGGACATGTAGTGTGTAGGAGAGGAGTGTGGAGTGTATGAGGACATGTAGTGTGTGTAGGAGAGGAGTGCGGAGTGTATGAGGACATGTAGTGTGTAGGAGAGGAGTGCGGAGTGTATGAGGACATGTAGTGTGTAGGAGAGGAGTGTGGAGTGTATGAGGACATGTAGTGTGTAGGAGAGGAGTGTGGAGTGTATGAGGACATGTAGTGTGTAGGAGAGGAGTGTGGAGTGTATGAGGACATGTAGTGTGTAGGAGAGGAGTGCGGAGTGTATGAGGACATGTAGTGTGTGTAGGAGAGGAGTGCGGAGTGTATGAGGACATGTAGTGTGTAGGAGAGGAGTGCGGAGTGTATGAGGACATGTAGTGTGTAGGAGAGGAGTGCGGAGTGTATGAGGACATGTAGTGTGTAGGAGAGGAGTGCGGAGTGTATGAGGACATGTAGTGTGTAGGAGAGGAGTGTGGAGTGTATGAGGACATGTAGTGTGTAGGAGAGGAGTGTATGAGGACATGTAGTGTGTAGGAGAGGAGTGTGGAGTGTATGAGGACATGTAGTGTGTGTAGGAGAGGAGTGTATGAGGACATGTAGTGTGTAGGAGAGGAGTGCGGAGTGTATGAGGACATGTAGTGTGTAGGAGAGGAGTGTGGAGTGTATGAGGACATGTAGTGTGTGTAGGAGAGGAGTGCGGAGTGTATGAGGACATGTAGTGTGTAGGAGAGGAGTGTGGAGTGTATGAGGACATGTAGTGTGTAGGAGAGGAGTGTATGAGGACATGTAGTGTGTAGGAGAGGAGTGTGGAGTGTATGAGGACATGTAGTGTGTAGGAGAGGAGTGCGGAGTGTATGAGGACATGTAGTGTGTAGGAGAGGAGTGCGGAGTGTATGAGGACATGTAGTGTGTAGGAGAGGAGTGCGGAGTGTATGAGGACATGTAGTGTGTAGGAGAGGAGTGTGGAGTGTATGAGGACATGTAGTGTGTGTAGGAGAGGAGTGCGGAGTGTATGAGGACATGTAGTGTGTGTAGGAGAGGAGTGTGGAGTGTATGAGGACATGTAGTGTGTGTAGGAGAGGAGTGTGGAGTGTATGAGGACATGTAGTGTGTAGGAGAGGAGTGCGGAGTGTATGAGGACATGTAGTGTGTAGGAGAGGAGTGTGGAGTGTATGAGGACATGTAGTGTGTAGGAGAGGAGTATGTAGTGTGTGTAGGAGAGGAGTGTGGAGTGTATGAGGACATGTAGTGTGTAGGAGAGGAGTGTGGAGTGTATGAGGACATGTAGTGTGTGTAGGAGAGGAGTGTATGAGGACATGTAGTGTGTAGGAGAGGAGTGTGGAGTGTATGAGGACATGTAGTGTGTGTAGGAGAGGAGTGCGGAGTGTATGAGGACATGTAGTGTGTGTAGGAGAGGAGTGTGGAGTGTATGAGGACATGTAGTGTGTGTAGGAGAGGAGTGTGGAGTGTACGAGGACATGTAGTGTGTGTAGGAGAGGAGTGTGGAGTGTACGAGGACATGTAGTGTGTGTAGGAGAGGAGTGTATGAGGACATGTAGTGTGTAGGAGAGGAGTGTGGAGTGTATGAGGACATGTAGTGTGTAGGAGAGGAGTGCGGAGTGTATGAGGACATGTAGTGTGTAGGAGAGGAGTGTGGAGTGTATGAGGACATGTAGTGTGTGTAGGAGAGGAGTGTGGAGTGTATGAGGACATGTAGTGTGTAGGAGAGGAGTGCGGAGTGTATGAGGACATGTAGTGTGTGTAGGAGAGGAGTGTGGAGTGTATGAGGACATGTAGTGTGTGTAGGAGAGGAGTGTGGAGTGTATGAGGACATGTAGTGTGTAGGAGAGGAGTGCGGAGTGTATGAGGACATGTAGTGTGTGTAGGAGAGGAGTGTGGAGTGTATGAGGACATGTAGTGTGTGTAGGAGAGGAGTGTGGAGTGTATGAGGACATGTAGTGTGTAGGAGAGGAGTGCGGAGTGTATGAGGACATGTAGTGTGTGTAGGAGAGGAGTGTGGAGTGTATGAGGACATGTAGTGTGTGTAGGAGAGGAGTGTGGAGTGTATGAGGACATGTAGTGTGTGTAGGAGAGGAGTGTGGAGTGTATGAGGACATGTAGTGTGTAGGAGAGGAGTGTGGAGTGTATGAGGACATGTAGTGTGTGTAGGAGAGGAGTGTGGAGTGTATGAGGACATGTAGTGTGTAGGAGAGGAGTGTGGAGTGTATGAGGACATGTAGTGTGTGTAGGAGAGGAGTGTGGAGTGTATGAGGACATGTAGTGTGTGTAAGAGAGGAGTGTGGGGTGTATGAGGACATGTAGTGTGTGTAGGAGAGGAGTGTGGAGTGTATGAGGACATGTAGTGTGTGTAGGAGAGGAGTGTGGAGTGTATGAGGACATGTAGTGTGTGTAGGAGAGGAGTGTGGAGTGTATGAGGACATGTAGTGTGTGTAGGAGAGGAGTGAGGAGTGTATGAGGACATGTAGTGTGTGTAGGAGAGGAGTGTGGGGTGTATGAGGACATGTAGTGTGTGTAGGAGAGGAGTGTGGAGTGTATGAGGACATGTAGTGTGTAGGAGAGGAGTGTGGAGTGTATGAGGACATGTAGTGTGTAGGAGAGGAGTGCGGAGTGTATGAGGACATGTAGTGTGTGTAGGAGAGGAGTGTGGAGTGTATGAGGACATGTAGTGTGTAGGAGAGGAGTGTGGAGTGTATGAGGACATGTAGTGTGTGTAGGAGAGGAGTGTGGAGTGTATGAGGACATGTAGTGTGTGTAGGAGAGGAGTGTATGAGGACATGTAGTGTGTGTAGGAGAGGAGTGTGGAGTGTATGAGGACATGTAGTGTGTGTAGGAGAGGAGTGTGGAGTGTATGAGGACATGTAGTGTGTGTAGGAGAGGAGTGCGGAGTGTATGAGGACATGTAGTGTGTAGGAGAGGAGTGTGGAGTGTATGAGGACATGTAGTGTGTAGGAGAGGAGTGCGGAGTGTATGAGGACATGTAGTGTGTAGGAGAGGAGTGTGGAGTGTATGAGGACATGTAGTGTGTAGGAGAGGAGTGCGGAGTGTATGAGGACATGTAGTGTGTGTAGGAGAGGAGTGTGGAGTGTATGAGGACATGTAGTGTGTGTAGGAGAGGAGTGTGGAGTGTATGAGGACATGTAGTGTGTGTAGGAGAGGAGTGCGGAGTGTATGAGGACATGTAGTGTGTAGGAGAGGAGTGTGGAGTGTATGAGGACATGTAGTGTGTGTAGGAGAGGAGTGCGGAGTGTATGAGGACATGTAGTGTGTAGGAGAGGAGTGCGGAGTGTATGAGGACATGTAGTGTGTAGGAGAGTTGTGTGGAGTGTATGAGGACATGTAGTGTGTAGGAGAGGAGTGTGGAGTGTATGAGGACATGTAGTGTGTAGGAGAGGAGTGTGGAGTGTATGAGGACATGTAGTGTGTAGGAGAGGAGTGCGGAGTGTATGAGGACATGTAGTGTGTGTAGGAGAGGAGTGCGGAGTGTATGAGGACATGTAGTGTGTAGGAGAGGAGTGCGGAGTGTATGAGGACATGTAGTGTGTAGGAGAGGAGTGCGGAGTGTATGAGGACATGTAGTGTGTAGGAGAGGAGTGCGGAGTGTATGAGGACATGTAGTGTGTAGGAGAGGAGTGTGGAGTGTATGAGGACATGTAGTGTGTAGGAGAGGAGTGTATGAGGACATGTAGTGTGTAGGAGAGGAGTGTGGAGTGTATGAGGACATGTAGTGTGTGTAGGAGAGGAGTGTATGAGGACATGTAGTGTGTAGGAGAGGAGTGCGGAGTGTATGAGGACATGTAGTGTGTAGGAGAGGAGTGTGGAGTGTATGAGGACATGTAGTGTGTGTAGGAGAGGAGTGCGGAGTGTATGAGGACATGTAGTGTGTAGGAGAGGAGTGTGGAGTGTATGAGGACATGTAGTGTGTAGGAGAGGAGTGTATGAGGACATGTAGTGTGTAGGAGAGGAGTGTGGAGTGTATGAGGACATGTAGTGTGTAGGAGAGGAGTGCGGAGTGTATGAGGACATGTAGTGTGTAGGAGAGGAGTGCGGAGTGTATGAGGACATGTAGTGTGTAGGAGAGGAGTGCGGAGTGTATGAGGACATGTAGTGTGTAGGAGAGGAGTGTGGAGTGTATGAGGACATGTAGTGTGTGTAGGAGAGGAGTGCGGAGTGTATGAGGACATGTAGTGTGTGTAGGAGAGGAGTGTGGAGTGTATGAGGACATGTAGTGTGTGTAGGAGAGGAGTGTGGAGTGTATGAGGACATGTAGTGTGTAGGAGAGGAGTGCGGAGTGTATGAGGACATGTAGTGTGTAGGAGAGGAGTGTGGAGTGTATGAGGACATGTAGTGTGTAGGAGAGGAGTATGTAGTGTGTGTAGGAGAGGAGTGTGGAGTGTATGAGGACATGTAGTGTGTAGGAGAGGAGTGTGGAGTGTATGAGGACATGTAGTGTGTGTAGGAGAGGAGTGTATGAGGACATGTAGTGTGTAGGAGAGGAGTGTGGAGTGTATGAGGACATGTAGTGTGTGTAGGAGAGGAGTGCGGAGTGTATGAGGACATGTAGTGTGTGTAGGAGAGGAGTGTGGAGTGTATGAGGACATGTAGTGTGTGTAGGAGAGGAGTGTGGAGTGTACGAGGACATGTAGTGTGTGTAGGAGAGGAGTGTGGAGTGTACGAGGACATGTAGTGTGTGTAGGAGAGGAGTGTATGAGGACATGTAGTGTGTAGGAGAGGAGTGTGGAGTGTATGAGGACATGTAGTGTGTAGGAGAGGAGTGTGGAGTGTATGAGGACATGTAGTGTGTGTAGGAGAGGAGTGTGGAGTGTATGAGGACATGTAGTGTGTGTAGGAGAGGAGTGCGGAGTGTATGAGGACATGTAGTGTGTGTAGGAGAGGAGTGTGGAGTGTATGAGGACATGTAGTGTGTGTAGGAGAGGAGTGTGGAGTGTATGAGGACATGTAGTGTGTAGGAGAGGAGTGCGGAGTGTATGAGGACATGTAGTGTGTAGGAGAGGAGTGTGGAGTGTATGAGGACATGTAGTGTGTGTAGGAGAGGAGTGTGGAGTGTATGAGGACATGTAGTGTGTAGGAGAGGAGTGCGGAGTGTATGAGGACATGTAGTGTGTAGGAGAGGAGTGTGGAGTGTATGAGGACATGTAGTGTGTGTAGGAGAGGAGTGTGGAGTGTATGAGGACATGTAGTGTGTAGGAGAGGAGTGTGGAGTGTATGAGGACATGTAGTGTGTGTAGGAGAGGAGTGTGGAGTGTATGAGGACATGTAATGTGTGTAGGAGAGGAGTGTGGAGTGTATGAGGACATGTAGTGTGTAGGAGAGGAGTGTGGAGTGTATGAGGACATGTAGTGTGTGTAGGAGAGGAGTGTGGAGTGTATGAGGACATGTAGTGTGTGTAGGAGAGGAGTGTGGAGTGTATGAGGACATGTAGTGTGTGTAGGAGAGGAGTGTGGAGTGTATGAGGACATGTAGTGTGTGTAGGAGAGGAGTGTGGAGTGTATGAGGACATGTAGTGTGTGTAGGAGAGGAGTGCGGAGTGTATGAGGACATGTAGTGTGTAGGAGAGGAGTGTGGAGTGTATGAGGACATGTAGTGTGTAGGAGAGGAGTGAGGAGTGTATGAGGACATGTAGTGTGTAGGAGAGGAGTGTGGAGTGTATGAGGACATGTAGTGTGTGTAGGAGAGGAGTGTGGAGTGTATGAGGACATGTAGTGTGTGTAGGAGAGGAGTGTGGAGTGTATGAGGACATGTAGTGTGTGTAGGAGAGGAGTGTGGGGTGTATGAGGACATGTAGTGTGTGTAGGAGAGGAGTGTGGAGTGTATGAGGACATGTAGTGTGTGTAGGAGAGGAGTGTGGAGTGTATGAGGACATGTAGTGTGTGTAGGAGAGGAGTGTGGAGTGTATGAGGACATGTAGTGTGTGTAGGAGAGGAGTGTGGAGTGTATGAGGACATGTAATGTGTGTAGGAGAGGAGTGTGGAGTGTATGAGGACATGTAGTGTGTAGGAGAGGAGTGTGGAGTGTATGAGGACATGTAGTGTGTGTAGGAGAGGAGTGTGGAGTGTATGAGGACATGTAGTGTGTGTAGGAGAGGAGTGTGGAGTGTATGAGGACATGTAGTGTGTGTAGGAGAGGAGTGTGGAGTGTATGAGGACATGTAGTGTGTGTAGGAGAGGAGTGCGGAGTGTATGAGGACATGTAGTGTGTGTAGGAGAGGAGTGCGGAGTGTATGAGGACATGTAGTGTGTAGGAGAGGAGTGTGGAGTGTATGAGGACATGTAGTGTGTGTAGGAGAGGAGTGCGGAGTGTATGAGGACATGTAGTGTGTAGGAGAGGAGTGCGGAGTGTATGAGGACATGTAGTGTGTAGGAGAGGAGTGTGGAGTGTATGAGGACATGTAGTGTGTAGGAGAGGAGTGCGGAGTGTATGAGGACATGTAGTGTGTAGGAGAGGAGTGCGGAGTGTATGAGGACATGTAGTGTGTAGGAGAGGAGTGCGGAGTGTATGAGGACATGTAGTGTGTGTAGGAGAGGAGTGCGGAGTGTATGAGGACATGTAGTGTGTAGGAGAGGAGTGCGGAGTGTATGAGGACATGTAGTGTGTAGGAGAGGAGTGCGGAGTGTATGAGGACATGTAGTGTGTAGGAGAGGAGTGCGGAGTGTATGAGGACATGTAGTGTGTAGGAGAGGAGTGTGGAGTGTATGAGGACATGTAGTGTGTAGGAGAGGAGTGTATGAGGACATGTAGTGTGTAGGAGAGGAGTGTGGAGTGTATGAGGACATGTAGTGTGTGTAGGAGAGGAGTGTATGAGGACATGTAGTGTGTAGGAGAGGAGTGCGGAGTGTATGAGGACATGTAGTGTGTAGGAGAGGAGTGTGGAGTGTATGAGGACATGTAGTGTGTGTAGGAGAGGAGTGCGGAGTGTATGAGGACATGTAGTGTGTAGGAGAGGAGTGTGGAGTGTATGAGGACATGTAGTGTGTAGGAGAGGAGTGTATGAGGACATGTAGTGTGTAGGAGAGGAGTGTGGAGTGTATGAGGACATGTAGTGTGTAGGAGAGGAGTGCGGAGTGTATGAGGACATGTAGTGTGTGTAGGAGAGGAGTGCGGAGTGTATGAGGACATGTAGTGTGTAGGAGAGGAGTGCGGAGTGTATGAGGACATGTAGTGTGTAGGAGAGGAGTGCGGAGTGTATGAGGACATGTAGTGTGTAGGAGAGGAGTGCGGAGTGTATGAGGACATGTAGTGTGTAGGAGAGGAGTGTGGAGTGTATGAGGACATGTAGTGTGTAGGAGAGGAGTGTATGAGGACATGTAGTGTGTAGGAGAGGAGTGTGGAGTGTATGAGGACATGTAGTGTGTGTAGGAGAGGAGTGTATGAGGACATGTAGTGTGTAGGAGAGGAGTGCGGAGTGTATGAGGACATGTAGTGTGTAGGAGAGGAGTGTGGAGTGTATGAGGACATGTAGTGTGTGTAGGAGAGGAGTGCGGAGTGTATGAGGACATGTAGTGTGTAGGAGAGGAGTGTGGAGTGTATGAGGACATGTAGTGTGTAGGAGAGGAGTGTATGAGGACATGTAGTGTGTAGGAGAGGAGTGTGGAGTGTATGAGGACATGTAGTGTGTAGGAGAGGAGTGCGGAGTGTATGAGGACATGTAGTGTGTAGGAGAGGAGTGCGGAGTGTATGAGGACATGTAGTGTGTAGGAGAGGAGTGTGGAGTGTATGAGGACATGTAGTGTGTGTAGGAGAGGAGTGCGGAGTGTATGAGGACATGTAGTGTGTGTAGGAGAGGAGTGTGGAGTGTATGAGGACATGTAGTGTGTGTAGGAGAGGAGTGTGGAGTGTATGAGGACATGTAGTGTGTGTAGGAGAGGAGTGTGGAGTGTATGAGGACATGTAGTGTGTGTAGGAGAGGAGTGTGGAGTGTATGAGGACATGTAGTGTGTGTAGGAGAGGAGTGTGGAGTGTATGAGGACATGTAGTGTGTAGGAGAGGAGTGCGGAGTGTATGAGGACATGTAGTGTGTAGGAGAGGAGTGCGGAGTGTATGAGGACATGTAGTGTGTAGGAGAGGAGTATGTAGTGTGTGTAGGAGAGGAGTGTGGAGTGTATGAGGACATGTAGTGTGTAGGAGAGGAGTGTGGAGTGTATGAGGACATGTAGTGTGTGTAGGAGAGGAGTGTATGAGGACATGTAGTGTGTAGAAGAGGAGTGTGGAGTGTATGAGGACATGTAGTGTGTGTAGGAGAGGAGTGCGGAGTGTATGAGGACATGTAGTGTGTGTAGGAGAGGAGTGTGGAGTGTATGAGGACATGTAGTGTGTGTAGGAGAGGAGTGCGGAGTGTATGAGGACATGTAGTGTGTAGGAGAGGAGTGTGGAGTGTATGAGGACATGTAGTGTGTGTAGGAGAGGAGTGTGGAGTGTATGAGGACATGTAGTGTGTAGGAGAGGAGTGCGGAGTGTATGAGGACATGTAGTGTGTGTAGGAGAGGAGTGTGGAGTGTATGAGGACATGTAGTGTGTGTAGGAGAGGAGTGTGGAGTGTATGAGGACATGTAGTGTGTAGGAGAGGAGTGCGGAGTGTATGAGGACATGTAGTGTGTGTAGGAGAGGAGTGTGGAGTGTATGAGGACATGTAGTGTGTAGGAGAGGAGTGTGGAGTGTATGAGGACATGTAGTGTGTGTAGGAGAGGAGTGTGGAGTGTATGAGGACATGTAGTGTGTGTAGGAGAGGAGTGCGGAGTGTATGAGGACATGTAGTGTGTGTAGGAGAGGAGTGTGGAGTGTATGAGGACATGTAGTGTGTGTAGGAGATGAGTGTGGAGTGTATGAGGACATGTAGTGTGTGTAGGAGAGGAGTGTGGAGTGTATGAGGACATGTAGTGTGTAGGAGAGGAGTGCGGAGTGTATGAGGACATGTAGTGTGTAGGAGAGGAGTGTGGAGTGTATGAGGACATGTAGTGTGTGTAGGAGAGGAGTGTGGAGTGTATGAGGACATGTAATGTGTGTAGGAGAGGAGTGTGGAGTGTATGAGGACATGTAGTGTGTAGGAGAGGAGTGTGGAGTGTATGAGGACATGTAGTGTGTGTAGGAGAGGAGTGTGGAGTGTATGAGGACATGTAGTGTGTGTAGGAGAGGAGTGTGGAGTGTATGAGGACATGTAGTGTGTGTAGGAGAGGAGTGCGGAGTGTATGAGGACATGTAGTGTGTGTAGGAGAGGAGTGCGGAGTGTATGAGGACATGTAGTGTGTAGGAGAGGAGTGTGGAGTGTATGAGGACATGTAGTGTGTAGGAGAGGAGTGCGGAGTGTATGAGGACATGTAGTGTGTAGGAGAGGAGTGTGGAGTGTATGAGGACATGTAGTGTGTAGGAGAGGAGTGCGGAGTGTATGAGGACATGTAGTGTGTAGGAGAGGAGTGAGGAGTGTATGAGGACATGTAGTGTGTAGGAGAGGAGTGTGGAGTGTATGAGGACATGTAGTGTGTGTAGGAGAGGAGTGTGGAGTGTATGAGGACATGTAATGTGTGTAGGAGAGGAGTGTGGAGTGTATGAGGACATGTAGTGTGTAGGAGAGGAGTGTGGAGTGTATGAGGACATGTAGTGTGTGTAGGAGAGGAGTGTATGAGGACATGTAGTGTGTGTAGGAGAGGAGTGTGGAGTGTATGAGGACATGTAGTGTGTGTAGGAGAGGAGTGTGGAGTGTATGAGGACATGTAGTGTGTGTAGGAGAGGAGTGTGGAGTGTATGAGGACATGTAGTGTGTGTAGGAGAGGAGTGCGGAGTGTATGAGGACATGTAGTGTGTAGGAGAGGAGTGTGGAGTGTATGAGGACATGTAGTGTGTGTAGGAGAGGAGTGCGGAGTGTATGAGGACATGTAGTGTGTAGGAGAGGAGTGCGGAGTGTATGAGGACATGTAGTGTGTAGGAGAGGAGTGTGGAGTGTATGAGGACATGTAGTGTGTGTAGGAGAGGAGTGCGGAGTGTATGAGGACATGTAGTGTGTAGGAGAGGAGTGTGGAGTGTATGAGGACATGTAGTGTGTAGGAGAGGAGTGTGGAGTGTATGAGGACATGTAGTGTGTGTAGGAGAGGAGTGTATGAGGACATGTAGTGTGTGTAGGAGAGGAGTGTGGAGTGTATGAGGACATGTAGTGTGTGTAGGAGAGGAGTGTGGAGTGTATGAGGACATGTAGTGTGTGTAGGAGAGGAGTGTGGAGTGTATGAGGACATGTAGTGTGTAGGAGAGGAGTGTGGAGTGTATGAGGACATGTAGTGTGTGTAGGAGAGGAGTGCGGAGTGTATGAGGACATGTAGTGTATGAGGACATGTAGTGTGTGTAGGAGAGGAGTGTGGAGTGTATGAGGACATGTAGTGTGTGTAGGAGAGGAGTGTGGAGTGTATGAGGACATGTAGTGTGTGTAGGAGAGGAGTGTGGAGTGTATGAGGACATGTAGTGTGTGTAGGAGAGGAGTGTGGAGTGTATGAGGACATGTAGTGTGTGTAGGAGAGGAGTGTGGAGTGTATGAGGACATGTAGTGTGTGTAGGAGAGGAGTGTGGAGTGTATGAGGACATGTAGTGTGTAGGAGAGGAGTGTGGAGTGTATGAGGACATGTAGTGTGTGTAGGAGAGGAGTGTGGAGTGTATGAGGACATGTAGTGTGTAGGAGAGGAGTGTGGAGTGTATGAGGACATGTAGTGTGTGTAGGAGAGGAGTGCGGAGTGTATGAGGACATGTAGTGTATGAGGACATGTAGTGTGTGTAGGAGAGGAGTGTGGAGTGTATGAGGACATGTAGTGTGTGTAGGAGAGGAGTGAGGAGTGTATGAGGACATGTAGTGTGTGTAGGAGAGGAGTGTGGAGTGTATGAGGACATGTAGTGTGTGTAGGAGAGGAGTGTGGAGTGTATGAGGACATGTAGTGTGTAGGAGAGGAGTGTGGAGTGTATGAGGACATGTAGTGTGTGTAGGAGAGGAGTGAGGAGTGTATGAGGACATGTAGTGTGTAGGAGAGGAGTGTGGAGTGTATGAGGACATGTAGTGTGTGTAGGAGAGGAGTGCGGAGTGTATGAGGACATGTAGTGTGTGTAGGAGAGGAGTGTGGAGTGTATGAGGACATGTAGTGTGTAGGAGAGGAGTGTGGAGTGTATGAGGACATGTAGTGTGTAGGAGAGGAGTGTGGAGTGTATGAGGACATGTAGTGTGTGTAGGAGAGGAGTGTGGAATGTATGAGGACATGTAGTGTGTGTAGGAGAGGAGTGTGGAGTGTATGAGGACATGTAGTGTGTGTAGGAGAGGAGTGTGGAGTGTATGAGGACATGTAGTGTATGAGGACATGTAGTGTGTGTAGGAGAGGAGTGTGGAGTGTATGAGGACATGTAGTGTGTGTAGGAGAGGAGTGTGGAGTGTATGAGGACATGTAGTGTGTGTAGGAGAGGAGTGTGGAGTGTATGAGGACATGTAGTGTGTGTAGGAGAGGAGTGTGGAGTGTATGAGGACATGTAGTGTGTGTAGGAGAGGAGTGTGGAGTGTATGAGGACATGTAGTGTGTGTAGGAGAGGAGTGCGGAGTGTATGAGGACATGTAGTGTGTGTAGGAGAGGAGTGTGGAGTGTATGAGGACATGTAGTGTGTGTAGGAGAGGAGTGTGGAGTGTATGAGGACATGTAGTGTGTAGGAGAGGAGTGTGGAGTGTATGAGGACATGTAGTGTGTGTAGGAGAGGAGTGCGGAGTGTATGAGGACATGTAGTGTGTGTAGGAGAGGAGTGCGGAGTGTATGAGGACATGTAGTGTGTAGGAGAGGAGTGCGGAGTGTATGAGGACATGTAGTGTGTAGGAGAGGAGTGTGGAGTGTATGAGGACATGTAGTGTGTAGGAGAGGAGTGTGGGGTGTATGAGGACATGGAGTGTGTAGGAGAGGAGTGTGGAGTGTATGAGGACATGTAGTGTGTGTAGGAGAGGAGTGCGGAGTGTATGAGGACATGTAGTGTGTAGGAGAGGAGTGTATGAGGACATGTAGTGTGTAGGAGAGGAGTGTGGAGTGTATGAGGACATGTAGTGTGTGTAGGAGAGGAGTGTGGAGTGTATGAGGACATGTAGTGTGTAGGAGAGGAGTGTGGAGTGTATGAGGACATGTAGTGTGTGTAGGAGAGGAGTGTGGAGTGTATGAGGACATGTAGTGTGTGTAGGAGAGGAGTGCGGAGTGTATGAGGACATGTAGTGTGTAGGAGAGGAGTGTGGAGTGTATGAGGACATGTAGTGTGTGTAGGAGAGGAGTGCATGAGGACATGTAGTGTGTGTAGGAGAGGAGTGCGGAGTGTATGAGGACATGTAGTGTGTAGGAGAGGAGTGCGGAGTGTATGAGGACATGTAGTGTGTAGGAGAGGAGTGTGGAGTGTATGAGGACATGTAGTGTGTAGGAGAGGAGTGTGGGGTGTATGAGGACATGGAGTGTGTAGGAGAGGAGTGTGGAGTGTATGAGGACATGTAGTGTGTGTAGGAGAGGAGTGCGGAGTGTATGAGGACATGTAGTGTGTGTAGGAGAGGAGTGTGGAGTGTATGAGGACATGTAGTGTGTAGGAGAGGAGTGTGGAGTGTATGAGGACATGTAGTGTGTGTAGGAGAGGAGTGCGGAGTGTATGAGGACATGTAGTGTGTAGGAGAGGAGTGCGGAGTGTATGAGGACATGTAGTGTGTAGGAGAGGAGTGTGGAGTGTATGAGGACATGTAGTGTGTAGGAGAGGAGTGTGGGGTGTATGAGGACATGGAGTGTGTAGGAGAGGAGTGTGGGGTGTATGAGGACATGGAGTGTGTAGGAGAGGAGTGTGGAGTGTATGAGGACATGTAGTGTGTGTAGGAGAGGAGTGCGGAGTGTATGAGGACATGTAGTGTGTAGGAGAGGAGTGCGGAGTGTATGAGGACATGTAGTGTGTGTAGGAGAGGAGTGCGGAGTGTATGAGGACATGTAGTGTGTGTAGGAGAGGAGTGCGGAGTGTATGAGGACATGTAGTGTGTAGGAGAGGAGTGTGGTGTGTATGAGGACATGTAGTGTGTAGGAGAGGAGTGTGGAGTGTATGAGGACATGTAGTGTGTAGGAGAGGAGTGTGGGGTGTATGAGGACATGGAGTGTGTATAGGAGAGGAGTGTGGAGTGTATAGGAGAGGAGTGTGGGGTGCAGATACTATGAATGAAAATAGAGTGAATGAGGCCTTAATCATTGTCTATTAGTGACATGCATAGAGGCAGCATGTGATGTTCGCCGCAGACCAGTCAGCCCCTCACACACACACTTCCTTATCTGCTTGTCTACTTTACACCATGAACACTTTCCCGCCCTTCTGACGCCCCAGAATAACATCTCGCCAGCAGCTTACCTCTCCATCTCCGCCCACAACATGAAGAGAACTCCTGGAAGTGTCTTCCCTGTTGGTTGTAGCGCTGAGGCTGTCATGTAGCTGTCAGTAGCTCCGCCTCCACCTCCGCAGCCAGCACTAGAGGTAATGGAGGGGAAGGGATGACAGGGCGGGGTGTGCGGAGCTGGCGGGGCGGGCCCAGGAAAGGGGCGGGGTCAGGTCTAGGCCGTGGCTGGAGATAAAGGGCCCGCTGAGAAGTACAAACATGAACAGTCCAATCACAGGAATCCCATATCTGATTGAACATCTTGAATGGATCTAATAAACTCTGAATACAAAATTAAGTACATGCGTGTCCAGCATTGGATCTCATTCACCAGCAATTCTAAGTACAGGTATCTGTAAAAATTGTGAAGAATGTCCAAGGACCAATCACGTGAGAGTACAGGAGCAGGCGCAAACAGAAAGTTTTGTCATCGTTTGTGTTAGATACTCTGGAACAGGAAAGAGAGTTGGCCAGCTTGGAAAGGCAATCCTATTAGGCAGAACCTTCCACAGCAAAGGCAGACAAACCTGATCTTGGAGAATTGGATATAATATACCTGGAGTCATCACATTGCAGGGATCTGCATCTTATTCCATCTGTTCATATGTGATGACACTGGTCAGCTGGAAGGAAAACCCTAGTTGCTTGTTAATAAGCCTGCAGCATGTGACCATTCATTTCTATGACAAGTACTTCTGACCTTTGCACTCTGCATTAGGGTGACCACATTTCCAAACTGCCATTCAGGGACACCCTCCCTTCCCAAAAATCAGCTTGTGCTGTAACAAATCACAGCACAGTGGTTAGACACAAGAGGCGGGATTTATGATTTCTCCAATCACAAGCAGGGGGCGGGGATTGTGCTCCTCCAGGCATTCCTGGCCAGGACAAGTACTGTCAGTGAGTAAAGCGGTGATGTGGCGGCCTTTTTTGGGGGCATCAGATTGGCCTGGGGGGTGGCTGTTTCAGTTTCATTCCGGGACACTGTATTGTCCTGGAATGAAGGTGCCCGGGACAGATCTGCAAAATGCGGGACTGTCCCGGGCAATCCGGGACACGTGGTCACCCTACTCTGCATGCTGGGACTACGCATTTAGGGAGTGTGCAACATGCAGCACAACATACAGCGATCAGCAGTCATGAGTATATATTGTGAGAGTGCATTGGGCAGAAATATGCAACTTACAGCACACCATACAGAGTGCATGGGTCAGGAATATGTAACTTAGGGCACAGCATACAGAGTGCATTGGTCAGGAATATGCAATTTACAGCATACAGAGTGCATGGGTCAGGAATATACAACTTACAGCATACAGAGTGCATGGGTCAGGAATATGTAACTTACAGCATACAGAGTGCATGGGTCAGGAATATGTAACTTACAGCATACAGAGTGCATGGGTCAGGAATATGTAACTTACAGCATACAGAGTGCATGGGTCAGGAATATGTAATTTACGGCACAGCATACAGAGTCAGGAATACGTAATTTACGGCACAGCATACTAAGTGCAGGGGCCAGGAATATGCAACTTACAGCACAGCATACAGAGTGCAGCAGTCAGACATATGTAACATACAGTGTACATTACAGACTACTGACCTCCATAATCTGTATGTTGTACTGTATGTGACAGTCACCCTACTGTTGTACCTTACATACCTATGGCTGCTGCACTCTATACTTTATTGTACATTCCATACTTCTGACCACCACACTCTGTACGCTGGGCTGTATAGTACATATTCTTGACTCCTGTACGCTGGGTTGTATGTTACATACCGCTGACAGCTGCACTCTGTGCAGTGATCTGTACATTACATAATTCTGAACACTGCACTCTGTACATTGAGCTTTAGATTACATACTCCTGAGCACCACACAATGTCCCCGGACTGTATGTTATACTGCATTCTATGCTGGATTGTGTTTTCCATACTTCTGACCACTGCACTCTGTATTTTTGGCTGTCTGTTACATTTTCTTAACCCCTGCACTCTGGGCTGTATGTTACATATTCTGAATCACTACTACACTCATAACACTGGGGTATAAATAGCATGATCCTGAGCTCTGCAATATGTACCGCATTAGAGCGGAGACTAGGGATGAGCTTCGTGTTCGAGTCGAACATACGTTCGACTCGAACATTGGCTGTTCGATCGTTCGACGAAGATCGAACGATTTGGGCCGTTCGCGCCAAATTCGAGTGACGCGAACGGCCCACAATGCACTACGCCATCGCAGTGTCATCCAGGCGCTGTGATTGGCCAAGCATGCACTGTGACCCCGCATGCTTGGCCAATCACAGCGCCGGCAGCGAGGAGAGCAATGATTGGCCACAGGCAGGATGCCTGTGGCCAATTATTGCTGAGGGTGTTTAGTACACGCCCCACACTATAAAAGGCCGCCAGCACGGCGGCCTAGTGTAGTGTGTTCCGGAGCAGGGATAGAGTAGCATAGGCAGGGACAGTGACTGTTATTTCTTTCTTGCTTAACCTGGATTCCTTTAGTTTAGGGAAAGAGAAGGATAGGTAGGGAGAGTGTCAGTGTGTTTTGTGCTTCTGCTATAGTGTGCTTAAAAAAAACATTTATTCTAGGGACAGAAAACTCTAGGTAGGGACAGTGTCAGTTTCTTTCACTCTGCAAGTCCTTGTTTCCAGGGACCTGTAAGGACAGTGAGTTAATTGTCCTTGTGCTATATTGTGCTTAAAAAAAACATTTATTCTAGGGACAGAAAACTCTAGGTAGGGACAGTGTCAGTTTCTTTCACTCTGCAAGTCCTTGTTTCCAGGGACCTGTAAGGACAGTGAGTTAATTGTCCTTGTGCTATATTGTGATTAAAAAAACCATTTATTCTAGGGACAGAAAACTCTAGGTAGGGACAGTGTCAGTTTCTTTCACTCTGCAAGTCCTTGTTTCCAGGGACCTGTAAGGACAGTGAGTTAATTTTCCTTGTGCTATATTGTGATTAAAAAAAACATTTTTTCTAGGGACAGAAAACTGTAGGTAGGGAGAGTGTTTTTTTTCTTTCACTCTGCAAGTCCTTGTTTCCAGGGACCTGTAAGGACAGTGAGTTAATTTTCCTTGTGCTATATTGTGCTTAAAAAAAACATTTATTCTAGGGACAGAAAACTCTAGGTAGGGACAGTGTCAGTTTCTTTCACTCTGCAAGTCCTTGTTTCCAGGGACCTGTAAGGACAGTGAGTTAATTTTCCTTGTGCTATATTGTGCTTAAAAAAAACATTTATTCTAGGGACAGAAAACTCTAGGTAGGGACAGTGTCAGTTTCTTTCACTCTGCAAGTCCTTGTTTCCAGGGACCTGTAAGGACAGTGAGTTAATTGTCCTTGTGCTATATTGTGCTTAAAAAAAACATTTATTCTAGGGACAGAAAACTCTAGGTAGGGACAGTGTCAGTTTCTTTCACTCTGCAAGTCCTTGTTTCCAGGGACCTGTAAGGACAGTGAGTTAATTTTCCTTGTGCTATATTGTGATTAAAAAAAACATTTATTCTAGGGACAGAAAACTCTAGGTAGGGACAGTGTCAGTTTCTTTCACTCTGCAAGTCCTTGTTTCCAGGGACCTGTAAGGACAGTGAGTTAATTTTCCTTGTGCTATATTGTGATTAAAAAAAACATTTTTTCTAGGGACAGAAAACTGTAGGTAGGGAGAGTGTTTTTTTTCTTTCACTCTGCAAGTCCTTGTTTCCAGGGACCTGTAAGGACAGTGAGTTAATTTTCCTTGTGCTATATTGTGCTTAAAAAAAACATTTTTTCTAGGGACAGAAAACTGTAGGTAGGGAGAGTGTTTTTTTTCTTTCACTCTGCAAGTCCTTGTTTCCAGGGACCTGTAAGGACAGTGAGTTAATTGTCCTTGTGCTATATTGTGCTTAAAAAAAACATTTATTCTAGGGACAGAAAACTCTAGGTAGGGACAGTGTCAGTTTCTTTCACTCTGCAAGTCCTTGTTTCCAGGGACCTGTAAGGACAGTGAGTTAATTTTCCTTGTGCTATATTGTGATTAAAAAAAACATTTTTTCTAGGGACAGAAAACTGTAGGTAGGGAGAGTGTTTTTTTTCTTTCACTCTGCAAGTCCTTGTTTCCAGGGACCTGTAAGGACAGTGAGTTAATTTTCCTTGTGCTATATTGTGATTAAAAAAAACATTTTTTCTAGGGACAGAAAACTGTAGGTAGGGAGAGTGTTTTTTTTCTTTCACTCTGCAAGTCCTTGTTTCCAGGGACCTGTAAGGACAGTGAGTTAATTGTCCTTGTGCTATATTGTGCTTAAAAAAAACTTTTTTTCTAGGGACAGAAAACTCTAGGTAGGGAGAGTGTTTTTTTTTTTTCACTCTGCAAGTCCTTGTTTCCAGGGACCTGTAAGGACAGTGAGTTAATTGTCCTTGTGCTATATTGTGCTTAAAAAAAACATTTATTCTAGGGACAGAAAACTCTAGGTAGGGACAGTGTCAGTTTCTTTCACTCTGCAAGTCCTTGTTTCCAGGGACCTGTAAGGACAGTGAGTTAATTTTCCTTGTGCTATATTGTGCTTAAAAAAAACATTTATTCTAGGGACAGAAAACTCTAGGTAGGGACAGTGTCAGTTTCTTTCACTCTGCAAGTCCTTGTTTCCAGGGACCTGTAAGGACAGTGAGTTAATTGTCCTTGTGCTATATTGTGCTTAAAAAAAACATTTATTCTAGGGACAGAAAACTCTAGGTAGGGACAGTGTCAGTTTCTTTCACTCTGCAAGTCCTTGTTTCCAGGGACCTGTAAGGACAGTGAGTTAATTTTCCTTGTGCTATATTGTGATTAAAAAAAACATTTATTCTAGGGACAGAAAACTCTAGGTAGGGACAGTGTCAGTTTCTTTCACTCTGCAAGTCCTTGTTTCCAGGGACCTGTAAGGACAGTGAGTTAATTTTCCTTGTGCTATATTGTGCTTAAAAAAAACATTTATTCTAGGGACAGAAAACTCTAGGTAGGGACAGTGTCAGTTTCTTTCACTCTGCAAGTCCTTGTTTCCAGGGACCTGTCAGGACAGTGAGTTAATTGTCCTTGTGCTATATTGTGCTTAAAAAAAACATTTATTCTAGGGACAGAAAACTCTAGGTAGGGACAGTGTCAGTTTCTTTCACTCTGCAAGTCCTTGTTTCCAGGGACCTGTAAGGACAGTGAGTTAATTTTCCTTGTGCTATATTGTGATTAAAAAAAACATTTATTCTAGGGACAGAAAACTCTAGGTAGGGACAGTGTCAGTTTCTTTCACTCTGCAAGTCCTTGTTTCCAGGGACCTGTAAGGACAGTGAGTTAATTTTCCTTGTGCTATATTGTGATTAAAAAAAACATTTTTTCTAGGGACAGAAAACTGTAGGTAGGGAGAGTGTTTTTTTTCTTTCACTCTGCAAGTCCTTGTTTCCAGGGACCTGTAAGGACAGTGAGTTAATTTTCCTTGTGCTATATTGTGCTTAAAAAAAACATTTTTTCTAGGGACAGAAAACTGTAGGTAGGGAGAGTGTTTTTTTTCTTTCACTCTGCAAGTCCTTGTTTCCAGGGACCTGTAAGGACAGTGAGTTAATTGTCCTTGTGCTATATTGTGCTTAAAAAAAACATTTATTCTAGGGACAGAAAACTCTAGGTAGGGACAGTGTCAGTTTCTTTCACTCTGCAAGTCCTTGTTTCCAGGGACCTGTAAGGACAGTGAGTTAATTTTCCTTGTGCTATATTGTGATTAAAAAAAACATTTTTTCTAGGGACAGAAAACTGTAGGTAGGGAGAGTGTTTTTTTTCTTTCACTCTGCAAGTCCTTGTTTCCAGGGACCTGTAAGGACAGTGAGTTAATTGTCCTTGTGCTATATTGTGCTTAAAAAAAACATTTATTCTAGGGACAGAAAACTCTAGGTAGGGACAGTGTCAGTTTCTTTCACTCTGCAAGTCCTTGTTTCCAGGGACCTGTAAGGACAGTGAGTTAATTTTCCTTGTGCTATATTGTGATTAAAAAAAACATTTTTTCTAGGGACAGAAAACTGTAGGTAGGGAGAGTGTTTTTTTTCTTTCACTCTGCAAGTCCTTGTTTCCAGGGACCTGTAAGGACAGTGAGTTAATTGTCCTTGTGCTATATTGTGCTTAAAAAAAACATTTATTCTAGGGACAGAAAACTCTAGGTAGGGACAGTGTCAGTTTCTTTCACTCTGCAAGTCCTTGTTTCCAGGGACCTGTAAGGACAGTGAGTTAATTTTCCTTGTGCTATATTGTGATTAAAAAAAACATTTTTTCTAGGGACAGAAAACTGTAGGTAGGGAGAGTGTTTTTTTTCTTTCACTCTGCAAGTCCTTGTTTCCAGGGACCTGTAAGGACAGTGAGTTAATTGTCCTTGTGCTATATTGTGCTTAAAAAAAACATTTTTTCTAGGGACAGAAAACTGTAGGTAGGGAGAGTGTTTTTTTTTTTCACTCTGCAAGTCCTTGTTTCCAGGGACCTGTAAGGACAGTGAGTTAATTTTCCTTGTGCTATATTGTGCTTAAAAAAAACATTTATTCTAGGGACAGAAAACTCTAGGTAGGGACAGTGTCAGTTTCTTTCACTCTGCAAGTCCTTGTTTCCAGGGACCTGGAGAGACATTGAGTGAATTGTCCTTGTGCTATATTGTGATTAAAAAAAACATTTATTCTAGGGACAGAAAACTCTAGGTAGGGACAGTGTCAGTTTCTTTCACTGTGAAAGTCCTTGTTTCAAGGGACAGAGAAGGACACCTGAAGGTAGCCCTTATTGCTTTTTTCCCATCTCCCTGCAGGCCATCTATTAGAATGTCTGGAAGGCAAACAAGGAGAGGCAGACAGTCAGGAGGCAATAAAAGAGGGCAAGCAGGCTCTGTGTCTGGGGGCAACAGTGCTGGTCGTGGACGCGGTGCATTGTCATCAGCACATGGCCATGGGACACGCTTGTCCTTCTTTTCGGCAGCTGGACATGTTGAGCCACATCATGCCGAAGACTTGGTAGAGTGGATGACCAAGCCCTCCTCCTCCTCCTCATCCTCTCTCACCCAGGCTCAGGGTACTGGAAAAGCAGCTGCCAAAGCGTCGTCTTCCCTGGTATCAATGTCAGACAAATCATCAGTCACTCCTTCCCTAGACCCACCATGTCCTCCTCCTGAGGAGTCCCCCGAACTGTTTCAGCACAGTGTTGGGTACATGCTCCAGGAGGATGCCCAGCGTTTCGAAGGGTCTGATGATGAAACCCAGCTAGAGGAAGGCAGTAGCGTGAGAGCAGACAGAGGGGATGCTCAAGAAGGACACCAATCTGGCAGTCATGTTCCAGCAGCTGCAGCATACTGCCAGATTGGCTCCAGTGATGAGGAGGGAGGGGATGATGAGGTCAATGACTCCACGTGGGTGCCTAATAGGAGAGAGGAGGAGGAGGAGGATGAGGAGGAGGCACATCTCCAACGAGGCAGGATGCCCTTTGGTGGCCAGCGTAAGGGCAGTACACCGACGGAATCACACCGCAGAGCTCCGCCTGTGCAGGGCGCTGCCTCTGCCCGTCATTCAAAAAGTTCTTTGGTGTGGGCCTTTTTTGAGGCTAGTGCATCAGATCGCACAGCTGCTGTTTGCAACATATGTCTCAAGCGTATATCGCGTGGCCAAAACATCAGCCGCTTGGGTACCACATGCCTGACCAGACATATGTTGACCTGCCATGCAGCTCGTTGGCAAGCCTACCTCAAAGACCCACACCAAAGAACAAAGCGGACCTCTCCTTGCACCGCATCAGCTGGGATCTCCAACCCCACTATAACTTCAGTCCTCTCTGAAACATGCACTGAGAGGAATGAAGGTGTAGAATTAGGTGTGTCACAGCCAAGTACTTGCGCCCACTCTGCTAGCAGTACACCGACGTCCGATTCTAGCAGGCAAATTTCCCTGCCCCAGCTGCTGGACCGTCGAAAGAAGTTCACTCCCAGCCATCCACATGCCCAGCGGTTGAATGCTAGCTTGGCTAAATTGCTAGCGCTTCAACTGCTGCCTTTTCAGTTGGTAGACTCGGCCCCCTTCCGTGAGTTTGTGCAATGTGCGGTTCCTCAGTGGCAGGTTCCCAAACGCCACTTTTTCTCACGGAAGGCTATTCCGGCTCTCTACCGGCATGTGGAAGGCAATGTCTTGGCCTCGCTGGACAGGGCGGTCAGCGGTAAGGTGCATATTACCGCTGACTCATGGTCCAGCAGGCATGGACAGGGACGTTACCTTTCTTTCACGGCCCATTGGGTCACTCTTTTGGCAGCTGGGAAGGATTCAGGACAAGGTGCAGTAGTGTTGGAGGTTGTCCCACCGCCACGCCTCCAAAATGCTACTACTGGTTGTGACACACCTCTCTCCTCCACCCCCTCCTCTTCTTCTTCCTCCATGGCCTCTTCCTGTGGTTTGTCCTATGAACCAGCGGTGCTCCGTAGCCGTTCACGGGGCTACGCAAGTACGCAGGCAAAAAGATGCCATGCCGTGCTTGCGCTGGTGTGTTTGGGGGACAGAAGCCACACTGGGGCAGAGGTCCTGTCTGCTCTGCAGGGCCAGGCCGAGAGGTGGTTGACGCCACGCCAGCTTAAGCCAGGAATGGTGGTTTGCGACAATGGCACCAACCTCCTCTCCGCCCTCCGACAGGGACAACTGACCCATGTGCCCTGTGTGGCTCACGTCCTTAACCTGGTGGTGCAGCGCTTCTTGGGCAGGTACCCGGGCTTACAGGATGTCCTGAGGCAGGCCAGGAAAGTCTGTGTGCATTTCCGCAGATCTTATAATGCCAGTGCTCGCCTGGCTGAGCTGCAAAAGGAGTTGAACCTGCCCAAGAACCGCCTTATATGTGACATGCCCACCAGGTGGAACTCAACGTTGGCCATGCTGCAGCGGCTGCACACGCAGCAGAGGGCCATCAATGAGTACCTGTGCGACTACGGCACCAGGACAGGGTCAGGGGAGCTTGGTTTTTTTTCTCCACGCCAGTGGGGCATGATCAGGGATGCATGCACTGTCCTGGCACCATTTGAGGAGGCCACGAGGATGGTGAGCAGTGACAGTGCATGCATCAGTGACACTGTACCTCTTGTCCACCTGTTGGAGCACACGCTGCGTGGAATAATGGACAGGGCACTTGAGGCAGAACAGAGGCAGGAAGAGGAGGACTTCCTTGCCTCTCAAGGCCCCCTTTACCCAGACAGTGTTCCTTCTGTCCCACCCATCGCACAGGAAGAGGAGGAGGAGGAGGAGGAGGAGGAGGAGGAGGAGGATTGTGTCAGCATGGAGGTGGAGGCTGGCACTCAGCATCATCAGCAGCAGTCTTTTAGGGATGATTTACAGTCCCAAGAAACCAGTGGACTTGTACGTGGCTGGGAGGAGGTGGCTGCGGATCATGTCGTCCTTAGTGACCCAGAGGACTCCGGAGCGAATGCCTCAGCAAACCTACGCTGCATGGCCTCCCTGATCCTGCAAAGTCTGCGGAAGGATCCTCGTATTCTTCGGATCAAGGAGAGGGACCATTACTGGCTGGCCACTCTCCTTGATCCACGGTACAAGGGTAAGGTTGCGGACCTTATGTTACCGTCGCAGAGGGAGCAGAGGATGAGACAACTCCGGGAGGCCTTGCAGAAAGGTCTGTGCAACGCGTTCCCAGAGACTGGGAGGTTGCAAACTCCTGGTCCTGGACAACGAGTTGCTGAGGCTTCGGCCAGTCAAAGAAGGAGCGGTGGGGAAGGTGGCCGTCTGACCGATGCGTTCAGACAATTCTTTAGTCCGCAGCCCCAAAGTATGATCGGTTCCAGCAACCATCGCCAGCGTCTGATAAACATGGTGCAGGAATATCTAGGGGCAAGGTCAGACTTGGACACCTTCCCCACCGAAAATCCTCTGGCTTACTGGGTCTTGAGGATGGATCACTGGCCAGAGCTTGCACAGTATGCAATTGAGCTACTGGCCTGTCCTGCATCCAGCGTTCTTTCGGAACGCACATTCAGTGCTGCTGGAGGATTTGTCACGGATCACAGGGTGCGCCTGTCCACCGACTCGGTTGATCGACTGACTTTCATCAAGATGAACCAGTCTTGGATCACCACCAGCTACCACACACCTGATGCTGATATAACAGACTAATTGATTTTAAAATGTCACATCCCTTCAAGACTGATGCTGATGCTGAGTGCCTGTGCTGTTATGTTGACTGGCTATCCTCCTCCTCCGAGTCCTCAATGATACGATTGATGATGATAGCTTGGAAGATCATTTTTGTTTATGGGTGCCGCCACCAGTGCCTAACGCCCAATTTTTCAGCCCCTGTTTAACAGGGGCGTGTAATTACAATTTTTGAAGCAATACTTTGCAACAGGGCTCATTGCTGTGCTCCAAGTACAGTATCTGTGAGGAGTTGCAGTGTTGTGCCACCAGTGCCTAAGGCCCAATTTTTCAGCCCCTGTTTAACAGGGGCGTGTCATTACAATTTTTGAAGCAATACTTTGCAACAGGGCTCATTGCTGTGCTCCAAGTACAGTATCTGTGAAGGGTTGCAGTGTTGTGCCACCAGTGCCTAAGGCCCAATTTTTCAGCCCCTGTTCAACAGGGGCATGTAATTACAATTCTTGATCTAATAATTCACAGCAGGGCCCATTGCTGCACCCACCAAGAGTAACTGTCAGGGCTTACAGTGTTGTGGCACCAGCACCACCATCAAAGGCCCAATTTTTACTACCACTGTTCAACAATTATATGTAATTAAAATTCCTGATATAATAGTTGACAGCAGGGCGTTCCAGCACCAACCAAGAGTAACTGTGAGTGCTTACAGTGTTGTGCCAACACCAACAACTAAGGGGCCTATTTCTGCAGAGTATATACGGCAGGTCCCTACTTTCAAACATCCAACTTACAAACGACTCCTACTTGCAAACGCAAGAAGACAACAGGAAGTGAGAGGAAATCTACCACTAGGAAGGAAAATTCTCTCCTGTAAGAATAAATATGGGAGAAAGGTGTCTCCTCTGTACTGATGCTTTATCAGCAATCCTTGTTTCAAGAAAAACACCACATTTCAAAAACAGTTGTCATTAGGACGGAAAGTGAGGTGAAATGTTCTGAACAGGGGCACAGACAGCAAAACAAATGTTACAGGGGTGATAACCCTTACCTATGTTTTCCAAAAAGTATAAAAATAGATTTTTGGTCTGGAGCTACACTTCAACAATGTACCTGTTCAAAATTACAAACAGATTCTACATAAGAACAAACCTACAGTCCCTGTCTTGTATGCACCGCCTGTATACGGCTGTTCAGAGTATATAGGGCCTTTTTTATTTTATGTGCGGGGTTCCCCTTAATATCCATACAAGACCCAAAGGGGCTGGTAATGGGCTGGGGTAGGGGGGGGGTCATGGGGTAGCTATGCCATTTTTCTTAAAGATTTTCATCCATATTACCGGGACCAGACATTACATTAAAGCCGCAAGCAGTTTTAAATGGCTTTTTTTTCCTTTAGAAGTGTCATTTTGTGCAGGGACAGTTCTAAACACGGGAAACACGTGGCACTTCACAGGCATACTTTAGACACCCCCCAGGTACGATATTTAAAGGAATATTTGACTTTTTTTTTTTCACTTTATGCATCATTAAAATGACTGCTCCCGGAAAACGACCGTTTTTAAAACTTATTTTTGCATTGATACATGTCCCCTGGTGCAGAACCCGGGTTCCCAAACCCTTTTTAGGACAATAACATGCATAATAGTTGTTATAATTAGCACTTTAGAATTCGAACGTTCGCATCCATTGTATTTAATAGGGTTCTAATGTTCGTTCGAACTTTCGGTCCGTTCGCGGGTTCTGGTGCGAACCGAACCCGGGGGTGTTCGGCTCATCACTAGCGGAGACCACGGGCCAGGCCTTCTAGTCCAACATCAGTGCCTGACCTCTAAAATGTGCTAGTAGGAGAATGGTCAAACATTCCCATAGACACACTCCTAAACCTTGTGGACAGCCTTCCCAGAAGAGTTGAAGCTGTTATAGCTGTAAAGGGTGGGCCAACTCATTGTTGAACCCTATGGACTGAGACGCCATTAAAGTTCATGTGCGTGTTAGGCTGGGTTCACATTTCCGTGCAGAGCGGCTCACAGCAGGGGGTCCGGTGCATCCCTGTTCACCGTTTCAGGTCCGATTTCGGTCTGAATTTTTGGCTGAATTCGGACATGAAATGGACCAGAAGATGCACAGGACTCCTGTGCAATTCTCTCCCCGTCCGTCCCGGACCACTTAAGCCCCAGACCATTTGGCTGGCCGAAGACCAGGCCACTTTTTGCGATGCTGCACTGCGTCGCTTTAACTGACAATTGCGCGGTCGTGCGACGTGGCTCCCAAAGAAAATTGGCGTCCTTTTTTTCCCACAAATAGAGCTTTCTTTTGGTGGTATTTGATCACGTCTGCGGTTTTTATTTTTTTGCGCTATAAACAAAAATAGAGCGACAATTTTGAAAAAAAATCAATATTTTTTTTTGCTATAATAAATATTCCCCAAAAATATATAAAAAAACATATTTTTTTCTCAGTTTAGGCCGATACGTATTCTTCTACATATTTTTGGTAAAAAAAATCGCAATAAGCGTTTATTGACTGGTTTGCGCAAAAGTTATAGTGTCTACGAAATAGGGGATTGTTTTATGGCATTTTTATTAATATTTTTTTTTTTTACTAGTAATGGCAGCGATCAGCGATTTTTATCGTGACTGCGACATTATGGCGAACACATCGGACACTTTTGACACCATTTTGGGACCATTGTCATTTTTACAGCGATCAGTGCTATAAAAATGCACTGCTTACTGTAAAAATGACACTGGCAGTGAAGGGGTTAACCTGTAGGGGGCGCTGAAGGGGTTAAGTGTGACCCAGGGAGTGATTCTTCTTACTGTTAGGGGGCGTGGCTTGCCGTGTCACGTCACTTATTGCTGTTACCGATGACAGGGAACACGATCAGTGACAGTGTCACTAGGCAGAACGGGGAGATGTTGTGTTTACACTGTGACCTGATAACGGGACACCGGTGGCGATCGGGTCTGCAGGTCCCGCTGGCACGGTCACGGATTTTGCGACAGGGTCGCAAGCGCGCCGCCGGCGGCGCAAGTGCGACCACGCGGCTCTCATCTTAAAGGGGACGTATATATACGCCCATATGCGCAGCCGTGCCATTCTGTCTACGTAAATAGTCGTGCGGCGGTCGGGAAGCGGTTAAGAGAAGGTCACAGGCTTCTAACATGCAAATTGGATGTGGGGAAAATACACATCCAATTCGCAATAGTGTGAACCCAGCCCAGCCTAAAGGCAGCAGGTGTCCCAATACTCTTGGTAATATAGTGTTAGGCTGGTGACAATAGGTTAAAAGGGAATTGTGCACTTTAAAGACAACTTTGATGTGCTGGGGATTGGGGGATAAAAATATTAAAATCAAAATAGAAGCTTATTTGTGGTTTCATTGGGGAAATTTCAATTGCATGAAGACTGCATATGAGAAAGCATGCGGTCATTGTTATTTTGTCGCCCACATACTCTGATGCCGCATACACACGATCGGAAAATTCCAACGAGAAAACCGTGGATTTTTTTCCGACGGAATGTTGGCTCAAACTTGTGTTGCATACACACAAATCTTGTCGGAAATTCCGAAGGTCCAAAATGCGGTGACGTACAAGACCTACAACGAGCCAAGATCAATGAAGTTCAATAGGCAGTTTGACCCTACTGCTTGATTCTAAACATGCGTGTTTTTTTTACGCGTCGGAATTGCATACAGACGATCGGAATTTTCGGAAAAATTTTCCGAAAAATAGAGAACCCGCTCTCAATCTTTTGTTTGCGGAAATTCTGACAGCAAAAGTCAGATGGAGCCTACACACGGTCGGAATTCCCGACCAAAAGCTCACATCGGACTTTTCTTGTTGGAATTTCCGATCGTGTGTACGCGGCATGAAAGTTTGCAGCATTCTATAGGGATCATTCAGGATCCTGTGTTGAGCTGCAGATCTGTATTATAAAATAAAATACAAAGATTGTCATAGAACACATACTTGTAGCGCCCTGCTCCTGTTGACCGGGCGCTATTGTGTAAATTTAGTGGGTCATCTGAATTGTACATAGTTTAGAATGCAATGTTTATGGCTAAATTAGCCTCTGTTCCAGCTTTGGCTGTGTTGGAAACGTTTCCCACTGTCGTCGGTAGGTGTCGTCAGGGCCGCTGGTAATCCAGTACAACTGGCCCTGTTGTTCCAGGCCCGGCCAGCAGTGGGGCCCGGGCAACCTGAATAGATAGCTAATTATTAAAAAAAAAAAATCCTCCAGCCATGACCGACTGGCAAGCATCTCCTCATGCTGGCTCAAGTCCCAGCCAGCGCGTCCTCTATTATGCCTTTCCTAGCGCTGCAGAATGATTGCTCTCCCTCCGCATGAGAGAAGGAGTGAGGCGAGCGGCGGCGCCAGAAGAAGAAGCAGCTGGCATCTGACTGGAATAGTTTGTGGACACTCCAATTCAGGCAGCAGCAGGATCAGGGAGGAAGTGACTCCTGGCTCCCAGCTAACACAGGTGTGTTGTGTGTGCTTGCTTGGGGGGGGGGGGGGGAGGAAAGGAATCAAGATCTACTATTACTGCAGCAGCCAGCATCTATACATTATGGCATTGGCGACACTGTCTGCAGCACATTATGGCATTGGCGGCATGGGTGGCACTGTCTGCAGGTAGCACATGCGTTATAGGCCATAACATGTGCAGCCTGCAGAGACAGTGCCACCCATGCCGCCAACGCCATAATGTGCTGCAGACAGTGCCACCTATGACGCTAATGCCATAACGCATGTGCTGCCTGCAGAGACAGTGCCACCCATGCTGCCAATGGAATTATACATGGGTGGCACTGTCTGCAGCACAATATGGCATTGGGAGGATGGGAGGCACTGTCTGCAGGTAGCACACACGTTGTGGCATTAGCGTCATGGGTGGCGCTGTCTGCAGGTAGCACATGCGTTATGGGCCATAACGCATGTGCTGCCTGCAGAAACAGTGCCACCCATGCTGCCAATGACGTAATGTGCTGCAGACAGTGCCACCTATGCCGGCAATGCCGTAATGTGCTGCAGACAGTGCCACCAATGCCGTAATGTGCTGCTGACAGTGCCACCCATGCTGCCAATGCCATATTGTGCTGCAGACAGTGCCACCCATGCCGCCAATGGGTGGCACTGTCTCTGCAGGCAACACATGCATTTTGGCATTTGCGTCATGGGTGGCACTGTCTGCAGAACATTACGGCATTGGCGGCATGGGTGAGAAAAATAAATATCACTTGTAGACAAACCTGCACTTTGTTTCAAAGCGGGGTCTGGGGAAGGGCAAAGGATGGGGCTGAAGGAGGGACCAGGGGTGGAGCTAAAGGGGGCCCCATCAGGTAGGCTGTACGGGGCCCCATGATTTCTATTAGTGGCCCTAGGTGTCGTTGTCACCGCTGGCCAGTGTTGGAAATACAACAGGCTGGAGTGTATTGGGTGTCCCTTCCCCAGAAACAGCCCAGTGGGAGTGTTTACCGCTGTGCATTCTGGGAGAGGATACTTAAGGGGCAGACGTCATTTTTTGCTCTCTCAGACCTCATGGCCCGCCTGGCCTAAGGTATGTGACAACTCCTCTTTTGCCTCGGGGCCCTGCTGGCCTGAGGCTACGTTGCTGTAAGTAGGCCCAGAAGTCTGTCTGGGGTATACTGGTTCGGGGATGGTCCTGTGCTGTCTTGCCTGCGGGAAGAAGCCGAGCAATTGGAAGATCCAGGGGAGGACTCTTCTTGGAGAGGACCGAGCAAAAGGCTGGTATCTCAAAAAGAGCCTGGTGACTCCAATGGAGGATGCATCCTAACCAATCTACCTCACAGTACTGCCGGATGGCTTAAAGTGGTTGTAAACCCTTATAATTTTTTTTTTTTTAAACTACCTGTAAGAGAAAGGCATAATGAGCTAATATGACTAGCATAATAGCTCATTATGCATCACTTACCTTAGATCGGGGCCCCCGAAGCCGTCCTCGTCTCCCTCTTCAGCCGCAGCCATCGCTGCGGCGATAGCCGGAAGGTTACTTCCGGGTATCGCCGCTCCAGCCAATCACAGCGCCGCTCCGGCGCTGTGATTGGCCGGAGCGGCGAAGACGTGACTCCGCGCATGCGCGCATTAGCCGTCGAATTCGGCTACGTCGTCGAATGCTGCGACCTAGCCAAATTTGTGAATGGGGTTAACCGCATGCGCATGCGCGTGACATCAGCGTCGCCGCTTTTAAATGCAAATATCTCCTTAACCGTGTAGGTTAAGGAGATATTTCATGCACCTACAGGTAAGCCTTAATCTAGTCTTACCTGTAGGTGTTTGTATACAAAGTGGGTTTACAACCACTTTAAAGGGACTTTGTTACTGTGTAGCTGTGTTCGCTCAAGCAAATACTGATTACCAAATCCTGTGGCAGAGGATTGTTCAACCGCTTACCATTGTCATCATGTCTGTGGCAGAGACTTTTGTCCGTGCATCATACCGGCTGCTAGGCCGGTGAGAGAGACCTATCCTGGTGACCAAGATCCGTTGATAGAAAGTGTACTTGTCTCCAGGATTTCAAGTTCCTCAGTGATCTGCACAAGATATCTGAATTCCCCTAACCCTCCATCCCTCTACTGCTACAAGTTGTGTTTAATAAAAAGCATCGGAAAAAGACTAAGTGACTAGTGCATGCATCTGTGGGCACATTGCCCAATTTAGAGCCAAGCAATTTTGATACGTTGAACTGTGGGGTAACGGCAGGACCAAAAATAATCAGCAGCTCCTATGGGGTAGTGCTACATACTGTATGTATAATGACAGTTTAGCATAAAGAAAGCATGCAATCCTATGGTAGCCCATTGATTGGTGTACAGGTGGGTCCTGATTATTGCAGATCACACATTAAATGAGAAATTATATTTTATATATTTATTTATTTATTGATAAAGATAAAGACATGGCAGCACATTTCTGGTGACAGGGCTAAGCATTGCACTTCAGATACAAGGCAGCTGCCTCATCCGCATCACATGGAGAATGTATCACTTGGACAACGCCTGATTTTTTATTTTTTTTTATTGTACATGACCATTGCGCAGGGCACCGCAGTCCACTCTAGCGGGCAGATGGTTAATGCAAATGACGTCACCGATGTAAACAAGGGCTCATGGGTTGCCACGGTAACGTTCCTCGCTGCGGACGCCAGGTGGCGTCCCTGGGTCGGATGAGATCGGGGATCGGCTGGTGTTGCCTGTTTCCTTTAGGCTGCCTGAGCGACATGTTAGGAGGGGAGCGGGCGGCGGCGGTGTGTGCGCGGCGGGACCGAGCAAGCCCAGGAGCCCGCGCTGACAGGACTAGTATGGGCTCCCCCGCGACCTATTGAGAAGACAGAAGACGCAGGACAGCCCCCGAGCCGCCCGGGGTGTTTTGGAGGGTGGGAAGCAGGAGGACGGTGACGGAGCTCAGGGCCGGGACAAGATGGCAGCGGCCGGCGCGAGCTGAGCATGCAGAGGGGCCCCGCACACTGCCTGACATGTCCGGCACAGCCCTGCACGCTGCACCTCCTGCTGCTCTATGAAGGTAAGTCCGGGAGGACACCTACCCACCGAGAGACTTAAATAGGGGCACAGAGAGAGACATGTACACAGGGGAGAGCTGCCACCTTCTAGAGACTACTACAAGGAGGAGATCCTGGGGTGGCTACTACAGAGAGGAGAGGGGAACTACTACAGAGAGGAGATGGGGGGGGGGGAGAGGGGAACTACTACAGAGAGAACTACTACAGAGAGGAGAGGGGAACTACTACAGAGAGGAGAACTACTACAGAGAGGAGAGGGGAACTACTACAGAGGAGATGGGGGGGAGGGGGAACTACTACAGAGAGGAGATGGGGGGGAGAGGGGAACTACTACAGAGAGGAGACGGGGGGGAGAGGGGAACTACTACAGAGAGGAGAACTAGTACAGAGAGGAGAACTACTACAGAGAGGAGATGGGGGGGAACTACTACAGAGAGGAGATGGAGGAACTACTATAGAGAGGAGATGGGGGAGAGGGGAACTACTACTGAGAGGAGATGGGGGGGGGAGAGGGGAACTACTACAGAGAGGAGATGGAGGAACTACTATAGAGAGGAGATGGGGGGAGAGGGGAACTACTACTGAGAGGAGATGGAGGAACTACTATAGAGAGGAGATGGGGGGAGAGGGGAACTACTATAGAGAGGAGATGGGGGGAGAGGGGAACTACTACTGAGAGGAGATGGGGGGGAGAGGGGAACTACTACTGAGAGGAGATGGGGGAGAGGGGAACTACTACAGAGAGGGGAACTACTACAGAGAGGGGAACTACTACAGAGAGGGGAACTACTACAGAGAGGGGAACTACTACAGAGAGGAGATGGGGGGGGGAGAGGGGAACTACTACAGAGAGGAGATGGAGGAACTACTATAGAGAAGAGATGGGGGGAGAGGGGAACTACTACTGAGAGGAGATGGGGGGGAGAGGGGAACTACTACTGAGAGGAGATGGGGGGGAGAGGGGAACTACTACTGAGAGGAGATGGGGGGGAGAGGGGAACTACTACTGAGAGGAGATGGGGGGGAGAGGGGAACTACTACTGAGAGGAGATGGGGGGAGAGGGGAACTACTATGGAGAGGAGATGGGGGGGAGAGGGGAACTACTATGGAGAGGAAAGGGGGGGGAGAGGGGAACTACTATGGAGAGGAAAGGGGGGAGAGGGGAACTACTATGGAGAGGAAAGGGGGGGAGAGGGGAACTACTATGGAGAGGAAAGGGGGGGAGAGGGGAACTACTATGGAGAGGAAAGGGGGGGAGAGGGGAACTACTATGGAGAGGAAAGGGGGGGAGAGGGGAACTACTATGGAGAGGAAAGGGGGGAGAGGGGAACTACTATGGAGAGGAAAGGGGGGGAGAGGGGAACTACTATGGAGAGGAAAGGGGGGGAGAGGGGAACTACTATGGAGAGGAAAGGGGGGGAGAGGGGAACTACTATGGAGAGGAAAGGGGGGGAGAGGGGAACTACTATGGAGAGGAAAGGGGGGGAGAGGGGAACTACTATGGAGAGGAAAGGGGGGGAGAGGGGAACTACTATGGAGAGGAAAGGGGGGGAGAGGGGAACTAATATGGAGAGGAAAGGGGGGGAGAGGGGAACTACTATGGAGAGGAAAGGGGGGGAGAGGGGAACTACTATGGAGAGGAAAGGGGGGGAGAGGGGAACTACTATGGAGAGGAAAGGGGGGGAGAGGGGAACTAATATGGAGAGGAAAGGGGGGGAGAGGGGAACTAATATGGAGAGGAAAGGGGGGGAGAGGGGAACTAATATGGAGAGGAAAGGGGGGGAGAGGGGAACTAATATGGAGAGGAAAGGGGGGGAGAGGGGAACTAATATGGAGAGGAAAGGGGGGAGAGGGGAACTACTATGGATAGGAAATGGGGGGGGGAGGGGAACTACTACGGAGAGGAGATGGGGGGGAGGGGAACTACTACGGGGAGGAGATGGGGGGGAGGGGAACTACTACGGGGAGGAGATGGGGGGGGGAGAGGGGAACTACTATGGAGAGGAGATGGGGGGAGAGGGGAACTACTACGGAGAGGAGATGGGGGGGAGGGGAACTACTACGGAGAGGAGATGGGGGGGGGAACTACTACGGAGAGGAGATGGGGGGGAGGGGAACTACTACGGAGAGGAGATGGGGGGGTGAGAGGGGAACTACTACGGAGAGGAGATGGGGGGGGGGAGAGGGGAACTACTACGGAGAGGAGATGGGGGGGGGAGAGGGGAACTACTACGGAGAGGAGATGGGGGGGGAGAGGGGAACTACTACGGAGAGGAGATGGGGGGGGAGAGGGGAACTACTACAGAGAGGAGATGGAGGAACTACTATAGAGAGGAGATGGGGGGAGAGGGGAACTACTACTGAGAGGAGATGGAGGAACTACTATAGAGAGGAGATGGGGGAGAGGGGAACTAGTACAGAGAGGAGAACTACTACAGAGAGGAGATGGGGGGGGAGAGGGGAACTACTACAGAGAGGAGATGGAGGAACTACTACTGAGAGGAGATGGGGGGAGAGGGGAACTACTACTGAGAGGAGATGGGGGGAGAGGGGAACTACTACTGAGAGGAGATGGGGGGGAGAGGGGAACTACTACTGAGAGGAGATGGGGGAGAGGGGAACTACTACAGAGAATAGAACTAGTACAGAGAGGAGAACTACTACAGAGAGGAGATGGGGGGGGGAGAGGGGAACTACTACAGAGAGGAGATGGAGGAACTACTATAGAGAAGAGATGGGGGGAGAGGGGAACTACTACTGAGAGGAGATGGGGGGGGGGGAGAGGGGAACTACTACTGAGAGGAGATGGGGGGGAGAGGGGAAATACTACTGAGAGGTGATGGGGGGGAGAGGGGAACTACTATGGAGAGGAGATGGGGGGGGAGAGGGGAACTACTATGGAGAGGAGATGGGGGGGGGAGAGGGGAACTACTATGGAGAGGAGATGGGGGGGGAGAGGGGAACTACTATGGAGAGGAGATGGGGGGGGGGGAGAGGGGAACTACTATGGAGAGGAGATGGGGGGGAGAGGGGAACTACTATGGAGAGGAAAGGGGGGGAGAGGGGAACTACTATGGAGAGGAAAGGGGAACTACTATGGAGAGGAAAGGGGGGGAGAGGGGAACTACTATGGAGAGGAAAGGGGGGAGAGGGGAACTACTATGGAGAGGAAAGGGGGGAGAGGAAAGGGGGGGAGAGGGGAACTACTATGGAGAGGAAAGGGGGGGGAGAGGGGAACTACTATGGAGAGGAAAGGGGGGGAGAGGGGAACTACTATGGAGAGGAAAGGGGGGGAGAGGGGAACTACTATGGAGAGGAAAGGGGGGGAGAGGGGAACTACTATGGAGAGGAAAGGGGGGGAGAGGGGAACTACTATGGAGAGGAAATGGGGGGAGAGGGGAACTACTACGGAGAGGAGATGGGGGGGAACTACTACGGAGAGGAGATGGGGGGGAACTACTACGGAGAGGAGATGGGGGGGGAGAGGGGAACTACTACGGAGAGGAGATGGGGGGGGGGGGAGAGGGGAACTACTACGGAGAGGAGATGGGGGGGGAGAGGGGAACTACTACGGAGAGGAGCTGGGGGGGAGAGGGGAACTACTACGGAGAGGAGCTGGGGGGGGAGAGGGGAACTACTACGGAGAGGAGCTGGGGGGGGAGAGGGGAACTACTACGGAGAGGAGCTGGGGGGGGGAGAGGGGAACTACTACGGAGAGGAGATGGGGGGGAGAGGGGAACTACTACGGAGAGGAGATGGGGGGGGAGAGGGGAACTACTACGGAGAGGAGATGGGGGGGGGGGGGAGAGGGGAACTACTACGGAGAGGAGATGGGGGGGGGGGAGAGGGGAACTACTACGGAGAGGAGAGATGGGGGGGGGGAGAGGGGAACTACTACGGAGAGGAGATGGGGGGGGAGGGGAACTACTACGGAGAGGAGATGGGGGGGGGGGGGGGGAACTACTACGGAGAGGAGATGGGGGGGGGAGGGGAACTACTACGGAGAGGAGATGGGGGGGGAGGGGAACTACTACGGAGAGGAGATGGGGGGGGGGGAGAGGGGAACTACTACGGAGAGGAGATGGGGGGGGGAGAGGGGAACTACTACGGAGAGGAGATGGGGGGGGGGAGAGGGGAACTACTACGGAGAGGACATGGGGGGGGAGGGGAACTACTACGGAGAGGAGATGGGGGGGGGGAGAGGGGAACTACTACGGAGAGGAGATGGGGGGGGGGGAGAGGGGAACTACTACGGAGAGGAGATGGGGGGGGGAGGAGATGGGGGGGGGGAGAGGGGAGCTACTACGGAGAGGAGGGGGGGAGAGGGGAACTACTACGGAGAGGAGATGGGGTGGGAGAGGGGAACTACTACGGAGAGGAGATGGGGGGGGTGGGAGAGGGGAACTACTACGGAGAGGAGATGGGGGGTGGGAGAGGGGAACTACTACGGAGAGGAGATGGGGGGGGGGGGAGAGGGGAACTACTATGGAGAGGAGATGGGGGGGGGGGGAGAGGGGAACTACTATGGAGAGGAGATGGGGGGGAGAGGGGAACTACTACGGAGAGGAGATGGGGGGGATGGGGGGGGAGAGGGGAACTATTACGGAGAGGTGATGGGGGGGGGGGAGAGGGGAACTACTACGGAGAGGTGATGGGGGGGAGGGAGAGGGTAACTACTACAAAGAGGAGATGTGGGGGGGAGAGGGGAACTACTACAGAGAGGAGATGGGGGGGAGAGGGGAACTACTACGGAGAGGAGATGGGGGGAGAGGGGAACTACTACGGAGAGGAGATGGGGGGAGAGGGGAACTACTACGGAGAGGAGATGGGGGGAGAGGGGAACTACTACGGAGAGGAGATGGGGGGAGAGGGGAACTACTACGGAGAGGAGATGGGGGGGAGAGGGGAACTACTACGGAGAGGAGATGGGGGGGAGAGGGGAACTACTACGGAGAGGAGATGGGGGGAGAGGGGAACTACTACGGAGAGGAGATGGGGGGGGAGAGGGGAACTACTACGGAGAGGAGATGGGGGGAGAGGGGAACTACTACGGAGAGGAGATGGGGGGGAGAGGGGAACTACTACGGAGAGGAGATGGGGGGGAGAGGGGAACTACTACGGAGAGGAGATGGGGGGGAGAGGGGAACTACTACGGAGAGGAGATGGGGGGGAGAGGGGAACTACTACGGAGAGGAGATGGGGGGGGGGAGAGGGGAACTACTACGGAGAAGAGATGGGGGAGGGGGAGAGGGGAACTACTACGGAGAAGAGATGGGGGAGGAGAGGGGAACTACTACGGAGAAGAGATGGGGGAGGAGAGGGGAACTACTACGGAGAAGAGATGGGGGGGAGGGGAACTACTACGGAGAGGAGATGGGGGGGTGGGAGAGGGGAACTACTACGGAGAGGAGATGGGGGGTGGGAGAGGGGAACTACTACGGAGAGGAGATGGGGGGGGGAGAGGGGAACTACTACGGAGAGGAGATGGGGGGGGGAGAGGGGAACTACTATGGAGAGGAGATGGGGGGGGGAGAGGGGAACTACTACAGAGAGGAGATGGGGGGGGGGAGAGGGGAACTACTATGTAGAGGCGATGGGGGGGGGAGAGGGGAACTACTACGGAGAGGAGATGGGGGGGGGAGAGGGGAACTACTACGAAGAGATGGGGGGGAGAGGGGAACTACTACGAAGAGGAGATGGGGGGGAGAGGGGAACTACTACGAAGAGGAGATGTGGGGGGGGAGAGGGGAACTACTACGAAGAGGAGATGGGGGGGGAGAGGGGGGAACTACTACGGAGAGGAGATGGGGGGGGAGAGGGGAACTACTACGGAGAGGAGATGGGGGGGGGGAGAAGGGAACTACTACAGAGAGGAGATGGGGGTAGGGGAGAAGGGAACTACTACCGAGAGGAGTTGGGGGGGGGGGGGTGGGAGAGAATGGAACTACTACAGAGAGGAGATGGGGGGGGGAGGGAATGGAACTACTACAGAGAGGTGATGGGGGGAGAAGGGAACTACTACAGAGAGGTGATGGGGGGAGAAGGGAACTACTACAGAGAGGTGATGGGGGGGGAGAAGGGAACTACTACAGAGAGATGATGGGGGGGAGAAGGGAACTACTACAGAGAGATGATGGGGGGGAGAAGGGAACTACTACAGAGAGGTGATGGGGGGAGAAGGGAACTACTACAGAGGTGATGGGGGGAGAAGGGAACTACAACAGAGAGGTGATGGGGGGGGGAACTACTACAGAGAGATGATGGGGGGGGGAGGGAACTACTACAGAGAGATGATGGGGGGGGGAGAGAATGGAACTACTACAGAGAGGAGATGGGGGGGGAGAAGGGAACTACTACAGAGAGGAGATGGGGGGGAGAAGGGAACTACTACAGAGAGGAGATGGGGGGGGAGAAGGGAACTACTACAGAGAGGAGATGGGGGGGAGGAGAAGGGAACTACTACAGAGAGGAGATGGGGGGGTGAGAAGAACTAATACAGAGAGGAGATGGGGGGGGAGGAGAAGGGAACTACTACAGAGAGGAGATGGGGGGGGAGAAGGGAACTACTACAGAGAGGAGATGGGGGGGGGGGAGAAGGGAACTACTACAGAGAGGAGAGGGGGGGGGGGAGAAGGTAACTACTACAGAGAGGAGATGGGGGGGGGGAGAAGGGAACTACTACAGAGAGGAGATGGGGGGGGGGAGAAGGGAACTACTAGAGAGGAGATGGGGGGGGGGGAGAAGGGAACTACTACAGAGAGGAGATGGGGGGGGGAGAAGGGAACTACTACAGAGAGGAGATGGGGGGGGTGGAGAAGGGAACTACTACAGAGAGGAGATGGGGGGGGAGAAGGGAACTACTACATAGAGGAGATGGGGGGGGGGGAAGGGAACTACTACAGAGAGGAGATGGGGGGGGAGAAGGGAACTACAGAGAGGAGATGGGGGGGGGGGAAGAAGGTAACTACTTACTACAGAGAGGAGATGGGGGAGGGGAGAAGGAAACTACTACAAAGGGGAGATCCCGGGGTGGCTACTACAGAGAGGAGATCGAAGGGGGGCTCATACAGGGGGGGAAATGGGGGGGGGGCTGCTTTACAGAGAGGAGATCATGAGGACTTGTACAGAGAGCAGATCATGAGGACTTGTACAGAGAGGAGTATGGGCGTTTTTTTACAGAGGAAATCAGTGGGGCTACTGCAGATAGGAGATTGGTGGTCTTTTACAGATGTAGAAATCTTCTACAGAGAGTAGATGGGGGGAGCTACTACAGGTTGGAGGGAGCGCCCAGGAAATCTATAGGGTGGAGGTGGACACTGAGGAGACAATAGGCTTCTACAGGCTTGAGGGGTTTATAGATAAGTGCCCTGGGAATTCTAAATGCTAAAAGGGTACAGTAAAGGCAGATTTGTGGCTTCTACAGGTTGGTGTGGTACAGAGAGCAGACTGGGGGGGGGGGGTTTACAGGTTGGTGTGGTACAGAGAGTAGACTGGGGGGGGGGGTGGTTTACAGGTTGGTGTGGTACAGAGAGTAGACTGGAGGGATTCTACAGGTTGGTGTGGTACAGAGAGGAGACGGGGGGGGGGGGTGGTGGTTTACAGGTTGGTGTGGCACAGAGAGTAGACTGGAGGGCTTCTACAGGTTGGTGTGGTACAGAGAGCAGACTGGGGGGGGGGGGGGTTTACAGGTTGGTGTGGTACAGAGAGTAGACTGGGGGGGGTGGTTTACAGGTTGGTGTGGTACAGAGAGTAGACTGGAGGGATTCTACAGGTTGGTGTGGTACAGAGAGGAGACGGGGGGGGGGGGGGTGGTGGTTTACAGGTTGGTGTGGCACAGAGAGTAGACTGGAGGGCTTCTACAGGTTGGTGTGGTACAGAGAGCAGACTGGGGGGGGGGGGTTTACAGGTTGGTGTGGCACAGAGAGTAGACTGGAGGGCTTCTACAGGTTGGTGTGGTACAGAGAGCAGACTGGGGGGGGGGGGGGGTTACAGGTTGGTGTGGTACAGAGAGTAGACTGGAGGGCTTCTACAGGTTGGTGTGGTACAGAGAGGAGACGGGGGGGGGGGGGGTTTACAGGTTGGTGTGGCACAGAGAGTAGACTGGAGGGCTTCTACAGGTTGGTGTGGTACAGAGAGCAGACTGTGGGGTGGGGGGTTACAGGTTGGTGTGGTACAGAGAGTAGACTGGAGGGCTTCTACAGGTTGGTGTGGTACAGAGAGGAGACGGGGGGGGGTTTACAGGTTGGTGTGGTACAGAGTGGAGACTGGAGGGCTTCTACAGGTTGGTGTGGTACAGAGGGGAGACTGGAGGGTTAATACAGGTTGGTGTGGTAAGGAGAGTAGACTGGAGGGCTTCTACGGGTCGTTTTGGTACAGAGAGGAGACTGGAGGGTTAATACAGGTTGGTGTGGTACAGAGTGGAGACTGGAGGGTTAATATAGGTTGGTGTGGTACAGAGAGTAGACTGGAGGTTTAATACAGGTTGGTGTGGTACAGAGAGGAGACTGGGGGGCTTCTACAGGTTGGTGTGGTACAGAGGGGAGACTGGGGGGCTTCTACAGGTTGGTGTGGTACAGAGGGGAGACTGGGGGGCTTCTACAGGTTGGTGTGGTACAGAGGGGAGACTGGGGGGCTTCTACGGGTTGGTGTGGTAAAGAGAGTAGACTGGAGGGCTTCTACGGGTTGGTGTGGTACAGAGAGTAGACTGGGGGGCTTCTACAGGTTGGTGTGGTACAGAGAGTAGACTGGGGGGCTTCTACAGGTTGGTGTGGTAAGAGAGTAGACTGGAGGGCTTCTACAGGTTGGTGTGGTAAAGAGAGGAGACTGGGGGGCTTCTATTAGCTTAACATGGGTAGTACAGAATAATGGGGGACATCCTTAGGTTGAGAAGTATAGATAGAACAGGGTTGTTACATCCTAGCCAATAAGGAGATTGAGAGGTCTAAATACTTGATAGGGGACAACCAACAAGAGATTCAGGGGGTCGTCGTGTTTGATATTGGAGAATATAGAGAAACGCCGGGCCTTCTACAGTTTTGATGGGTAGAGTGAATCGAGGAGGTCCGCGTTTCAATGAGCTGGAAAGAGAGGACAACAGAGAGAGATTACTGTCTGCTTGCTGGGTAGGATTTAGTTCACAGAGATCAGGGCGTCTATTTGCTGCTCTGTGTGGAGTATAGGGCTGGGAAAAAAAATCGATTTTAATCTTGATTCGAGTTTTGAGCTCAAATCGATTCAGATTTGAAGAAAATCGATTTTTTTAGATTTTTTTTATTTTTATTTTTTTTATTTTTTACTTTGAAAATTTTTTTTACATTTTTTTTTTTCCTTCAAAGTTTCCGTAGTAGAACTGCAGGGGGTGTATCTGGAGTGGCACTGGGCGGCGTTTCCCTCAATTACATCTACTCGCCGCAGCTGCCGTCTGCCTACCTGATCAGCGTGTCATGCAGACAGACGGCGGCCATTGCAGTGTTCAAAAGCCGCGCCTCCCGAGTCCTCGTCGTCTGTGATAGGCGGAACACTCAATTTCACAGCAGGCAGTGTTCAGCCTATCACGGACATCCTCTCATCCTCGTCTGTATTATGAGGATGACCATGATAGGCGGAACACTGAATGCTGGGAAAATCTGTATACCATGAAAATCTGCATCAGGTATGGGCACAGTGATTGAAGCACGGGCACAGTGAGACACGGGTACAGTGAGGCATGGACACAGTTCAATTCAACTAAGAGTAACCTCAAGATTTTTTGTTGTTTTATTAGCTAAATCCAAATACAGTATTAATAATTTGGATGTTTAACAATCTTTGTTGCACACTGCACACTGACTTTGCAGTTCGAGAAAGGGTTTGCCTTAGCAATTTTGTTTGTTGATGCACTTTAATTAATATAATAAAAAAAAATCGAATCGAATTGTAAATCGAGTTTTTTATAAAAAAATCGCAGATTTTTTTGTTGTGGGAAAATCGCCCAGCCCTAGTGGAGTATGATCTGGAGTTGGGGGTGGGGTGTGTACAGAGAAAAGATCTAGGCACCATATGTTGGATAGAGAATAGTATGTAGAGGGATACTGTATGTTTAAAGCTACAAGGTCTTGTGTGAGGCAGGAACTCTGATGCCGCGTACACACGATCTTTTTTCCCTTTGGACGAGAAAAACGATCGTCTGTGGGCTTTTTGCCGTTTTTCCCGACGGGAAAAACTGCATTAATCACGACGAGAAAAATTAGAACATGCTCTAATTTTTCTCGTTGTTATTCCTGTAATTTTTTTCCGCGGCAGCTTTCCCATAGGGAAACACTGCCGCGGAGCCTACACACGGCGGTTTTTCTCGTCAAGAGAAAAAATGACGGGAAAAACGGCTGTGTGTGGGGGAACAAGCCGATGCCTCGTTTTTCTCTGTCGTGATTCACGGCGGTGTTTTCACTGCCGTGAATCACGATCGTGTGTACGCGGCATGAGGGATTGCCTTGAGGAACCATGAGAAAGGTTAAGTGGAGTAGAACTATATTATAGAAGATGTAGGAGGATTAGGATACATAAAAAAGAGAAGTCGGATGATATAATGGGAATGAACTGAAGTGGGAAGGATTGAGATGCAAAATTAAAGTGGGGTAACATGAAGAATAAAAGTGATATAGAAGAAGGCTGAAAAGTTGGGAAAGGGAAGGTGGATTAGAGGTGGAAAGCTGTGTAGAGACATGGAGATTATGCAATACTTTGGAATATAAGTAGGCAGTGGGCGACTGGAAGCAGGGTGGGGTATAAATAGAGGGACATGGGGAAATTCAGCGGAAAAGGGATCATTCTGGAGGAGAATTAGAAGTAAGAGGATATGATTTGGCAAATAGAAACCTAGGCCGGCCATACATTATATATAATCTCTCTCCGAAAGGGGAATTGTTAAACAGAAGCAAAAAGACATCAGGGAGGTGTAATGTAGGAGATGTGAAGTTGTAGAGGGTGTAACAAATGTGGTGTGACTGGGGGGTAAGATGGTAGAAACAAATGTTTTTTTGGGGGACTTTTAGCTTCAGAATGAATTGGGACAAAGCAGCTGTGCATTATATTGGGCACTACTATGTTACAAGAAAAAGGAAAATGTGTTGATATACTGGTTGTAAGACCTGATCTACTACATGTAGGAGACTGTTTTCTTTTAGGTAAATTGCTGTGGGGGTTGACATAAGATTGTCTGAGAGTCCTTGACTGGAACAGGTCATAGTCACAGATATTTTAAAGTATGGCAATAGGCAGTCGATTGTATACACAACGTTGTGTGACCATACCAGGAGAACACAAAGCACACTTTTTTTTTTTTTTTTTTTATAGTTTTCTATATTGTGTATCAAGATCTCTTCACAAAATAGTTATGAAAGAAATGTAACATTTTTCCTTCTGTATGTGTCTTTCTTTTGTATTGCTACTTTGTGTTCATCTGCAGCTTTTCCCTCAGATATGTGATCTTCAATATTAAAAACTCCATTGTTTCTTTTCACAACCTGTTGCCAATGAGTACAAAACATGAAAGAAAAGACAACACAGCAACAGTTGCCAGCTCGTGTCAAGGGAAGCAAAATGCAAAGCAAATGAAAACTTTTGCCAGACTGTTTCTTATGGTGTTTTTCTTCCCAAGCTTTAACAAGTGTGATCATATGTGGCAGATGCTTTTAGCATTTATTCCCATGTGTTCAGCTGCTAGAAAGACCTTCAACCCTCCTATTCTTACACTTAACCTTCGGTGGGGATCCCAGGAACAGACTCCGGGGGCCAGTTGTGATTTTTGACTCCTTGGTTTAGATTTCAGGGGATAAAAAAAAATCCTGTAAATCTCACTATTCTCTGCCCTCCCAATAAAGGCTTTATAGGTGTGTAGCTTGTTTTATGATGATGTTGCTTTTTTGTGCTCATCAGAGCAGTTGTGTCAACATGTTGTGGCCTGGTGCATTCACAGAGGGTGGAGATGGAGAGGGCGTGAATTAGGTGTCAGCAAAGGACTGCTGAGCCCAACACATTCCACAAACTTCTAGGAGCTCTGATCAGATAGCTAACAGTGCAGAGGCAGTGAGAGAGGCTGCTCACTGAGACGTTGCCCCATATAGAAATGCACTCATCGAACCCCCCCCCCCCTTTACATCCTGTTTTCTCTTCATTATGGTAGATCCCCTATCTCATTTCAAGGGTCCCTCTTCACATTATAGCTAAAAAGAAACAAAAAAGTCTACCATCTTGCAATAATTTTTCAATGCACACTTTTCTTCTGAACGCTAAATCCCGCCTTGTGTTCATCATCTCACTTCCAGCTCTTCTTCCAGCACATGCTCCATAATTCTGCGGAATACTTTGCATGTAGACATTTTGCACACAGTCGGGCCTTTGAATATCTGTGTATCATACTTCACAGGATCTGAAGAGCGGATCTAAAAGACGTCAAAGGTTTTTGAGCGTGTGCGTTAGTTAATTATTTTTGTTTGTGAAGATCAGGAGGTTATGGGAGAGTTGGCATGTTGGTGGTAAATGATAAGAACACTCTGTCCCTCATATTGGTTTTCTGTGCCGCAAGACTCTGTAATATCAACGCTCTGTTTGGCAGTTTATTGGTTGTTTTACAAGTTGCTCATACTAGATTTTTATACTTGAGCATGACATGTTTGTAAAAACAGGGTACATAATCTATTATTATACAGGATGTACATAGAGCCAACAGTTTGCGCAGCACTTTACAATCTAAAGGGAGACAATACACCAACAATACAATTCAATACAAGAGGGTTAGAAGGGCGCTGCTCCTGCGAGCTTACAATGTAAGAGATAAAGTATTGAACTTTTGAAAACAACTTCTTTATTTTTACATCGGAACATTTAACTTTTTAGTGTGACTATTGTTCCTTTTAAAGGACACTATATAATGTATATTCTGGGAATTTATTTTCAGATATTTTTGTAGTTTTTACCGGAGCGTAATATTTGATTCACATGTTTACTTTCTTTCTCTGCTTTCTCTATATTACCTTGGTGCACTTCGTTATGTATCCAGATTGATAAAAAAAAATTCTAATGCCACGTACACACGATCGATTTTCTCGACGGTAAAAACACAGTCGACAAAATAGACGGGAAAAACGAGGAACGGCTTGTTCCCCTAAACACGGCCGTTTTTCCCGTCACTTTTTCTCTTGGTTGAGAAAAACGACCATGTGTAGGCTCCCCGGCAGTGTTTCCCTATGGGAAAACTGCAGCGGAAAAAAATGCCGTGAATCACGACGAGAAAAATTAGAGCATGTGCTAATTTTTCTCGTCGTGATTATTGCCGTTTTTCTCGTCGGGAAAAATGACCAAAAGCCCACACACGGTCGTTTTTCTCATCATAGAGAAAATATTTAATTTTTCCCGATGAGAAAAATGGTCGTGTGTACGCGGCATAAGTCGTTATCTCTATTTTATTAGTTATTAAGGCTGGCCATTCCTGAGTCCTTCTTTTTTTTTTTCCTTTGTTCAGCCAGTGGGTGGGACTTGATTTCCCTGTCCACACACCTGATGTGGATGGGGGAATCCTTTTCCCTGCGCTATTGTATTATGACAGCAGGGAGACTTCCCCATCGTTGGAATACACTGATCAACCCTGCCAGCTATAGCTTGGTAGGGCTGATCGAGAGAATTTTTTTAACAGACTGGTTGTACACAAGTCCATTGATTACATCAAATGCCTGTACATGGATCGAAATTCGTACTGGTCCTTGCCAATTTGGCCAAATTTTGATCCTTGTATGTCCGCCTAAAGTGGATGTAAAACCTCCATACACACAGTCAAGTGAACAGCTTCCGATGATACACAGGCATGAACCTAATCTCCATACATAGGTTTTACTTCCATATCTTCTGTCTTCACATTTTATATACTGTTTAGAAAGTTCAGATTGTGTTAGGAGATTTTCTCTTCCTGTTTGTGTGATGTCTGGGCATACAGCCAAGATAGCTAACATTGCTGATTGGAGGAAAGGCACACACCCCCTCTCATCAAGGGCAGAGACTCTCAGAGGTGTTTTTGTAATGGGGCCTGCTCCCTGCTAATCTATTTTAGCAACCTCCCCTGACGGAAGATTCAGGCTGCTTTTGTCTAAAGTGTCAGAGAATTTGTCAGGAGTTATCAGGCTGATAACAGGGATGGTTCAGGAGAGAGCTATGGGACAAAATACTGCAGATATATGGGCCCATCTCAAATTTCATGAATCGGGTTTACATCCACTTTTAAACCAACACGATCAGCATGCTTGTAGATAAAATTTCAACCACAGAAATTTTGACTGGTAGATTTTCACTGTGAAAGAGGTGCATATAGATAGGTGCATGCATAGTGCAGCACTACTTAGAATGAAGCAGAATTTCCACATATAATAGAGCAAATATGGCTTCCTCCAATAAAAAAAAAAGTTAAGAAAATTCACAAATGAATACAGTTGTAAACAAGATTAGCATATGCAAATCACTTCCATATACAGTATACTGTTTTATTTATTTTCATGTGGGGATCCTGCCAGTAACACACTTTCTGTTTTATGGTGGCTACGCTCACTTCTTGCATCTATGGAGGAGCAATGTAGCTACCTGACAGCAGCATTGTTAACCTGTGCTGAGGATCGTGTTAGATGGACTAGCAGATTTAGACATACTTTTCTTTCTGGGATAAAGGTTTAACTTCTATAAAATAAAAGTTAACAATTTTTAATCATCTTTTGTCGGTGTGAGAAATGATTTGTCTCATCTAACTGCTGCCTTGCTGTACAGCTTAATCTTTTTTTTTTTTTTTTAAAGTGAAAAAAATAAGACTTACTGGCAGGATCAACAGGTAATAAAACTATGGGAGGACTTAGAAAATCAAAGGCTATGTTAATGCTAGTATTCTCCCTGTATCCCTGATGGATGAGGAGCTTGTGGCCCCTGAAATGCACTAATATAGTATTTTGGACGCTTAGGGCCCTCTCATATTGCTCCAGTGCGGTTTCCCTGAAGTGTGGGTGCAGAGCAGTATACCAATGGTGTTTGTGTGCGTTACTCACCCTTTCCTATAGACTTCCATTAGATTGGGTGTTTTTGATGCGTTTTCTGAACGCCACCAAAAGTCCTGCGTACTGCATCTTCAGTGCACTTTCAGAAAATGCACCAAAAATGCCCAAACTAAAATGTATATGAATGACCATGTACAAGAATCTTTACCCTTTGCACTCCTGTTGTATTTGGATACTTTGTATTAAAGGTAGTAAACTTTTTTTTTATTTTTTACGTTCACTTTGAAGCCTCGCTCTGTGCAAAAATGTATTATTATTCATTCTTTTTTTACCATACCTAAACCCCCCCCCAAACCCACTTTTTCCCTTACCATGTGCAGCCAGCAATACTCACCCAAGTTCCCCAACCAGGTCCCTCTTTGCTGCCAGTTACGGTGTGAAGGACCACTAATCCAGCACTGTGATGGCACTCAGATCATCGGTCCCTTGATATTTCTTTGTGATGATGATGTCCTCCTCTCTATCCTGAGAGAGACCCTGCTGACAACCATCCAATAGGAAGTGTCCGTGTCTCACGGGCAGTGCTGTAGACACCCTAAAAAGGACCCTTCCAGGAAGTAAACAAAAGAGAAGACTCGGGATGGTGGTATCACAGGCAAGTTAAAAGGGGCATTTAGATTTTTATTTATTTTTAACGAAAGCTTTCTCTTAGAAGGAGGTGGGAGAGAAGACTCTTAATCCCAGAGAGGAGCTTTAAGTATTTTACCACAAAAAAACAAAACAAAAAAAAGTATTTACGAAAGCAGGTTTTTAAGATCAGTATGGCCAAAGCTCTTTTTGGTGATGCTTCTCTTGTGAGTCACGTGAGTAACCTGTGCTCTCCTGTGACCCAGACTCAACTGACAGCGAGCTAAAGCAAGCTCTTAATGTATCCCGATGAAGATTTCAGGATCCACCCAAATTCCTGTACCAACAATTTGCTTGGCCTCTCAGCACACCACCAAGTAACTGACCCAGCCGCCCTCCCCCTCTCCTACCTGGCTCTCCAGTGAGCGCTGGAGGGGACAGAGCACTGATAGTCACCACTCTGCTCAGAGCAGGCCTGGCAACTAAGTGTTCAGCAGTCACATGATCAGCCAGTTCTTGGGCTTCGAGCCAGCAGGGGACAGCTAATGCTGCAGACATATAGGTGAGTATGTTGTTTTATTTTTTTATCTGCACCTCTTGTTAAGGGAAACTCTCTTTCTTCTTTAGTAAAGAAGATAAAATTAAAGATGATTGTTTGCTATTGCTTACGAAGTCTTGCACATTGCCCTGCCTTGGTAAATCAGGGTCATTGTGCTTATTTATAAGCTCCAGAAGGAGCGATAAATAGTTATCTCCATAGTACATAATCACAAAGTTTAATTTTAAAACATGCATTAGTTTAGGAAAATGTAGACTTTCTACAGCTCTTTTTTACATTTTGTTAGTTCATATAAATGAGTGGCACTGCACTTTGTGTCTTCGGTTTGATGAATAGACACACACTGACTGGCCAAATGCTTCAAACAATCAAACTCCATTTGTATTTGGTGACGGGTTGAAGGCTGTAATCCCAACCCAGTCTCACATATTCTCCAACAGCTTCTCTGGAATGTGAGGCTACAAAGAGGAGGATGTTATTGTGAAGGATGGGAGTGGCTTAAGCTTTGCTTTCAATTACTGGTTTTATTACAGTTACAATGTGTATTGTTTAAAGTACGTGCATGGGCAAAGCTGGGAATGCCTTGTTTGGGCCAGTTGAGTTTATAAAAAACAAAAACTTCTCCCGGTGGTGGTGGGGGGGCGATCATTGTCTTGTTACCAGGAACAGATAAGCATCCTCGAACATCTTCACAGAATTTTGTCACTGTGGTGACTGATTGCGAGCTTTAGTTATAGCCTTCTACGCTGTGTAATGCAGCGTGTAGATTAGTGAGATTTGGCAGCATATTTGTGATAGGTGAAAATTGCTCTGGGCAGTGTCTGCACTCATTTTGTCATATTTCTAATGAGGGTAAATAATTTATTACATTTACCATGATCTTGCAGTTGGCATAGACTTTCCTGTTCTTATTCAAATAGGTTTTTACTCAACATGTAGGGTACAAGACTTGCAAGCTTACTAAGTGCCGGTTCACACTTGTGCGATGCGAGAACACCACAAATCCACTGTGGGTTCCCGCATCGCACCCGACACGCACGGCAGTTTACACTGCCATATGCGAACTGATGGGGAGTGTCATTATATGTTAACGACACCCCAATTTCAGCTCACGTATGGCAGTGCGAACTGACAATTCGTACATGAATCGGATTGCACATGTGTGACTGATATCGCACCGCACAGACACCGCATGTAATGTGAACAGCAGTGCTCTGCGAATTACATGCGGTGACTGTGCATCGCACAAGTGTGAACAGGCACTTAGCCTGCAAATGATGTACTTTGACAGCAGCTTCAAAGTAAATAATTTAACCTCTTCACGATGGAGGGTAAAACACATCTTAATGTACCCATAGTAGGGCCCAGAAACAATAGTGCGCATTTTGCTTTTTTTTTATGCTACATACAACGCGCTGACACTGATCCTAAATTAAGAAAAAAAAAATGTATTCTACCTAAAATACTCTGACTTTTACCTTTTTGACCCCAACCTTTTACTATGACCATGATTTTTTATCCTAACTTAGATCAAACCCTGATCTAGCTTTTTTTTTTTTTTTTTTATCTTTTTCTTTATTTTATTTTACATTTTTACACACACAATTTATTTACACTTTTCTCTAACAAGGAGAAAAATAAAGTGCATTTTTTCTCTCCATTCAAGAGACAAAAAACACATGGGCGGATTAAGCAGTGACTGGGGGGTGAAATCAAATGGGGGTGGACAGAAAGATAAGGAGGTAGAGAGAGGGCTGGGGTGTTTTTGGTGCGGGTGTTTGAGTAAGGCCTTTCAGATGGGCAGACTCCATCAGTGTATCTGCCAGTTCAGCAGGGAATCTGTCTGCTGATCCCTGAAGAGCAGGTGGATGACAGATCCGTGTCCGCTCTGCATAAGCCTGCTTTCCCCTATGGGCGGTCGGATGGAAACAAACTGCCTGTCTGTTTCCACCTGACTGTCATTCATTCCGCCAGATGAATGGGTAACGGATCCCCCATTCGTCTTTTGATCGGATGTCGGCGTTTGTAAATGGACACATATCCGTTGACATCCGCTGCTCCATTTAGGACAATGGGTGGTTCGATCAGGTCTGCCTAAAAAAACTGACCGACAGGCACAGTCGGTCCGCCCGTGTGAAATGTGCCTTAGGCCCCTTTCACACTGAGGCGTTTTTACCGCGTTTTCGCGGTAAAAATAGCGCTGTAATAACGCCTGAAATAATCCTGCCCCAGCATTCTCAATGTGAAATCTCTGAGGGCTTTCACATTGAGGCGTTTTGCTGGCTGGGCGTTGAAAAAAATCCTGCAAACAGCTTTTTTAGAGCAACTTTAGGGCGCATAAAATAGCGCTGTAAAAACACCTATCCCCATTGAAATTAATGGGATTCGCGGTAAAAATGCGGTAAAAACGCATAGGCATAAGCGTTAGGTTAAAAAATAGCGCTAACGCCTATGCTTTTTTACCGCGTTCGCGCTAATTTTAGCGCGAACGCGGTAAAACCGCATATGCGTTAGCGATATTTTTACCGCGATCGCGGTAAAATAGAGGTACAAAATCCGATCATTTTTGAGCGTTTTTTCAACGCCTCAGTGTGAAAGGGGCCTTAGAGAATTGGAGATGGGGCTGTTTCTGTTTTCTCTATATAGTAAGTTTTACCAAGATTTTATGCCATTGTAAAACTGTGCAGGCTGTCCTATATATTAATAGAGGGAAGTTAAAAAGGGTACCATTTTGAAAAAGAAAAACTTTAATATTTATTTTTTTACCTTTTTCCTACTATATTTGTGTTTCTCACCACTATCTATTATTTTAAAATTTTGCTGCTTTTTTACACTTTATCAAAGATTTAATAATTTAAGCTCTAACAAGCAGGGCCTCTGATTTCTCCTGTATTGAATTGAATTGTATTCTAACTGTACTGTTTCCCCCAACGTAAAGCGCTGTACAAACTGTTGGCGTTTTAAGAAATCTTGTATAATAATTGTTGGCGGAGATCTAAGATAGTCTGCCCTGTTCTGATGAACTATGGCAAGAAACGTTTTATTCCTTTGGCTGGTCTATTGCCCAAATATGTCAGAAGATCACTTACAATATTAAGAACTTCTGACGTTTGGAGCAGTTATTGTTGCTGTGATGTCAGTCCCCACACTACCCAACCATAGCAAGTTGTGCTCAGTCAGGCTTGTGTATCGCAGCCCCAGTTAGGGCCTGTTCACATTATGGGTGTTTATTGGCCATTTTAACTTTTTTATCAGGATGGATTTGATTTAAATCGCTAGTAAATTAGCTTGATTTAAATCAACTTGGTAAAAATCATAATTTTTAAAGAGCAACTGTCATTTCTGTTCCGCAGCTGCTCCTTCTCTGACACGCTGTTGAATCACTGACAGTCCCATTCCCTTTAATGGGGCGGCTGGTGAATTGGCAGTGACACAACAAGGTGAGGGACCTGGCGGCAGAAGGTGAGTGGATGCCCGCCAACAGGTGCTGCCATGATGGATCTGAAATGACAGGTTCTCTTTAAAGTGAAGTTCCGCCAAAAAAAAAAAATATTAAAAGTCAGCAGCTACAAATACAGCAGCTGCTGACTTTGAATATATGGATACTTATCTGTCCTGGGCGCCCGCGGTGTTGGCACCCGAAGCTGATCTCTCCCTCGGCTCTTGAGTGCTGTCGCCGCCATCTTTGGTAAGGGAATCAGGAAGTGAAGCCTTGCAGCTTCACCTCCTGGTTCCCTACTGCGCATGCACAAGTCACGCTGCGCGAACCCAATGGTCCCTGCTGTCTTCTGGGACCTGTGTGTCTCACAGAAGACAGCGGGGGCGGAGTAGGCCCCGGATGTGGCGTAGATCACTGCGATGATCTATGCCCGGAAGTGGGAGCATATACCTGTATTACACAGGTATCTGCTCCCTCCTCCCCCTGAAAGGTGCCAAATGTGACACCGAAGGGGAGGAGGATTCCAAAAGGCGGAATTTCCATTTTTGGGTGGAACTCCACTTTAAATGTAAGGACTTATTCTTGCTTTTAGTTAGAATCTTAAATATTTGCAAACAAAATGAAGGTTTCCTGTTTAGAATAATAAGCTGTCAGGTTAGTAAAATAGCGATATCGGAACCAAGTCGATCATACAGTTTGTAGTGTACATAGATTTGCAAAACAATGGGATAAAGGAATATTCCTGAACTTTGTTTTATCTCATGGTTACTGTGAAATTGTGTGAATGCAGTTCTCAGCTTGCAGAGCTTGGATTCATTGAATTAGTTTACTAAAAATGTAAATATTGCAGAATATACAGCCTCATGCTACATAACCAAGCTCCATTTCATGCTGAATAAACAAAATGATTAATGTATCCTAAGTAGAAAACTATCTTTAGATAGATTTTTACTCCAAAAGCATTTTCTTTTTTTTTTTTTTATCATTGATTTATATCCACCCTGCTTGGTATACTTGAGCCAGAAGTTTACAGACCATCTCTTAGGCAGAGGTAGGTGTGAAGCCCGATTGGGCTGGTACTAAGTATGCGGAACCTTGTTTGTACAGTTTTGCAAGAAACTGCCCAGTTCCCTTTTAAATGCCTGTATACAGTACATGAGCAGAGACATTTCTGAGACTTTTTCCGATGATTGTTCGACAAATGCTTGTTAAAAAAAAAAGGTATTTACCTAATAATCATTTATTGCAGTTTAAGGCATGACTTCTCTTTCTTACGGATGAGAAAGTAAATCTCACAGTGGAAATAGAGCATTGAACATATATATGTACATAGAGAGAAACTGCTACCAAAACACTTCCTTTTAGGGTAATACAGCAGAAACTGGATTATTTTGAGAGCTGGCTGATAACAGTGAACAAGCAGGATCTGTAATCTGTTTGGAGCTTTGGCTTCACTTATTGGTTCTAAAATATTCAGGTTACTGCATTCAATTACAGGTTAGAGCTGTGCTGTGCTTTGGAAAGGTAGTCATGATAGTAAACAAATTTAAATTGACTTTGTTAATGTGTGTTATCTGTTCACTTGTGTCTGACTCTCGGCAGGCCTAGGGGCCATCTCTCTCGCTGTTTCCTGATCTTCTAATGCTTCTTTTAGTTGATTCATGTTCTGGCTGGTGTTGGCTTTTATGCCCGTCTAACCATAGTGCTCTTTGGCGGCCTGGCTTTCTTTTGCCGCTGATCAATTCAGGCACAGTTGCTTTTTCTAGAGAGTTCCATTACATAAAATATCCGAAATACAGTACGGAAGCCTGAGTTTTGTAATTTCACCATCCAATGTTTTTTGGGCTACGGGATTGGCATTTTTATCTGTTTTGCATGGAATGTGCAGAAGCTTTTTTTTTTTTTTTTTTCTTGAGAGGTGTTTGAACAGTATTAGGGATGCACCGAATGTTTTTTTTTTTTTGGTGCCAAAACCGAAAATAAATCTTCCTTGATCTCCAAAACCGAAACCGAAATTTACTGTTTTTAAAAAATATTTTTATACAGGAGATGGTCAGAGACTGGCGACACGGTACAGGAGGTGGTCAGAGACTGGGGACATAATACAAGAGATCAATGCAGCCTCACCTGTGCCCATAAGATGCAGCCTCACCTGTGCCCGCCATGCAGCTTGCCAGGACCCGTCATGTAGCCTGCAAGTTCCCTCCCTCCTTGCGGCAATCTGTGTGTGTCACAGAGCTTAACTACACAGGCCGCAGTAACAATGTCCCGCCTCCTGTGACACGTCACACTGATTCAATATCCCACCCATGGGCGGGCCGCTCCATAGGGCAAGGGGGGTTAATTGCCCCCCCCTGGAAGTCGGAGTGAAGACACACACTTGCCCCCTGTGTTGCAATGGCTGCCGCGGCCGCCGTGGACTTTTTTTTCTAAGTCTGCAGACTGCTGCTGGCCTGAGGGCTGTAGCTGCTCTGTCTTTTCCGACTATCCGTCCCTCCCTCCTCACCCCCGGCCCGAGCATTGGATTGGCTTAACATCACCGTGACCCTGACCCGGCTGTTCCATGATTGGCTGCTGCCTCTGCCAGTGTAAATGTGCATATGCCAATCCGGCTGGCGTGGCGCCGGCTCCTCCCACAGGTGCGTGGCGTGCAGTGGCCGAGATAAGAGACTGAATGCGCTGCCAGTGCCTGCCCTATCGCTGAAGAACTACAGGTAACAGCAGTGCCTGTGTCACGACACCACTGTGTACATCTTTTTGTATTGCAATACATCTGTGTTGTGGGCGGCCATATTTTGATCTTGATGACAACAACCTATACATACAGTATAGGCTGTTTTCATCAAGATCAAAATAAGGCCACAACAGATGTATTGCAATATAGAAAGATGTACATTCTCTAGGCTATATTTATATGGACATGGAGTGAAGTGGAATTATCCTCAAGAGCTATTTCACACTGCCAGCTGGCTGCGTTATCGGTAAAGCGCCGCTAGTTTTAGCGGTGCTTTACCATCGTTTTAGTGGCGCTATTCGGCCGCTAAAGGGGGGGGGGTTAAAAAAAAATGAAATTGCTAATCAGACAATGGCAGCTTAATCCTTCCATTAAGCTTTTGCATCAGGTTTCGCAAACCTTTGCATACCTGCGCCTTATGTCATAATGACTAAGCCCCTCCCCTTCATGACATTGTCAAAAAGGGACCGAGCATGGATGACCTTAAAATGATGCCCCCCCCCCCTGAAAAAAGTTCAGCGGACGCCCATGAATTCCCACCAATGGATCAGTGTGCCGTCCGTCACAGGAGGCGGGACATTGTTACTGCGGCCTGTGTAGTTAAGCTCCATGACACACAGAGATCGCGGTGAGGAGGGAGGGAGAGAGGAGAGAACTGCGTCGCGCATCGGCCAGAAAGACACGCCTGTAATGGGCGGCACCAGGGGCGGGGCCACACAGGCCCCGCCCCATTTTCTGCAAGAATTCCTTTTCGGCCGATATGTTTCGGTGGCCGAAATTTTGGTGCATCCCTAAACAGTATTGTAGATTTTGGTCTGTCATATCGACTCCATACAAATAGGCGAAATCTACCATTACCTATTCCTACAAAAGTTTTAAAAATAATAGTTCAGCTATTGTAATAACTTACAAACTATCTTTTACTTCCTGCAGCTGAAAGCTGAAATCAGGCTTATAGTAAGAGTGTGGAAAGGAAAAGGGCTTATCAACCTAGTGCATTAATCCCACATGTATTTATTGAAGAATAAAATCTAAAAACTACCTACAAACATGAGAATATGAATTCACTTTAACCCATCAATCCTTAGAATGTCCTGGATTCGACAGTCTCCAAACCGCATTCCGAAGGATTCTCCTCCTTCCTCAGAGGCTCTAAGGAAGAAGGAGAATCCTTCGAAATACGTCAACCAGCAGGGTCCCTGGTGTGTTTCCCCCACGGTCAGGACTTTTGAGCTATTGATCAAGGGTTAAAGTGAATTTATAGTCTTATACTTGTGAGCAGTTTTTATGATTGTGTTCTTAAATAAATACACGTGGGATGGGATGATGGATGCACTAGGCTGTTGCCTCCTTTTTCATCCATTTTCTACGTACAATATAGGGGGGGAAAAATTTAAGTCAGCAGCTACAAATACTGTAGCTTCTGGTTTTTATTATATGGACACTTACCTGTCCAGGGAGCCCGCAATGTCAGCACCCCAGCCTATTTTTAGATCGGCTGTCGGGTGCTGCTGCCCCCATTCAAAGGAAACTGGCAGTGAAGCCTTTTGGCTTTCACAGCCAGTTCCTTACTGCGCATGCACGAAGCGCGCTGCACTTTCTAACTGGCACGGAGGAAGGAGAATGGGGGCCAAATTTCCGAGGCACTGTGCCATGGTGCAGTCTCCCAGAAGTGGGGAAGGGTATTTTTCAAGAACAGTTACTAGTTCCCATATACAGTGGGTACGGAAAGTATTCAGACCCCCTTAAATTTTTCACTCTTTGTTATATTGCAGCCATTTGCTAAAATCATTTAAGTTCATTTTTTTCCTCATTAATGTACACACAGCACCCCATATTGACAGAAAAACACAGAATTGTTGACATTTTTGCATATTTATTAAAAAAGAAAAACTAAAATATCACATGGTATTCAGTTCAGGTATTCAACAAAGAGTGAAAAAATGTAAGGGGGTCTGAATACTTTCCGTACCCACTGTGTGTGTGTGTATATATGTATATGTGTGTGTGTGTATATATATATATATATATATATATATATATATATATATATATATATATATATATATATATCTTGAATTGAGTTGAGAGGTCAAATCGATTAAAAATTTCAGCAAATCGATTTTTTTTTTCACCAGAACCGGCGCTGACACCGCGCCGGTCCCGAGGAGCTGCGGGCAGGAGTTCTTAGGCGAACTCCTGCCCGCAGCTCCTCAGGATCGGCGCGGTGTACATAAAAAAAAAAAACTTGATTTGAATCGTGTTTTTTTTTTTTAAATCTCCCAGTGTGTGTGTGTGTGTATCTATGTGTGTATATGTGTGTATATGTATGTATGTATGTGTGTGTGTGTGTGTGTGTGTATATATATATATATATATATATATATATATATATATATATATATATATATATAAAAATTATTATTGAGTATACATTTGAGGGACTAGCTGCTTATGTCAGAACCTAGGTACCTAATGTGTTTTATTTTGTAATCTATTTCCCTTAACTTAATATAAAAAAAAAATCCAGAAACTTATTAAGCGGATGAGTGAAGGAAATGCACCTATATATAGTAATCAAGCTCAGAAATTTCTTATTGATTTTTCTGTCATGCTTTTAATACCAATTAAGGTAGAGAATGAGCTCATACACCGTAAACAATCTATATATATTCCAACCGCAGCTTCGATGCAACCATAGCAACCCAGGTGAACTTGAGAGTTTCAGTTAAGTGGACTACTCTTTCAATGTCCCGAGGGTGTTGCTAGCTCATGTGTCCAACAAAAGCTCTTTTGCTGCATAAAGCTTTCTATCCTCTGAAAGCTTCTGTCCGATAGACACACATAACTGATTGGCTGGCAATGATCAATCGGGGTCTGCAGCACGCCTTGTTCCGACAAGACATGCAGGCTGCTTACAGTATGTTGGGGAGTGGTGCTAACTCGGCTTCAACTACTCCTCTAAAAAGTGTAAAGGGCCATGATCATGTGAGAACTAAGTAGAAAAGATATCAAGAAAGCTAATTTCCAGAAACTGGGTTCCAAAGACACCATGAAGCCATTGCAAGCATGATCCAAATGTCTCTTTATGCATTCAGGAAGAGGTTCTTGTTTATGGTAATGGGACTGGGTGTGGGATTTCTAACCTGCCCAATCAGCTAATCTTCAAGATTGATAGCTTGGGTCTTTTGTGCCCTACTCCACTATTTTTATTTTTTGTTGTTTTGAGACGGAGATGCACAAACCTAGGTTTCCATCTCAACTTTGGGAAGTCCACAGGTTTTCCTGCCCCTATGTATCACAAGGTCCAGGCATGTGGCTCTCGGGCTAGATCACAGGGTGAAAATAATGGGGGTTAAAAAACGAATGCAGCCACCACATCTAAGGAGTGGTAAACAGATATTTTATAACCTTTTTCTCTTAGCCTTAGACTGTGCTTTAGTGATGAGATAAAGGATGGCTGGTAAACCGCTTTTTATCCTTTCATGATTTTACATGTTGAATATTCCATCAGCCTAATCAGGGATTTCATTAATTTTATGATTCATGCCTTGGCAGTGTTTGTCATGCATGTTTCATGGCTTGTCACTGGATGAGCAAAGAATGCATGCCAAAGACATTCCTCTGTGCTTTATTATAAGTCTGCTGGGAAATAGAATGGAAATAGTTGCAAGAAATCTTGCTGTTTTTTTTTTAGCTACATGTGTTAATTGGTTAATTGGTAGTTAAAAGAGTCTTGTTTAATTGTAGCAAGAGTTTGCCTGAATTTAAGTTGAGTGATGCAATGAACACTCCTCCTCCTCCTTTTAGTTTTTGGTTGCTAAGTTATCAGAGATTGACGCACAGTAGATACGCAGCATGGGTAGAAACAATAAATCCTGCTTATGTTCTTGTGCCCTGCAAACATACCAATAAATAATCTGTCTCTAGGCTACGGTTGACCACATACAACTCCAGATAGGCACAAAGAAAAGTAGTGGGCAGTAACCCTTAGGCCCCTTTCACACTGAGGCGTTGAAAAAAAGCAAAAAAGTTATGAGATTTTGTACCGCGATTTTACCGCATTCGCGCTAAAAATAGCGCGAACGTGGTAAAAACGCATAGGCGTTAGCGTTATTTTTTAAAATAACGCTTATGCCTATGCATTTTTACTGCGTTTTTTACCGCGGTTCCCATTCATTCCAATGGGGATAGGCGTTTTTACAGCGCTATTTTATGCGCTCTAAAAAAGCTGTTTGCAGGATTTTTTTCAACGCCCAGCCAGCACAACGCCTCAATGTGAAAGCCCTCAGAGATTTCACATTGAGAATGCTGGGGCAGGATTATTTCAGGCGTTATTACAGCGCTATTTTTACAGCGAAAACACTGTAAAAACGCCTCAGTGTGAAAGGGGCCTTACTAGCCAATCTCCAGACAAGTAATGTACCCCGTTTAAAAAAAAAAAAAAAGGAAAAACCCTTTTTGCCCAGCTGAGTCCAGCGTTGCATGTCCCTTTACTTCACATCTTCCTGGAGTGGAGACCGGAGGTGCTATGCTGTAGTCTTTGCATGCGCTTAATGGTCCTGTTGTGGTGACGTCATCACTCTGTGCAGTCTTTTGGGGTCTGAGAGGACTCTGCCACTGTACAGCCAATAAGAAGTGTCTATGTTACTTAGACAGAAAAGTGGGCACCCAAAGAACCTTCCCACTCTGCAGTGAAGAAAGTAGAACACTCAGGGCCACATCATATGGTATCATATCATAGGTAAGTAAAATGGGCTTTTAGGTAGTATTATTTAACCAGCAGTTGGTTACATGGTAGATAAAGTATAAGGGGGGAGGGAACATTCATGGAGACAAACTTTAAAGTAGATCTTATCTTATATAAGCTTTAAAGTGGTTGTAAACCCACTTTTTTTTTTTTTTGGCCCACCTGCAAGAGAAAGGCATAATGAGCTATCGGGGTGGGTTTGATTTAAAGCGGTTGTATACCCGCTCCTACTTTTTTCATGCCTGAAAAGCAAAAGGCATAATGAGCTAGTATGCACCGCATACCAGCTCATTATGCAATACTTACCTTAGAACGAGGCGTCGGGAACTTACCTGGTCCACGCCGAGGGAGATGTCATCTTGCCTCAGCGTGTCTTCTGGGTATCGCTGCTCCAGTGTTGTGAGTGGCTGGAGCGGCGATATCGTCACTCCCGCGCGTCGGCAAGGTCCGGCGGCTGCCGGGCTTTAGCCGAGAAACCCCGCTGTGCATGCGCCGCTGCAGTCAGCGGCTCATTGCGGGGGGGGAAAATCTCCTAAACCGTACAGGTTTAGGAGATATTCTTTTTACCTACAGGTAAGCCTTATTCTAGGCTTGCCTGTAGGTAAAAGTTACAAAATAGGGTATACAACCGCTTTAAATCAAGTCGATTTAAATCACAATTGAAATCACTAGTAAAAAGGCTTGATTTAAATCGACTCAATTTAAATCAAAATTTTTAAAGAGCAACTTTTAAAAATTAAACTAGGCATTTGAGTTTAGAAGCATTTTTTGGAAAGCAAAAAAAATGCGTTCAGGACGGATGTTCAGAGGCATTTGAAATGCCAAATACCTGTAACGGCTTGTAAACATGCGTAAATACGGTAACTTGCATTGAGCCACGTTTAGTTTACAGGCGTTTTTAATGGAGATACATTTTTGACTATTAAAAAAAAAAAATTATTCTAAACGCAAACGCGGCATGTTAACGTGGCAAAACTGACGTTTTTAAACGGCTGAGCGTCTACTTTAAATAGGCAAGAGACTGGGATATGTTATGCTGTCAGTCAGATTTTATAGGTAGAGGGAATAAAATAAAAAAACATGTTTGCATTCATTTCCTTCAAGGAGTTGTAAAGGTTCGTGTTTTTTCACCTTAATGCATTAGGTGAAAAAACAACTGGCAACGACGGCCCCCCTGTTTAACTTTCCTGAGCCCGTTCACCTGCTGTGCACGTCCCCCAGCATCCTCTTCTCCACGGAGTCTGGCCGTTGATTGGATAGATTGATAGCAGCACAGCCATTGGCTCGTGCTGCTGTCAATCACATCCAATGACGCGGCCGCGGAGGGGCGGGACCGAGTCATACACTCTGTCTATGGACGCAGTGTGTATGACAGGGAGTGTGCCCACAAGCTAACCCCCTTTGGGAAAGCGCATTCCAGATGGGGGGATTAGCTATTGCGGGGAGGAGCCGAGACAGCCGCCGAGGGACCCCAGAACAGCAGGATTGGGGCCATTCTGTGCAAAACTAACTGCACAGTGGAGGTAAGTATAAAATGTTGTTTTTTTCTTTTGTTTTTGTTTTTTTAAACGAACCCATACAACCCCTTTTAATGATACAAGATATTGGGACCGGTTATGGTTAGTAACAATATAATTTTAAAGTTGGCGGTGCATGTTATAATCTGATTGGACAATCTCCTTTTTAGCTCTAAAAATAACTATTTTAAAACAAGGGCCTTTCTTATTGGGTAAGGACTGAATGGGTTGTATGGATAGGCCCGTGTATTACTGTACATAGTTTTGGGGAAATGTTTAAAAGATTGTACAGAGATTGTGTAATCAGATTGTAAAACTGTTGATTGCTACTTGTCAGATGTGAACGTTGGGAGAAGGGAGGATAGTCAGCGGAAACCTTGCTTCCCCTCTCCGAAGGGGTAGAAGACTTTTTTTTTTTCTCCGTTTTGATTGTCATAGTTTTCCTCTTCTGGGAAATACATTGTGCTTTTATTGAATTGGTTCTTGTACATAATTCACAACCTTTCCCTTGCAGTTGTCTTCCTATAAGTCCATATAATGTTACATGACGAGGAAATTCCAAATCCAGAAAATATGTTCTGAAGTTGGTGCTCATGCAGATGAGGGTACAATTTATTGTGTATTTACAGTACTGCAATTATACTGTTTTGGTTTGCGGTGTTTAGCTGCATTAACCAAAAATAGAAAAATCTGCGTTCACAGCCTTGCATGTGGACTGTATTTTATGCTGTACAGATGTAAATGTTTACATGCGTACATCGTACAGTTCACATGGACTTTATTGCCTGCAGCAGCTGCTCAGGACCAATGCGTAAATAATACATGTAGCCGGTGCCGCCGCTGCTGTTTACAAACTATTGATGTTTACGTATTGGCCCTGAATGAGTCATTCTCGCAGCGGAGGTGCATACACAAAATGACCTTGCCCGTCAGTCTTTCAGAATCGCCCACTGTCATTTTGTACAGGTGCTTTCGCTGCATGGATGAGTCGCTCAGGACTGACACGTGAACAGCAATAGTGTGTTTTATGGTGGCTACTTGTTGCTGATTAATTGCATGTTGGCCCTGAGCAGCTGCTGTGGCCGGTATCATCCATTTTGTGAACGTTGGCACAAATATTACATGCATATAGTGGACAAACATTTTTATTCAGCATCTTTTTGTTACATTTAAAGTGGTATTAAACCCAAAAGCATTTTTTTTTTATATATTGCAGCTTACTGATCCTTAGATGTGATGGCTGCATTTGTTTTTTATTTTTTAGGTTTCCTTTTCTTTGTTTTTATCTGATGATCTGGCCAGTAAGGCCCAGTTCACACAGGGGTGGCACGACTTCGGGGGCGACCTTGGCGGCGCGATCTCAAGACGACTTGAGACGCCTGCCGAGGCGATTTGCATAATGACTTCTGTATAGAAGTCAATGCAAGTCGCCCCCAAAAGTAGTACAGGAACCTTTTTCTAAGTCGGAGCGACTCAGGTCGCTCCTATTAGAACGGTTCCATAGCACAGACCGGGACGCGACTCCTCAGGCGACCGAGTCGCCTGAGGAGTCGCCCCTATGTGAACCGGGCCTGAGTCTGTTGTTCAAAAGAATAAGCTCTCTTTCAGATGTAGAATTTACAGGCATGAGACAAACCGTTTACCACTGATGGGTGCATACAGTGATCAGCTTTTATTTATTTATGAAAGCTGTGGTTTACACTGATGTGATTTGGGATGCGTACCTGAATGTAGTGCTTTGCATGACAAATGAAATAACGTGTTTTCAATAGAGGTCATTCACATATGTGCAATCTGAACGCAATGCGATTTCAAAAAGTGCCCTGTGCGTGTTTGATGAGATGCAGTGTGATTTTTAGCTCCGTGTAGTTCAGGGGTCTCAAACTGGCGGCCCTCCAGCTTTTGCAAAACTACAAGTCCCATCATGCCTCTTGCCTGTGGGAGTCATGCTTGTAACTGTCAGCCTTGCAATGCCTCTTGGGACTTGTAGTTTCACAACAGTTGGAGGGTCGCCAGTTTGAGACCCCTGATGTAGTTGAATGGAAAGTGCGTTGAAAACATATAGGGTGGCCAAAAAGACTGATTCTAGTGCGATTTCTAGTAATCAGTGCTATGTTTCCAACATGCAAAGAGAGAGGGACCTAAAATAAAAATCGCAGCTGCATCAAAATGTCGCTGCAAATGCATTGGGGGACCTCAGCTGAACCACGTGAAGTCGCACTAGCTTTGATTCTTCAAATCGCACTTTAAAACTTGGGAAAAACACATCAGTGTGAACCTAGCCTAAACCTTTATCCCAAAAGGAACAAAATTGTTGCTGTAAATTGCTTGTGTAACTGCAGTGTGAACTGGGGATTGGCTTCAATTTGTTAGTGTAGTTAACTTTTATTTGTTAGTGTAATCTGCTAGTACATTTAACACTCCCCTTTCCCTAGATTAACAGTGCTGTTGTCTACTGTGCTCCTTCCTCCAGAGTGGTGGCCCACTAATACAGGTGGTGTGTTACTGGCTAGATCATCAGATGAAAACAAAGAGAAAAAGGCCTAAATTAGAAAACGAATGCAGCCACCACATCTAATGATTGGTACGCTGTAATATATATATAACATTTTGGGTTTTATTACCGCTTTGAGTTGCCTGTGCTTTTCTCGTTCTGTTCGCATTATTCCCATTTTCTTCTTTCTTACAATTTCTCTCATGGTTTTTTAGCTGCTTTGCATGAAATCATGTGGTTTCATGGCCTTGGTTTCCCAGTTACTGATATTATTATAATGTCAGAAGTGCAGTTTCTCATCCAGTTTCCCTATTTTTGGGACTGTTTTCCTCCCCCTAGGTATAGTATGACGGCTCTGACTCTTGAAGATCATTATTCATGTGATGCTCTGTGCACAAAGAGCCTATGTTAATCATCTGCTTTTACACAGTGCTTTCAGTGAGCTTGGTGTTGGAGTTTGTTTGATGTGTTATATCAGTTTGAATGCCATTACGTACATCAGCTATGGCCTGGGTGACGAGGCATGCTGGGATTTGTAATTTCTCATCAGATATGGGCCACACGTTACATTGTCCAGAGTTGTACATTCTCAGATACACTTTAAAACCCAGCTCCACTCAGAACAGATTGGGATAGCTTAACACACAAAACTGATAACAAAAGCACCCATCTATTCCTAGTTTAATTATGTCTCAAAGAGATCACAGTACCATTTGAAAGGATCAAAAGAGCAACGCAATCTTCAGACATCATCCAGGCTTAGCATCTACTTTGTGGACCAAAGATGGTCATACACATACTCCTCCATCCACGCTATACAATGCAGATGGACACTTTCCACTGCCTGCTGTCAAAATACCAGAACAGCGGCTGTATCTGATTGGATGCATCTGCTTTCTGGCCAACAATTTTCAGCTTCCTCAGGAACCAGACAAAATTCATACAGTGTATGGCCAGCTTAAAGTGGAACTTAAGTCAACAATTAAAACGGTTGTAAAGTCTTTTTTTTTTTTTTCACTTTGACCTACAGGTAAGCCTATAATAAGGCTTACCTGTAGGTAAAAAGAATATCTCCTAAACCTGTACGGTTTAGGAGATATTCCCTTTGCATGCAGCTGCTGACTTCAGCGGCGCATGCGCTCCGAGTTCCCAGCTGAAGGTCCGCAGACGCCGCCGGCCCTTACCGGAAAGAAGTCTCGTGCGCGAGAGTGACGACATTGCGGCTCCGGCCACTCACAGCGCCGGAGCCGCGATACCCGGAAGACATGCAGAGGGAAAATGTCAGCTCCCACGGCGTGGATCGAGATCACCTGCCGATGCCTCTTTCTAAGGTAAGTATTTCATAATGAGCTAGTATGCGGTGCATACTAGCTCATTATGCCTTTTGCCTTACAGGTTTAAAAAATAAATAAAAAAATCTCGGGTTTACTACCGCTTTAAGTCCTGCTACATCACTTTAGGCTGGCCCATTTGCATATCTATCTATATATATATCTATATCTCTATCTATATCTATATTAAAAACAAGCACCCATACTTGTAATCCAGTCATACACTCTCTACACATGCTCAGTTGCTATCTATTTTACAGCACTGTCCCGAAAATGTAGAGGCCAATCGCCTGACAGCCAAAAGATTTACTACTGCTCAGGTGCTCTGGGCTTCAGCAAAATGGCAGCCTCCAACAAGAAGAAACCAGAACAATGCCAGAAGCAATTTACAGCACATACTAATTTCTGTAGTATAATAATTAAAGTGATATTAAGGCCGGGTTCACCCATATGAGAATTTGTAAGAATTACATGCGAGTGTATCGGCTCTCAATGAAGCCGGTTCACACAGCTCCGCTGTGGCCGCGGTCCACATTTAAAAAGGGTTCTGTGCATCTTTGGTTACGATTCAGGTGCAAATTGGGGCACAAATTTGGACCTGATTCGCACATCGATGAACAGGGATGCCTGGACCCCATGCTGTGAACTGTGGCCACAGCATTTGTTAACCTGGTCTTAAAGCTATGTTTCTTTTTCCTGTTATACTTACCTGCTTTGTGCAGTGGTTTTGCACAGAGCAGCACCGATCCTCTTCTGGGGTCCTCTGCCGGCACTCCTTGCCCCTCCCTCCTTCCTGTCCAGGGCCCCCAGAGCACCCAAACAGTTGTGCTCCCGAGCTGCTGCTCTGTGTCTATTGAGACACAGAGCTGCAGCTTGGCCCCGCCCCATCTCTCTCCTCATTGGTTCACTGACTTTGACAGCAGTGAGAGTCAATGGAGTGCCATGGCTCTCGTGCACATCGCTGGATCGACAAGGGGCACGTTTTAGCGGGTTGGGGGCCTGCTGCACAGAGAAGGTTTTTAACCTTCATGCATAGAATGCATGAAGGTAAAAAAAACTTTTGTCCTTTAGAACCACTTTAATGTGGAATTCATGTTCTTTTCTAACGAACATTTTTGTTATGGGTAAAGTTCCACTTTAAGATACTGACCCACTGATGATGCGAAAATTGTACTAAATGTGCCTCTGCTTTGTACACAGCTCAACCCCCCCCCCCCCCCCTGTTGCTGCACCATACACTATGGCTTGTTGGGACATTTACAGTGTAAGGGCTCTTTCACACGGAGGTCCGTTCAGGTCCGCCTGTCAGTTTTTTAGGCGGACCTGAAACGGATCCTCCATGTAGCCCTATGGAAGCACGGATGTCAGCGGAGACATGTCCGCTGACATCCGCTCCGCCAAAGTGTGACGGAGGAAAACCCTATTTTTCCTTCCGTCGGCGGAGCGGATCGGATGACAACGGACTCTACGGTCCGTCGTCATCCGATTCCCCATAGGGGAAAGCGGCGCTGGGGACCGCCCAGTCATCCGTCGGCTCAGCGGGGATCAACGGAGCGATCCCCGCTGAGCAAGCGGAGCTTCACGGGGCGGATCTGCACGGATCCGCCCCGTGTGAAAGGACCCTTACTCAAGTCTTAAAGAGCGATCACTGGGGTGAGGGACTGCTTCTTATAAACATAAACTGTATACTTTTGCTGTACGTTGTGATATGTGAAGAATTTATTTATGCAGGCTTGTAAAATTACTGATAGGCCCACTTCAAAATTGGGTGGCACAGAAATTCTTGACCCGGTTAAATGATCACTTCACTCCTGTTAGCTCATGAAGAATATGAGGGTTAGCACAGTTCTGGATAAATGGGTCAGCATTAATTTATGACCGAGATCTGTGCAGAACAAACCAGTATTTAGGAAGCGTACCTTGCACAGTGATTGCTAATCACGGTATGACTGGTTCCATTACATGTTAGTGTAAAGTCATAAAATTATTTACAGCTCATGTTGGAGTTGCTCAAAGCAGGCATGGAGTTGGGTTGAACAAATCTCAAGAGCAAATCGGGCCAGAATGCCTAAAAAAAAAACTTACAGCAGGTACTTTATTTTTTCAACTGTTTTACTTTTCAATGGAGGACAATTGCTTGGCACTTGAAGTTGTCTGCTGGCTCATGAATCCTATATTCAAGCCCAACTCCCAGGGTTTTCCATTGCCCAGTCTGTCCCAGTTATGGACATTTTTCCCAGTAGGAGATCTTTCCCTTTTATTTTTATTTTCTGATGTTCTAGGAAAGGAGGTCCACATTTAGAAAGCAGTGAAACTTTGCATTCTCCAAGCATTCACTGCATGGGTATCTTCCAGCGAATATGGTTTAAATGACCGTGATTATTTCTGCATAATTGGGGTCACATTCATTGGTTTATAAATATGCCCCGGGTGTTCACTGACCATTCTTTTTGCATAAGTAATACTGTATATACTCGAGTATAAGCCGAGTTTTTCAGCACATTTTTTTGTGCTGAAAATGCCCCCCTCGGCTTATACTCGAGTCACCTTTTTGTGCCTGATCTCCTGGACTTTGGGGACCGGGTACTGACCGGCGGTAGTTCCCCTAGACCCCAACTTGGCACACATGTAGCCCCACTCTTCCTCTACAAGTGTGCAAAGCTTGTTGTCCCGGGAAACTATGGCCGGGGCGCATCGATTTTTCAAAGCCGGGCACCCCTTCCATAGACTCCAATGCTAAACGGTAATTTCTCTGTTGAATTTGGGGACCCGGTACCGGCCAGTCGTAGGTCCCCTGGACCCGGAACTTGGCACACATGTAGCCCCATTTCTCCTATACAAGTATGCAAAGGTTTTTGTCTGGGAGACCTACGGCCGGGGAGCACCGATTTTACAAAGCCGGGCACCCCTTCCATAGACTCCAATGTTAAACGGTCATTTCTCTGGTGAATTTGGGGACCCGGTACCGGCCAGTCGTAGGTCCCCTGGACCCGGAACTTGGCACACATGTAGCCCCATTTCTCCTATACAAGTATGCAAAGGTTTTTGTCTGGGAGACCTACGGCCGGGGAGCACCAATTTTACAAAGCCGGGCACCCCTTCCATAGACTCCCATGTTAAACGTCAGTCTAGGCATGGGCACAGTGAGGCATGCACATGGACACAGTGAGGCATGCAGATGGACACCCTAGGCTTATACTCGAGTCAATACGTTTTCCCAGTTTTTTTTGTGGTAAAATTAGGTGCCTCAGCTTATATTCGCGTTGGCTTATACTCGAGTATGCACGGTAATTGATAGTTTATACAGTAGTTCTCTAGAAATGTGCTACATCTGTCTGGTCTATGGTTAATTTTATGTAACGGGTAAGAGCTAGTCAAGATTATTTTTTTTTCATACATATTTGAATTGCATATCCCTGTGTAGTTTTTGGGCACTTCTTATTGGCTACCGATTTTATTGATGTACCTTGACTCTTTTGTCCCTGTTAGGTTTAGTGTAACTTGGACACCAAAACTGGTAGGAAGAGGGGACACTATTTGAAGTTTACCAGCCTCCCAAAACTTCATACCATGGCTAAATGTGGGGTCGTTCTCACAGCAAAAGCCCTTTCCCCCACACATTTTTTGGGGGTTTATCACTATAATGGGCAGCCTTACTGGACAATAGGAATTTGCAGGAGGTAGGGGGAGGCAGACAATCTTCTGCACTGTCAGGGGGTACTAAAGCTTTGCTTATCTGAATAGTGAAATTGAACTATGACCAGAAGGCTGCTGCAGTTATGTACAAATGGCAACTGCCCCAACCTGTAATTGGCCTTAGGCCTCATGCACACTGGACATTTTTACAGAGGCTGTTTTTGGCTTTAGATGTTTTTCTCTGCAGTCTATAAACTCCCCAGCATGTTATCCTATGTGTCCATGCACACATAGGCTGTTAGCAGTTTTTTGCGGGGGCGTTTTCTATCTGGAAAACCCCCAGAACTAGTTGATTTTGAGAGGTGTGTTACAGCTGTAAAAATGCTCTAACTCTGAAAAAAGCTGAAAACCACAGCTATTCAGCGTTTATCAGCGCTTTTGAGCCATAAGCTTTTATGGTAATATAGTTTTGCTAAAAAAATGCTAAAAACCACCAAAAAATGCTTAAAAACTCACTCTACAGATTTCCACAGCTAACGTTACTGTCTTTTTTTATCATTTCCAGCGTGCATGAGGCCTAAAAGTGGAGCTCCACCCAAAGGAAAAGCTCTGCTTATTTGCCACCCCCCTCCTCTCCTGCCACATGTTGCAACTGGCAAAATTAGGTACCCGCTAGATCAGGGGTGTCAAACTCAATATCGTTGTGGGCCGCATCAGCATTATGATTGTCCTCAAAAGGGCCGGTTGTATCTGTAAGATTAGATGTCCAGCGCATCCCCTTCCCTTACATTAGATGTCAAGAGCCACCTCACCATCAGAAGTTGAGTCCCCCACTCTCCCTTACATCACAGTGCACCCCCTTTCCTTATGCTGCTGCTGGGAAGAAGCTGGATGCATTGCTTGAAAGCAGAAAGTAGGGGGCTGGAGCTCTCCTGCAGCTGCAGGAGAGGTGTGAGGGCCACATAAAATGGCCTGGAGGGCTGGTTTTGCCCCGCGGACCTTGTGTTCGACACCTGTGCGCTAGATAGATCTTTATCTATCTTTCTTTCTCGTACATCACGGGACACAGAGCGGCATAGTCATTACTATGTGGGTTATATAGATACCTTCAGGTGCTGGCACTGGCAACTTCCAAAACCGGAAGTACCCTCCCCTATATAAGCCCCTCCCATCTGGGAGTACCTCAGTTTTTTGCCAGTGTCTAAGGTGTTGGCCAAGAAGTAACATGTGTTTCACTGAGCTTGCGTACAGGTTCTTTTGGGGCCTCAGTAAGCTATTCCGGATCCGACCAAAAAAGCTTCATAGCTAAACGGTCGGTACCCGGGCCTTGCAAGAGAAGAGCAAGGTTTTGCCTGTAATGCCTCTCTTAGGAGGGCTGGACCCTGGGATCCAGAGCTCTGGTCATACCCACGACCAAGATGTTTTCTGTGCAGGGTGCTATACAGGTCCAGGGGAGTGGAATCCTTGGGAACCCGGTCCCTGAAGGTTTGATTACAATGCCTGCCGTGATAGGTGAAGTTTGGGCTTCTGTGGACCAAACAGAGTCCTGCGGCGAGGAAAAGGTAAGTGGGGGCCCCCAGGAACTTGGTTCTATTGGGAGACCCCCAAGCCTATTTTGTCTTTCTGCCTGTTACCTAAGGTATTCCCGCTAAATATTCTGTGTATGCCTGTTACTACTGAGAAAATGTAAAAAAAAATTATAGTAGGCAAGGGAAAAAAAAAAAAATGTAAGACCGCGGTACCTGTGTTAAACACTAGAGGCCGCTATGGTTCTTTTTTCTTGTAATGTGGATTTTTTTCTTCTGAAGTCAAATCCAGGCAGTTGGTAAGTTCTCTGCTGGGAAGCTGTCTCCTCTGCCCTGTTGCTGCGCTCATCCATCCCCGGGCCCTGCGGCAGGGACCCTGGCTCCCATCTAGCTCCTGTTTTTTTCAAAAAAGGCGCACGTGCACGCGCCTCTCTATATAGAGGCGATCTGGAAAAGGGGCGGAGCGGGTGGATGACGCTCGGTGTGCGCCGCGGCGCTACTGCGCATGTGCGGGCGGCCAGCATGTTTTAAAAGCAATCAAGCTGGCTATTTAAGTGCACAAACAGAGCTAGCAACAGTAAAAAGGCACACAGAGGCGGTTGATGCAGGCATCCCATAGAAAGGCACTTTAGTAGACACCAACTGATATATAGCAGCAATTGTGCTAGACTATTATCAGTAAAAAGGGTGTATTACGGCTGGAATACCTCAGCTTTGGGCTTAGGAATATGCCGTCCAGAAGCTCCGGAACTAAATCTTCCAGGAAGCAAAGGGGGTCTCCATCGGGCTCTGAGGATCTTGGGCATGCTTCTGCTGCACCAGTCTCCCCTGGAAATTCAGAGGTTAGTGACCGTAGAGACCCCGCAGGAGTACCTGGTACTGTGGCTGTCCTCAGTTCACCTGCTCCTGTGTATGTAACAGAGGAGGTTTTTTCCTCAGCTCTGGGAGGATTAGAGGAGAGATTGTCAACATTAATCGCTGCCTCCCTGTCACAGGGAAAGCACGCCCGATCTCCGTCTCCTCCTTCAGAGTACCTGTTAGCGGAGCAACAGTCCCATACAGGGATCGACCTGCCTGAAGGGGATCAGGAGGAGGTTGATTCTGTTATAGAGGAATCAACTGTGGAGGAACCTTTCTCAGCATCTCAAGCTGAAAGATTATGGGTTCAGTCTTTGACTAACATGGTCCGATCAGCATTTAAAATGCACCTTGCGGAACCATCAACCACTACTGTCTCCTCGCTGGGGTCGCTAAAAGCTCCCCAGACTGTCTGTTCCTTTCCAGTTCACCCTTTATTGGAAGGGCTCATGTACCAGGATTGGGAACATCCTGATAAAATATTTACTCCCCCCCAAGAGATTTCCGGTGGTCTATCCCATGGAGGATAAGTTCATCAAAAAATGGAAGGTCCCTACAGTGGACGGAGCCATCTCTTGTGTGAATAAATCACTGACATGTCCAGTGGATAATGTCCAAATGTTCAAGGACCCAATAGATAAAAAATTGGAGTCCTTATTAAAATCTGCTTTTTCTACAGCAGGCTTGGTGACACAACCAGCAGTGGCAGCTATTGGGGTCTGCCAAGCAGTGAAGGATCAGTTGAAACAGGTCTTAAAGTGGAGCTCCACCCTAAATAGCAACTTTTGCTATTTGGAACCCTCCCCCCCTCCGGTGTCACAATTGACACCTTTCAGGGGGGAGGGGGGTGAAGATACCTGTCTAAGACAGGTATTTTCACCCACATCCGGGAGTCCTGTCTCCGGGAATCTGCGGGAGTTACGTCACTTCCCGCAGACTTCCCTTGGTGTTCTGGGAGACACTCGGCTCCCAGAACACAGGAGCACCAATCAGAACGGCGCAGCGCGACTCGCACATGCGCTGTAGGGAACCGGGCATGAAGCCGCAGGGCTTCACTTCCTGGTTCCCTCAGCGAGGATGGCGGAGGGAGCGACGAGCGGTCGCTCGTTCTCTGCTGCGGACGTCGCTGGACTCCAGGACAGGTAAGTGTCCAAATATTAAAAGCCAGCAGCTGCTGTAGCTGTAGCTGCTGGCTTTTAATTTTTTTTTTTCCGGCGGAGCAACCCCTTTAAGGGACTTGCCAGATCAGCAGGCCCTTGCCCTAGCTGATCTACCTAGAGCCTTGTGCTTTGCGGTTGACGCCATAAAGGATTCAATCCATCAGGCCTCCCGCCTTACGCTGTCTGTAGTACATATGCACAGGCTTCTATGGCTAAAAAACTGGTCTGCTGAAGCTCCCTGTAAAAAATTGCTGGTTAGCTTCCCATTTCATGGTGAACGCTTATTCGGGGAAGACCTGGACAAATATATCCAGAAAATTTCCAACGGTAAAAGTACACTCTTGCCGGTTAAAAACAGAGTTAGAGGTCCCTCTTTTAAGAGGCCTGCTTCTCCAGTCCCTGGGGCATCGGCTGTGAAACAGTTCCGACGGCCTCCTCGGTCAAATCCCGGGGGTAAAAATCAGGGACAATCGCAGGGTAATAAGAAACCCTGGGTCAGGAGAGGTACAAAACCTCCCCCAAAGTCAAATGCATGAAGGGTTGCCCCCACTCAATCGGGTGGGGGGAAGACTTCAGTTGTTCGCAGAGACCTGGCGGGACACGATCAGAGACAGATGGGTGCTCTCCGCAGTAAGTCTGGGATACAGATTGGAGTTAAAAGACTCTCCTCCTTCCCATTTTATGAGGTCAAACGTGCCAAGGGATCCCCGGAAGAGAGAGTCCCTCCTGTTGGCACTAGAACAACTATTGCTCCAAGGAGTAATTATGGAGGTTCCCCTGGAAGAATGGGGGTTCGGGTTTTACTCAAACCTCTTTACAGTCCCGAAGCCAAACGGGGACGTGAGGCCCATATTAAATCTAAAAGGGCTAAACAAATTCCTGCATATCAGGACTTTCCGGATGGAGTCGATCCGATCGGTGGCCACTGCCCTACAAGGGGAGGAATGGTTAGCCTCGATCGACATCAAAGATGCTTATTTGCACATTCCCATCTTTCCAGTCCACCAAAAATTTCTACGCTTTGCAGTAGAAGGGCGCCATTTTCGGTTCAGAGCCTTACCCTTCAGTCTGGCCACAGCACCACGAGTGTTCACAAAAATTCTGGCCCCATTATTGGCCAATCTAAGAACGCAAGGTGTAACGATAATGGCATATCTAGACGACTTGTTGCTGATAGACCACTCAGTGAAAAAACTAGAAGTGGTCGTTCACAAGACAATCAAGTATCTGGAATCTCACGGTTGGATTATCAACCGAGACAAGTCGGCCCTAAAACCAGTCAAAAGTCTGGAATACTTGGGGCTAAGGCTACATTCAGGCCAGAAGAAAATATTCTTGCCTCGAAAAAAGGTGTTGTCTTTGAGAGATTTGATCCACTTAGTGGGTACAAAAAGACAGCCGTCCATACGCCTGTGCATGAGGCTGCTGGGGAAAAATGGTGGCATCATTCGAAGCAGTACCCTACGGTCAATTCCATTCAAGGAATTTGCAAAGGGCCATACTGTCAGCCTGGAACAAGAAAGTTCAGGCCCTAGACTTACCAATGTCCTTGTCCCCTTCCGTTCGCAAAAGCCTCCGTTGGTGGTTGGTTCCCCAGAATCTGGAAAAAGGGAAATCCTTCAGTCCGATTTCCTGGAAGGTGGTCACTACAGATGCCAGCCTTATAGGCTGGGGAGCAGTACTGGAGCAATGGTCTCTCCAGGGCAGATGGTCGGATGCAGAAAAGGCCCTGCCCATCAATCTCTTAGAGATACGAGCAGCCCGGTATGCCCTAGTAGCATGGACATCCAAACTCCAAGGGTCCCCTGTCAGAATTCAATCGGACAATGCCACGGCAGTGGCATATATCAATCATCAGGGTGGCACCAGGAGTCGTGCAGCCCAGAGGGAAGTAAATTGCATCCTGAAATGGGCAGAAAGATATGTCCCAGCCATATCTGCGGTATTCATTCCAGGAGTGGAGAATTGGAAGGCGGACTTTCTAAGTCGCCAACAATTATGCCCAGGGGAATGGTCCCTTCACCCCGAGGTTTTCCGGACAATATGTCAGCGGTGGGGAACACCAGATGTAGATCTGCTAGCATCCAGATTCAACGCAAAAGTGGACAGGTTTGTCTCTTGGACAAGGGATCCCCTAGCTTGCGGCTCGGATGCCCTAGTGTTCCCTTGGGATCAGTTCAAGCTGATATATGCATTCCCACCGCCACAATTGTTACCTCGATTACTCCGCAGAATCAGGGTAGAAAAGAAACCAGTGATTCTGGTGGCTCCAGCGTGGCCCCGAAGAGCATGGTACGCGGAGATTGTAAAAATGTCTGTGGGGAGTCCTTGGACCCTCCCACATCGTCCGGACCTGCTTTCGCAAGGACCGATATACCACCCTTCCTTACCAGCCCTAGGTTTGACGGCCTGGCTATTGAAGCCCACATTCTAAAAAAGAGAGGTCTCTCTAATCCTGTGGTATCTACCATGATCAATGCCAGGAAGCCGGTATCCAGGCAGATCTACTATAGAATCTGGAAGGCGTACATCGCGTGGTGTGAGGCCAAGAAATGGCATCCACGTAAGTACGTAATAGGTAGGATTCTGGACTTCCTACAGTGGGCTGTAGATAGGAAGCTTGCCTTGAGTACTATCAAGGGTCAGATTTCGGCCTTGTCAATATTTTTTCAAAGGCCCTTGGCTTCGCATTCACTAGTCAAAGCCTTTATACAAGGAGTGGTGCGTATTAGTCCTCCGGTTAATATTCCCATATGTCCATGGGATCTAAACCTGGTTCTGTCGGTTCTACAGAAACAACCATTTGAACCATTACAGCATATTTCCTTGGTTCTTCTCACCAGGAAATTGATTTTTCTAGTAGCCATTTGTTCGGCTAAAAGAGTGTCGGAATTAGCAGCTATGTCCTGTAAAGAGCCATATCTGGTTATCCATAAGGACAGAGTAGTGTTACGTCCTCATCCAGCCTTTCTTCCTAAGGTGGTATCGAGGTTTCATTTGAACCAAGATGTGGTTCTTCCTTCTTTTTTCCCCAAGCCTAGTTCGGTAGAGGAAAAGTTATTGCATTCTTTGGATGTAGTAAGAGCAGTTAAAGCTTATCTAAAAGCCACTGCTCAGATTCGCAGAACGGATACTTTGTTTATTCTGCCGGAAGGCCCCAGAAAGGGTCAGGCAGCGTCAAAATCTACTTTAGCCAAGTGGATTCGACAGGTCATAATGCAAGCCTATGGCTTGAGAAGGAGACCGCCTCCGTTCAAAGTTAGGGTGCACTCCACGAGAGCAGTTGGAACTTCATGGGCAGTGCATCACCAGGCCTCCCTGGCTCAAATCTGTAAGGCCGCAACATGGTCTTCAGTACACACGTTTACTAGGTTCTACCAGGTGGACGTTAGAAGTCAGGAGGATGTCGCCTTTGGGCGCAGTGTGTTGCAGGCCGCAAAAGATCCTCATGTCTGATAGCGCTCAGCTTATGTATGGTGTATCCCCCCCCCCCTCATTGGGCATTGCTTTAGGACATCCCACATAGTAATGACTATGCCGCTCTGTGTCCCGTGATGTACGAGAAAGAAAATAGGATTTTTATAACAGCTTACCTGTAAAATCCTTTTCTTGGAGTACATCACGGGACACAGAGCTCCCACCCCTCTTGGGGACACTTATTGCTTTGCTACAAAACGGAGGTCCTCCGGATGGGAGGGGCTTATATAGGGGAGGGTACTTCCGGTTTTGGAAGTTGCCAGTGCCAGCACCTGAAGGTATCTATATAACCCACATAGTAATGACTATGCCGCTCTGTGTCCCGTGATGTACTCCAAGAAAAGGATTTTACAGGTAAGCTGTTATAAAAATCCTATTATCTATCTATCTATCTCTATCTCACATTTGTAAATGAAAAATGGGTTTGATAGTAGGAAGTAACCTATGCTTTAAAATCATAGCTTACTTACTCATTTGCATTAACTAGGACACCTTGGGATAGATTTACTAAACCTGGAGCAGGCAGAATCTGGTGTAGCTGTGCATGGGAGCCAATCAGCTTCTAACCTCCGCTTGTTAAATTTAAGCTTTGGCAATACAACCTAAAAGCTGATTGGTTTCTATGCAGAACTGAGCCTAATTTTGCACTCTTCAGCTTTAGTAAATAAACCCCCTTAGAGCCCATTCACACAGGGGCAACATGACTTCCAGCGTGATTTTATGAGGCAACTTGGACACGACTTGAGAATGAATCACCGTATGACCTGGAGCTATTTCAAGGCAACTCCAAGTTGCCTGCAGGGCAGGAGACATTCCAGTGGCCAATCAAACAAGAATCAGCTCTGTGGGAGGGAGGGGGGAGGGAGAGTTTTGCCTGATAAATGTATGTTTTCTTCCTGGAGAGTTGCTCCTATTAAGACAGTGAGAGGCGACTCCCATTGAAATGAATGGTTACAGGTCGCCTAGGAGTCGGATTGAAGTAGTACAGGGAGTTTTTTTGAAGTCTGAGCGACTGCAGTAGTGTGCATAAGGACGGCTCCATTAACTTACATTGATTTCTTCAGCCAGCGCGACCTGAGGCGACTAGGGGCGACCTGGGGCGATTTGAAGTCGGATCCAAAGACGCCCCTGTGTGAATGGGCTCTTATGTATCAGCTGCTGTTTTCTTTATTCATTTATTTCTAATGTTGGGACTATCACCTTATTAGCATTTTGTATATTTATCAACCCTCAATGCAAAGCTATATTTGGCTCTTGTATGTAAGGGCTCTGTCTTCTATGCTGTAAGTGCTATTATTATCAAGCAGACGTGTGTCTGTGCATACTGATAAGGTGTTTTGCCAGCAGTGGGTTTGAAGTTTTTATGAAGACTTTGTAACGGGTATGTTGTTTTGTAGGACGATGGCTGTCTGAATTTTGGTTTTATTCATAGATGCCAAATGCATAGCTTTGTCCAGTATTACAGTAAGTTTCCACCATTAACTAGAATGTTGAGTTGAGTGGAATATTTGTGTTTATGGACTTGCTGGCATTGTTGGTGTCTGCGAGTCGTAGGGTTGTGTGTGCATACCTTACCGCAGTTGGACGACAGTGGATCTCTTAAGAAGGATTGTTTAGGAGTGGCAACCATTGCATGGGCAGGATTAAAAGTGTCTGTTGTATTCAAATTGTAGGCATGGACAGTGGAAGGGTTCAGTTGGTTTTTAAATGACATTTTTCAGGCTGTTTTCTAAAATCAAGGATCTAGTTGTGTGCCGATTTTTATTACAGGCAAAAAGTGCTTTAAAGACCTTGAAGTATGGAAGCCTGAGGTCCTAAGTCACATGTTTTCTGGCTGAACTTGCATAACAAACGCAGTGTAGCTTCCAGGAAAGTCACGGTTAATATTTCTCTGCATCAGTTCTGTGAAGTATGGTGGAAAATATTCTGCTAGCTAGAGGAAACTTGGTTTTTCTCTGGTTACAGTGTAACTTTCAGTGTGCGCACGTTGTCCTGACTTGTACAAACACTGACAAACATAAAAAAAAATTCTACTCATGGGCAATAACTGTGATATTATGGACTGATAAGATTGTGCTACCGGCTACTTTATTGTAACAGTCATTTAGATATTAGTCCAGGCTATTCCTAACTAAGTTTAAAGTAGAAATCCACCCTAATGGCCTGTACACAAGATCCGAAAATCGGATGAAAAATTCCGCTTTCGAAGCAATCGTACGATAATCGTATCGTTAGTACAGAGCTTTCGAGAGTCAATCATGACAGTTTATCCGATCGGACAAACACGAAAAAATTTCTTGTACGATACCAGATTGGACGGTTTTCATTTAACCACTTGCCGACCGCCGCACGCAGATATATGTCGGCAAAATGGCACGGGCAGGCACATGGGCGTACCTGTACGTCCCTTTTAAATTTGCCGCCCAGCGAGCGGGCGCGCGCGTCCGCCCGCCGCGTGCCTCGTGAGTATGCTCGCGGGTCCCGGGAACTTGATGTTTCCGGGCGGCCCGCGATTGCGCTCGGCAAAGGCAGAACAGATGCCTTTGTAAACCAGGCATTCCCCTATTCTGTCTAGTGACACTGTCACTGATGGCTGTTCCCCGTGATCGGGAACGGTCATCAGTGACATGTCACGTGTAGCCACGCCCCCTAACCGTAAGAATCACTCCCTAGTACTGACTTAACCCCTGCAGCGCCACCTAGTGGTTAACCCCTTTACTGCCAGTGTCATTTTTACAGTAATCCGTGCTTTTTTATAGTACTGTTCGCTGTAAAAATGACAATGGTCCCAAAAATGTGTCAAAAGTGTCCGATGTGTCCGCCATAAAGTCGCAGTCACAATAAAAATCGCTGATTGCCGCCATTACTAGTAAAAAAAAAAAAAAGTATTAATAAAAATGCCATAAAACTACCCCCTATTTTGTAGACGCTATAACTTTTGCAAAAACCAATCAATAAACGCTTATTGCGATTTTTATTTTTTACCAAAAATATGTAGAAGAATACGTATCAGCCTAAACTGAGGAAAAAATAAATTATATATTTTTTGGGGATATTTATTATAGCAAAAATGAAAAAATATTGAATTTTTTTCAAAATTGTCGTTGTATTTTTGTTTATAACGCAAGAATAAAAACCGCAGAGGTGATCAAATACCACCAAAAGAAAGCTCTATTTGTGGGGGAAAAAAGGACATCAATTTTGTTTGGAAACCACTTCGCATGACCGCTCAATTGTCAGTTAAAGCGACGCAGTGCCGAATCGCAAAAAGTGGCTTTGTCAGGATCACCTGTGGCCAGGTGACAGATGCACACCGTAGGGGGACAGGAGTGCACCGCGAGGTAGTGAACCCTATGGCTGGCTTCTGCGGATAGGAAACTGGGTGGTTGTGGAAAGCGGGACCAGAGGAGCACAACCGGGATCCAAACGGAAGCTAGAGCCAAGATTCCCCAGGGCGCGGAGTCTAAGACCCAGCTGGTCTTCTCCAGGGCCTCTAGTGGTGAGGATGTTAGCTGCAGGCTGGGACCAGGTCGCGGCCCCTGGAGTTTCCTAGCTCACGCCCCGTAGGATAAGGGGAAAAGAGGGGAAGCAGCAGCACACGATAAGAGAGAACCGAATAACAAGCTGAAGGTCAGGGGCCACAAGCAGACAAGGATAACGAAGAACGAGCCGAAGGTCAAGGGTCACGAGCAGACAGGGATAGTCGGGGACAAGCCAATAACGTAACAGAGAGACAGACGTAGCACACGGCAGGCAGGAACCCAAACACACAATGCCTAACAAACACGTTGATCAGCAAAGCAGGCTTGCAGTGCACAGGTTAATATAGTGTTCAGTGATAGGGCCTGGGGTGGAGTCAGGCTGGGAGGAGATTATAAAGGAAGCCAGGTGAAGGAGGTCTGGTCTCTAGATGAACACATGAGGAGGAAGGTAAGATGGCAGACAGACATTAATGCATATCCATGACAGGCTTGGTCTTTGACCAGCAAAATGGTCTGGGCTGAAGCGGTTAATCAGTACAGTTGTCATCTGAAAATGCAAGAGAAATACACTACAACACATGACATCACTATTTTTGTTTTTTATTCTGTCGTACGAGAAGTTTCGTCACTTTAGTAACCTCCCCATTTTCGATATGCGACAAGCATGCAAAAAAAAAAAAAAAACTGACGATCTGTTATCCAATTTCCGGATCGTGTGTACGGGTCATTACACTAAAATCCTTACATCTATAGACATCCACGATTTAACACTAACCTATCTAGCACTGTAAAGAAGAAATTGGTATACATACCTTTCTTTAAGCCGATCTGGTCCAGTCTCCAGCGGCGGAAGCTCTGCAGAGGACACAGCCGACAACAGCCGTAAAATGAACGGGGAGTGACGTTACCCATAGAGTTACTATGGGGCTTCAGTTGTCGACTGCCTCCTCTGCACCCGCCTCCACAGCGAAGCCGCAGCTGACAGCTCAGTGCGGGATCGGGTTTGATCAGCTTCAGAAAAGGTATGTATACTGATTTCTTCTTTACAGGGTTAGATAGATTAGGGTTAGATCGTGGATGTCTGTAGATGCAGGGATTTTAGTGTTAGGGTGGACTTCTACTTTAAATCTGCTCCCACCCACCTTCTAAAACCTGTTCTATCTACCCTGTGAAAGTACGCTGTATATACTTACCTGTTCATGAGAGTTATCCAGGCCAATCACATGATCGGCTGTCAGCGGCAGCTTCAGTGAGGAGGAGGGACAGCTGACAAAGGATGCCATGTAGAAAGTCTATGGGTGACTTCAGCGCCCAGGCACTGCAGCCATTGTCGGCGATCTCTCCTCTTCACTGAAGCTGGCCGTTGGAGAGATCATGTGACTGGACCAGATCGTGCTCAGAATAGGTAAGTATAGACATCTTCCTTCCACAGGGGTGATAGAATGGGGTTTAGAGTGTGGGGTCAGGTTTAAGCTTAATGCCATGGTAACATTTTAAAGCGTTGTTTCCCAACCCTTTTTTTTTTAATCAAGGCACCCTTTAGAATTATGCACAATCTCGAGGCACTCCATTCTAAAAAACAAAACAAAGAGTTTTACATACCGCAGCACCATCCACACATGTAGGGCACCCAACATGACTTATTCTTCCAAAGCAAATACAGGCAAAAATAAAAGATCTCTTCAAAACACCAACACTCCAACTAAAACAAGTTTAAAGTGGATGTAAACCCGATTCATGAAATTTGACCTAGGCACATATACATTACCTGTTGTGTTTTCTTATCTCTCTCCAAAGACCTAAGTCCCATGTCTTTCTACTGTTTCGTTTCTCTGTTCTCCGAGATGGAAGATAAAACCAGCCTGAAATGTGTGTCGTGGTGTTGGGGAGGGGAAGGTGCTATAAATAGAATAGCAGAGAGCTTGTCACAGCACAGCTCTAAAAGTATCTTTACTCTTCTGCCCATGTGGAGGAGGGGGGGTGCCTTTCCTCCAATGAGCTGTCACATAGCGTGTGTCCAGACTGCACACCTACACCTGAATGAGGAGGTAAAAATTCTAAGAATATATTAAGCTGAAGACAGCAGATATACATGTAAAACCTATGTAGGGAGGTTTGTTTCATCCCTGCGTATCATCTGAGGCTGTTCACTTCACTGGGTATAGGAGAAGGTTTACATCCACTTTAATCAAGTGTGGGTGAACTGTGGCTAATTCGCATTCACCTCTATGTATTCCTAGGGTGCCATGGTGCCTTCATTACGCTGCTGGCTGGCAAAAAGTTGGGGCCCCTCGTGGCTCTAGCGTGAGTAGGAAACCAAGGTTCAAACCCAGTACATAAATGGAGTTGTGTTTAATGTGTGGCTAAAAAAGCTTTGGATAGTGTGTGGAAGAGTTTGCGGCTCTTTTGTTTTCTTTCTGTGTGCCCACCAGAGAAATTACCCCCCATATTTATAATTGCTTCCATTGTCTCCAAGACCAACATTTTTGGTTTATAACTGGAACAGAAATGGAGGAGAAATATTCCAATGGATTCATGTGCTGTGGTGACAACTGTGTAAGGTTTCATGTACACGGGATGTTTTAAAACCTCTCCTGAACGTTTTAACTTGACGGTTAGTAACCGACGTTTAAAAACGTCTGTTGTGCTGCCGCGTTAACATGCCGCGTTTGCTTTTTAGAAGCTTTTTTTGCATTGCAAATAGTCAAAAATATATCTCCATTAAAAACTGCTATAAACAAAATGCGACTTACTGCGTTTACAAGCTGTTACAGGCATTTGGCGTTTCAAATGCCTCTGAACATCCATCCTGAGCGCATTTTTTTTGCTTTCCAAAAAATGCTTCTAAACTTAACTGCCTAGAAACAACTATGAATGACCCTGTGTACATGTACTGATAACATAGATGCCTGTTCAGGGGCAGCTGAAAAAAAACGCCCAACTGCTCCTAAACGTCCGTTTACCAGCAGTAGTGTACATGAGGCGGGAGGCGGGGGATTTCCCCTCATTTTTGAAAAGATTTCGTCCTTCATTCCTGTTCTGTCTATGAGGCATGAAAAGAAGGAAAACCCTATTCCAAAATTAAGAAAAAAAAAAAAAGGCTGAAGGTTTTGAATGCATGAAGGAAAAATTAACTTCTGTGTGCTCCTTACCTGAGCTCCCTCCAATCCAGCGGTGTTCATGATAACCTCGGATGTTACGAGACATTCCCTCATTGGCTGAGACAGCTGTGGGAGCCCATTGGTGCCCACTGCTGTCAATCATAGCCAGTAAGCCACGGCTCTGTGTCTTATGGATGCAGCAGATCGGGAGCGAGCATGCAGAGGTGCTCTTGGGGCACTGCTTGAGGGGGAGGAGCCAGGAGTGATGTCAGGGGACCCGAAAAGAAGACGATCGGAGCTGAGTCGAAAAGAAGAGGATAGGAGCTGCTCTGTGCAAAACCACTGCACAGAGCATGCAAGTATAACATGTTTGTTATTTTTAAAAAAAAAAGAGGAAAAGAAGCTTTAATACCACTTTAAGACAGCCGTACAGGGTGAAAGTAATAGCCTGTGTGTGTCCTAGAAGACAGCCGGCCATTTACAAAGTGCCGCGCGACTTGCGCATGCGCAGTAGGAAACGGCAGTGAAGCCGCAAGGCTCCGCTGCCTGTTTCCCTTAGTTCGAATGGTGGCGCCGGGACCCGATCCGATGGACGGATCAGCCTCGGGCGGCCAACATCACGGGCTCCCTGGACAGGTAAGTGTCCTTATTAAAAGTCAGCAGCTACAGTGTTTCAGCTGGAACACTGCTTTAACATCAAAACTCCTCAGGATCAGGTCTCATAGCAGAAAGGTGGTACTTTTAAGGCTGGTTTTGGTGATAATACAAATTATTATAACAGCACATGCAAGTTTTGGGTTTGTTTTGCCATATGGCTGGTTAGTAGGCTAAATGGTGTAGTTTGTAAGTTCCCTTATCTGTCTGTTAGGACAGTGGTCATTAACCCTGTCCTCAGGGCCCACTAACAGGCCAGGTTTTATGTATTGCCCTGGGGAGATGCAGACTAGAATACTGCAATCACTGAGCAGCAAATTAGATCACATGTGATGTATTTCAGTTATCTTGCAAACCTTGCCTGTTAGTGGGCCTTGCAGACAGGGTTGATGACCACTGTGTTAGGAGACAGCTGTAGCTTATAGCATTAGGTAGTCCGTTTATATTAAGTGGAACTGATTGCAGTTTGGGCTATTTGGCTAGTCTTATTAGGATGCCCCCCCCCCCCTGAGGCTCCATTTTTGGAAATGTTTCAAGCATGTATTTGGTGGAAACCTCAGGGTAGGGTATGATGGAAGACCCAGAATGAAGGTTTTGTATCTCCCAGTTGACCTGGGAATGCCTTGGGTTGATTCATAAGAACTTAAGTCCTTGGCGCTAGCCAAAAGAAAGTCTAGATTAACCTGTTCAGTCTGCTGCTACTGTGTATTGAAACAAATGCTCATCATGTGGAGTGAACGTTTGCAATACTAATATCTGTCTTGTTACTCTATTTGCAGGTATGGCCTCACAAGTTTTGGTATACCCACCATATGTTTATCAAACTCAGTCAAGTGCCTTTTGTAGTGTGAAGAAACTGAAAGTTGAACCAAGCAGTTGTGTGTACAGCAAGAGGAGCTATCCACGCACCAACCTGAATGCTAGAAACCTTGGATTTGCACATCCAAACAACAAGAGTAGGGCTCCTTTGCAGACAAAAAATCAATTCAACAGACCTTGCCAGCAGACTGCGGCTTCCCAGACCAGCACAGTCGCATTAAAAACCAACGCAGGTGCTCCAGGGGACCCAGCAGCGCGGGCGCAGCCAGATCCGAAAGAGACACCCATAGTTGGATCACCGGATTGTGCTTCAGATTTGCTGGACACACATCAGCGATGTGGATTGAAGCGTAAGAGTGAAGATTTGGAAAACCAAGGTGGCACCATGCAAATTGTTGAGGAGTTGTCCGTGCTGCCTGCTATGCTGCCAGGCAATGCAGCAAACCCAGTAACCGTTGTGGCAACCACAGGAGCGTCTAAACCGAACGGAGCTAACGTGGATGGGGACTATCAGTTGGTACAGCATGAGGTGTTGTGCTCAGTTAAAAATACTTATGAAGTACTTGATTTTTTGGGTAGGGGAACCTTTGGACAGGTAGTCAAGTGCTGGAAAAGGGGTACAAATGAAGTTGTGGCGGTCAAGATTTTAAAAAACCATCCTTCTTATGCACGCCAAGGGCAGATAGAGGTGGGCATCCTTGCCAGGCTGAGCAACGAGAACGCGGATGAGTTTAACTTTGTGCGTGCGTACGAGTGTTTCCAGCATCGGAACCACACCTGCTTGGTTTTTGAGATGTTGGAACAGAACTTATATGACTTCCTAAAGCAAAACAAATTCAGCCCCCTGCCCTTGAAAGTTATACGAGCCATCCTACAGCAGGTGGCTACTGCACTGAAAAAGCTGAAAAGTCTTGGTTTAATTCACGCTGACCTCAAACCCGAAAACATCATGCTGGTGGATCCTGTAAGACAGCCGTACAGGGTGAAAGTAATAGACTTTGGCTCTGCTAGCCATATATCAAAGACTGTTTGCTCAACGTATTTGCAGTCTCGCTACTACAGGTAAGAATTGCCCATGTAATTTCTAGTTTACTCTGTACATACTTTAACGTCAGTTACTGACTCATTTTCCTTGCGGGATGATCATTTTTGATCTTTTATTTTTATAATTTTTGGCTTTTTTATCTTGGAATTGGAAATTTTGACATTTGTTTATTATAGACTGAATGTGTTTGGGCTCAGGAACTCAATAAGTTGACATTTAAAACCTATGGTTTATCAGAGCTACATCAAAGCCAGTGGGGCGTTTTTGTAATGACTGCTTTGCTGTACATTTTTCTAAGTCTAGCCCTACAATATATTTTTATTGCAGTCTCGTGTTTATGCTCAAATATGTAGTTATAAGGTGTAGTCCACCAAGAGGCTCTGCGTTCGCATTCTTGCACTTGCTCCTGTCTGCTTGTGCAGCCACTTCTATGGGCTGCTTACACATAGCTTGGAGGTGGATGCACACGTATCTGCTAGCGGCTCTGATCGGTCATGATAGCCATGACTAAGCACTCGAAGTGTGAAACGCGTAGGCTGCACATCCCTGTATTTTTCTGCTGTGACTTTTATTCTCCTTCTTTTTACAATAAAGACAACCATTTTACGTTTTTTTTTTGGAGTGCGGCTGTCCATCAATTTTCTTTACCATTTTGCCTTGTGCATTGCCGGCACCCGTGATTTCCTGGGAGGACACTGATTGTGGAAGCATATCCACCTGGAGCGGTAATTCCCTTTCCCCAGAGGTTGAAACTAATCTGCCATTTGAATGAGCCCTAAAGCCGGCCATAGATGGCACAATTTTCTTTCCTTCAACCACGGTTTGCAGGAAAGAAAATCACTAGATTCCCCCATCAACATTGACCATGTTGATAGAGGAATACCTCCCATGAAGCTTTTGTATTCTCCCGGTGGGGGGAGCCGTCCCTTCCAGGAGAGCAAACAGCTGCTAGTAATAATCGCATGAAATATCCAACAGGCTGGTTGTACTCAAGTTGATCGATCAACTTGGGTGCAATCTGCTTGCTTATACGTGGTTCAAATCTTGGCCGGTTCCTGACGAACTGTGTACTATACTGGCCCCCCAGGCTATGTTCTTTTATCAGCAAAGTGCTTTCGTTTTATTTTGGGAAATAGATAGGTATGTCCCTGATTAGATCTATTGATGTAGTGTTTTTTTCACCCATTTGTGCTTGATGTGTCAGTTCCAGGGTGTCTTCTGTAACAACTATGGTTTACACAGAGAGGAAGTCTTGATTTTCAGCTTATCATAAGACTGCTGGAAGCGTGGAGTGATTTCCTGAATTCCCAGCATTGCAGCAACTAGGAGTCACCGTTGTGTAAATCCTTAAAGAGCTGTATTGGTGTCATTTCTATAGAGGGGGAAAAAGTCCTGTTTGTGTCACACAAAGCGTTTTGTCCCTTATGTGTTCCAGATGCTACCAAAAAATGTTTCCTTTTTAAAGTACACGTTCAGATGAAAAATACAGAGTCTATAGCTGCTACCTAAGTGGTCCACTCACCTCTCTCTAATAGTGCCAGCCTCCCCCTCGCAGTGTGTACATCTAGGCTCTGAATGGGCAGTAACTTCCAAGACTTTAAGGCTTTTAGACTCCATTTTAGGCTTTTAGACTCCAAGACTTTAAAGCCTCATACACCCGATCGGATTATCCGACGGGAATTGTGTGAGGACAGGCTGTTGTCGGAAAATCCGACTGTTTGTATGCTCCATCAGACAATTGTTGTCGGATTTTTCGCAGACAAATGTTGGATAGCATGCGTTTAAAATTGTCTGCCAACAATTGTGTGCTGTCGGATTTTCCGAGTAATGTGTACACAATCCGTCGGACAAAACTCCAAAGTACAAACACGCATGCTCAGAAGCAATGCTCACCATAACACAACATTAGCAGAAGTTGCCCAAAGGGTGGCGCTAAAGAGCTGAAAAAAAACATGTATTTTCGTGTTTGTTGGCTGACAATTCTTTGCCGTTTTGTATGCAATACAAGTTCCTGGCCAAACACCCTTTGGACAAAAGTCAGATGAAAATCCGATCGTGTGCATGAGGCTTAAAGTGGTTGTAAAGGTTTAATTTTTTTTTTTAAATAACAAACATGTCATACTTACCTCTACTGTGCAGTTTGTTTTGCACAGAGTGGCCCCGAGCCTCCTGTTCTGGGGGCTGTCTTGCCTCCTCCCCGCAATAGGTAACCCCCTCTGGGAAGCTCTCTCGAGGGGGTTACCTTGCGGGCACACTCCCGGTCATACACGTCCATAGACACAGAGTCTATGACTCGGTCCCGCCCCCTGGCGGCCACATCATTTGGATTTGATTGACAACAGCGGGAGCCAATGGCTGCGCTGCTATCAATCTATCCAATCAACGCTGAGAAGCAGTGGAGAAGAGGACGCCGTGGACGCGCACAGCAGGTGAATGGGCTCAGCTAAGTAAAACGGGGGGGCTGGGGGGCCCGTGACAGCCAGGTGTTTTTTCACCTTAATGCATAGGTTGCATTAAGGCAGTGGTTCTCAACCTGGGGGTCGGGACCCCCTCGGGGGTCGAATGAAAATTTGCCAGGGGTCACCAAATCCTGGGCTGTTCCTGAAGCCTGCACCGCTCTCCCAGCCTTTTCGCAGCTGCCCAGCTGGGCTGTTCCTGGAGCCCGCGGCTGCCCACTCAGCCTCTTCGCAGCTGCCCATTCAGTTCACATGATGGCTGGGGGGCAGAGACTAGATGTCAGCTGACTGGTGAGGAATGTGAAGAGGGAGGGGCTGGAGGAGACCCCATCTCCTGATTTCGGCATAGGTGTCAGTGTTACGAGACACCACATAGTGAAGCCGGAGGCACAGTGAGTAACACTACCTGTGATTATAGTTGCAATTAAAAGTCCCCACTACAGTTCTCGGATCAGCAGATGACCTTGATCAGAGCACCCAAGTTGGCTGATCAAAACTCCCCCCAGCACTGACACTGATCCCAACTCCCCACCAAGGAGCAAGAGAAGGAATAAACCATTGAGAATACATGGGAGGGGAACAAAGAAAAAGGGATAGAAAAATAAGAGAAAGAACAAGAAAGATGGCTAGGGAGAGGGATGGGGGGGGGGGGGGAAGAAATTAGGATAGAGAGATAAAAGGGAAAGAAAGGAGAACCAAGAGAAAGAGTGGTACATCCTAAAATGTACCCTAAGGCAGTGGTCATCAACCCTGTCCTCAGGGCCTGCTAACAGGCCAGATTGTATGTATTACCTTGGGGAGATGCAGACTAGAATACTGCAATCCCTGAGCAGCAAATGATATCACCTGTGATGTATTTCAGTTATCTTGCAAACCTGGCCTGTTAGTGGGTCCTGAGCACAGGGTTGATGACCACTGCCCTAAGGGTTTTTTAATACTTTGAGTTGAAGGGACTCGGGGAGCGCTAAATGTCCATGGGTTAAAGGTGCAAATTACTTGTCTTGCCTTGGGTGCTGACAACTCACACTAAAATAATTTTACTGTTAGGGGTTCCTATAACTTGGGAAATTTTATCAAGGGGTCACGGCACTGGAGAGGTTGAGAACCACTGCATTAAGGTGAAAAAACACAAACCTTTACAACCCCTTTAAGACTTTTAGACTTTAAGGCTGGGTTCACACTGCAGCACGCCTTGGCTGACAGGAGTCTGGTGCGTCCCAATTTACCGTTTCAGGTCCGAATTCAGCCCAAATTTTTGGCTGAATTTGGAGCTGAAACGGACCAAAAGACGCACAGGGCTCCTGTGCAATTCACACCAGAGCCGCTGAGATGTGTGAACCGGCTCCATAGAGAGTTGGCACAATCTCCTGCTATGCGAAATGGATGCCGGGAAACCCTCATCAAATTTGCAATAGTGTGAACTAGGGCTGCAACTAACGATTATTGTTTCGATTAATCGGTTAATAACCTTTAAAAAAAAAAGGGTAATTTTTGCTGCGATTTTGCATTTTTTAATAATTTGTTTTGGCCAATTTGTTGTTGGGCAGATTAAAAAACACAAATTGCCACAAAAACGCATTATTACATGCTTTTCTGCAGCTTCTCCATTGAAGTGTATTGAACAAAAAAAAATCAAAATAGCACCGTTTTGCATTAACCACCTCGCGCCCGCCGTACGAGAATATACGGCCGCAAGGTGGTTGTCAAATGCCGGGAGGCCGTTATTATACGGCCTCCGCTATTTGGCCACTGGGGGGCGCGCGAGCGCCGGCGCGCGCACGTGCCCGGCGCGTCACTGCAATGCCGATGCGCGTGCCTGGCGGCCGCGATGTCCGCCAGGCACCCGCGATCGGCGGTTACAGAGACAAGGACATGGATCTCTGTGTGTAAACACAGAGATCCATGTCCTGTCAGGGAGAGGAGACCGATGCTGTGTCCCTTGTACATAGGGACACAGATCGGTCCCCTCCCCCAGTCAGTCCCCTCCCCCACAGTAACAATCACTCCAGGGAACACATTTAACCCCTTCCCCGGCCCCTAGTGTTAACCCCTTCCCTGCCAGTCACATTTATACAGTAATCAGTGCATATTTATAGCACTGTTCGCTGTATAGATGTGAGTGGTCCCAAATTAGTGTCAAAAGTGTCCGATGTGTCCGCCATAATGTCGCAGTCACAAAAAAAATCACTGATCGCCGCCATTACTAATAAAAAAAATATATATATAAAAATGCCATAAAACTATCCCCTATTTTGTAAACGCTATAACTTTTGCGCAAACCAATCAATAAACGCTGATTGCAATTTTTTTTTACCAAAAATATGAAGAATACGTATCGGCCTAAACTGAGGAAAAAAAATATAAAAAAAAAAAAAAAATTGGGATATTTATTATAGCAAAAATCAAAAAATATTGCTTTTTTTCAAAATTGTCGCTCTATTTTTGTTTATAGCGCAAAAAATAAAAACCGCTGAGGTGATCAAATACCACCAAAAGAAAGCTCTATTTGTGCGAAAAAAAGGACGTCACTTTTGTTTGGGAGCCACGTCGCACGACCGCGCAATTGTCATTCAAAGCGTGACAGTGCTGAAAGCTGAAATTTCGCCTGGGCAGGAAGGGGGTATATGTGCCCAGTAAGGAAGGGGTTAAAAAAAAGTCCTTGCCTTTTCCAAATACGCAGCAGCTGAAAAAAATCATGGATGTGAACGTGTCCCATAGGAAACCATGTAAATGAACTGTAGTGTGTTTCTGCAAAAAACAGAGGTGTGACCCAGGCCTGAGATGTTTAGTAACATAATGGGGTTAAAAAAAAACTAAAATTAGTACCAAAAGAGCAAATAATCGCTACTGTAAGGGGTTAATTTTTTACTGTGGGACTGTGAAAGTAATATTTACAGTAGCGATTTGCTCTTTTTGTACTATAAAGGGCTAATTTTAGTTTTTTTATTTAACCCCATTATGTTACTGGCCGATTAATCGATTATGAAAATAGTAATCGATTAATTTCATAATCGATTAGTTGTCGATTAATTGATTAGTTGTTTCGGCCCTAGTGTGAACCCAGCCTAATGGACTGTACCTGTATGGTCTAATTCAAGTCTTTGGGAGGTTAATACACAACTATGGACAGCAGAGAGAATCTACTTAACTGGAGTGTTTGAGTGTAAACCAGAGCTGTTGGAGGGAGGTAGATGGGCACATGGGTGGGGAATTAAAATTTTGAGTTCATTAAGGGGATAGGAAATGATTGCGGAGGGCTTTATCTAAGCCCAAACCTTGACATTCAGATAATGCTTAGCCCTGTTTGATGGAGCTTATTTTGGATCTGATTGTGTTGTGTGGCAGAGGTCTGCAGTACTGTCTGCACAACATTGCAAGTCAGATAAAGAAGCTCCCATTTAACTAATCAGTTGGTATATTTAGCTGCTTGCCTAGAGATGAGCTTTTAACTCAAGTGAATCATGGTTGTAAACTGCTGAGAAATGAGAGAGATAATTTCCATAAATAACCAATTCTGTAATCCATTGCTGGAAATAACAAATTCTGCCTCCCTGTATCATGGCTTATGCTTCCTATCCAAGGCTTAGTCACACTCACATTTCAGTGTTTGAGTAATTTATTACTAGGACCATGACACACCATAATCTTCATAGGGTCTTCTTGAAAACGGCCATGTTTCTAAATCAGTAGGGTGATGTGTGTAGTCTTCTGCAGCTCTTCTGGTTTACAATACCTAAAAATGGGCCCCAACTAAATAAACATTGAATTTGCTTTACCTGCCATAATATTTGTACTTCTGCTTCACCACTATTGTGGTTCACACTCCCCTGCTCCTCGCTGTGTAAGTTGGCATGTCTCGATGTTATCATGTGCTGTGGATTTTAAATGAGCATCACCGCAGTGGTACTTGCCTCCTTCTGTAAACTTGCATAGGCCCCTAGTGCCTTATTTATATCTAGGGTACCAATAAAAAGGACCTTTTACTTCCCTGATGCCACCCCCCTCCCCCTGATGTTTCTGGCTTGTGGGCAGTCCCTCAGCCTCCTCTATTACAATGCAGGGTTATTAGCCTTGCATTGTACTGGATGACGTCAGAGTTCCTGTGATCGCTAGAGCACATTAGAGAAGAGGCTGCGGTAGCTAGTCTTTTATAAATTAGAGGTAGCCGGCAGGAGTGAGGAAAAAGGGGTAGTAAAACCAACTAGACATTTTCTTAAAAATGCTGCCTCCCCCCTCCTCCTTCCTATGTGTAAATACATATTTTAATCCACTCTGGTTTGGTCACTTAAAGGGGTTGTAAGGGTTCGTTTTTTATTTTCTAAATAGGTTCCTTTAAGCTATTGCATTGTTGGTTCACTTACCTTTTCCTTCGATTTCCCTTCTAAATGTCTTTTTTCTTTGTCTGAATTTCTCACTTCCTGTTCCTCCTCAGTAAGCTGTTCTGGCTGACTAAACACGGCTCGGATGATGGTGTGAAGTTTACTGAGGAGAAACAGGAAGTGAGAAATTCAGACAAAGAAAAAAAACATTTAGAAGGGAAATCGAAGGAAAAAGTAAGTGAACCAACAATGCACTAGCTTAAAGGAACCTATTTAGAAAATAAAAAAACAAACTTTTACAACCCCTTTAGACCAGCAGCTTGGGCTTCCCAATGTTGGAGAGTGCTTGACAATGGCTCCGGGTTTCCAGATCTATGAAGTCATCCGCCAGCTTTCATTGCCCCTCTATTATTGCTCCCCTCCTCTCCCCTGCAGCAGCTGACACAGGAGCCAGAGCTTCTGGATCGCTGTGCGTTAAAGGATAAGTATATTTGTAGGTAAATGGCTTAAAGCCTTTATGTGTAAAGAAAAAAATACAAAGGCATTCACTTAAAGCAATATTAAACCCAAAAGCAACATTTATTGTATTGCAGCTTACTAATTCTTAGATGTGATGGCTGAATTTGTTTTTTTCTTTAGCCTTTTTTTTCTTTTCACCTGGTGGTCTGGCCAGTAAGTGTTGTTTTTCAAAAGAACAAGCTACCCTTTAGGGGTAGCAGTTAGAGTGCTCTTACAAACTTTTTGCCACTGACTGGGGTGTGTACATTGATCATCTTTTATTTCTGTAAAACCTTTATAACAAAAGTAAAAAAAACGTATCTGCTTATAAAGTGTTAGCTGGAGTTCAGCCTGAATTTTTTAGTGTTTCTAAATCTGCCAGTGTATTTAACACTCTCCCCCCCAGACTGACATTGTTGATATCCAAAGGTGCCCCCTGTGTTCCTTCATCCAGAGTGGAGACGCTCTTGAATACAGGAGGTGTGTTACTGGCCAGATCACCAGGTGAACTCGGGGAATAAAGAAAACGAATGCAGCCACCACATCTAATGATTGGTATGCTGCAATATATTACATGTTTGGTTTTGGGTTTAGTGTTACTAAACCCAGTAATATATGAAAATAGTTAATCAAATAGAAAACTATCTTTAGATAGATTTTTACTCCAAAAGCATTTTATTAAAATAAATTTACTATAAATCCCCAAAAAATCTACATAAAAAAATCATTGATTTTTATCCACTCTGATTTGCCCACGTCGACCATTAGAAAATTGAGCAAACAATTGGAAAACTTGTGTCATGCATTCCTCCATGACATCACACCTACACACTTCCAGCACATACCTGTCAGTTCTCCCCTTGTGGTGGTGGAGAGTCATAGCTGCACACACATTCAATTATGTAACCAAAGACCAGCACAGTTCACAGTACGTTTCTGAGCACATGGCTTCCTATGACCTATTTACACATGATAATATTTTAAGAATTCAGTGGAATGGCAAATCCTGTTTGGCTCTTATGACTGTGTTTGTTTGTTTTTTTGTTTTTTTCTGTTCAGAATACATTTCAGGATTTAGGCACTTAGTCATTTTTAACAGTTTAGGTAGTACCTAGCGTTAAGTAGCTTTTTCTTATCGTACATGGAAGAACATATTTTTATTTTTATTTCTTCTGGAGTCCTAAAACTGTCTGTCTACTCCTGGGCAACCTATAGGAACCAAATCAAATTTTTGTTCTTCGTTTCTAGTGTAGGTTAGGAAATAAAAGTGGGAATCTGGTTGCTGTGGATTGACAAAACACTTCTTAATGCAGGTACATGAGAATACATGATGGCTTTAGCTATGATGTGGAACCGATAATTGTTTTCCCTAGTAGAGAAAATTGCTTTAGCATTTACAAGACACAGTAATGTCCGATTTAACTTTATCCGAATAAACGTGAAAACAGCATGTTTTTGACATTATCCATGACTCACAGAAATCTGCATAGCTCTAAAAGGCAACAATTTACAAGATTTAAAGCTTTATATATTCAGAGGAGAGCTATGGATGACAGAGGAATGTAAACTGACCACGGTGTCAGGGCTCAGCAGCCCTGATATATCGTGGTCAGTTTACAAAGGGGATGGGAGAACCAGGCAGAATCAGCCAGGGATTTTAGCTGATAAAGTGGGCCAAATGACACAACACAAGCACTGTGGTGTTATTTATGCTTTAGAGTGCTTTCACACTCGCAGCGCCCGGGCGTCAGCGGTAAAACGCTGCTATTTTTTGCGGCGCTTTACCGTTGTTTTTGCAGTACTTTTCAGCCGCTAGCGGGGCGATTTTAACCCCTGCTAGCGGCCGGAAAAGGGTAAAAGCGCTGCTCCAGCAGCGCTTTGCCGGTGGTTTGGCAGCCCTGCCCATTGATTTCAATGGGCAGGGGCGCTCCTAATGCGCTGCAAAGAAGCTGCTGGCAGGACTTTTTCTGACGCCCTGCCAGCACACCGCTCCAGTGGAAGTCCCCTCCCGCTGCTTGTTATAACTGCCGAGCAGCTGCTAAGCTGCATCATTTGTTAATACAATAACGTCGACCGTCCGCTCTAAAGAACGGTAACGGGGTGCATGCATCACCCAGGTAAAACCCCTTGACGCAATATCGGTAATATCGGTCAGTTTTTTTTATAGATACGTCTAAAAAAGTGAATATCGGCCGCACCAATAATCGGTCTCACTGATAATCGGCCGATCCCTAAATCTATGTCAGATCGGGAGAGAGAGAGGGGGTGGGGCCGAACCACAGCTCTGTGTCTGAATGGACATACGGAGCTGTGACTCGGGTGCCCCCATAGCAAGCTGCTTGCTCTTGGGGCACTCGACAGGAGGGAGAGCCAGAAGTGCCAAAGAGGGACCCAAGAAGAGGAGGATCCAGACTGTTCTGTGCAAAACCACTTCACAGAGCAGGTAAGTGTAACATGTTTGTTATTCCTAAAGAAAAACCCAAAAAGTCTTTAGTATCACTTTAAGTGGTTTGTCGACTTGCAACTTTTATTGTGTAATCATGCAACCCAAAGTCACCGTATAAAGGTTTCTATATATGGCATATGCACGTCTTCTGGAAAAAAAAAAAAGCTTGAGCGATATAGGTAGGTACACTGCCATTGTTAACCTGAACTAATGCCATTCTTTTGGCTGTTTTGCTGACCGTTTATTACACTGACTTAGAACAAGTATGCAGGTAATACAATCCTAGTCAGGCCTCCTGCACACAAGTATTTCAGGCCATATGACATAAAATGTGGGTGTTCTTGGCAGGTTCATAAGGTTTTATTTTATTAAAAGCTTTAGATTTTAAAGATATCAAAAATGACTCGAAATTACATTAACATGTTGCATCTTAATGAGATTTTAGTGATTTGGTTTGAAGCTTGTGTATGAGATTTTAGTGATCAGATTTACATCTACTTTAAAGTGGAATGTTACCTGGGAGATATTTTGATATCCCTCGCTCCTCTTGGGTGCCGCCATCTTTCATTATATTCAATTAAAAAGCAGGTTATGGGTGGGACTTTTGAGGCACAACATACTATAATTAAAATATTTCAAAACGTTTATTCATATACATTAAAAAATCATTCATTGTATGGTCATTTTTGAATGCATGTGAATAAACTTTTCGATATACTTTAATTGTAGTATGTTGTGCCTCAAAAGTCCCTCCCATAATTAGTTTTTTGAAAGGATATTGTACGGATAGGGATGTGGCACAGTGTGCTATGATTTAGCTTGGATTTTAATATATTCAGCGTACAGAGATGTTTAGCAGGTCTCTGCCAGGTCATTGGTATAAAAGGTAACCCCATTCTGGGATTGATGTCTGTTCCTCTTCAATCTTCCCTCCAACCCCCGCTCTATGTGATCACTGGAGCGGAAAAAAATCGAAATGCCTGTTTTGTACTTGCCTTAACCCGTGGTCACATGATCCTGCAGCCCCAAGTCTTCTCTTCTGTTTACCTCCTGCTTAGGGCCCATCTTGAGGTGTCCACATCACTGCCTGTGTGACACTTCCTATTGGATGGCCGCCGGTGGGGTTCTCTCAGAATCTCAGGACAGAAAAGAGGACATAACAGGGGGACAGTAGGGGTATCATTGCCATTACAGCACTTGATTAGTGGTGCCCTGCGCTGAACCTGGATGGGTTACTTAGCTGAACATTACTGGCTGTACCAAGTAATTGGGGCAAAAAGACATACAGTGGGGGGAGTACATTTTATCCCAGAATGGCGATTTTGGATTGAGGGGGGAGGAACGAGGAAGGTTAAAGATGTGTGTTTATGGGTGACTATCTGCTTTAACTTTGTCTCTAGTTTAGTTTTAACATTTTCTAAAACAAAATTATCATATGCTAGATTTTTTTTAATACGATCTAATAAAAATAAAGAAAAGATAAAGTTCACTTATTCTGTGGTTGCTGGCTGTATCAGGGTTTTAGCTTCAGCCTTGCATGGACAAATGTTATTCTATCACTTTGAACTACACATCACTGTAATGTAGCAGCTTTGCTTAAAATAGGCCCCTGAGCCTGGCCAAGGCATGTTGACTACTATAGATGGTGAGGCTGTCTGACTGTAGAGTTGAAAAAAGACAGAAGTACGTTACTAAGTGGGTTTGTTTGCTCAAGGTCAGCAGGATCTAAAGTGAGCAGTTCCAGTACTTGGGGGGGGGGGGGGGGGGGCCTGCTTTAGTGTGCAGTGTAAGTTTTTAGAATTATTGTGTAGATTTTATATGGTAAACAGGTTTATCATGGTCTGTCGGAGCGAGAACTCACAATTTTTTTATATGCTTTTCTGCTCAGCGTTGTTCTACAAGTAGGGTGTTTTTTTTTTGTTTGTTTTTTATAAATCAATCCTTTTTATTTTTTGTTAGAAAAAAAACGGGGGTAAATGCAAATGGGGGAAAAAAAAAAAAACAGTAAATTAAAGCGTTATGTACATGGTGGTATTTTTTTTTTTTTTGCTGTCACTTGATTCTGCTTAAAAAGTTGTCTGTACTGCATTTGAACTCATATGAACATACACTGCATACATGTCTGTATGAGCTGAGATGCACAAACTGCACATGCTCTGCTGCCACTTGAATAACTCATTAGGCTGGGTTCACACATGTCTGGCTGCGGTTTGCAGTCCGGTGCAGTTTTGTTCACTGGTTTAGGTGCAAATTTTTACTTGAATTTGCACCTAAACCGGGCCCAAAATCGCACAGGACCCTTTTTAGAAACAAACCGCGGCCACCCCGGACATCTGTCAACCAGCTCCATTGAAAGCTGGTCCGATTCACGTGTTATGTTAAAAACGCATCCAATTTGCGTATATGTGAACGGAGCCTAACCCAGCGGACATGTAAACAATGTGTATCAGATGGCTACACCTGCTGATTACACACTATTGTTTACATGTCAGACCTGATCAGCGGCAAATCGTACAGCCATGTGCATAAACCCTAAAGCCTTGTAGACAGGATGAGAAAATCAGACTAAATATACAGCTTTCGGAGTGATCGTAAGATAATCTGACCGTTGGTCTTCAGTTTTCGAGAGCCGATCACAATAATTCATGTGAAATTATCTGAAGGGATAAACACAAAAAAAATTCTCGTACGATACCAGAATGAGCGATTTTCGTTTAACCACTTACCCACATATAGTGATATGACGTCCGCAGATGGGATCTCCCATCCTGGGCGGGCGTCATATGACGTCCTCAGCTTCCCGGCTGCATAGGGGGCGCACCCGCCGCGTCAATCGGGAGCTGATGTGCGTGCCCGGCGGCCGCAATGTCTGCCGGGCACCTGCGATTGCTTGTCACAGAGCAGGAATATGGATCTGTGTGTGCAAAACACAGATCCACATCCTGTCTGGGGAGAGGAGAGACAGATCTTGTGTTCCTAGTATATAGGAACACCGATCGGTCTCCACCCCAAGTCAGTCCCACCCCCCCACAGTTATCACTCCCTAGGTAACACAGTTAACCCCTTGATCGCCCCCTAGCGTTAACTCCTTCCCTGCCAGTGACATTTATACAGCAATCGGTGCATTTTTATAGCTCTGATCGCTGTATAAGTGTAATTTTTCCCAAAATAGTGTCAAAAGTGTCCGATGCAATGTCTGTCACGATAAAAATTGCATATCACCGCCTAGTAAAAAAATAATAATAATAAAAATGCCATAAATCTTTCCCCTATTTTGTAGGCTCTATTTTTGCGCAAACCAATCAATATACGCTTATTGCGATTGTGTAGAAGAATACATATCGGCCTAAACTGTGAAAAATGTTGTTTTAAATAAAAAAAATGGGATGTTTATTATAGCAAAAAGTAAAAAAAAATGTTTTTCAAAATTGTTGCTCTTTTTGTTTATAGCGCAAAAAATAAATACCACAGAGGTGATCAAATATCACCAAAAGAAAACTCTATTTGTGGGGAGAAAAAAATGATAAAAATTTACTGTGTAGCATGACCGCGCAATTGTCATTTAAAAGGTTACTAGCGCTGAAAGCTGAAAATTTCCCTGGGCAGGAAGGGGGTGAAAATGCCCAGTATTGAAGTGGTTAAAGTGATTATAAAGTTCTTTTTTTTTTTGTTTTTTTTGTTTCAAAATAACAACCATGTTATCTTGCCTGCTCTGTGCAAAACTACTTCTTCTCGGGTCCCTCACCGGTGCTCCTGGCCCTTCCCTCCTGCTGAGTGCCCCCACAGCAAGCAACTTGCAATGGGGGCACCCGAGCCAAGCCGCAGATCCGTGTATCCATTCAGACAGGGAGCTGTGGCCCGGCCCGGCCCCACCCCCGCTCTTTTCATTGGCTCACTCAATTTGATTGATAGCAGAGGGAGACATTGGCACTTCCCTGCTGTCTCAGCCAATTTGGAGGGAGAGACCCGGACAGCGAAGTCTTTTGTGCAACATCGCTGGATCGGAGGGAGCTCAGGTAAGTATTTGGGGGGCTGCTGCACACAGAAGGCTTTTTATTTAAATTGCAAAGAATGCATTAAGATAAAAAACCTCCTGCCTTTACAATCACTTTAATCAGTACATTATTCGTCCGAAAAAACATCAAAAGATCAAGATCACGCATTCTCAGAAGCGAAAGAACACATTACAATGCAACACATTACATCAGTTCTGACATTGTATTCTGCCCTATGAGAATTTTCGTAACTTTAGTCACCTTTTGGTTTTCGATATGAGACATGAGACTAGCCTGAGAAAAAAATGGAAAATCATTTGTCTGATTTTTCTCATCATGTGTACAAGGCAGACACTACTCCAGGAAGAAGAAAAAAAATCCTCCATTCAAGCAGTTTTATTGGCTCTTGCCTTCTGTAAAATGTTTGCTGCTGGTCCTTGATTCTGTCAGCGTCCTTTACCCAGAAATATGAGACTCCCTTTTTCAGGGTTACTTCTTTAGGGAGTCTCGGCTCTGCCCACAGAAGCATGCTATCCTTTGTGTAATCTGAGTCGGCCTAGACTGGTTCCCATCCATTAAAAAACAGCATGGAATATAATTTTGTGTGAGATTCAGGTAATATCAATGGCTCTTTCTCTTCCCATTTCAGCCACAGTGCAATTGTACCATCAGCTTGATTTTAATTTGTTTCGAAATTTCAGATAGCATGTGAAGCATGATGGGAATGTGAACAATGAGTGTGCCGCCTTATGCTCTAAAAATTTAGCATTTCGTGTTGCCTAGCTGGTTTATAGATGCTTAGTTTTTTTTTTTTTTTTTTGTTCCTTTAATAATAACTTTAACCCATCTGAGGGTCACATTACCTCCAGGCAAACATTTTATTTAGTTTTGGATAGGGTGGGGGAGGGTTAGACCCTTTTTGTCAGGATTTTTATTGTTGTCAGTGTCTCTATTGGAGAGTAGGGATGAGCTCCGACGTGTTCACATTGAACACAAGCAGAGCCCGCCAGGATGTCAGCACTGCGCTGTGCTAATCACAGCCCGGGAGACATTTCCCGATCTCTGCAGCCGAGCATCGGGAAATGTCTCCCTGCCTGTCATTAGCGCGGTGCCGACATCCTGGTGGGCTCTGCACCTGTTCAATGCGAACACGCCGGAGCTCATCCCTATTGGAGAGTTTTCCTCTCAGGACAGGAAGTGAGGAAGAATCTCTCCAAAGGGGACAACAAACAAAACCAACAGGTTTGTAATACACTGGGGAAAGGTTGGAATCTCTGACAATATTTTTGTTTTGTATGTGTATTTTTCTGTACCTGTTGTAACCACTTCCCCATTTCTTGTCCTGGTGTCACAAGCACAGGAAGTGGGGTAAAAAATCCTCACAGTAGGATCACAGACACAAATGATAATGGCTCCCCATACCATCCAAAACGAAAAAACAAATGTTTTTAGGTTGGAGTTTGGCTTTAAGGTTAGTGAAGAGCCACATGTGCCTGAGCCGCTAGTTGGAAACCACAGTTCTGAAGCTACAAAAAAACAAATCCATACCCAAGCTGTCCATTATCAAGCAGGACAAGCACAAATACTGAGTAGAGCTTTGTCATAGTTAAAGTGGATGTAAACCCACTCTCATCCTTTCTAAACTACTGCCATAGTGCTGATCTATAAGGATATAGATGCCTCCTGCATGTATCCTTATCTGTCAGATGTCTCCCCTCTGTCTGTTATAAGACCTGAAAAACTGCAGATTCTGTGGGTGGGTCTGTTGTCTGGAGCTCGGTGGGTGGAGTCGTGATGTCAGTAGACTCCCCACCCACCTCTACACTCCCCTTGTCAACATGCATTTTCTCCTGTGTATTCCTTCTGCTATGATCACTAACATCCAGTCAAAATCCAGAAAAGTAACCACATGACTTCAGAAAAGGAGTGGGGGTGGGAATTAAAAAATAATGCCTTAGCTAGTGCACGAGATATGTAAATAACCTGTCACTCAAAGCAAGGGGGCGGAACGGACAAAGGTTTTTCTCTGTTTGTCCATTTTGTCTCACTGAACAATAAAAGAGGATTGCTCAGAGCTGGATTAACTTTGTGGCAAGACCTGGCACAAATGATAGGAAATCTTATACTCTACATTGTGACAGCAAAAAAAAAAAAAAAAAAATTTGGGTTTACATCCACTTTAATGATGGCGGCAGTATTTTGTATCTGTCGTATAATTCATAATTCTAATGAAATGTAAGAATCAAATATTCTACTAAGATTAAAGTGTTTTTTAAGTCACTGTGATAACTTCATACAATCCTCTGGTTTTTTTTTTTCATGATAGGTGCCCCAGTATGTGTGCTTTATATAAAAAAAAAATAAGCTGCTATATACCTTTTTTATTTTTTTATTTTTATTTTTTTCAGAGCGCCGCTCATATGACCGGCCCCCTCTCCCGTCTCTCGATCTGACAGCTACAGCAGGAGGGGCTGAGAATCCCCCGCTGACATTAGTCGGGTGGAGAGAGGCGGCCGGTCACGTGAGTGCTGCTCTGGAATAAGGTATAGAACTGCATTTTTAAAAAAAATTTTTAAAGCGCACAAACTGGGCACCTATCAGGGTATTGTATGGAAATACAAACGTAATCTCAGCAGCAGGAGGGGAGGGGCGGGCACTGGTTGGAGCTGACAGGGAGGGAGGGGGAGAGGAGGACAGAGCAGAGTGCAGATAACGGAGACACGTAAACTGACCATGGTGTCAGGGCTGAGCAGCCATGATAAACCGCGGTCAGTTTACAGGGGGTAGGGCAGAACCAGGCAGGTACAGCCAGATATTTTAGGTGATAGAATGGGCCAAATTACACAGCACAAGAACTGTGCTTTTCATGTTTTGTGTTTTTTTTTTTTTTTTTTTTAGGGTAACAAATGCTTTAAAGCCCAAACTAATTTTTTTCGTTTAAACCTGCTAAATACATTTCAGGTACACCAACACAAAAAGTGTATAATACTTTACAGTTATTTTTTTCTAAAGCAGACAAAGCCTGCCCCCTTGCTCTCTGTGGGGACGCAATGGTCCTTCTGCAGAGGTTTGACGCTCCCTCCATGAGACCTGTACTGTAATCCACAAAGCTTATGCTCTTTGCTGATTGGAAAGTTCTGACTCTGCCTCTGCCAAAAGCACAAGTCAGACTTCTGCAGAGAGGTCACTGCTTCCACACAGAGAGCAAGGGTTTAGGCTGGCAGGGGACAGGTTTAGGCTTTAGCTAATTTTTCAGTTTCAGTAGGTTTTTATTAAAGGGACCAAGGGGCATAACACCATATTCATATACAGATTACATTTTACATAAAACACTTCTAATTAAAAAGCTTAGGCTTTGACTTGGTATAAGGTGTACTTAGGGCTGGGAAAAAAATCGATTTTAATCTTGAATCGAGTTTTGAGCTCAAATCGATTCAGATTTGAAGAAAATCGATTTTTTAGATTATTTAAATATTTATTTATTTATTTTTTCCTTCAAAGTTTCCGTAGCAGGGCTGCAGGGGGCGTATCCGGAATGGCACTGGGCGGCGTTACCCCAATTACATCTACTCGCCGCAGCCGCCGCGAGTAGATGTAATGTAACACTAACTAACCGCAAGCCGCCGTCTGCCTATCTGATCAGCGTGTCATGCAGACAGACGGCGGCCATTGCAGTGTTCAAAAGCCGCGCCTCCCGAGTCCTTGTCTCTGATAGGCGGAACACTCAATTTCACAGCAGGCAGTGTTCAGCCTATCACGGACATCCTCTCATCCTCGTCTGTGTTATGAGGATGAGCGGATGTCCATGGTAGGCGGAACACTGAATGCTGGGAAATTGAGTGTCCCGCCTATCACAGACGAGGAGGAGGCGCAGCTTTTGAATACTGGAATGGCCGCCGGTGTAGCAGTAAAATCCGTATCCCATGAAAATCTGCATCAGGTACGAGCACAGTGAAGCACGGGCACAGTGAGACACGGGCACAGTTCATCTCAACTAAGAGTAACCTCAAGATTTTTTGTTGTTTTATTAGCTAAATCCAAATACAGTATTAATAATTTGGATGTTTAACAATCTTTGTTGCACACTGACTTTGCAGTTAGAGAAAGGGTTTGCCTTTGCAATTTTGTTTGTTGATGCACTTCAATTAATATAATTTAAAAAAAATCGAATCGTAAATCGAGTTTTTTATAAAAAAAAAACGCAGATTATTTTTTGGGGGAAAATCGCCCAGCCCTAGGTGTACTGCAAAGAGACCACTGCTTCCACACTAAGAGCAAGGGTCCCACTATGTAGCCTGCTGACAGAACACTGGCTTTTCTACTCAGTCTGCAGTTGATTTTTTAAAGAAAACAAACTATAAGATGTGTATCTTTTGTTTAGAAGCACCTGGAATATATTTTGCTAATTTTAAACTGAAAGTTCAGTTGGTCTTTTGAGTTTAAAATGATTTTCTGTTTACAAATTCTGCTATTTAGTCCAAGGATAAGTGCCGGTTCACACTACAGCAATTTGGGATCCGACTTGTAAGTCCCCAAGTTGCTGGACATGAGAAATGCCATAGAAGTAAATGAGAGCCGTCTTAATGTACACTACTGAAGTTGCTCCGACTCCAAAAAAGGTTCCTGTACTACTTCCAGGTGACTTGTACCCATAGATTTCAATGGATATTGCCTCCAAGTCTGATCTCCATCTATATTGAAGCGACTTTACAGGAAAAAGAAAATAGTTTACCCAGGCAAACCCCTACCTCCCACAGAGCTGATTATTCTGTGATTGGCCAAAGTCGTCTGTCCTGGAGGCAACTTTAACCCCTTAACGACCGCTCACGGCATATATACGTCGGCAGAATGGCTCGTACAGGCACAATCATGTACCTGTACGTGGCCCTTTAACTGCCTGCCGTGTGGTCGCGTGGCGGCATGCTCGCGACCCTGCAGTCCTCCCCGTGAGTCGTACCGCGGGTCCCGTGGACTCGATCGCCGCGGGGATCCTGGCGATCGTCTCACGGAGGGATGGAGCGGGGAGATGTTAGTGTAAAAACTATATTTAGTATAGTAATATGCACGGTCACTGTGCTAATTACGCTAGCTGGAAAGGGGTTAAACAGCTAGGACGATCAAAGGGTTAAATGTGTGCCTAGCCAGTCTGTTTGTTTTGTACTGTGTGAGGTGCTTTTACTAAGGAAAGTGATGGATTTTCTTTCCGGAAGGAAAATCTATTACTTCCCTCTTTTTAGGATGGAGTTCTGCCTTGTTTACATAGGCAGAGCTCCGTTCTGTTTGTATTCCCAATAATCTTCAGTTGCCAGTGGACATCCATTTGCCAGCACCTTTTGATTGGCTTCTGCTGTGACATATCCCTGGCAGAAGCGTGCTGTGCTGTCGCCCCCTGCCCGGAAGTGCAGAATCGCCTATATATCCTTGATTCTGCACAGCATGGCTGCCCTGTAGCAGTAAATCTTGTATAGGGCGGTCAGCAAGAGGTTAACCGAGATCATGTTTTACTGCTGTCCTGTTAGAGGCAAGATTTGTTATGAATGAGGTGTCAGGTTTTGCAAGACTTCTTTGTTACAAAATAGAGTTTTGTTACATTGCAAACAACTGTCATTGTACTGGATGTTACAAGAGTGTTTTTCAAGAATTTTGGAATCGCACAGCAATGCAAGAGACTGAGGCCTCATTTACACCATATGTGCATAAAAACTGATTGTATAGACTTGTTCACACCACATGCAGAGATGCGCATAATTACGTACGTTTCTGCAAGACCCAAAGGAAAAAACAATTGTTTGTTTCTTTTTCTGCGCAGAAATATGCAACGCACATTCTCTGCAAGGGCACAAAGGAAAAAAACAATTGTGCTCTATGTGCCCTGTTCACAGCACAATGTTGATGTCACATGAGTTTTTTTTTTTTTCTGCGTAGAAAACTGCAGACACAGAAAACACACGTGATGCCAGTGTTGTGTGAACAGGGCACCTAGAGAACACTTGTTTTCTTTGTGCCCTTGCAGAAACGGGTGCAGAAAAACTTGCATCTGTGCACATGGTGTGAATGAGGCCTAAAAAACTTCTGACTAAAGCCTCGTACACACGAACGAGTTTCTCTGCAAAAACCAGCAAGAAACTTGCTGGCAGAGATTTCTTGCCGAGAAATTTGTTCGTGTGTATGGTTTCTCGTCAAGAAAAGCCACAAGAATCTCGACGAGAAAATAGAGAACCTGCTCTCTATTTTCTCGTCGTGATTCTCGTCAGCCTGTTTCTCGACGAGAAAATTGTGTGTGTGTGTACACTTACCTTTTCGCCGGGAAGCCCGCGCATGCTCGAAATGACTTCGACGCATGCGCGGTAGCTTCCTAGGCATAGGTAGGGTGAACAAAGATGGCGGCGACGGCATCGAATGTGACGAGCGCATGCTCGTCGTATTCGATGATGTCACCGCGTTCGCTCCATTCAAAGAACCGCGGGTTCTTTGAAAGGAGCGTGTGTACACTCGGCCGGGACAAGTTTCTTGTCCAAGAATCTCGTCGAAAAAAACGACATGTTTTTTTAGACGAGAATCTCGGCCGTGTGTACGAGGCATTAGGCTTGGGTTTTGTTCATGTTTTGCTTCAAGTGCATAGAGTGAGAAAAACATAAATTTTTTATTGCTTACATATGCATGAGACTTCACATTTTCCAATAGCAAGATCATAGCTTACATATATATACTGCCAGACATTCGTTTTAACTGTTTCTTTTGGCAAAATGTCAGATTATGGAAGTTAAAAAATAGCCCATTGCCTAATGTATCCTGCAATCTGAGCTGCTTGTGTTGTAATGGATGAAGTTGAAGCATTTCTGTGTATTAGTGGTGTCTAAAGGAATGTTCGGAATTTGTTGTGCCTGTAAATGGCTTGTACCTAGGAGGAGTCCTCCAGCAGCCAGTGAAGCTGCTAATTAACCTCTGAGCTTCTGAAATTATACAAGGATTGAGATTCTAAAGGCTGGTAAACACAAGGCAAATAGCGGCCAGCTCAACGGAAACCAGCCGACATTTGACCAGCGTGTACATTAGCCTGTCCGACAGAAGCCGATCTGACGACCATTCCTTTGTATATAGATTGTACCTTGTTAATTTCTCCTCCTTTATTTTATCTACAGAATTATATACATTTACCAGCCACTTTATTGGGTACACCTTGCTAGTACTGGGTTGGACCCCCTTTTGCCTTCAGAACTGCCTTAATTCTTCATGGTATAAATTCAACAATGAGTTGGAAACATTCCTTAGGGCCAGTTCACACTAGATGCAGTTCCGTACATTTTTGTGCGCATTTTTTCTGCACTAAAAATGCATGCACAGTGTTTTCCATGTATTCCAATGGCTGTTGGCTCTAGTTCACACCATGCAGTTCCCAGCATGTGCGCAAGAGACTTCTTTCCGTCAAGGTCCGATGCGCATGCACCGCTGAAGTCAGCGGCGCATTGCAAGGGGAATATCCTAAACCGTACAGGTTTAGGAGATATTCTTTTTACCTACAGGTAAGCCTTATTATAGGCTTACCTGTAGGTAAAATTAAAAAAACTGACTATACAACCGCTTTAATGTTATACAAAGAATACTATCCGCACGACAGGCACTCCTCACCACAAACCCTCCAAAAACTCCATCCACAAAACTCACAAAGAGCATTGGAAACTGCTCACTGTTTTAAAAGCCATATTCAACTATCTGACATACAAACTTTTCCACCTGGATCACAGGCACTCCAATGCGTTTCACTCTAACTAGAGGTTACTCATAGGGTCATTGACTTTAATGGTCAGGTGGTGCCATCTGTCAACTTGGCATACCGCGTTAAATTTCAACGTCGGCAACACGTGACCTGCCTCCTCCGGCTGTTTAACTTCTAGGTGTGTGGCTGCTCATGTGGAAGGGGCCTTGGTTAAAATTTGTTTAGAAATAGTTTATATATTAAAAACTAAAAGCATACCCTGGTAACAGTCTGCTGAGTTGCTAATGCGGCACTGGTACTCTTTTTTGTTAGAGAGCTACAAAAAAAAAGGAATGGGATCCAAGGAAAATGTGCACCAAAGGTTCCAACGCTGTGATGGTATTAGGGATGGTGGGGGTGGTGTGCGGTAAGATTTCTCACAGTAAAAAATAAAAATCTGTATCTTTACTTCTTGGTGAACAGGCAAACTTGCTAGTCCTTAGTAAAATGCAGCTAAATAAAATTTTATGTACTGTATATACCCGAATATAAGCAGAGGCACCTAATTTTACCATAAAAAACTGGGAAAACTTATTGAATCGAGTATAAGCCTAGGGTGTCCATCTGCATGCCTCACTGTGTCCATGCCTCACTGTGTCCATGTCTAGACTGACGTTTAACATGGGAGTCTATAGAAGGGGTGCCCGGCTTTGAAAAATTGGTGCTTCCCGGCCGTAGGTCCCCCAGACAACACACTTGTAGAGGATAAATGGGGCTACATGTGTGCCAAGTTCCGGGTCCAGGGTATCTACGACCGGCCGGTACCGGGTCACCAGAAAAATTACTGTTTAACATGGGAGTCTATGGAAGGGGTGCCCGGCTTTGAAAAATCTGTGCTCCCCGGCTGTAGGTCCCCCGGGCAACAAACTTTGCACACTTGTAGGGGAATAGTGGGGCTACATGTGTGCCAAGTTTGAGGTCCATGGGACCTACGGCCGGCCAGTACCGGGTCCCCAAAGTCCGGGAGATCAGGCGCAAAAAGTTGACTCGAGTATAAACTGAGGGGGGCATTTTCAGCACAAAAAATGTGCTGAAAAACTCGGCTTATACTCGAGTATATACGGTATATCTCCACTTTAAAACAGGAAGTGGTTAAATTCACTTTTCTCTTATCATCCATGGACTGACACGGTGTCTCTTTACACTTTACACGTGGGTTATGTCCCTGCTTGCAGGAGAAGACCTAGGCAGAATGTGAGATGTTATACATACATTCTAAAAGCCAGAGCTGAACAGCCCCACCCAGGGGGCGGTCCCTCCGGGCATAACCCTCCCACTACAGTCAGCAGACTTCAGTTTTTTTCTGCCTAGCAGAAGGAGAAGACGTGGCTCCCTCAGGAGCCAGTCTCCTGACCTATTTTATTCCTTTTTGGAATTCTTTTTTATTTTATTTTTGAGAATCTTCTATCAACTGTCGGCTGGGCAACAGGTTGGGTACAAGATATCCTCGTAGTCTTCCCTGTCCGACCATCGAGCGTGCTGATCCTCGCCTTCTGTGCGTGAGACTCAGTTCACGACAGGCCCCATGACTCCAGGGGTGGCCGGGTTTGCTTTCATGCTCCCACGGTCCTCTCAAGACTGAACAGCTCCTGACTGACTGTATCTTTCGCGGTGGACCGGGCCGACAGCTACTCAGTACTGCACTGTGATAGTCCTGTCAGAAACACCAGTGTGTCCCTCAGGGGACGGGTAGGTAGTCTCTCCTGCCTGCAGGTGAGCACAAAGGGCTGTGTGTTTCTCTGTGGGGGATTTTTCCTGTCTCCCCCTGTATTTTATTGTCGCTCTCTGTCACCATTACTGGCGCTGACTGTGTGGGGTGCTTGGGGGTCACACTGTTCTTGGGGGGCTCATGCTGGTCTGCAATGTATGCCTTGGGGCTTTTTTGTGTGGTTTTTTTTTTTTTGGGGCCTGAGCGCCGAGTGGCGCTGTGCGTGTGTGCTGTTTCATTTTAACTGCGTCATGGCAGCCATCTTGCCGCGGATCGCCTCAGTGAAGTGTGGCGGCCATTTTCTTGTAGCCCGCGCGCTTTTCAGCACTAGTTTGGCCTCTAGCGCTGCTATAGCAGCGCGAATCTCCTCACAGCTTACCAGCGCTGCCACAGCGTGGTACAGACAGCGGAACTAAGCGGTCCCTGGTCCGGTTTGGTGAGTCCCCTGGGCGCCCCCTCCTCAGTCAGCACAGCCTGTGGGTGGACTTTTTATCTGAGAGAGTCTCAGAGAGGGACAATATGGAGTCTGTGTCACCAGCTTCCCCTAAAAATGTCAGTGGCAACAGGCAGTGCTTCAGCACTGCGGTCCCTATGGACCTGTTGTGGGCAGCCCTGGAATCAATTTCTGACCAGGATGGGAGCTGTGTGCAAGCGCAAGGTGCAAAAAGGCGCCCTCTCCCCACTTTATCTACTCGAGGGCAGTGCGCTGATTCAGATATGGGCCTAGCCACTATCGCTCAGGACCCTAGTTCTGAATGTATGGATGGTTTTGAACAGGACATTCCTTATGAGGGAAACTCCAGTTCTGAGTCAGTAAATGACAGGGCGCTTGTTAGTGTGCTCATGACTGCGGTGAGGGACACTCTCAAGCTCAAATGCTGCGGATGCAGAACCTCAGGCGGATACTGTCTCCTTTGGTTCTTTTAAGGCCAGGCCTTCTAAAGGGGTTTTTTCCATTGTACTTTCTTTGACCAGCTCATTGATAAGGTCTGGGAAAAGCCGCAGAAGAATTTTTTTATGGTCCCGCGGCGTTTGTCTATCAGGTACCCCTTGAAGATGCCCTACTTAAAAAGTGGGCTTCTCCCCCAGTGGTCGACCCTCCAGTCGCCCGGTTGAACAAGGCCATCACTCTCCCGATGGAGGGGACTCCTGCATTTGAGGACCCCACTGACAGGAGGTCAGAAGTGGTGAGCAGAACCATGTTTGCCTTGTTGGGATCCGCCCTACGACCTGTGGTAGCGGCGACCCTTGTGTCTAAAACACTTACAGGTTGGACAAAAATGTTGCACCTAGCTGTACTGGAGCATATTCTTCCTCCAGACACAGTTGCTCTGGCCCACCAACTGGTTCAGGGCCTGGTTTCTGTGTGTGACGCCACGCTGAACGCGGCCCCTTTAATATCCAGGGTCTCTGTCTCGGCGGTGGTATTGCGTCGTCTTATCTGGTTGAAATGCTGGTCTGCTGACCTAGCCTTAGGAAGCTCCTGACGGATCTACTATTTTAAAGGCGGTAGACCTTTCGGTGCTGCTCTGGATGACATCGTCATGGATGTCACGGGAGGTAAACGCACTCTTCTTCCTTAGACTAGCAAGGGTGAGGAGGCCCGCCGCAAACAGGGGCCTTCCTTTCCAGCAAAACAGGGGTTTTTTTCGTCAGTCAGAGTCCACAGGTAGGCCCTCTCAGACTGACGGCAGTGCGGCTGGTGGGCACAAGTGCCCCTGGGTGCGTAAGCCAAACAAGCGGCTCCCAAGCCCGCCTCTGCGTGAAGTCTTGCCTCCGCCCGACTCTGGGGTGGGGGGACGACTTCGCAGGTTCACGGATCGGTGGACCTCCCGAATCTCCGACTGGTGGGTGTGCGAGGTGGTCACCTCAGGTTATAGGATAGTATTCCGATCCTGGCCCCCACACAGATTCTTTCCCTTGAATCTTCCTCTCCTTCCTACCTGTCGGGCAGCCCTCTTGGGGGCTGTACAGGATTTGATCAGGTCCGGAGTGATTGTGCCGGTTCCGTCACAGGAGAGTTTTCAGGGATTCTGCTCGAATCTGTTTGTCGTCCCAAAAATAGGACGTGGTTCGACCTATCCTGGACCTCAAGGCCCTGAATGCCTTCGAGAAGGTGCAGAAATTCCGCATGGGATCCATTCGCACGGTGATCGCTACACTCCACCAAAGGGATTTTCTTCTGGCGTCCTTGGACTTCAAGGACGCCTACTTGCATGTTCCGATCTGCGCAAGTCACCAGAAGTTTCTGCGCCTTGCGATCAGCGAAGTCCACTCTCGATTGTGGCTCTTCCTTTCGGCCTTGCCTCGGCACCAAGGGTGTTCACCAAGGTGCTTGCTCCGGTTCTAGCCTTCTGTTACAGCGAGGTATTGCTGTCGTGGGCTATCTGGACGGTCTTCTGCTATGAGCAGAAAGTGGCTCAGACTTAGAGGAAAGGTGACTATCGTCAATTAGACCCTCAGGGACTTCGGGTGGTTCCTGAACATTCAGGAGTCAGTCCTGGTCCCGACTCAGTGTCTGGAGTCTCTAGTTCTGGTTCTGGACTCCTTGGAGGCAAAGGTATCCTACCTCTGGAGAAGTTGCTGACACTTCAGTCTGCGGTGCGGGTGCTGACATCCCGAACATGGTTGTCAATCCGTTGTTTGCATGAGAGTCCCGGGACTCCTGGTGGCCTCCTTCGCGGCCATTCCGTATGCCCAATCACACACCAGGGCATTGCAGAAGGAGATCTTGTCCACCTGGGACAAATCCCCGTTGTCCTTGGATCTTCGGATCCAGGTGATTCACCTGGTCAGGGCGTCCCTGACAGGGTGGTTGGGACCCTCGGCTCTTCGGTCCGGAAAGTCGTTCCCCTCCCATCCAATGGACGGTACTCATGACAGACGCCAGTCTGACGGGCTGGGGTGGAGTCTGGGGAGTTCTGTCGGCTCAAGGCCTTGGACTCCGGACGAGCCCGTTTACCAATCACTGTTCTGGAAATGCGGGCCATCAGACTGTGTCTCTCCTCAGGTTGGAGAGAGTACGAGGTCGCTCCATCAGGAGTCAGTCGGACAACGCCACGGCGGTGGCGTATGTAAACCATCACGGGGGGACTCGGAGCTCAGCTGCGGCTTCCGAGGTAATCCGTATCCTGAAGTGGGCCGGAAGAAACGTGCCGGCTCTGTAGGGGCGGACTATCTGAGTCGCCAGACGCCGGACCAGGAAGAGTGGTCCTTGCATATTTCAGCTCCTTTGCTGACGGGGGGGCACGTCAGATGTGGACCTGATGGCCTCTCGACTCAGTCGCAAGGGTCGAGGTTGTGGCCAGATCCAGGGATCCTTGGGCGATGACTCGGATGCGTTGGTGGCCCCATAGGGTCCTTATCGCCTGATATAAACTCCGGTGATCCTAATTGTTCCGGATTGGCCTCAGCGTCACTGGTACGCTGATCTGGTACGTCTCGTTGCGGACGTTCCCTGGCGGTTGCCGATGAGGGAGGACCTTCAGTCTCAAGGTCCTATGTTTCATCCGGCTTACAGTCTCTGGCTTTAACGGCAGAGCTGTTAAAAGCCAGGTGTTGAGGGACCGAGGTCTCTTGGACTCTGTCATTTTGACCATGTTAAGGACACGGAAGTCTTCCTCCAGGCAGATCTATCACCGTGCCTGGAAAGCTTATATCGCCATATGCAAAGCGCTGGACTGGCGTCCTCGGACGTATTCCGTCCCCAGAATCCTGCGTCCTCTACAGTGTGGAGTGACCCAAAAGCTTGCTTTGAGTACCATCAAGGATCAGATTTCGGCCTTGGCCGTCTTCTTTCAGCGACCTCTAGCGGGTCATTTCTTGGTTAGCACCTTGTGTTGGGGGTTCGCCATGTGCTCCCTCCTGTCAAGCCTTCTCTCCCACCGTGGGATCTGAATTTGGTGCTCTAGGTCCTCCAGGAACCTCCTTTTTGGGAATATCCGGGATATTCCTCTCTTGTCTTGTCTCAGAAGGTGGCCTTTTAGTGGCAATCACTTCTGTTTGACGAGTGTCTGAGTTGGCGTCTTTGTCCTGCAAGTCGCCATATTTAGTCATCCATAAGGATAAGGCGGTGTTGCATCCGCGACCTTCCCTTTTGCCAAAGGTGGTGTCTACCTTTCACCTACATGAGGACATTGCCCTCCCGTCCTTGTGTCCTCACCCATCGCATCCCAGAGAGTTTGCGCTGCACATATTGGAGGTGGTATGAGCCTTACGGGTGTACCTGTCTGCTACTGCTTCTATTCGGAAGTCCGACTCACTGTTTGTGACTGCCCCTGGTCCATAACAGGGCCAAGCGGTTTCGTCTGCCATAATTTTTAGGGGAATCAGACAAACCGTCATTCAAGCCTATGCTCTCAAAGGGCGGGCGCCTCCCTTTCCGGTTACGGCGCATTCCACCAGGGCAATTGGTGCTTCCTGGGTTTTCCGACATCAAGCGTCGGTTGCACAAGTGTGCAAGGCGGCGACCTGGTCGTCTGTTCATACCTTTTAAGTTTTTTATAAGGTTGATGTGGCTGCATCTTTGGATGCTTCCTTCGGCTGCAGGGTGCTGCAGGCCGCTGTTTACAGTTGCGACTCCTCCGTTGAGGAGATCTGCCTTGGAGTGAAGTTTTTGGTTTTTCCATTTATACTGCTCCCATCCCTCTTGACACTGCTTTGGGACATCCCACGTGTAAAGTGTAAAGAGACACCGTGTCAGTCCATGGATGATAAGAGAAAATAGGATTTTTTGTACTCACCGTAAAATCCTTTTCTCTGACATCCATGGACTGACACGGCACCCACCCTTCCTTTTTAAGTTTGTACTGCTTTTGTTACGAACTGAAGTCTGCTGACTGTAGTGGGAGGGTTATGCCCGGAGGGACCGCCCCCTGGGTGGGGCTGTTCAGCTCTGGCTTTTAGAATGTATGTATAACATCTCACATTCTGCCTAGGTCTTCTCCTGCAAGCAGGGACATAACCCACGTGTAAAGAGACACTGTGTCAGTCCATGGATGTCAGAGAAAAGGATTTTACGGTGAGTACAAAAAATCCTATTTTTACCTACTGACCTTGCAGTTGGAGAAAGGTTTATATGCTTTACCAACATCTGTTCATTAACAGATAAATCCATTTCTGTATTTGCCTTCTCTCTGTTACATGCAAGGAACAGTACAGGGAAAGCCCAAATTCCATCCTAGGGACTGGGCTTCCTTTTTTTTTTTTTTCTTGATTCCATCTAATTTGTAGGTTTTACAGAATAAGCATCAACCATACAGAAGCACAACACAGGTGCCACCAAGACTCCGCAAAAGAGCATTTGGAGATGCATGGACAGTCTAAAAATTTTGAACCATCTATGGCCCGGCTTTAGGCCCCGTTCACACCTGAGCAATTTTCTGCTTGTAGCTCTAAAAATGTTCAACAAGCCAAATCCCATTAATTTGAATTGCCCCTGTTCACATCTGAATGTTCTGTCGCCTGAAGCTCAAAAAAGTACATGAGTTTCTTTTTGGCAGATTACAAACCTTTTTGGTCCCATAGACTAAAATGCCCGACTTGAGCATTTTACAAGCTTTTTACGCTCAAATAGCATCTCTCCACCCCTAATTTCCTCTCCGTTCCCCCCCCCCCCTAGTGCTTTCTATTGGCTAAACAAAAACGCCTGAAGCTGTAAAACGCTTGTAATACACTTCTAAAACGCTTTTAAAAAAGCTTAAATAAAAAATGAGAGGAGAAGACAGCCATATTCCCCCTAGGTCATAATGAGAGTTACACAGATGGATAGGGTGAAAGCAGAAAAATGAAAGCGTTGTATAAAAAAGAAAAGTGTAGAAAAACGTCTCAGATCTCTGGAGTCCGTCGAAGAATAATGTAGCCACAGATCCCACGTTTTATCAAATTTGTTTTGGGTATTATGTAACATGTAGGCGAGTTTATCACTGTCCGCAGCTCAATCTAACTTGCTCTTGATGAAATCTATAGACAGTGTAGACTGTAAGTTTTCGCTGTCACTATTCTGTTGGCTTGCATTATATGTCACAAGTTATTTAGTATATTTAGGGTGTGCCCTTTCAAATTTATGAAATAAAGCAAGTTCAGGTAGGTTAACCTGGGTTACTGAACATATCGAGTTATAAATTCTAAACCAAATGTTATGGATTTTGGGGAAATGCCAGCATAGATGGTACATGGGACTTTGTTTGTCACAACCCCTATATCACTTTGGTGACAAATGACAGTACAGTACCTCATCAATGTGGTCAATTATTACCCGAGACAAATTGTGTGTGACAACCTGCCAGTCCTGACTATCCAAAGAATTATGGACATCCCCTTACATGGGAATTTTTAGGGAGTCACTGCTCTATTTTATAATCCTGAAGGAGTTTTCTGTCACTGATTTTAAATAAATTAGTATATCCCCCCCCCCCCCATTTGATTATAATTTTGTTGTGTAATGTTAAATCTACTACTAATAATAATAATAATTAAAATAACAGTGGAAATGTTTAACCTTTTTTTCTTTTCTTTTTTTTGTTTCTTTAATCCTCTAATCGTTCATTGCAGATCTTTTACAGTTAATGTGGAAAATAAACTTTTTCAGTACTGTGCAAACTGCAGTAAACTCAAGGAAGTCTGTGGGAGTTTTTCCATCTGAGCCGCTTGATCTCTGACGTCAGTATAGTGTTGGCAAACTAGTAGCACCAAAATTATAAAAGGACGGTCATAGCCAAGCCCTGTCCTGTTCTAGTATGGTAACGGTTGCCACAGTAAACCTACTTCTTCTGGAATAGATTGGATGATGATTGTGGTGTACATTTAAAATGGCATTTGGAAATAAAGAATCAGTTTGTTAAAATTCAAACACATATATGAATATTACCAGTTATATATATGAAAGTTTTTAGTTCTTTAGCCTATTGATGGCAGCAACAAAATACATGGAACCTGTTCTTAGAGTGTGGAAGCTGTCATTACTGTACTCCTAAAAATTATAGATGTCTGTCTGTATCTGGCTTTAGTGTTTAAAGTCTCTGATCTGGGCAACTACCATTTTGGAAAGGAGAGGTCACTACATACATCGGTGCAGGCTTCCTTTACAGACCCGCTCATTTGTGTACATTGCCTCCCATCATCCGCCATGTACAGTAGCTGTTTACATTACAGCCTAGAAAATAGAACTCTACCGTTGGCTTACATTACTTTTGCATTATAATGGTAAGTGAGCAGAGTTCTAAGCTGTCCGTATACTGTTAAAGCTTCTACCCACGGGACATTCACAAGGAGTGGATATTTATTCAGGGGCATGTGATGATCTAATCCTGCTGATGCACTGGCATTTACAGGAAAACCTGTCACCAGGGCAGCATCATACTATCACCATATTTGTATATGCCCCTCATTATCTCCTCCACTGTATTAGCCATCAGATGGCTCATTTTAGAATGGTGTATCAGAGGCGGTGAGGAAATGACTACCTATTTGAAATCACTGGCCATGTGAGGTCAATCACGCCATTTATTACCAATATGGACCCAATTGCCTGCCTTTCATTCATGCATCACCATATCTGCCCGCCTGTGACATAATGGCCCCCCAGAGGCTGCTGTCCAGTGGTTTGCATCGCCCAAAATGTTGTAGAATATGTATAGTGTGTGTGTGTGTGTGTGTGTGTATATGTGTATATGTATGTATATATATATATATATATATCTATCTCTATCTATCTACCTACCTAGCTCCAGAAAAAGCATGTTTAAACGTGAAACTAGTCGAGCAAGTCTTCTGAATACCTGAAAAACTATATCAACTTCATATTTTGAACTGGCTTTATTAACCCATGTTTTATTACCATAGGGTTGTACCCATTCAGGTTATTACATATATTATCCCAACAGGGTATTGTTATCCCCAGGTTTCTTCTTGGCACCCCAACCTAGCCTATTGAATCCGCAGGGAATTAGGGCGGTTGTGTGGTCAATGAGACACATTTTTAATCACTTTTCACTGATTTATATATGTTGTTTTTTAATCTGTTTTATGTCCTTTTTTTTTCCATTGATAAAAATTTGTACCTGCTTTTTAAATATGCCTATACAGTCCATTCTTTCCTATTCCTAATGGTTCTGACCTATATAATAGGACGTGGCATAGTATATTTTTTGTGCTGTCCATTGTGCCACCCTACGGTTGCAGCCTGTTTACTTATGTATCACTGTTAAAGCTTGTAAATCGTAAAAATTCTAATCGTGGGTGTTTCTGCTGGCACTGCCTGGTTCTACGCGCACACTAAGTAGAGGGGATATTATTCTGTGCCTTAAAACCCACAGGCCAGACCTTTAGGTACGAGTAACACATCTGTAGAAAAAAAACATGCCAAAAAATAAAAAAGTACTGATTTTACATTCTAACACTGGGGGTGCCATATGCTCTCTGGATGAGGTATTTTCTACCACAAAGTATCAGGCCTCATTCACACTGGACGTTAAAATAACGTTATAAAACCGCCAGTAGCTTTGCAGTGAGTTTTTCAACTTTTTTCAACGTTTTTGTAATAGCGTTTTTAGCGTTTTTCCGCTTTTAGCGTGTTTTTTTTTTTTCAATGGATCAAAAACGTTAAACGCTGGTGAGCGATGTTTTTGAGCGTTTATCAGCGTTAGAGCGTTTTTACAGCTGAAAAACGTCTCTCAGAACCCACTAGTTTGGGGGTTTGTTTACTGCTCAAAAACGCCACTGCCCAAAACTGCTGATTGTGCATGGATACATAGGATAACATGGAGAGTTTAATGACTGTAGAAAAAAATGGCTACTGCCAAAAAACAGCTGCTGTAAAAACGTCCAAAAACATCCAGTGTGCATGAGGCCTCATGGTGCTGTGTTTATAACCTAATTGCAAGTGGTTTTAAAGCCTAAACATTTTTTACCACAATGGCATTCCTTTCATTAGGGTAAAAGAAATGTAGTCATCAGTAAGTAGCATGGTTATTTATGTTTTATTGATTCATGTTACTCTTAAATTAGGTCCACTTTAACATTAACTAAACGTTGCTGGCCATGGCATGGTTCCTGTTGAATTGGATGAAGTTTGAGCCATCGGTGGCCCCTTTTGCATCACCTGGCTTGATAAAAATGTATTTCAAAATTATAGGAGCCGAGTGGAAAAATGACAGCCGAGCCGTGACTGCATCCAATCATATGTACAGGGGGTCCACGACTTACGAACGCCCGACTTACGAACCACTCCTACTTACGAACAGGCGCTGCGGGGACCCTCTGCCGTTCTGCACATGCGCGGCCAGACGGAGCCTCGGAAAATGTCGGAAATTGGCCGCGCGTGCGCAGAACGGCATTTGACGGAACATCGGAAATGTCCGTAATTGTCGTTCTGCGCATGAGCGCCCGACTTACGAACATTTCCTGATTACAAACAGGAGGAAAGTCCCTAATGGGTTCGTAACCCGGGGACCCCCTGTAGTAACTGTTTGGGTATTCAGGCAGCCGTGGGTGCTGCAGTTGTCTGAATACAATAGCCAGCAGTGGAAAATCCTCCCTCCACGCTGATATGCATGGATGGGGGAAGTGATTAAAGTGATTGTAAAGCCTTGTTTTTTTCTCTATAAAAATAACAAACATGTTATACATACCTGCTCTGTTGCAGTTGGTTTTGCACAGAGCAGCCCGGATCCTCCTCTTCTCCGGGTCCCTCTTCTGTGCTCCCGGCCCCTCCCTCCTGTTCAGTGCCCCCACAGCAAGCAACTTGCTATGGAGGCACGCAAGCTGAGTCAGAGTTCCATGTGTCCATTCAGACATAGAGCCCAGCCCCTCTCTCCCCTGATTGGCTAGCTGACTTTGTCAGCAACAGGAGCCAATGGCGAGAATCTCAGATGGCCGAGGGAATCGTGGACATCGCTGTACAGAGATGGGGGGCTGAGGGGGGCTGCTGCACACAGAAGGCCTTTTATCTTAATAGCTAGAATGCATTAAGATTAAAAAAACCTGATTTTACAACCCTATTTACTTGTTCAGCCCACGGAGCTGAAGGAGAGAAATGTAGGTGTGTTTGGCTAACCTAAACAGGCTTTTTTCCTTGAGCGCATGTGCAGTATGGATAGCATTAGCAGTATCCTCATTAGTTTCACTTGTGGAATTTCTCAGAAATTTTTTAGCAAATGATAATTCTCATATAAAATGAAGAGGTATTTTAGAAATAAAAAGGAAAACCAGTTAATGGGTGCGGGCAGTGAATGTAGTAAAATTAGGGGGTGTTGATAATTTGATTCAGTGCTTATAAGGAAACACGCAGGTGTTTGGGGAGTGCCAGTGCCCGTCTGATTAGCGTATTTCTGCCGGCGTACTTTGATGCAGTTTATAAGGTTAATTAAACGCAGATACGCTGAGCAAAGTATGCAGGGAACCATAAACGTTTCTTCACAATGTTGTGAAAGAGAAAGATCACTGGAGTCTACTTGGGAAAAGATTAGGCAAGACACACCCAACAATGCACACTCATGGCAGGGAGTGGACAGGTTTGATAAGGTAATTATGTCGCTGGTAAATACATTTAAGCAGGCTAGAGTGTGGCCTTTCCCTGTGACCAACTTGCCATTTCATCGAAAGAAGGATTTCTTGTTCCACAGTACTTAGATTAAAAATGCATGATTTGAATTTGATGCATTCTCTTGTCTTTTCCTACATGTCAGAATGACAGGCAGCCCTCCTGCCAGACTCATCTATTTTGTTTTGATGTGTAGCCCAGTCACAATCCAGTTTTATTCCTCTAGAAAGCGTCTGCGTAACTCAATGTACCGTACCATCTAGCATTTTACAGACTAGATTAAATGCTTTTGCAACAGGGCTTGCCTCAAGTTCATGCCCTTTTGCAGACCAGTGTGGTTGGCCATATTATTCCCTACACTTCAGCATTTTCATTTAGATATTGGCACCAATTCTGGCTCCCATGATTCCATTAGCTGAACGAGCCTTTCAGGCATGCATGGCCAGCTGCCAAGGCATCGGTCAGTAAATAATTCACATGGCAGCTGGGGTGTCTAGCTTATATTACCAAGGCTGGGACAGATATCGTGTATTATTTGGACACGTTTTTTTTTTCATAGGAACCCTGTAGCTTGGAAAACATTGATTATATTTTTTCCGAGAATACATTTGCAGAACGTATGCCAGAAATCCTTTAAGAGGAGCACAGGTTAAAATAAAGATTTCAAAGTAAACCCTAGGCAAGCCTATATGCATGTTTGGTAGTGGTGCAACGGATCGGTGGTAATCCGTGATCCAAACGGGTCACCCTGTTCGGATCGGATCACCACGCGATCCGGAGCGGCGGCCATCTTGGTACACCCGGCGGCTGCCGCTGTAGTGACGTTTCGCCGCCATCTTGCTCCACCCCACACTCCTGCACAGTAATAATAGAGAAGGGGCCAAGTGGACATCTTGTTACACCCAACAAAGTTTTAGATTTCAGTTCATTTCAACACAAAACGGAGCTTATATGCTTTAATACATTATTTGGAAATCCATCGGACTGTTTACATGTTAAATTTAAAAGCAGCAGCAAACCTTACATGCTTGCTAATGTGACGGAACACCTCCTGATTTTTACATTTAACATTTAGTTAAATGTGAAAATCAGAGGTGTTCTGTCACATTAGCAAGCATGTAAGGTTTGCTGCTGCTTTTAAAATTTAACATGTAAAGAGTCCGTCGGATTTACAAATACTGTATTTAAGCAAATAAGCTCTGTTTTGTGTTGAAAATAACTGAAATCTAAAACTTTGTTGGGTGTAACAAGATTTTTTTTTTTCTTTGCTGATCCGAAAAATGATCCGATCCGTGACTCTGATCCAAGGATTGATCCGATCCGTGAGTTTTTTGATCCGCTGCACCCCTAATGTTTGGTGCAGTAAAATATTTTTAAAACTGAAATCAAGTAGATATTTATTAACTGTTTTTTGCTTTTAATTTTACTTTCTTCAAAGTATCTGATTTTGACTTGCTTTCCGCCTTTTGCTCCCTTATACTGCAGCAATCAGACTGGGAGAGTCAGAACTGGGAGCCAATCAGGTGTTCAGCATGTAAACATGCTGACAAAGACAACAAATATCTCAACTCAAGCACCTCGGACTAATATATCACGGGACTGGCTCTTGAAGTGTCCACTGTTGCGGAAATATGCTGACCAGAAACCGCTTGATAGAAGGAAAAAGCAGAGTTATAAAGCGAGATAATTTCCTGGGTCTCCTGATGCTCGTTTAGGCCCCTTTCACATGAACGCTCCAATCGGGGCCGCCTTTCTGTTTTTCAGGGGGACCCGATCAGAAACCTTCATGCTCCTCTGTGGAGCGGTGGGTGTAAATGGACATGCTTGTTTACACCCCCCTATTTCCAATCGATCTGCTAAAAACAGACGGCTGGGGATTCGTTCCTCTTCCATCGAGCCGTTCAGATTGGGTGGCTTTTGGGTGTTTACAGACAGGCAGTACATTTACATCCAAATACCCATAGAGAAGAGGACAGGATGTGGCCGTGTCTGCTTCGCTTATGCATCCGCCTGTTCAGTGGGGATCAGCGGACAGACCCCCTGCTGAGCAATTGGATTGCAGGCAGAGTGCCCCTCGTGTGGCAAGGACCCTTAGGCAGCCCCATAGATGAGAGAGTATTATTTATTCAACCAGCGGGCTGAATGGGGAAAAAAACTGACACTTTTTTCCCCCCATCCACACACTCAATATGGATGGGAAAATCCTGTCCCCTTAGCAGGTATTCTGACAGCGGGGATACTTCTCTGCTTTCAGAATACACGGATCAGTGTTGTAGGCTATAGCCTGTTGCGCTGATTGAGTGGAGAAAATCTGATAGGATGGTTGTACAGAAGTTGATCGGTAGATTGACTTCTGTGCAACTTCAATGCCCATACATGGATCATAATTCAGCTAATCCCTGCTGAACTGGCCGAATTTATATCCACGTATGGCTGTTTTTATGCCTCATGCACACTGGCCATCTACGTTAAACATCAGAAAAGTTATCTGGTAAGGCTGGTCATAGATGGATCGTTGTTTTCATCAGCCAGGTGGCTGAGCAAAAAAAAAAAAGGAAACAAATGAGGTGGATGGAAGAATCCTCCCTGCTGAGACTTTGTATTCTGACAGCGCCACTCTCTGCTGTCAGAAAACCCTCATCAGTGGCTGCAGCCGTATTATAAAGCTTTTTTTTTTTATTCCAGTGTGCATCGGGTCTAACTGTGCAATTAGTAGGCTGAAAGGACACTACTGTATTCCCTCCCGTTTAGAAATGCAATAGAGAAAGTTGTCATCTGCCTGGCTGTTCTGTGTGGCAGGGCTGTGTAAATCGTAGAACTGCATGGACAGAAATACAAATCCTCTGGTAGATCGTCTTTGTATTTCACGGTTTGCCTGGAGTTCAACTTTCCTTGAGGAATAATTATTTTAACGCCTTTTGTTCATAGTACTTGTTGCCTCCTCTCCCAGCCATTCATATGTCAAAAAATGTTCCCTTTACTTTTACCGTCTGATAATAGACATGGCTACAAGACCTGGAAGTCTTTGGGATACTCTGGGCCATTAAAGATTAGGTCTATTATATAAAGGTGTGGCCAGCAGACTCAAAAGTGCTGAAGAATCCAGCCAGGGACAGAAATAGCAGGTAGGTCAGGATGTGCCTGAGATAGGGGACCGCTGCCAGCATGGCGGTTTGGAATCCGCAAAAGCAATATATTTAGTTTCTTTGTGGTTTATAAATGATATATAAATGATATATTTAGTTTTTTGTGCTGTCAATTTTTTTGAAAATGGCTACATTGAGGCTTTTTTTAACTGAATTTTATTTTAATTAATTATAGCAATTTTTACCCCATATACAGTGTGTACGGAAAGTATTCAGACCCCCTTAAATTTTTTACTCTTTGTTGTATTGCAGCCATTTGCTAAAATCATTTTAAGTTCATTTTTTTCCTCATTAATGTACACACAGCACCCCATATTCACAGAAAAGCACAGAATTGTTGACATTTTTGCAGATTTATTAAAAACTGAAATCTCACATGGTCCTAAGTATTCAGACCCTTTGCTCAGTATTTAGTATTTGCACCCTTTTGATCTAATACAGCCATGAGTCTTTTTGGGAAAGATGCAAAAAGTTTTTCACACCTGGATTTGGGGATCCTCTGCCATTCCTCCTTGCAGATCCTCTCCAGCTCTGTCAGGTTGGATGGTAAACGTTGGTGGACGGCCATTTTTAGGTCTCTCCAGAGATGCTCAATTGGGTTTAAGTCAGGGCTCTGGCTGGGCCATTCAAGAACAGTCACGGAGTTGTTGTGAAGCCACTCCTTCGTTATTTTAGCTGTGTGCTTAGGGTCATTGTCTTGTTGGAAGGTAAACCTTCGGCCCAGTCTCAGGTCCTGAGCACTCTGGAGAAGGTTTTCGTCCAGGATATCCCTGTACTTGGCCGTATTAATTTTTCCCTCGATTGCAACCAGTCGTCCTGTCCCTGCAGCTGAAAAACACCCCCACAGCGCATGATGCTTTTACCACCATGCTTCACTGTTGGGACTGTATTGGACAGGTGATGAGCAGTGCTTGTTTTTCCCCACACATACCGCTTAGAATTAAAGTGGTTGTAAACCCACTAATCCTTTTTTTTTTTTTTTTTTTTTTAGGCAACCTGCAAGCATACTAGCTCATTATGTACCACTTACCTTAGATCGGGGCCCCCGAAGCTGTCCGCGTCCCTCTCTCCAGACGCAGCCATCGCTGCGGCTATAGCCGGAACGTTACTTCCGGGTATCGCCTCACCAGCCAATCCCAGCGCCGCTCCAGCGCTGTGATTGGCCGGAGCGGCGAAGACGTGACTCCGCGCATTCGCGCAGGAGCCGTCGAATTCGGCTACGTCTTTGAATGCTGCGACCTAGCCGAATTTGTGAATGGGATTAACCCCATGCGCATGCGTGTGATATCAGCGGCGCCGGGTTTAAATGCAAATATCTCCTTAACCGTGTAGGTTAAGGAGATATTTCATGCACCTACAGGTAAGCCTTAATCTAGGCTTACCTGTAGGTGTTTGTTTACAAAGTGGGTTTACAACCACTTTAAGGCCAAAAAGTTCTATCTTGGTCTCATCAGACCAGAGAATCTTATTTCTCACCATCTTGGAGTCCTTCAAGTGTTTTTTTTTAGCAAACTCCATGTGGGCTTTCTTGTGTCTTGCACTGAGGAGAGGCTTCCGTCGGGCCACTCTGCCATAAAGCCCCGACTGGTGGAGGGCTACAGTGATGGTTGACTTTCTACAACTTTCTCCCATCTCCCGACTGGATCTCTTGAGCTCAGCCACAGCGATCTTTGGGTTCTTTTTTACCTCTCTCACCAAGGCTCTTCTCCCCCGATAGCTCAGTTTGGCCAGACACCAGCTCTAGGAAGGGTTCAGGTCATCCCAAACGTCTTCCATTTAAGGATTATGGAGGCCACTGTGCTCTTAGGAACCTTAAGTGCAGCAGAATTTTTTTGTAACCTTCGCCAGATCTGTGCCTTGCCACAATTCTGTCTCTGAGCTCTTCAGGCAGTTCCTTTGACCTCATGATTCTCATTTGCTCTGACATGCACTGTGAGCTGTAAGGTCTTATATAGACAGGTGCGTGGCTTTCCTAATCAAGTCCAATCAGTAAAATCAAACACAGCTGGACTCAAATGAAGGTGTAGAACCATCTCAAGGATGATCAGAAGAAATGGACAGCACCTGAGTTAAATATATGAGTGTCACAGCAAAGTGTCTGAATTCTTAGGACCATGTGATATTTCAGTTTTTCTTTTTTAATAATTCTGCAAAAATGTCAACAATTCTGTGTTTTTCTGTCAATATGGGGTGCTGTGTGTACATTGATGAGGAAAAAATGAACTTAAATGATTTTAGCAAATGGCTGCAATATAACAAAGAGTGAAACATTTAAGGGGGTCTGAATACTTTCCGTACCCACTGTAGTTAGTTTAAAAAGTTGCAATAAGACACAGATCCATCTAGTTCAATGTGTGTGTGTGTGTGTGTGTATGTTTGTGTGAATTTTATTCTGGTTATAGTAACATCTTAGCAACTTTATTAACTTGCAAAGTTATATCTTTTTATCTTCAGGGTTACTCTTTTTAATTATTCTTCTAAGGAAGCATGTAAATATACGTTCTGATGCCATAACTCACCCCCCAGCCTTAGGCGATCGGCTTGCCTTCCATGGTTGATGTGACATTCAATCCCCGGATCTGCGCTTGCACCTGCTGTGGGTTTATTTCTCTACATAGGGCTATACATAAATTTATGGTACTGAAACACACTTACCGGTAAGTATTTTCAGATGTACTTTCACTTGGCGTCACTTATAATAAATAAAAAAAACAAAAACTTTTGACTACCCTTTTGAAGCATAGCAAATTTCCAGATGTAGTAACAACATTAACACAAACGCGAGTAGTGCGTGCTAAGGTAAACGTTGTCTGTTGTATTACCTTTTGCAGTCAACTCTAAGACGCAGGTATGCAATTCAAAGATCGCCATCAGAAAACCTGAACTGTGTCTGGAATGCAGCTCAAGATAACTCGTGTATTGACCTGCCCTTACTGCTGAATGCCGCTAATGTTTTCACTAAAATTCTGCAGAAAAAAAACCTCTCTTCATAAAATGCGATTTCAATGCAGATTAAGGGATCATTCACACTACCTGCATGGGTTAACGCAGGGATACATACAGTACAATTGTTTTTTATGGACCCTGTTCACACCATATATATGCGGTGTTGTGCACTGTGTAAGAATCAAGCATGTATGCATGTGAATGCACTGTGCTTTATAGAGTTGAGTGAATAAAAAAAAAAAGCGATGCACTGTATGTTCTTATTTCGATATTTATAAGAATTCACTAGAGACCGATCAGTGTCTGATGGGTTTTTCACAGGAGTTTATAGAGAATAAAGGGCACACAAACTCATAGCTATACCACCATAGTCACAAGTTATTATAGAAAATCTTCCACGTGAGACAAAGAAAAAGAGAAGTGCCAACCTTTTCCCAACCTGAAATGGGTAAAAAAAAAAAAAAAAAAGTTTCAGTGTAAGTTCCACTTTTATATGAGATTCTTGCAATGTAAAAAAAAAACTTTAGCCATGATTTGTCTGGCATGTATACACTGATCAGCCATACCATTATGAGCACCCACCATAATCCATCGATGCATGGACTCCACTGGACCTTTGAAGGTGTGTTGTGGTATCTGGCACCAAGCCATCAGTAGCAGATCATTTAAAGTGGTTGTAAACCCAATTATATATATATTTTTAAAAGAATAACCTGCAAGAGAGGCATAATGAGCTAGTATGACTAGCATACTAGCTCATTATGCATTACTTACCTTAGATCAAAGCCCCCAAAGCCGTCCTTGTCTCCCCCTCCGGCCACAGACATCGCTCCGGAAGGTTACTTCCGGGTATTGCCGCTCCGGCACTCTGATTGGCCGGAGCGGCGATGACGTCACCGCGCATGCACGCGGGAGCCGTCAAAGCCGGCATTATCCAATGATAAAACCGGCGTTGACAGTGCCGCAGCGCCATTGTCTACAGCGCGCATGCGCCGTAGACAGCGGTGCATTGTTTTTTGGAAAATATCTCCTAAACCGTGTAGGTTTAGGAGATATTGCAAACACTTACAGGAAAGCCTTAATCTAGGCATGCCTGTAGGTGCAAGTTGCATAAGTGGCTTTACAACCACTTTAAGTACTGTATGTTGTGAAGTGGGCCTCCATGGATCAGACTCGTTTTCTCAGCACATCCCACAGATGCTCGTTTGGATTGAGAGCTGGAGAATTTAGAAGCCAAGTCAAGACCGCAAACTTTCTTGTGTTCCTCAAATTATTGTTGAATTCATTAGACAAGACCGCCTTCTTCCATTGCTCTGTGGTCCTGTTCTGATGTTCACCTGCCCATTGTAGGTGCTTTTTTTTTATTTTTACTGTAGACAGAAGTCAGCATGGCCTCCCTGACCAGTCTAAAGGCTACACAGCCCCATACGCAACTAACTGCAATGCACTGTGTGTTCTGACACCTTTCTATTAAAACCAGCATTAACTTTTTCAGCAGTTTGAGCTACAGTAGCTCTTCTATTGTGTCGGACTACACAGGCCAGCCTTCGTTCCCACGATCATCACAGAGCCTTGGCCACCCATGACCCTGTAGTCGGTTCACAGGTTTTCCTTCCTTGGACCACTTTTGGTACATCTTGACCACTGCAAACTGAGAACATCCCACGAGATCTGTAGTTTTGGACTTGCTCTGACCCAGTCACCTTGACATTACAATTTGGCCCATGTCAGTCACTCAGATCCTTCTGCTTGCTCATTTAATTTTTTTCTGGATTCAATACATTAAAGCAGTTGTTAAAGTGGAAGTAAACCCCCCCCCCCCCAAAAAAAATGGGATAAAATAAGACCCTGCAAGAGAAAGGCATAATGAGCTAGTATGTATAGCATACATACTAGCTCATTATGTGGCACTTACCTGAAATCGAAGCCCCCGAAGTCCTCCTCATTCCCCTCCGCCGCCCCCATGTCCCCTCTGAGCTTATTTCTGGTATTGCCGCTCCGGCGCTGTGATTGGCCGGAGCTGCAATGACGCCACTCCCGTGCATGCGCGCGGGACCGGCATAATCCCGCCATGTCCCATTCATTATGCCGGGACGCTCAGTGCGCCGTAGACATCGGTGCAGTGTTTTGTGCAAATACAGGTAAGCCTTAATCTAGGCTTACCTGTAGGTGCAAGTTGTCAAAGTGGGTTTACAACCACTTTAAGCCACATGTACATATTTATACTATCAGTGCTGTCTCTTAATGCAGTGTGCCCCTTTTTTCTAAAAAAGCCGGTTAATACCTTGTTTCTGAGTGCCAATCAGCGCTCACGCGTCTGGCCGGCTCTCTCCTCTCCCTGTCTGACAGAGGCAGCGAGCGGAGCCGAGATTCCCCCGCTGATGTCAGTCGGTAGCTGACACTAGCTGACAGGTAGGGAGGGAGAGAGCAGGAGAGCTGCGGATGACAGAGGCACGTAAACTGACCACGGTGTTGGGGCTCAGCAGCCATGATTAACCGTGGTCAGTTTACACGGGGTGGGGGTAGAAACTGGCAGGATCCTACCACGTATTTTAGGTGATACTGGGGGGAAAATTACACAACACAAGCACTGTGCTGTTATTCATGCTTTAAAGGGACAGAATCCTTTTTTTTGTTATTTTTTTTTGTTAAATGTTTTAACGTCAGAGACAACATGTTCACCTGCTACCTTATATATTCCACCCACTGAAAGATGCCATTGTAATGGGATAATGGATGGTATTCATTTTTTAAATGTCAGTGGTGATAATGTTATGGCAGATCAGTGCAAGTCTGATCAGTGAACAGGTTCCTCCCATTCATATAGCATGACTTGTTTGTGTTTGAAGAATAAAGGCCTTCTTTTTAAGCAGATCACTTAATGTAAAGCCACTTGTCATTTTACTGGTACGCTGACATAATTAGGCAGCCTGTTTGATGTACAATGGCTGAGCACTTGTTAAGGGATTCACTGAAAGCATAACTTTCTGACATAGTTTCCGCTCTGTAAAGAATGCTATTTGAACTGTTTTATCCTGTGTTTTGTTTTTGTCAGTTTCCTATCGCTATGTTGTACTGCTTCACAGTATTCATTGCCAAGAATGCTTTCTGATTGTGATGCCGAGGAATTTTCCATGACATACATTTTGTGTATTTCACACGAAAAAGGCATTGGTGGTGTTTACACGGCATGTTAGAATGATTGAATAGTAAGACCAGAATTGTGCATGCAATGCATGTATGCTTCATGTCCACTTATAGATGCACAAAAGGCCAAAAGTTTGTGTTCACCTGACCATCGCATCTATGAGCTTACTGGACATTCTATTCCAAAAACCATGGGCATAAATGACAATGGCCCTTCTTTTTAAGGCTTTAACAGGGAGGAATTCCCTCAGGATTTTGCAGTTAGAGTGCATGAATTAAAGCCCAACAGGCAAAAAAAATAGTTTTTCCATGCAGTGGGGCTGTGCCCGCATTGCACGGGTCAACTGCTCATTTTTGTCTAGGTGAAAAGAGAACAGAGTACTTAATCTTCCGATCCTCCCTGCACAAGACCAGTCCCTGCGGCTCCTGCCCCCCTGCATTCTAGCATTATTGTGTAGTGGACTGTTCCTGACGTGCTCACGCCCATAGATAGACCTGATCTTGATGCGAGTATTGGAACATTTTATTTTATTTTTTGCCCCAAGTTGGGCTTTAAGGAGCAATGCATATGCTATAAATCAGTGTGGAGAAATAATATAAATGATACCAATATGTGGTGATTTATGCTCCTATGACATCAGTGGTTTAGAGTGCCATCTTTCTCGGGATTTAAGCTAGAGGATGACCGAGATATTAAAGTGTTACTAAACCCACAACAGTAAAATCAGTCTGTATATGCAGTAAGGCATGCTTGTAATACTCACTGTGGAACCTAAGGGGTTAATCCACACTATGTAAAAAGGCTGTTTGATTATGTCTTCTCTGATCCTCCCCTTTTTTCCACTGTCTCCAACCCATTTCCTGATAGAACGGAGCCTATGGAGTCACTCTGCACATGCTCAGTTTGGTGTGTGTTGCTAGAGGTTTTTTTTGTTTATTTGGGAGAGTGCATGTGATTAGCCCTGGGGTGATTAGCACTGGGCTGATCAGCACTGTCCAGACAGAGGGCCAGGGGTCCTGCAGCCTCATAGGACAGAGTAGAATGAAAACTCCTCCTACAAGCTTTAACCAGACACTGATAAGTCACATGAATGCTTTATACTGCTGATGAGAAAGGGTATTTAGCAGTTTATTTTTACTTGAATAAATGCATTTCCATGTTTGGATATGCACAAAGGTTAATTGATGCACCTATCTAAGTCACCAGTACAAAGTCACTAATATGTGAGATTGTGAAGAATCCTGGCCACACCAAATGAATTGCTCTGGATAATATCTACCAGTGTGGATTATTTTTAATATTTGCGCCCCCATTTGTTTATGTTCGCACTTGCAGTTATTGCGTCCCAGAGGATATATTTCAATACACATACTAGGAACAGAACTTTGGAGACTATAATAACATTATAAAATGTATACATGGTATTGCTTATGCTTACGACCTGACATTGCTATGCTGATGAGAGACGGCTGTGTGGAATGTTTATTTGAGCTAAATCAAAAGTTATTTTGTATGGCAAAATACTGTATGATAGACTCCTGGTCCTCTGTCCACCTTAGAGGAAACAGTTTATTTATTTTTTTAATGTAAGGAGTTAAAGCCCTTAAATAAGGAAAGGAAGTTTGCCTACACATCCTCTCACTTCCCTGTTTTTGCAACATATAGATATTGTGGGTGGCATGATAATTCATGTGAGGAATCGGGAAGAGCGCCAGAGTGCCAATACTCAACTTTTCGGTCTGTGTTTACATTGCATAGTGCTGTCGCCCTTACATGTTTTGGTCACTGGGAGTCGAGGAGGGGGTTGGGTGGGATTCCAGGATGGGAAGAGTACAAAGATGACCTGATAGACCTGCTTACGTTAATGCTCATTTGTAGTCCATTTTACAGCTTGGATGTGGACAGTGAGGTGACAGAAAGCTGCATATTTCCAAATCAGTTAGTAGAGCCAGGGGGCCTGACACCAGTGATCTTTTTAGCTGTCTGTAAGGGCTCTTTCACACGGAGGTCCGTTCAGGTCCGCCTGTCAGTTTTTTAGGCGGACCTGAAACGGATCCTCCATGCACCCCTATGGAAGCACGGATGTCAGCGGTGACATGTCCGCTGACATCCGCTCCGAAAAAGTGTGACGGAGGAAAATCCTATTTTTCCTTCCGTCTGCGGAGCGGATCGGATGACAACGGACTCTACGGTCCGTCGTCATCCGATTCCCCATAGGGGAGAGCGGCGCTCTGACAGGGCGGTCCCTGCACAGTGTGCGGGGACCGCCCAGTCATCCGTCGGCTCAGCGGGGATCAACGGAGCGATCCCCGCTGAGCAAGCGGAGCTTCACGGGGCGGATCTTCACGGATCCGCCCCGTGTGAAAGAGGCCTAAGGGTGGCAGTCTGACCACCACTGTAAGTGGGCCATAATTTCCTAACCATCAATGTAGGGGGGTTCTCCATGTGACCCCCAATTAAATAGATTAAGGGTGCCCCAAGATTAAAAAGGTGGAAAAAAATCTGTTCTAGAGATACTGGGGTTCATTTACTAAGACCAGAGTGGAAAATCTGGTGAAGCTTTGCATAGAAACCAATCCGCTTTCAGGTATGTTTGTCAAAGCTTAAAGCGGTTGTAAACCTGCACATTAAAAAAAAAACTGCAAGGCAAAGGCATAATGAGCTAGTTTACAGCGCATACTAGTTCATTATGAAATGCTTACCTCAGAACGAAGCCCCCGTATCGGAGCCCGGTCCATGCAGAGGGAGCTGACATCTTGCCCTCGGCATGTCGCACGGGTTCGCGGCTCCGGCGCTGTGAGTGGCCGGAGCTGCGATGACGTCACTCCTGCGCATGCACGTGGGAGTTTTCTTCCTGGCAAGGTCCGACAGCGCCTGCCGGACCTTCAGCCGGGCATTCAGAGCGCATGCGCCGCTGACGTCAGCGGCTGCATGCAAATGGAATATCCCCTAAACCGTAAAGGATTAGCAGATATTAATTTTACCTACAGGTAAGCCTTATTATAGGCTTACCTGTAGGTGAAAGTATCAATGCATTATGATAAAAAAACCTTCAGTGTGCAGCATCCCCCCAACACTTACCTGAGCCCCATCTCCATCCAGCGATGTCATGAGTGCCTCAGCCATCTGGGACTCCCCCCCCCCCCCCGACTGGCTGAGAGACAGCAGCGGCGCCATTGGCTCCCACTGCTGTCAATCCAAGTCAGTGAGCCAATCAGGAGAGAGGATGCAGGGCCGAACCGCAGCGCTGTGTCTGAATAGACAAACAGCACTGCAGCTCCGGTGCCCCCATAGCAAGCCGCTTGCTGTGGGGGCACTTGGGAGGAGGGAGGGGCCAGGAGCGCCAAAGAGGGACCCGAGAGAGGATAATTTTGCGCAAAACCACTACCCAGAGCAGCCAATTATACCATGTTTGTTATTCTTAAAGCGGAGTGTCACCCAAAATAACATCTATATACGAGCACACTCCTTACACTACTAACATGTCCAGTAGCCACATCTTTTTTTTTTTCTTTTGTACATACCGTATTATGGCTATGTCAATTTCGGCTTCCGGGTACTCACTCCCGCGGGAGTAGGCGTTTCTATCCTCCCGCAATGTAATCTGGGAGTTCGCATGTCCTGCAGAAAAAGTTCCCCGGCGGATAAGGTTCCCCCCCCCTGTACTGCGCATGCGCGGCACGAACCTCAACGGAGTTTCCGAAAGTAGCCGAACATGTAGAGCTGTGAGTCGGCTCTACACGGCGCCTGCGCAGTCAGCTCTACACGGCTCTTAGGCATTGCGCAGGCGCCGTGTAGAGCTAACTCGCAGCTCTACATGTTCGGCTACTTTCGGAAACTCCGTTGAGGTTCGTGCCGCGCATGCGCAGTACAGGGGAGGGAACCTTATCCGCCGGGGAACTTTTTCTGCAGAACACCGTCCACCGCTTCCAGGAAGTCAGTGCTTGTGGGCTTCACAATGCCCACAAGCAAAATGGAAAATTTCTATAGCTGATTTTAAAAGTTCATCTTTTGCCCGAAAACAGACAGGAGAGGTTTGAAGTCACCAAACACGTGAGTACTAATTGGTGATATAAAAATACATTGAATGCAACCAAAAACAAAAAAATTATTTGCCGCGGAACCTCCGCTTTAAAGAAAACAAAAAAAACTGACTTTACAATCACTTTAATTTAACAAGCTGAAGTTGGAACCCGATTGGTTTCTGTGCACAGCTGCACCAGATTTTGCACTCTCCTGTTTTAGTAAATCAACCCCACTATGACTACCTCTGCTGAACATAGTGACCCCTCTTCTATTCTATCTGCATGAGACCTGATAAAAGCATCTACCTTGGGTGGAGGAACTAAAGCTAGAAATCCAGGCCTTGTTCAAACTTGTATTCACTTAAAACAAATAAGAATGCTTTGTGAATTAAGATGACATCTGCCTTCATTCTCATCACTGATAAAAATAGCATGCTCTTCCCAGCAGAAGCCATTTTTCCTGTGTCTCTTACGGAAATGCTATTTCTGGAGAGGCCCTGAGTCTTGGTGCACACCCTGTTTAGTTACCAAAAATGAAAACCCTTCTAGTTTGTTTTTAAGGATCATAGAAAAACTTTGGAAGCAGGCAGTATGCAAATATGACTTCACAAATTTGCGTCTCTGTGTCTGCAAGTGCATGTGTGCGTTTGTGTGGGCACAGCAGCCCATTCAATTGGAGGAAACGGGAGAGAAAAAAGTCCCTGACCCTTTTTTTTTTTTTTTTAATGCACCTGTAGGGCAGCCGTGTGTGGTGTCACAGACCTGAAAACACGCTGCGGTTTCAGCTGCATGGGAGTGTTAAGAACTAAAGGCACCCCCACACGTCTGCTAAAGAGCAGTGCGTTTTGGCTGCGGGTGAGGGAACACGTGTGATATACACATGTTCCCGGAACCACATATGTGAACCCAGGCTTAGAAAAGCCAGTAGATCATGGACAGGTGACTGGCAGATCGCGGTCTGGGTTTGCTGACCCACCATCCCAGAGCATCAAACAGAATGCAATGCAGAGGGACTACTTGGAGCTGTAGTAGGGAACAAGAGCCGCATAAGCCGATTACACCTCTGCAGTGCTGGCTCTGGTCCCATGTGGAGTGGCCCCATTTACTTGAATGCGTTGTGATTGGCAGGGGGTAGCACCTACCAAAAGCAACCCGGGGCTTAATTCCTGCTGCAGCACGCATATGTGTTTTGCTGCTGCCTCAGCAGCTAAAGGGGGTAGGGACTGGGGTCAGTAAAACTGCAACTCAACCACAGGGTTTTAAGTGTGAATGAGCTCTAAGAGTACCGCTGCCAAATGCAACTAAGGGCTCATTCACAAGTGCAGCAGGCACTGCTGCTCCTCTATAAAGTGATCTGAGTGTGTTCGACAGGTGGTGAGGAGGGGATTTGTTGCCTCCTCACCACTTGATTAAAACCCATGATTGCCATGCAATGCACGTGATGGCGACACAGTAGTATGGCAATAACCAGTTTAAATTTGGTGCGAGGAGAGAACAATTTTCCCTGGTGATCTTGATTTCTCCCATGCCGTTCAGGTAGATCTCCACCTCGTTAAGGTTGACTACCTTTGATCTAAAGGCTCCTGTGGGATAGTCTAAACCAGTCACTTATCCAGTTACTATATGATGAAACAAGCCTAATAAACTATTTGTGTCTCGCATACTCCTCCTCCCAGACACTGCAGTGTACAGTTGGAAGTTTCAGCAACAGAGGCAGTGTTTTTAAGCCAGAAAACAGTGGGCAGGACTAGGTGTGGCCAGGTGAAGATTGACAAGTGTAGGCTTGTGACCCAGCCGTAACCATGCCGATAGCATTGCAACACCTTTTCATCCCACAATAGTGCAAGCAGGCACAACAGTCTACATTAGGATGACAATCCTGCTTTGAATTCAGGGGATGGCAGCAGCGTTGTCACCCCCTTTACAGGAAGCTATATGAGGTCTTCATCACTGGCAGGATCAGCAGGTGTTTGTGAGATTTTGCAGGGGGACTAAGGAAAAACTATAAGTACAGATACACTTACAATTAAGTGCAGAAGAACATATTTTTGATGGGAAGCCATAAGTTTAGTTTAAAGTGATATTAAAGTCTTGTTTTTTTGTTTTAAAAAAACAAACATGTTATACTTACCTGCTTTGTGTAGTGATTTTGCACAGAGCAGCCCCGATCCTCCTCTTCTCAGGTCCCTCTCCCTTACTATGGGGGCACCCATGCTGAGCCACAGATCTGTGTGTCCATTCAGACACGGAGCCGCATCTCGGCCCTGCCCCTTTCTTTCCTCATTAGCTCACTTACTTTGATTGACAGCAGCAGGGGCCAATGGGGCCCGCTGCTGTATCTCAGCCAATTAGGAGGGAGAGTCCCGGACAGTTGAGGCTCACGTGCAACATCACTGGATCAAGATGGGGGTCAGGTAAGTATTAGGGGGGGGCTGCTGTACACAAGGATTTTTTTTATCTTAATGCAAAGATTAGAGCTGCACGATTAATCAAGATAAGATTGCGATCTCGATTCACCCCCCCCCCCCCCCGCGATCTCCAGGCTGGATGACCCGCGATTTTCTTATCTCACCGCCGGTTCCACGTAACCAGCGTGGAACGCAAATGGCGCCGATATCGGAACGTCAGCAGCCTGTGCCGCTGGATGGATGCCTGGGCGTGGGCTTCCTTCTTTCTCACAGTTCTGTACAACTGTAGTGTGTATCCATGCACCACCCAGTGGTTGCCGGCGGTACTGCTTCTGATGTATAAAAAACAGACCAGTGATATGTCTATGTTAAAGACCATATAACTCCTATGAAAAAAGCAGAATCAAAGTTTGATTCTGCTTTTTTCACAGGAGTTATGTGGTCTTTAACATTATAGACATATCTCTGGTCTGTTTTTTATATTTTCAGATATATCACTGGTTTATTTATTGGGGGGGGGGGGGTTCTGGCATTCAGTTTCTGAGAATCTTGAGAGCATCGTGATCTTTAGTCTAAGCAAAAGAATCGCGATTCTCATTTTGCCCAGAATCGTGCAGCTCTAATTAAGATTAAAAAAAAACTTCTGCCTTTCAGAACCACTTTAAAGTACGTAAACCCTCACCTTGAAAAATAACCTATTCAGTTTAAAATAGAAATGAAAGGCAAAATATTTTGTGTATAGATATAAAAAATCAATATAAATACTTTTTCTCTTGTCATCCATGGACTGACACAGCGTGTCTTATACACCTTTACACGTGGGTTATGTCCCTGCTTGCAGGAGAAGACCTAGGCAGAATGTGAGATGTTATACATACATTCTAAACAGCCAGAGTTGAACAGCCCCGCCCAGGGGGGGCGGTCCCTCCGGACATAAGCCTCCCACTGCAGTCAGCAGACCTCAGTTTTTTTCTGCCTAGCAGAAGGAGAAGACGTGGCTCTCTCAGGAGCCAGTCTCCTGACCTATTTTTATTCCTTTGGGAATTTTTTTCCTATTTTATTCTTTTGAGATCTTCTATCAACTGTCGGCTGGGCAACAGGTTGGGTACAAGATATCCTCGTAGTCTTCCCTGTCCGACCATCGAGCGTGCTGATCCTCGCCTTGTGTGCGTGAGACTCAGTTCACGGCATGCCCCACGACTCCAGGGGTGGCCGGTGGGCTTCCAGCTCCGCGGTCCTCTCAAGATAGAACAGTCCGGCTGTATCTTTCGCGGTGGACCGGGCCGACAGCTACTCAGTACCGCACTGTGATAGTTCTGTCAGAAACACACCAGCGGGTCCCTCAGGGGACGGGTAAGTAGTCTCTCCTGGCTGCAGGTGAGTATATGCTGTGTGTTTCTTGTGTGGGGGGATTTCCCTGTCTCCCCCTGTGTTTTTTAATGTCACTCTCTGTTCACTAGTGCTGGCGCTGTACTGTGGGGGGGGCTCATGCTGCTCTGCATTCGCTGGGGCTGTTTTGTTTTTGGATGTGAGGGGCCTGGGCGCCGTTCGGCGCCATGTTTTGTGTGTGTGCTGATTTTTACATTGGTGGCCATCTTGCCGGGGCCCGCCGGAGCACATTGCGGCGGCCATTTTCTTGTAGCCGCATGTTTTTCTGGCACTAGTTTGGCCTCTAGCGCCGCTGGGAACGGCACGAATCTCCTCACACTCTCTCCTCTCGGCTCACTCACGCTGAGCAGCGCGGCGCAGTGAGACAGAGCGGCGGAACCGAGCGGTCCTGGTCAGGTTGGTGGGTTCCCTGGGCATTCCCCTACTTCAGTCAGCACAGCCTGTGGGTGGTCTGAGAGGGACATTATGGAGTCAGTCACCAGCTTCCCCTCACATGCCAGAGGCAGCAGCCAGTGCTCCAGCACCTGTGGTCCCTATGGACCAGTTGTCGGCAGTCCTGGAATCATTTCTGACCAGGATGGAAGCTGTGTGTGAGCACAAGGGAGCAAAAAAGCGCCCTCTCCCCACTTTATCTCCACAAGGGGAGTGCTCTGATTCAGATATGGGCCTAGCTATTGCTGCTCAGGACCCTAGCTCTGAATATTTGGATGGTTTTGAACAGGACATTCCTTGTGAGGAAGACTCCAGTTCTGAGTCAGTAAATGACAGGGCGCTTGTTAGTGAACTCATTGATGCTGTGAGGGACACTCTCAAGCTAAATGCTGCGACCGCAGAACCTCAGGCGGATACAGTCTCCTTTGGTTCTTTTAAGACCAAGCCTTCTAAAAAGGTTTTTCCATATGTACCTTTCTTTGACCAGCTCATTGACCAGGTCTGGGAAAAGCCGCAGAAGACTTTTATGGTCCCGCGGCATTTGTCTATTAGATACCCCTTTGAAGACGCCCTGCTTAAAAAGTGGGCTTCTCCCCTTGTGTTCGACCCTCCAGTCGCCCGTTTAAACAAGGCCACCACTCTCCCGATGGAGGGGACTCCTGCGTTTAAGGACCCCACTGACAGGAGGTCAGAAGTGGTGAGTAGAGCCATGTTCGCCTTGTTGGGATCCGCCCTACGGCCCGTAGTAGCGGCGACCCTTGTGTCTCAGACACTCACAGAATGGGCAAAAATTTTGCACCAAACTGTGCAGGAGTATAACCTTCCTCCAGACACTATTGCTCTGGCCCACCAGATGGTGCAGGGTCTGATATATGTGTGCGACGCCACGTTGGACGCGGCCCCTTTAATATCCAGGGCCTCTGTCTCGGCGGTGGTATTGCGTCGTCTCATCTGGTTGAAATGCTGGTCTGCTGACCTAGCCTCTAAGAAGCTCCTGACGGATCTACCTTTTAAGGGTGGTAGACTTTTTGGTGCTGCTCTGGATGACATCATCAAGGATGTCACGGGAGGTAAAAGCACTCTCCTTCCTCAAACTATCAAGGGTAAGGAGGCCCGACGTAAACCGGGTCCTTCCTTTCCAGCGAAAAAAGGTTTTTTTCGTCCGTCAGAGTCCACGGGTAAGCCATCCCAGACTGACAACAGTGCGGCTGGCGGGCACAAGCGCCCCTGGGTGCGTAAGCCGAACAAGCCGGCTCCCAAGCCCGCCTCCGCGTGAAGTCTTGCCCCCGCCCGTCTCTGGGGTGGGGGGACGACTTCACAGGTTCACGGATCGGTGGACCTCCCGGATCTCCGACCGGTGGGTGTGCGAGGTGGTCACCTCAGGATACAGAATAGAGTTCCGCTCCTGGCCCCCAGACAGATTCTTTCCCTCAAATCTCCCTCTCCTTCCTGCCCGTCGGGCAGCCCTCTTGGGGGCTGTACAGGATTTGATCGGGTCCGGAGTAATTGTGCCGGTTCCGTCCCAGGAGAGGTTTCAGGGGTTCTACTCGAATCTGTTTGTTGTTCCAAAAAAGGACGGGGTTCGGCCAATCCTGGACCTCAAGGCCCTGAATGCCTTCGTGAAGGTGCAAAAATTCGGCATGGAATCCATTCGCACGGTGGTCGCTACACTCCATCAAGGGGATTTTCTGGCATCCTTGGACATCAAGGACGCCTACTTGCATGTTCCGATCTGCGCAAGCCACCAGAAGTTTCTGCGCTTTGCGGTCGGCGAAGTCCACTATCAATTTGTGGCTCTTCCCTTCGGCCTAGCCTCGGCACCGAGGGTGTTCACCAAGGTGCTTGCTCCGGTCCTAGCTTTGCTGAGACAGCGAGGCATTGCTATCGTGGGCTATCTGGACGATTTCCTTCTAAGAGCAGACAGTGGCTCAGAATTGGAAGAAAGTGTGACTATCGTCAGTCAGACCCTCAGGGAGTTTGGGTGGCTCCTGAACGTTCAGAAGTCGGTTCTAGTCCCGACTCAGCGTCTGGAGTATCTAGGTCTGATTCTGGACTCCTTGGAGGCAAGAGTCTTCCTACCTCCAGACAAACTACTGACACTTCAGTCTGCAGTACGGGTGCTGACGTCCCGAAAATGGTCGTCAATCCGCTTTTGCATGAGAGTCCTGGGACTCATGGTGGCCTCCTTCGAGGCCGTTCCTTATGCCCAAGCGCACACCAGGGCTTTACAGAAAGAGATCTTGTCCACTTGGGACAAATCCCCGTTGTCCTTGGATCTTCAGATCCAGGTGAGTCACCTGGTCAGGGCGTCCCTGACGTGGTGGTTGAGGTCCCCGGCTCTTCGGTCCGGGAAGTCGTTCCTCCCCATCCAATGGACGGTGATCACGACGGACGCCAGCCTGACGGGCTGGGGGGGAGTCTGGGGAGTCCTGTCGGCCCAAGGGCTTTGGACTCCGGACGAAGCCCTCTTACCGATCAATGTGCTGGAGATACGGGCAATCAGACTGTGCCTCTCCTCATGGTCGGAGAAACTACAGGGTCACTCCATCAGGATCCAATCGGACAACGCCACAGCAGTGGCGTATGTCAACCATCAAGGGGGGACTCGGAGCTCAGCTGCGGCTTCCGAGGTCGCCCGCATCCTGGGGTGGGCCGAAAGAAGCGTGCCGGCTCTGTCGGCCGTCTACATTCCGGGCGTAGACAATTGGCAGGCGGACTATCTAAGTCGCCAGACGCTGGACCAGGGAGAGTGGTCCTTGCACCCGGAGGTCTTTCAACTCCTTTGCAGATGGTGGGGCACGCCGGATGTGGACCTGATGGCCTCTCGACTCAATCGCAAGGTGTCAAGGTTTGTGGCCAGATCCAGGGATCCCTGGGCGGATGCCTCGGATGCGTTGGTGGCCCCATGGGGTCAGTATCACCTGATATACGTTTATCCTCCACTGCAGTTGCTCCCTCACCTGCTCCGCAGGGTAGCGACCGAGGGAATTCCGGTGATCCTCATTGCTCCGGATTGGCCTCGGCGTCACTGGTACGCCGATCTGGTACGTCTCGTCGCAGACGTTCCCTGGCGGTTACCAATACGGGGGGACCTTCTGTCTCAAGGTCCTATATTTCATCCTGCTTTACAGTCTCTGGTTTTAACGGCATGGTTATTGAAAGCCAGGTGCTGAGAGACCGAGGTCTCTCGGATTCGGTCATTTCGACCATGTTAAGGGCACGGAAGTCTTCCTCCAGAAAGATCTATCACCGTACTTGGAGAGCTTACATCGCCATGTGCGAAGAGCTGGACTGGCGCCCACGAACGTATTCCGTTCCCAGAATCCTGCATTTTCTGCAGCGTGGCGTGACCCAAAAGCTCGCTTTGAGTACCATTAAGGGTCAGATTTTGGCCTTGGCCATCTTCTTTCAGCGACCGCTGGCGGGTCATCCCTTGGTTAGCACCTTTGTGCAGGGGGTTCGCCATGTGCTCCCCCCTGTCAAGCCTCCTCTCCCCCCGTGGGATCTGAATTTGGTGCTCTCGGTCCTCCAGGAACCTCCCTTTGAAAATATTAGAGATATTCCCCTCTTGACTTTGTCTCAGAAGGTGGCCTTCTTGGTGGCCATTACTTCCATTAGACGAGTGTCTGAATTGGCGGCCTTGTCCTGCAAGTCGCCCTTTTTGGTCATCCATAAGGATAAGGCGGTGTTACGTCCGCGACCTTCCTTTCTGCCAAAGGTGGTCTCGGCCTTCCACTTAAACGAGGACATTGTCCTCCCGTCCTTGTGTCCTCACCCATCGCATCCCAGAGAGTTTGTGCTTCACACTTTGGATGTGGTACGAGCCTTGCGGGTGTACCTGTCTGCTACTGCTTCTATTCGGAAGTCTGACTCACTATTTATGGCTGTCTCTGGTCCAAAACAGGGCCAAGCGGTTTCGTCTGCCACCATTTCTAGGTGGATAAGACAAACCGTCATTCAAGCTTATGCTCTCAAGGGGCGGGCGCCTCCCTTTCCGGTTACGGCACATTCCACCAGGGCAATTGGTGCTTCCTGGGCTTTCCGACATCAAGCGTCGGTTGCACAAGTGTGCAAGGCGGCGACCTGGTCGTCTGTTCATACCTTTTCTAAGTTTTATAAGGTTGATGTGGCTGCATCTTCGGATGCTTCCTTCGGCCGCAAGGTGTTGCAGGCCGCTGTTTGATGTTGCAACTCCTCCGTTGAGGAGCTCTGCCTTGTTTGGAGTGAAGTTTTTGGTTTTCCATTTATACTGCTCCCATCCCTCTTGACACTGCTTTGGGACATCCCACGTGTAAAGGTGTATAAGACACGCTGTGTCAGTCCATGGATGACAAGAGAAAATAGGATTTTTGTACTCACCGTAAAATCCGTTTCTCTGGCATCCATGGACTGACACAGCACCCACCCTTCTTTTCGAGTTTGTACTGCTTTGTTACGAACTGAGGTCTGCTGACTGCAGTGGGAGGGTTATGTCCGGAGGGACCGCCCCCCTGGGCGGGGCTGTTCAGCTCTGGCTGTTTAGAATGTATGTATAACATCTCACATTCTGCCTAGGTCTTCTCCTGCAAGCAGGGACATAACCCACGTGTAAAGGTGTATAAGACACGCTGTGTCAGTCCATGGATGCCAGAGAAACGGATTTTACGGTGAGTACAAAAATCCTATTCCCCCCCCCCCTTCCTTTTTTTAAGAATGATCACATAGCCTCTGTTCGCAGCAGCACACTGGTCTCCCCAGCTTATAGGCTGTGCAGGGGGGTCATGTGAGCAGAATTCTGATCATTAGAGAGAACACAGCTAGAGAACTGAATGCGCTTTGCTCTCATACCCAGTGTGGTCAGTTTTTAAACGGATACCAGAGGGACTGGCAGGAACACCAGGGATTTCACACAAATAGAAGCAATACGAAGAGAACAGGATACTTTTTCATGCAAGTACATGGTACAACAGGCACATATAAGGAATATGAAATGTTGGGTTTACATACTCTTTAAAATGTTGGTAACCTTTAAAAAAAAAGTCTAAAAGTTTGTTGAAAACAAAGCATGTAAATACCCTTTTTTCCAGATCTCTTCAGGCCAGTCACGTGACTGTGTGAGCCGGAGACAGCTCACACATAGGAGCTAACTGGCAGAGAGGGAGATGGGAGAGCTTCGGATGATGGAGGCACATAATAGGATTTTTATAACAGCTTACCTGTAAAATCCTTTTCTTGGAGTACATCACGGGACACAGAGCGACATAGTCATTACTAATGGGGTTATATAGATACCGTCAGGTGCTGGCACTGGCAACTTCCAAAACCGGAAGTACCCTCCCCTATATAAGCCCCTCCCATCCGGGAGCACCTCAGTTTTGTAGCAAAGCAAGAAGTGTCCCCAAAGAGGGGCGGGAGCTCTGTGTCCCGTGATGTACTCCAAGAAAAGGATTTTACAGGTAAGCTGTTATAAAAATCCTATTTTCTTTCTCGTACATCACGGGACACAGAGCGACATAGTCATTACTAATGGGATGTCCTAAAGCAATGCCAAATGAGGGGGGGGATAACACCATACATAAGCTGAGCGCTATCAGACATGAGGATCTTTTGCGGCCTGCAACACACTGCGCCCAAAGGCGACATCCTCCTGACTTCTAACGTCCACCTGGTAGAACCTAGTAAACGTGTGAACTGAAGACCATGTTGCGGCCTTACAGATTTGAGCCAGGGAGGCCTGGTGATGCACTGCCCATGAAGTCCCAACTGCTCTCGTGGAGTGCGCTCTAACTTTGAACGGAGGCGGTCTCCTTCTCAAGCCATAGGCTTGTATTATGACCTGTCGAATCCACTTGGCTAAAGTAGATTTTGACGCTGCCTGACCCTTTCTGGGGCTTTCCGGCAGAATAAACAAAGTATCCGTTCTGCGAATCTGAGCAGTGGCTTTTAGATAAGCTTTAACTGCTCTTACTACATCCAAAGAATGCAATAACTTTTCCTCTACCGAAGTAGGTTTGGGGGAAAAAAGGAAGAACCACATCTTGGTTCAAATGAAACCTCGATACCACCTTAGGAAGAAAGGCTGGATGAGGACGTAACACTACTCTATCCTTATGGATAACCAGATATGGCTCCTTACAGGACATAGCTGCTAATTCCGACACTCTTTTAGCCGAACAAATGGCTACTAGAAAAATCAATTTCCTGGTGAGAAGAACCAAAGAAATATGCTGTAATGGTTCAAATGGTTGTTTCTGTAGAACCTACAGAACCAAGTTTAGATCCCATGGACATATGGGAATATTAACCGGAGGACTAATACGCATCACTCCTTGTATAAAGGCTTTGACTAGTGAATGCGAAGCCAAGGGCCTTTGAAAAAATATTGACAAGGCCGAAATCTGACCCTTGATAGTACTCAAGGCAAGCTTCCTATCTACAGCCCATTGTAGGAAGTCCAGAATCCTACTTATTACGTATTTACGTGGATGCCATTTCTTGGCCTCACACCAGGCGATGTACGCCTTCCAGATTCTATAGTAGATCTGCCTGGATACCGGCTTCCTGGCATTGATCATGGTAGATACCACAGAATTAGAGAGCCCTCTCTTTTTTAGAATGTGGGCTTCAATAGCCAGGCCGTCAAACCTAGGGCTGGTAAGGAAGGGTGGTATATCGGTCCTTGCGAAAGCAGGTCCGGACGACGTGGGAGAGTCCAAGGACTCCCCACTGACATTTTACAATCTCCGCGTACCACGCTCTTCGGGGCCATGCTGGAGCCACCAGAATCACTGGTTTCTTTTCTACCCTGATTCTGCGGAGTAATCGAGGAAACCATTGTGGCGGTGTGAATGCATATATCAGCTTGGACTGATCCCAAGGGAACACTAGGGCATCCGAGCCGCAAGCTAGGGGATCCCTTGTCCGAGAGACAAACCTGTCCACCTTTGCGTTGAATCTGGATGCTAGAAGATCTAAATCCGATGTTCCCCACCGCTGACATATTGTCCAGAAAACCTCGGGGTGAAGGGACCCTTCCTCTGGGCATAATTGCTGGCGACTTAGAAAGTCTGCCTTCCAATTCTCCACTCCTGGAATGAATACCGCAGATATGGCTGGGACATATCTTTCTGCCCATTTCAGGATGTAATTTACTTCCCTCTGGGCTGCACGACTCCTGGTGCCCCCCTGATGATTGATATATGCCACTGCTGTGGCATTGTCTGATTGAATTCTGACAGGGGACCCTTGGAGTTTGGATGTCCATGCTACTAGGGCATACCGGGCTGCTCGTATCTCTAAGAGATTGATGGGCAGGGCCTTTTCTGCATCCGACCATCTGCCCTGGAGAGAATATTGCTCCAGTACAGCTCCCCAGCCTATAAGGCTGGCATCTGTAGTGACCACCTTCCAAGAAATCGGACTGAAGGATTTCCCTTCTTCCAGATTCTGGGGAACCAACCACCAACGGAGGCTCTTGCGAACGGAAGGGGACAAGGACATTGTAAGTCTAGGGCCTGAACTTTTTTGTTCCAGGCTGACAGTATGGCCCCTTGCAAATTCCTTGAATGGAATTGACCGTAGGGTACTGCTTCGAATGATGCCACCATTTTTCCCAGCAGCCTCATGCACAGGCGTATGGACGGCTGTTTTTTTTGTACCCACTAAGTGGATCAAATCTTTCAAAGACAACACCTTTCCTCGAGGCAAGAATATTTTTCTCTGGCCTGAATCCAACCTTAGCCCCAAGTATTCCAGACTTTTGACTGGTTTTTAGGGCTAACTTGTCTCGGTTGATAATCCAACCGTGAGATTCCAGATACTTGATTGTCTTGTGAACGACCACGTCTAGTTTTTTCACTGAGTGGTCTATCAGCAACAAGTCATCTAGATATGCCATTATCATTACACCTTGTGTTCTTAGATTGGCCAATAAAGGGCCAGAATTTTTGTAAACACTCGTGGTGCTGTGGCCAAACCGAAGGGTAAGGCTCTGAACTGAAAATGGCGCCCTTCTACTGCAAAGCGTAGAAATTTTTGGTGGACTGGAAAGATGGGAATGTGCAAATAAGCATCTTTGATGTCGATCGCGGCTAACCAATCCTCCCCTTGTAGGGCAGTGGCCACCGATCGGATCGACTCCATCGGAAAGTCCTGATATACAGGAATTTGTATAGCCCTTTTAGAATTAATATGGGCCTCCCGTCCGCGTTTGCTTCGAGACTGTAAAGAGGTTTTAGTAAAACCCGAACCCTCATTCTTCCAGGGGAACCTCCATAATTACTCCTTGGAGCAATAGTTGTTCTAGTGCCAACAGGAGGGACTCTCTCTTCCGGGGATCCCCTGGCACGTTTGACCTCAAAAATGGGAAGGAGGAGAGTCTTTTAACTCCAAACTGTATCCCAAACATACTGCGGAGAGCACCTATCTGTCTTGATCGTGTCCCGCCAGGTCTCTTGCGAACAACTGGAGTCCTCCCCCCACCCGACTGAGTGGGGGCAACCCTTCAATGAATTTAACTTTGGGGGAGGTTTTGTACCTCCCCTGACCCAGGGTTTCTCATTACCCTGCTATTGTCCCTGTTTTTTACCCCCGGGAATTGACCGAGGAGGCCGTCGGAACTGTTACACAGCCGATGCCTCAGGGACTGGAGAAGCAGGCCTCTTAAAGAGGGACCTCTAACTCTGTTTTTAACCGGCAAGAGCGTATTTTTACCGCTGGAAATTTTCTGGATATATTTGTCCAGGTTTTCCCTGAATAAGCGTTCACCATGAAATGGGACGCTAACCAGCCATTCTTTACAGGGAGCTTCAGCAGACCAGTTTTTGAGCCATAGAAGCCTACGCATATGTACTATAGACAGCGTAAGGCGGGAGGCCTGATGGACTGAATCCTTTATGGCGTCAACCGCAAAGCCTAAGGCTCTAGGTAGATCAGCTAGGGCAAAGCCTGCTGATCTGTCAAGTCCCTCAAGACCTGTTTCAACTGATCCTTCACTGCTTAGCAGACCCCAATAGCTGCTACTGCTGGTTGTGTCACCCAGCTTGCTGTAGAAAGAAGCAGACTTTCATAAGGACTCCAATCTTTTATCTATTGGGTTCTTGAACATTTGGACATTATCCACTGGACATGTCAGTGATTTATACATACAAGAGATGGCTGCGTCCACTGTAGGGACCTTCCATTTTTTTTTTTTTTTTGATGAACTTATCCTCCATGGGATAGACCACCGGAAATCTCTTGGGGGAATAAATATTTTCTCAGGACGTTCCCAATCCTGGAAAATAAGCCCTTTCAGTAAAGGGTGAAGTGGAAAAGAACAGACAGTCTGGGGGCTCTAGCGACCCCAACGAGGATACAGTAGTGGTTGATGGTTCCGCAAGGTGCATTTTTAAATGCTGATCGGACCATTTTAGTCAGAGACTGAACCCATAATCTTTCAGCTTGAGATGCTGAGAAAAGGTTCCCCCACTGTTGACTCCTCTATAACAGAATCAACCTTATCCTGATCCCCTTCAGGCAGGTCGATCCCTGTATGGGACTGTTGCTCCGCTAACAGGCACTCTGAAGGAGGAGACGGAGATCGGGCGTGCTTTCCCTGACAGGGAGGCAGCGATCAATGTTGACAATCTCTCTCTAATCCTCCCAGAGCTGAGGAAAAAACCTCCTCTGTTACATACACAGGAGCAGGTGAACTGAGGACAGCCACAGTACCAAGTACCCCTGCGGGGTCTCTACGGTCACTTACCTCTGAACTTCAGGGGAGACTGGTGCAGCAGAAGTATGCCCAAGATCCTCAGAGCCCGATGAGACCCCCTTCGCTTCCTGGAAGATTCAGTTCCGGAGCTTCTGGACGGCATATTCCTAAGCCTAAAGCTGAGGTATTCCAGCCGTAATACACCACTTTTACTGAGAATAGTCTAACACAATTGCTGCTATATCACAGTTGGTGTCTACTAAAGTGCCTTTCTAGGGGATGCCTGCATCAACCGCCTCTGTGTGCCTTTATATTGTTGCTAGCTCTGTCTGTGCACTTCAACAGCCAGCTATAATGTGCTTTAAAACACGCTGGACACCCGCACATGCGCAGTAGCGCCGCGGCGCACACCTGAGCGTCATCCACCCGCTCCGCCCCTTTTTCCAGATCGCCTCTATGAATAGAGGCGCGTGCACGCGCACGCGCGCGGGCACGTGCGCCTTCGGCGCCTTTTTTGAAAACAACAAGGAGCTAAATGGGAGCCAGGGTCCCTTTGCCGCAGGGCCCGGGGATGGATGAGCGCAGCAACAGGGCAGAGGAGACAGCTTCCCAGGAGAGAACATACCAACTGCCTGGATTTGATTCTGGAAGAAAAAAATCCACATTACAAGAAAAAAGAACCATAGCGGCCTCTAGTGTCTAACACAGGTACCGCGGTCTTACATTTTATTTATTTTTTTTTTTCTTGCCTACTATTAAAATTTTTACATTTTCTCAGTAGTAACAGGCATACACAGAATATTAGCGGGAATACCTTAGGTAACAGGCAGAAAGACAAAATAGGCTTGGGGGTCCCTCAATAGAACCAAGTTCCCGAGGGCCCCCACTTACCTTTTCCTCGCCGCAGGACTCTGTTTGGTCCACAGAAGCCCAAACTTCACCTATCACGGCAGGCATTGTAATCAAACCTTCAGGGACCGGGTTCCCAAGGATTCCACTCCCCTGGACCTGTATAGCACCCTGCACAGAAAACATCTTGGTCGTGGGTATGACCAGAGCTCTGGATCCCAGGGTCCAGCTCTCCTAAGAGAAGCATTACAGGCAAAACCTTGCTCTTCTCTGCAAGGCCCGGGTACCGACCGTTTAGCTATGAAGCTTTTTTGGTCGGATCCGGAATAGCTTACTGAGGCCCAAAAGAACCTGTACGCAAGCTCAGTGAAAAACACATGTTTCTTCTTGGCCAACACCTTAGACACTGGCAAAAAACTGAGGTGCTCCCGGATGGGAGGGGCTTATATAGGGGAGGGTACTTCCGGTTTTGGAAGTTGCCAGTGCCAGCACCTGACGGTATCTATATAACCCCATTAGTAATGACTATGTCGCTCTGTGTCCCGTGATGTACGAGAAAGAAAAACCGACTACGGTAATCAGGGCTCAGCAGCCATGATTACTGTGGTCAGTGCACAGAGGGGGACACAGGAACTGGCAGGATCAGCCACGTATTTTTTTTTTCTTTTTTTTTTTAGAGCTTAGAGAGGACAAACTAGGCAGCTCAAGCACTGTGCTGTTTAATCTGCTATAAGGGACCTCTTTAAGTCCCCACTGTATCCTTCACAGCAAGGCGAGGCCTCGGTAAGTTATTGATAGGTACTTACTTTTCATTGTGGAATGTGGGACTTTTCTGGCATAATGCAGCAACTGGGGTTTTAAGGCAACGTTTGGGCCTTGCAGTGTTGGTTTTGCAAAACACTGACGAGCACCTGTCAGTAGCCTTGAAAAGCTGGCTTTGGGGGTTAGTGACAGGTTTGCTTCATGTTGGTGTGTTTTAGCCTTTTATTAGAACTGTATCAATAGGTAGTTGTGGAAACATTTTGATTGGTGACGTATCACAACACCCAAAGATTCCTCATTCTTCTCTAAAAGCCAGGAAGTGGCGGGGCCAGGCTTAGTCTGTCCTCACTGTGCTTGTTGTGTAAATAATCTATTTCACGCAAATAGAAAGCATGTGCTGTCTCTTCTATTTAGGCTCTGCCAGTCTGAAAGTGTTATTTACGTTTTTCTATTCTTTCCTGTTGTCTCCTTTGGCACCAAGAATAACCAGGGCTGCGAAAATGCGGCATCGGACGGAATACTTTTTAAGCGCCACAGAAAAGCCATTCACATTTTTTGTTGTTCTGAAATGTAATGCTGAAAGATAATCCAAATATACATTAAACTATAAACTTCACACAAAGACCAGATCCCGCCACACCAGTAGCTACAGACACATTCTGTATACATTTTTAGTCATATCTGCATTCCATGAATAGCTTGAAGTAATTTATAGAGTGAACTATATAAGTGCAGTTTATGTTGGGCTCAGTTAACATTACAGGGATTAGGAGAAGAAAAACGATTGGTTCTTGGGATTTAGTTAAGACATTTATTTTTGTCTGGAGTCCCCCTAGTATTAAGTGAGACCTCCGATATATCGGTCTGTGTTCTTCTGGTTAGGTCTGCTTCTCACTGTTCTTGCTGCATAATGAGCAGTTAAAGGAGGATATTGCTGGATGATCTTAAAGTTATGGTAAATGTTTTTTTTTTTTTTTTTTTTTTTAATAACGAAAAGGTTTATACTTGCCGGCTCTGTGGAATGGAATTGCACAGAGCGCCACCAAAACCTCCTTTGGTTCCTGCTCTGTGACGAGTGGCCCCAAAGAAATTGGGGCACTCATGCAGGCTTGCTCTTGAGCTCCGCTGTCTGCGTCTATAGACACAGACAGCGGGATTTGGCCCCACACCTGCTCCCTCATGACTGGCTTTGATTGACAGCAGTGGGTGCTAGTGGCTCCCATTGCCTCAGCAAACCTGTGAGACCTGGAAGTGAGGGAGAGAAGAGCTGCAGATGTGCACAGTACTGGATCGAATATGGGCTCAGGTAGGTAAAAGGGGAGGGTGAGGGAGGATACAGATGCCTAAACATTTTTTACCATAATGCTAGAAATGCTTTAAAATGATATTGAAGTCTTGATTTTTATTTTATTTTTGTTAAATAAACATTTTATACTTGCCTGCTCTGTACAGTGGTTTTGCACTAAGCAGCCCAGATCCTCTATTTCTCGGGTCCCTCGCTGACGCTCCTGGCCCCTCCCTGCTGCCGAGTGCCCCCACAGCTAGCAGCTTACTATTGGGGCACCTGAGCCACTGCTCTGTGTGTCCATTCTGACACAGAGCCATGGCTCAGTTCCACCCCTCCTCATTGGCTCACTGACTTTGACAGCAGTGGGGGCCAATGGCACCCGCTGCTGTGTCTCAGCCAATCAAGAGGGAGAGAACGTAATAGCCAAGGCTCTCGTGCAACATCGTTGGATCAAGATGGGGCCGAGGGGGGCTGCTGCACATAGGTTTTTTATTTTAATGCATAGAATGCATTAGGATAAAACCCTTCTGCCTTTAGAACCACTTTAAGGTAAAAAAAGTTTAGGCTTTATAACCACTCTAGCATTGGTTGAACTAGATGGAATGGTATCTTTTTTTTTCAACCAGACTAACTAACTATGCAACTATTTAAGAGTGAAGGCATGCAATTAACCTATATAGCTCCCCAGGCGCAAATCAAACCCACAGCGGGTATCCACCTGTCTCAGTAGGGACCTGCGGCCTAATACTGACAAACTGACAGTCATTTCAGAGATATACTGCTTATTTTAATGCCCTCTGCAACTTTTACCCTTTTAACAGGTTATGTGATATGGGGCATAGACATATAGGTACTTAAAAATAGCTGCAGTTTGGTTCGATTGTATCTTCAATATTGGATCCCGTCTAGATCCTTATTTCATTGTCCTTAATTCAATTGCATGCCACTATACCCATTCTCTATTCAAAAAAAGTCTAAACCTACTCTCAGAACCGGACAATTCCTAGTCGTCATGGTGACTGAAAATAACTGGCAGTTGGATATGTGAGAGCTATTGCCAGTGGGAAGATGGGCACTGAAATGCCAAGGCTGTTAGGTAAAGGTGGCACTGCTTTAGAATATAGCAGCTAATGTGACTATTAATTGCTGACATTGCTTGGAACAGCCTGAGCTATGTCCTGCTAGTGTGTGAGAACCTAGCTCAGTCCATCTACGCAACACCTGCTGTCAATGCAGAGTCACCTTAGCTGCTACACTCTCAAGCAGTGGCGGCTTTACCTTGTGATAGCCCTGGCATTTCAGCGCCCGCCTCCCTACTGGAAATAAGCTATGTCAGTATATTGAGAACTCCACTGAGAGCTACAAAATCCATCTGCCATGTTGGTTAGAGGCAGCGGTGTAAGGGTGGGGGGTGTGGGGGAAGCATTTGCACCATGTTACATACAAGTAGATACTGGAGTAATATGGTGCAAAAGGTGACTTTGGCCTTTAAAAAAAGCTTTGTTACCCAAGTGGTCTGGTAGGTAAAATTTTTTTAGACCTCTTGTATACGATACTCCTGTTTTGAGCATCTACTTTTTCAGACTTGTTATTTAATTTTTTTGTGTGCATTTTCACGCATATGTGTTCGTGACATTTTTACGCACCCGCGCAAAAGTGTATTTTCACATTTTTGTTCTGCACAATATGTAAATGGACATGTGCGCAATTGCGCGTATTTGCACGCATGAGGCATAAATTACTGCCAAAAATTAAGATCTTTCTATTTTTGATTTTTTTTACTGAAGAATGCACTGCGCTTGTTTACGCGCCTGTGTGCATAGGCACATTACAATTAATGGGCTGTATTTTAGCTTGGCAAAAAAAAAAGAAGCTGTATTGAGCTTTTTCAAGCTGCAATGTGCAAGAGGCCTTAAAGTGTCTGATTGCTTCTTTGAAAATGTTTTAATTTCTTATGTTCCCATGAAAGCACTGCAGTTGATCTTAGTTCAGGGCCCTTCTTAATTCAGTAAACTGAGAATGAGAGGATTGCCAAGTGCAGCAAGAATAGGTTTACTTCAGTCACTACGTTCATTAACACCCCCGTGTAATCACTTAAGAATGGGATGTACATTTGGCTCGCATGAATGGAAGTGTGTCCTGCCTATGCCCTTGCAAAAGAGAGATTCTCTTAAAATGAAGGTCTGTTTAAATCAATAAAAATAACCAGTTGCCTCAATTTCTTTCCCTGCAATGAAGGTGATGCTGATCTGCAGTTTTTCAAGTTCAATAAAATAAATGTCTCTCCCCAAGGATTGTGAAGCCTCTATTTATGCTTGAAGCTGAATTACAGAAAACGAATGCTAGGCACACACAGGGAGGTTTTTTTTATGTTTAACCCAGGGTGCTAAAAAAAAAAAAAAAAAGGTCGCCGTACCAACTAAGAGATGTTAGTGCTGCCATCTACCTCACTGAGCTATGGTGTTCTGAGAGGGGGACTGCTGCCTGAACACACCAATCAGCGCTCACAGCCCTCAGCTGCAAGTGCTGATCGGATGCTAGTTGATCGGATGATGCTGTTGAATCGGCTGGTATTCAGCCAGTGTATGCCAGGCTTAAAACTCCTCCCCGGCTGAACCCACACTGCAAGTGTTAACTGCTCATTTTTGTCCAGGGGGCTTTACTTACAGGATTGTTCAGGCTCTTCTGTGTTGCTAGGCTAGTCCTCCACTGGGGCATGAAGGAGAGCTGTTTGCCGGGCGGTGGAACATCTGGTAAGTAAAATGCTTTTACTGCCCCCTAGACAGAAATGAGCAGTAAAGCCTTGCACTGCAGGCACAGCTCCATGCTGAAGAAAGTCTGGCATAGGATGCTTGGGACCTTTGGTTGCCTTAAAGTGAAAGTAAAGGCTAACTATAAGTTCAGTTAAAAGTGCTGCATCCCCCTCCTGCTACCTGTGCTGCATAGCCTTGATAAAAAATAATCTGTGGGAAAACTCTACAGTGGTCACATGATCCAGAAGCTCCTTCTCCCCTGTGTCAGGAACGCCTGCTGCAGGGGAGGGGAGAGTCCATCAAAAATGGATGGGCAGTGATAGCTGGTGGCTGACGTCACGGCTCTGGGAATTCAGGGCTGTTGAGCGATACCTGATAAAGGGTAGTTACTGCTTCTCAATCACTTAACTGCACCAGGAATTTAAAAAAGGGGTATTTCTGCTATTACGCCTTGGAAGGAACATTTTAACAGCCTGAGTGCCGGTTCACACAGGGGCAACACGACTCTGGGCACGACTTTGCGAGGCGACTTCAGCACGACTTGGAGTGACTTACAAGGTGACTTTAAGTCGCCTCCAGGACAGGCCAATCAAGCAATAATCAGCTCTGTGGGAGGGAGGGGTTTGCCTGAGTAAACTAGTTTCTCTTCCTGTAAAGTTGCTTCAGTTAAGACAGGGGATCCGACTTGGAGGCGACTTCCATTGAATTCAATGTGTAGAAGTCGCCTTGAAGTGGTACAGGAACCTTTTCTGAAGTCGGGGCGACTTCAGTAGTGTGCATTAAGAGGGCTCTCATTCACTTTAATGTAATTTCACAAGTCGGATCCCAAGTCGCGGTAGTGTGAACCGGCGCTTAAGGCCTCATGCACACTGGACGTTAAAATAAAGTTATTAGGACGCCAGTCACTTTGCAGTGAGTTTTTCAACGTTTTTGCAATGGAGTTAATTAGCGTTTTTCCGCGTTAGCGTTTTTTTTCTTTCCCCAATGGATAAAAAACGTTAAACACTGGTGAGCGACGTTTTTGAACGTTTATCAGCATTGGAGCGCTTTTACAGCTGTAAAACCTCTCTCAGAACCCACTAGTTTTGGGGTTTTTTTTTTTACTGCTCAGAAACGCCACTGCCCAAAACTGCTGATAACAGCCTATGTGTGCATGGACACATAGGATAACATGATGGAGAGTTTGACTGTAGAAAAAAACGTCTACTGCCAAAAACAGCTGCTGTAAAAACGTCCAAAAACATCCAGTGTGCACGAGGCCTTATAGTTAGTCTTTACTTCCACGTCAAGGCAACTAAAAGTCCCAGCATGCTATGCCAGACTTTGCTTATTCTGGTTCCTTGAACACAGCCAGGTTTTAGTTTGCCCCATCTTGGGTTAGCAGCCGACCTTTCTATGACCATCCATTGATATAATAGAAAGATTTTGCATTCTAAGAATCTAGTCTCATTATTGGATGATTTTCTGACTAGTCATTGGTATTGTCATCCACCCTCCCTCTTCACTTCATCACAAAGCATTGAGTGTAATTGCAATCTAGGGCAGCTTGCAGCTTCCTGAGATACCAAGCTTGATGGGCAGCCTGAAGCTAAATCCCAGGATTATGCTGGATTCACAAGAGTAGATCATTTGCAATCCTTAAAGAAGCTAAAATTGAATTGTTTATTTCATATAGTATATTAATTTCTGTACTTGGTTTGACATTGCAGTATGTACATTTTTGTTATTTCAGGCATGAAATACAATTTAAATTTTCTGCCTTAAAATAGAAAAAAATGTAATTTGCGTTTGTGGGATATTACTGTAAATTGATCAAATATATCAGAGGGTGAACCAAAGAGTGATTTGTTTCATAATCTTAATGTTTTTTTTTTTGTGAATTTATAATTTTGGTGATTATTAATTTATATCCCACCATCAAAATACTATTTTATAAAGCATCCTAGCCTCATTAATGAGCCACTTCAGGCAGCAGGAGAAGTCAGCGAGCGGCTAATGCTATGCAGAAATTCTAATAACTTTGGTGTAGTCCACAACCTTACTTGGTTTAGTATGAGGTGTATAAAATGCAGTGTAGCCAGTTTCAGGGGGCTTGTAGGGCTGTCATTGTTGTGCAACTTCCCTCTCATGTTATATTTTGGGTCCGTGTGGGCGCGTATAAACTGTTTAACACATGGGACTTATATTTCACATGTTCTAATTCAAGGCCATTAAGGTGATGGAGATACCCCATTGGCTATAAGGATTCAGCTGATGGTGTAGACATCCACTCAAAGTAAATGCCAGGGGGAAACCTTAACCTGTTCTGTATGTAGGTTGTATTCTTTACAAAAGCACAAAATACACTAGCAGCTGTATTTTATGAAGATTTGATTTGAACTGTTTAACTTGTGCCCACAGAAGGGCAGGCAGATGACAAAGGACTAGTCACTAGTATTGCTTGTGGTCTCCCTGAAGCTTATCTTTACCCCATCACTTACACTACTAAGTGTCTCTGTGTGAAGGAAGCCATCTTGGTGGAGGCAGGACTTTTCTTCCTTATGTCAGAGCTGCCGTACTTGATGGCTGGTAATAATCAGGCAGCAGCAGGAGAGATTCAGAAATAACAGATCTACCGAATGCACATGTGTGAAGCAGGGAGATCCTTGAACTACATCTTTCTCTCTAGCAAGGAGAACTGTGAGCAGTAAAGTAGTGACAATTCTAGCTCCAGATCTCCCGAAACAATCGGTCACAAAAATACAGCGCCCTTTAATTTTACTCTGCACATACACAGTTATGAAATTTGTATATGCTTTTTGCTAAATTTTAAACTGTCATTAATAGTACCTCATCCCTATTGAACTGTAGTTACTCAAAAAGGGGGAACAGTATGAGACTTTAGCTGTACCAAACTGACTAATGAAAGAAAATGTTAAGGTGCCATTCAGATGACAATAAGTAAAACCCCAATGCTCGGTCTCTGTGTTGGATCTGTTACTAACATTGATGCGATACATGGAGCCCTGGACCCTGTCTGCAATTTGTATAAGGTCATTATTCCTTAACATCATTGAAGAATCAGTTGAGCCTTGTATCCTATCTGTGGTCTCAAACTTGGACATGCATAACTCCTATTGTTTTTATTAATGCATTTCAAAGTATGTAATATAATATTTTTCTCCTGATGAAGACTCGTTTAAACGTGTTGAGGTTTTCTTGTTGCCATCCGAGTAACACCTTAATGGATGGAACTTTATATGAGGCAGAGGTTTACTGATGCATTGATTGTTACATACTCTTGCTGCATGGTAATATTTAATCTTTGTCAATAAAGTGTATATTTTACAATCGTTTCTTTCATTGGTCAATTTGGTACTGCTAAAGTCCCATGCGGTTCCCCCTTTTTGAGTAAATACAGCTATGAACTAAGGGCCAGTTTACTGTCCTCCAGACTTTAGGGGGGCTGGACTGTGGCCATTGGGAGTAGAAAATGTTCTCGTATCAGTGGGAGTAAACCATACATCTTCGGTATTAAGTGGAGAAAAAGTGTCAGTGGGGGGAATAGTGCCCCATCACTGGTGTCAGTGGGAGAAATGGTGCCCCATTATTGATGTCAGTGGGAGGAATAGTGTCACGTCTTTGGTGTCAGTGGGAGGAATAGTGCCCAATTATTGTCAGTGGGAGGAATAGTGCCTCATCACTGGTGTCAGTGGGAGAAAAATTGCCCCATTATTGATGTCAGTGGGAGGAATAGTGTCACGTCTTTGGTGTCAGTGGGAGGAATAGTGCCCCATTATTGTCAGTGGGAGGAATAGTGCCTCATCACTGGTGTCAGTGGGAGAAAAATTGCCCCCCTATTGATGTCAGTGGGAGGAATAGTGTCTTGTATCAGTGAACAGAAAAGTGCCTGAATGGCTGGATAAAGGCAAGCAAAGGGCCCAGTTTGGAGATCCTTGCCCTATAACAGAAAATCTTTAGCGATTGTGTTCAGTCAGGTCCACTTAAAATGCACAGTTTTGATAACATTGTTGATTCTCTTTGTAGTCAGTTTGGTCAGAGATTTCCATTTCCCTCTTTGGTCTCTTTGGTCTTTGTGGTCTTTAATTTAGTTTGTGATCTAGCCTTTGTTTTTGGAAGACTGAAGGCACAGGGGACCATGCTTTTTTTGTGGCTGTTAAGAAAGTACGTGGCTGAATTGCTGTTGTTTTACCCATAATCATGTGTTGTAGATTTGGCACTATACCACCGAGTTGGAAAAACACAAATAAACCAGGCCCATCATAAATGTCGACTAAGCATAATGGGCATTTGTTTTTTCCTTTTGAATCTGAGTGCTTACATGCCTTGTATATGTATTCCATGCCCCTGGTTGTGAGGCTTTGATTATAGGTTCCCATATAACTGTGTTTGGCGTAATCTGACCTTTCCATTTTATATTCCGAAGCTAGCTAGTTTTTCAGTGTCCCAAAATACAAACTACAGATTTTGATCAAATGCTGCTAGCTCCTCCTCTAAAGATCATAAAAATCTGTGCCGCGCTGTAAAATGTGCACAAAAAAATTAATTTTCTAGCACAAATACTGTAGTTGCTGACTTTTAAAATTAGGGCACTTGCCTGTCCAGTCATCCAGTGGTGTCCTTATCTGAGCTGATTCATCATTCAGCTATTGAGTGTTGATGCCGCCATCTTGACTATGGGAAACTGGCAGTAAACCGGTGGGCCTCAGTCTTCCGGGACCTGTAAAGCATCCCAGAAGACTGCGAAAGAAGGGGCGAGTAGGGCAAACTTTTTTTCTCAGTTTGTCACGTGAACCAAAAAAACAGATACCCTCCCCCCTAGGTGCCAAATGTGGCAGCAGGGGCGGAGGAGGCAAGACAAGGGGAGCTTCGCCTTTTGGGTGGACCTCAGCTTTAACAAAGCAATTAAAATGTGATAGTGTGTAATATAAAGAGTCCATGCAATAGTGAAAACTTTCTACTGAAAATGTATTGGTGCACTCTTACCACATTGCCTGTCCTTCAAAAATCTTCATATGTGTACACCCAGAGTTAGTGTCACTCCCAGTATATGAGAAGTCAATATATATATATATATATATATATATATATATATATATATATATATATAGTTAGTATATAGCTGCCGGTCTGCAACAAGTAAATAGGGATGTACAGCCACCATTCATCCAGACAAAGAACATAGCAACAAGTTGTCACTCAAAGACAAAGAAGAAAGAAGCACCAAGCTCTCATAGTCTGAAATCTGTGTGACAAAGTTTATTAAAAATGGTTAAAAACCCATACAAACTCCTAGGAAGAAATCTCACTACAATCGCCGCAATCCAAATGGTGGCCGTACATGCGTGGTCATGTTACGATTTCTGGCTCTGCCCTACGTATGTTTTGTCAAATATTACTCCATCAGAGGCACCGCTTCCTTATATAATCCAGCTAGTAATGTGCTAGTATGCAACGCTAAACGGTGCACGTTCAGGAGATATTTACACTATCTTTATACCTATGGGTAAAATTTAAAGATGGAAGTTTACTTTCTCTGTAAGGGGTGTAGAATGCTGGGAAGCGGGGTGGGACTTATGGTCATGTGACTGCCGTGGTTGGCTGTCATGGCAGTCACATGATTGGAAATCTCCTGACCGCTTGCAGCGATCTAAGGCTTTCAGTTAGCCACTGGTAACCTTGCTGGGGGTGCGCGCTCTTGGCACAGTGCTATTTGCACGCAAATATGCGGCAGCTAGGCACCGATGCCAGCACGCAGAGAAGCCGCATGTTTGTGTGCTCTCTGTACCAAGGGGTTAAAAACGGAGTGTGGTGTTTGTTTTACAAGGTGATCATTTACAATCGCTTTAAATTCACTTATAAGCTTTTAGAATGAATAGTCAATGTTGAATGAACAGGGTCTCTTTAAACCGCTAAAGAGCTGTGGTTTTCACAGAATAAAAAGCCTAAAATTGTTGATGTTTAACCACTTCAATACCGCCCATAGTCATATGACGTCCACAGATGGGATCTCCCATCCTGGGTGGGCGTCATATGACGTCCTGGGCTTTGTGGGGGGATATCTGAATGATGCCTGCAGCTAGAGGCATCATTCAGATATCCTTCTCTTCTGCCGGCGATTCTGTGCACAATAAGAATGATCATAGCGGCAGTTCCTCCGCTTGATCGTTCTTATAGGCAGCGGGAGGGGTCACCCCCCCGCCGCCCTCTCCCACCGCCATCATGTGCTTCTCCGGGCTCTCCCGTGCCATCGGGGGCCTGGAGAATGAATCGTCCGGCGCCGGATAGGAAGCATAGAGATGACTGGTGACCAGATGGTCGCCAGTCATCTCGATGACCGTCGGAGGCCCGGGTGCGATGTGATGACGTCACGCCTGGGATTTCAGAAGTAAACAAAGCCGCGATTGCGGCTAGTAAGCATGAGATCGGTGGAATTTTTTTTTTACGATCTCATGCTTTCCAGCATGGAGGAGACGTGGGGTCTTATTGACCCCACATCTCTCCATAAAGTGGACCTGTCACACACCATTCCTATTACAAGGGATGTTTACATTCCTTGTAATCGTAATAAGTGATCAAAAAAATGTAAAAAAAAGTGTAAAAAAAAAAAATTATTTTTTTTTTAAAACGCCCGTGTCCCCGGTAGCTTTTTAAGTACTGAAGTTTGGCGCCATTCCATAAGTGTACGCAATTTTAAAGCGTGACATGTTAGGTATCTATTTACTCGGCGTAACATCGTCTTTCATATTTTACTCAAAAATTGGGCTAACTTTACTGTTTTGTTATTTTTTTTTTAATTCATGAAACCATTTTTTTCCCAAAAAAAGGCGTTTGAAAAATGATTGCGCAAATACTGTGCAAGAAGAAAAGTTGCAATTATTGTCATTTTATTCGCTAGGGTGTCTGCTAAAAAAACATATATAATGTTTGGGGGTTCTGAGTAATTTTCTAGCAAAAGAATGATGATTTGTACATGTAGGAGAGAAGTGCCAGAATAGGCCCGGTATTAAGGTGGTATAAAAAGCCCGGTGTTGAAGTGGTTAAACGATATACAAACATGCATGGTCAGGTGATGCAAGCTTTGCTTGTTTATACAGCTATGCTAAAAAATGCTAGTAGAATCTTGCCTCCCTTTATGGACCTAGAAATACGAGCCTACTTTTGTAAAAAAAGACATGGCTGACAAAAGTAAGGTTTACAATAGACGTAAGACCATGCTCGCCAGACTTGTTTTCCTGTCCAGAGAGATTGTTCCTTTTTGAAATGCGCAGATGCAGCTGTGCCAGGAAACATCAAAATATTTGGAGGTCCAGGAAATGTGAAGTGGAAAGAAACGGCCTGTAAAGTCCAGCTCAGCAGATTAATATTTTGGCGACATTCATACAAGAAACATCCTTCGTGTCGTTATTGTGTGACCAATCCGAATCCTTATTTCATTTCCCAGAAAATACAAATTAAACCTGATTGGACCCTGTGTGCAAGTTCCTGCACTTTTCTGGGCAGCTTTTCGTGTCCATTGTTAGTTTCTCATGTATTAAATTCAAACCCTCAAATGCATTTCCACATCAAGTGTTAAAAAAAAAAAAAAAAGTGTTGTGTTCATTCTGAACAGGTTTTGAGCGGCTTTCAAAAATCAGATTAAAGCCAGACTGAGCAGCTGTGAAGCAGCCTCTACCTGATGTATACAGTAATATTATACCGCTAACTGAATACCGCAGGAAAGAGAGGCAAGGCAGCGCTGCTGTTTGCTGCTCCTGGAACACGAGGAGCCGGGCTTCGGATGTGTGGTCAGAAAGTTCATAATTACACAAAATATTGACTGCTTAAAGTGTGAGGGCAAATGCTGATCTGTGTGCACTAGCAAATTTGTAACCGTTAATTGCTCAATGATCAGATTCTTCAATGTCTTTAACTATTTGAAGGGCCAACTTTGGTAACAAGTGAAGCCCGTCAGAGAAAAGAATACGCTATGCAGCAAACTCTGCAGCTACACAAGTGTCAAAAGGTTCTCGTAAAGTGCATCTAAACCCAAGAAAAAAATGTAACTTACCATATTGCAGTGTACCAGACCTTAGACCTAGTGAATTGTTAATCTTCTTCCTTTCAGGCTTTTCCCCCCTTTTCACCTGACGATCCTGCCAGTAGCATTCTTCCTATTAGAGGAAGACCGTTCTCTCTCACTGTACTGAATATAGAGGAGCTGCGTTGTCACACTAGGAGGGGGAAGTATGTTGGGACTACATGACCGTTCTCTCACGCCTCGTTTCCATAACATAGGGGGAAAATGTTCTGTAGTCCGGCTGAGTGTGCAGGAATTTTAGGAGCTCCTTTTAACATTTTTTTTTCCATATGTGTACCTGAATGTGCCTTAAAGCAGGGGCGCCCAACCTTTTGAAGAGCGAGGGCCACTGAAGCGACTTGGTAACTGGTTGCGTGCCAAAATGAGTGGAATGGGCGGATGACAGGTCTGTGTCCAAGCTGCATATGCTGAACAGATACAGCCCATGCTACTGTATGGGCCCTCTAATTCAATCCGCCCAGACGCTTTTTTTTTTTTTTTTTAAGCGGGGGTGAATGGAGCATCCGATTGGGTCCTAAGGCTGCTTTAACACTGATGCACCACATGCATCTGTGGCTTTCTTGCAGGTTAGCTGCACTTTGCCATAGACTTCTATTATATCCTGGTTGGGCACCCTTGCCTTAAAGGGTAACTCCATTTTCATGAAAAATTCATAGCAAATTAGGAAATAAAATAAATAAAACACATGCAGTTTCTGCAAAGCCATATTCAGTTTTAAGAAGTATAGCCAAAGCTTTTTTGGCTGTACTTCTCCTATGGCCACATGAGTGCAGTTCATTCTGCACTCCTGTGACCAGTTCTGAGCCGTCATAGAGACAGTCCAGGCTCTGGAAAAGACCCCAACCATAGGGTCGGGATCCACCCAGATGCCTGGACCGGCAGCTGGCGCAGCCTCTTAGCGTGCCATTGGCATAGCTCCCAACTGTCCCTGATTCCGAGGGACTGTCCCTGATTTGGAGCAATGTCCCTCTGTCCCTCATTCCTCTTCATTTGTCCCTCATTTTGGTCTGATCTTTAGAGTTGTATATAAAATGCACTTTTTATCTATCAAAAAGTGTTTTCCAGCCCTAAACCTGTCATCTGATTTCTAAATTGCTGCATTTGTAAATTTCACAAGCCAATATTTAAAGAATAGTAGTGGTAAAACAAGCACTTGTGGGTTTAACCAATCTTGTTTTTTTTTGTACAATTCTCCTTTAAGGGGGCGTGGCAAGGGGTGTGTCCTATGCCTGCATACTTTTGCTGACGGGTGTCCCTCATTCCCATCTCAAAAAGTTGGGAGGTATGCATTGAGAGTCTGAGCCAGCGGCTCCCGCCCCCTCCACAGCCCAGCGCTCTAATGACTGTCACCAGCTCTCTGCAGCCTGAAGACCGGGTACTGAGCAGCAATCAGCGGTGTTTGATCGCTCAGTTCTCAGTCTTAGAGCCAGCGGAGGGCAGATGCAGCATCGAAACGATGCTGCATCCACCTAGGTGTGTGTGTATAGAGATATATAATATTTTATTTATTTTAGTGAAACCCATACTTCTCTTTAATGTTACTAAAAATCACCTTTCCTTTTCAATCTGAATCTGTTGTAATTTTCTGTAAAGTTTAGCCCAGGTTCACACTGGGAGTTTAACGCCATGCAAGTTCAGCTGAGCTCGCACGATTTCACTCTCGCTGGCAGTCCCGATTTCAGCGGTGATTACAAAGACATCTGTGCAGGTTTCTGCACAGATGTCAATGTAAATCGCGGGCCGAAATTGCAAAAAGTAGTACAGAAACTACTTTTTGAAATCGGTGCAGCGCCGCAGATGCGGCATCGCACCGATTATGACGGTGCCATTGCTGGCAATTTGCGGCAAATATTGCTGTTTTGAAATGCGATTTGACATGCCAAATCACATGTCAAAACGCACCAGTGTAAACCATGGCTTATTGTAATATGGCAACCTGTACACAGTTGGTATACAGCTTGTGTGATTGACTCACTGATTTTTTTTTTCCAGAAGTCTGCACTAAGATATAAATAAAGTTTTAGGCATCCACAAGAGGATTTCAATTTGATGAGATACTCCCTGAGGGTTATTTGCTACTAAAGGGATGCAGACACTGCAACTTTCCTCCTTAGAACACTGCAGCTGCATCAGCTGATTATACTGAACACAGACATTCCCATGTGGGAATCGGTATTCCTAGTACATTGCAGAACATAACCGCTTTTTCTTCAGAAGAGAAACAGGACTCTGCTACAAAGTTTGTTAAAATCTTTGAAATGTACACAGATCACGCAGAGGAGATTATTTTTTTAATAAGCAGCATAAGCAGATCTAATTCACCTTCACGTCTCTGTCTCTATCTGAAGCACTTCCACAGTTAGTATGCTAATAGCTATTTTCTGGTGGTCACTATTTGCATAATGAAGTACTTCTTCTTTTCTCATCATGATGATGCCGGGGGGGGGCCTGCTGATTTCTCCAACAGAACCCAACTACCGCATTGTGTGATGGAAGGAAGGCATATGTATGTTCCTCATCAGCAAGAAGTGGAGAAATGTCAAGGATGCTGGCGGGAAGATGTGCCAGTAAGCGGTATCTGCAGACAGCTTATACTGTTATCCGACGCACACTGCCATCGGGTTCTGACTTTCCTTCTGCCCACAGGTTTGCCTCAAAGTTGAGCGAAACTTGTGTGGTTTTACTATGAATGAGTTAACTGAGTGACGTTTGTTATTGCTCTAGTGTTCTGGCTGCAAGTGGAAAACTAACACTCCCCTGTTTATACAGTACAAAGGCCTTGACATGCTATGAAAACATATTTACGTTGGGTGCCTATCAGTAACATGGTGGCTTGGAGCTGCAATTACAACAAAGGGTTAATGCTACCCTGACCTTGTATTTAGCTTAAGCTTCTAAACATTCTGTTCTAAATCCTCACCACATAACAGTGCTAGTTTAGAATTCTGCTTGCTTTTTGTAGATAGAGCCTTTAATGGTGATGGCGACAAGCCTCTCTGCACAGCTTTCCTATTACATGTTATTCCACGATGGCCTCCCTCATCTGTCACAGACTCATGATTTTTCTATAACAACCACATCTCAGCCTATTTTTGTTCCTTGTCTGTATAGTTTATAGTACTAAATAGGACACACCATATTCTGCTCATAATCATAGACTTTACTGCTGTAATTTAAATTGTATGATCCCTGGCCTCCGTTGTCTGGGGAAGAAAGTCTCTTTGAATAAGGCCAATGTCCACACATGAGTAAAACCCGAGCAACAAGGTTTTATTCTTTTCTTGAGGTAAAACTTGGAAGTGAGAGTAGAAACAAAAGAGTAGAGGAAGGTTCAGGCACGCAACACTTGGAGAACACTTTCTTCGCCACTCAAGCCTGAGTGGGTATTGCTCACCCGGATAGTCCCTTTGAGAGCGGTCCTAGCAACCGGAGTGGAGCACGGATGTCAGAGATGATGGATCCCCCTTTAGGTAGGCCTCCAGGCCTCTCCCCGAGACAGCAGTACCGTCGCTATCTCCGCCGGGACTGATCTTCCCCTGAAACTCCTTCCCTAAAGATTGGCCCCCTTTAACCGGGCAGCCTGGGATCCTTCTCTGAAGCGTAGGCCCTCGATAGGAGAGCTGGGCCTAGTATGCAGCAGCAGAGCCTCGGGCTAAAGGTGCCCGAGACCAAACGCACGCATCCCGTGCCATGAGGGCCACGAGACGCGCTCACTGGACCAGAGGTCCCCCCGAACACCTTGGGGTCCCCCTGGAATCGCCTCACGCCCAATAGCGTCTGCCCCTTTTGTACCCTCCCTTGGCATGCACAGCGGGTAGACCACGCCCACTGCACGGCTGCCGAGAGAAGACACCCAAGGTGCCGTGATACCCCTGTGATCCAGCCTGTGCCAGAAGTGACAGTGCCACCTGCAGGCAAAGGAGCATAACACTGCCGGGCAGTATCACACCCAGAGCAGAGCAAACAATTTGAACTATAATAAGTCTAAACCCAACTACTGGCTCAGACTGCCCCTTAAATTTACACATATAGCGCCCCAAAATTGGGGTGGGAGCTACATATGTTAACCCTAAAAATGATCTTCACTTATTTGCCCCTCTGTTAAAGCGATACCCAGGCCGGGTTCACATATGTGTGAATTGGATGCAAGGTTCCCCGCATCTAATTAGCATGACATGCGAGTGTGACCGGCTTTCAAAAGGGTCCTGTGCATGTTTGGGTTGGGTTCAGGTGCGAATTCGGGCAAAAACTTCCCCTGTCCGCGCTCCTCCTCTCTGTCCAATTCCCCCATGGGGAGTCACTCCCATGGGGGCACTCGTGCTTTGCTTGCTCCCAAGCCCCTCTGCTGCATCCATTGACAGACATCGAGACTCGACCCCGCCCCCTGCTTCTTCGTCACTGGCTTTGAGTGACAGCACTGGGAGCCAATGGCTCCGGGTGCCCCAGCAAAGCCAGTGAGACCCAAAAGTGAGGGGAGAGAATAGTGCATGGTGCTGGATTAAATTAGGGCTCGGGTAAGTAAAGGGGGGGGGGGGGGTACTGATGCCTAAACATTTTTTACCTTAATGCAAGGAATGCATTAAGGTAAAAAATGTTTAGGCTTTAGCACCATTTTATCCTTTATGTTGTAAAGATCTGAAGGTGGGAGTTGAGTAGTTTAGCATACTACATTAGGCAGGTCTGACACCGCGCTGCACAAAAATGCTGAGTGTTCTCCGCCCTCAACAGGTCGCAGGAGCTGAGAGCATTTCCGGAAAACCAACAGGAATTTTTCTGTCCCTTCAGGGTCTTTGAGGCCTGATTCACACCTATGCATTTTTAGTGCTTTTAGCATTTTGCAGATTTGCACTACAGTTCATTTAACATGGTTTCCTATGGAACACGTTCTGTACTGCAAATCTGCAAAATGCAAAAAGCACTAAAGATGCATAGGTGTGAATCACGCCTAAAGGGATAAAACACATTTGGCCTTAGCATATGCTTTAATGGCTCAATAACCCAATAATGCCTTTCATCTGATTGTATCAAGGGAGAGGGCACATTAAAAGTATTTCTCTTGTCCTGCTATCTTCAGCGAACCTTTGACTATAAACAAAATGAATAAAATAAAATCAATCTCCAACAATATTTAAATCCATACGAAAATCCCCAGGGGGCCTAGTGCATGGATCACTCAGTCCTGTGACCTCATTGTGAACCAACATTTTTTCCTTTTTTCTGCTTTCCATAACTCCACCCCATACTGAATCCCAATGTATGGGCGGGCGTTCCTGTGGGGTAACTTGCAGCACAGTGCTGAGCCCCTCGCCCCCTCTCTGTAGTGTGATGCTTTTTCTAATCAAATCATGCTAGATGTTGCTGGCTGTATGCCTGGAGAAGCCAGGACACCAGGCTTGTGGTGCAAGTACACTTTACAGGGCTCAGTTTAGAGTCTGCAGACATGGCAGTCACATCCATTTCCTGACTCTCCGCACAGAGAGTGCTTGGTGGGTGATTAACCTTTTTCAGTCATAGTCCTAGCTAGGGATGAGCTCAGGCGTGTTCGCATTGAATACATGCAGAGCCCGCCAAGGAATTTGGCACCGTCAGAACCGCGCTGCGCTAATCACAGGCAGGGAGACATTGTCCCGATGCTCAGCTGCAGAGATCGGGAAATGTCTCCCTGCCTGTGATTAGCGCAGCGCGGTTCCGACGGTGCCGACTTCCTTGGCGGGCTCTGCATGTGTTCAATGCGAATACGCCTGAGCTCATCCCTAGTCCTAGCTAGCAGCTTGTGGTGTTGTGAATGCCAGGGTTCGTCATTCACAAAAATAAGACAACAATACTAGCCACTGGCTATTACTTGACTGTAAGGCTGGGTTCACACCTATGCGAATTGGATGCGGATTTCCCCGCATCCAGTTCGCATAGAAGGAGAATGTGACTGGCTCTCTATGGAGCCGGTTCACATATCTCCGCAGCAGGTCCGGTGCAAATTGCCGGAAAAACGTGTGCCTTTTTTGGTGCGTTTCAGGTCCGAATTCAGCCCATAATTCGGGCTGAAATCGGACCTGAAACGGTGAACCAGCACGCACCGGACCCCTGCTGTGCGACGGATGCGGCGATGGTGTGAACCGAGCCTCAAAGATCACCCACTGCCAGCCAGCACTGAGTGGAGAGTCTGACATGCTGGCCACATCCATGGGCTAACTCCCTGTTTAATCTGTTTAGTCATCTGTTTAATACTGTAATTGTCCAGTGCAAGTACAATATTAAAAAATAATAAATACTCTTGTTAAAAAAATAATAATAAATTATTTAAAAACAGATAACAAAGTTTTTGAGGATTTGTCAGACTATGAGAAAAAACAGGGCATGGTGTCTTTAAACCGCGTACCATACAAAAGCCATGCAAGTCCTATGACTTATGGTTACGAAAGGGTTAACCTTTAGATCTAAAGACTACTTTGAAAGCTTTCTGCAGTTCCTGACCAAGAGTTTAGTGAAGGTTCTGAGGTGTGGAATTTATTTGTTTTGATTGCTAGAATGAAATTGACCCATGTTATTCACAATCCTGCTTCTATGTCATCGGTCCAGAAGTCACAAGAAACATCCAAGTCTTTTAAAGTGACTGACTTTGTTATTCTGAAGGTACATGTTCCTGCCTTGCCACCCTCATGTGAGCTTTCTTTGCACAGAATTTGGAATTGTTTAGAGTGGCTTACACTTTCTCGTAATGTTACTCTGGAGTAATTGTAAGATGTTTTATTTATATAATGCCTCCTGATAGGGAGCTATTGACAGGTTGTCCATTACTAGCCATGTCGCTTCATTACTGCTCCAAACTTTCTCCGTTTGAGGAGTTTGGATTAGACTCTAACCTGGACATTAGGAAATGTAGTTCACATGCCAGAATGGCTCTACTACAGCAACATTTCTGTGGAAGTCTCTAGAATTATTTTTTTTGACCATGGCATAGTTGCCTCTTTGAATCTCTGTTTTGCTCCCTTGACTTTTTCTGATAAGAGTTTAATTGGTTGAAAATTATATTGGACAGGGTTGACTTAAATCGTGCCTCAATGTAACCAAACAGCTGACTCTAATTACTCTCTGCACATTTAATTATCATTTGTCTTTCTGGTACCCTTCATCTACTTCTGGAATTCAAAAGAAAACTAATCCGATTTATTAAAACGGCTGCAAAATTAGAGAAGAGCATGGACTGGAAAAGCTTATGGAGATGAAAGGTTCTTCACCTAAAAAGTAAACCACCTGCAGGCTGAATCAGTTCTAAGTGAGCATATGATGAAAACCATCATGAGCAGTTGATTACTTCAGTCTCATTTTTAAATGATCAGTAGGTCTAGAGATGAGGGCCATCATAAGTCCATTTGAATTGCCAATGTATATGACAGATTTACTCAATGGTTATTATGCCACTGTCACAGCTAATTTACCTGGCATCCAAAGCTACCACTCGCTACATGATTAGAAATAGGAGAGAAAGGAGAACGTGGTCTCCAGCATGTTATTAAATACAAACAAGTATACATTACTACAATTTTTGATAGGCAAATGTGGTACCATGTGACTTAAATATTTGTGGAATCACAGGTTTTGGAACACGGAATTGGGAACACTGACTAATGGATTATAATAATTAGCAAAATTAGTTGGATGAAAATGTGGCTGCACCACTCTTGAAATGGTCCTATGCAGCTAGTAAAGTCGGAGCATTCAGATATTCTAATCTGCATAATTCTACCAGGTCAGTAACTCCGGTTTTTGAAGCAACAAAACAGCCATAAAACCAACAATTTTCAAAAGGATTCAGTAATGGTAGAATGCATATTTCTCTGCACTGGCTTCTTTTAAAGCCCTACTCCAGTCAAAACTTTTAAGGTTTTAAAAAGACTTGGGAAGACTACATAAACCTGCAATGTTTTATAACTGTCCCTGACTCCATTGGGGAGATAATCAAGAAAAATAACAGGAGCAGTTCTGTCCTGGGTCAGGAAGACACAGACGGTAAGGCAGGCTATAGATGTAATTTTCTTTCCTGCAGGAAGGAAAATCGCTTGATTCCCCCATTAACACAGTGTAGAGAGCCGTCCCTGCTGGGAGAACACAGTGATTACCGCTGGCGGCTATAGCCGCTAGCAGTGATTGCATGTAAAAATCCAATATGCTGGTTGATGGATCAACTTGGGTACAATCAGCCTAATCATAGCTAGTTTATATCTTGGCCGGTCCTTGCTAAACGTGCCAAGATTCAAACAATCTATAGCCGGCGTTCTGTCAAGTGCTAACTCGTCAATATCTCCAATTACCTCACTTCCGGTGACTCTCCAGCAGCTGTAATTGGAGATTTGGACGAATTGGCTGTTTTTACAGAACACCGTCAGCGTATACACTACATAACGAGTTGGATGACAGAACACCCGGTAAGGAGGAAAAAAAGTTTTTGTCACCTTGGAGGCGGCCATGTTGTTTGTTAGCACAGGCGGACTAACAATGTTTACTTTATTATATCGTCTACTGTACTGTATACGCTGTCAGTGTTCTGTCAAAACAGCCAAGTTGTCGAAATTTGCAACTTTTAAAAAAGAAAAGGAAAATTCCCAAGGGTTTTTTAGCAGCAAATGAAGATTGAACGTTTGTAAAAAATACTGATTTTTATTATCAAAAAGGACCAAGGACATGACACATGTACAAAAGTTTAAAATATGAGCTCTGGTAAGTACAAAAGCGAGACAAAGGATGGTTTCAGGAAAAATATGCATAAAACAGCGAATCACTATTAGATTGATGTTAACACTGTCCGATGTATGGAAATGCCCCAACGCATTTTGACCTACAGGATTTTGGGTCTTCTTCAGGGGATTCTTACACTTCTAGAAATACATAAAAAATGACAGGTTTATATATCCTATCTATCATAGTATAAGTATACAGTATAATTCCAGTTACAATACAAAACATTGTACAAACATGCATATTTACCCTTTCTGCCAAGGAGGGCTTGCTATACCAGAGACTTCATTAAAAAGGGTGGTTCAAAAGAATCTCCTCAGAATATAATCCTGGACCGTGCTGGTGGAACGCACGCTCCCCAATCCGTGGGTCGGCGGCAACCCCAAACCGTCGGGCTTACAGGTGGTCACACAATTGTAGGCCCCCCAGGGGGGAGGGGGGCCACAAACAATATTTTTTAATGTGCACAGGCGCGCTCCCCAGTGTGGGGATCGGTGGATCCATATCCGATCGACCACACATGAGCACCCTCAGAAACACATAAAACATGTAGTTTAGTTTTTTATTTAAATTTTCATTTTATTTTTACCGTATTAATTATAGTGATATTGTAATGGATAGGAAAAATATATAATTAATTAGTAAAACTACTAATAATTAATATGAAACTACGAAAATTAAATTAAATACTAGAACTGTGTGACATGTTTTTGTGACAAATGGGGAAGTGAATGAAGGTGAAAGAATGTGTTAATGCAAATAACTGTGAATATAGGTGAATGAATTTGAGCAATTACTGCTGCTGGAGAGTCACCGGAAGTGATGTAAAAAATAGATTTTGACGAGTTGGCTCTTTTGACAGAACACTGGCTTAAAACCCAACTGTGGTTCTAACCTTTCCTTGTTTTACTAAAACAGAAGTATTTTGTTAGTCTGTCCCCACTGGAGGCATTTTGCATTGCTTCTTGTTCTACTAGAAAGTAGGGGGAAATCTCTCCACTGGAGTAGCAGACCGCAATAAAAAAATACATTCTGTCAAAGATTTAGAATTGAGCTTGTGCTAGATTGGGGCTTTAATGTCACAAGCAGGAATATTTGTCATGTAAACTTTTCCGTCCTGCAAAAAATCAAGCTTTTAAAAATCAAGTAGCTAACAGAGGATACAAATTTCCATATAAGCAATTTTCTTTTGTTGGCCCCAGTTTAAACACTCAGATTGAGGTCTGTGGCAATAAGCGATTTGATTATTCACCATTCCGCCTGCCGGCCAAGCTCTGCTGCATTTCCCCATCTCTATACATGCTAGATTAGACCAACCATTGACAACTAAATTCCATTAACACCGGCTATTGTTTATCTCACAATTTCTAGAACACGCTCACAAAGGCTCGTCTGCGCTGTGTGTGTGTCTGGTGCGGAGAGCTCACCATTGGCTTGTTCCAAAAACTACATTAGCAGCTCTTTCTCAGCTGATACGATGGAAGTCATGATAACTCTTTCAGCCGATTAACAACAAAAGAATTCTCCATGGTGGGACAGGGCATTAGTACGCCAAGGGCTCTGCTTCATCCTTCGAAAAACACTTGAAAGTCAACTGCTGTCTTTTTTAAACTTTTTTATTTTTAATTTTTTTTTTAGATTTTTTTTTTTTAGGTGTGAATGTAACTAGTTTGGCATAATCTTATGGACTACACATGCTGATGTAAATATGTAGGCTGCCATTGCTTACCTTTTATGAGAGCTATTTCCCTGGCTGTCATATTGTGTTCATGGCTTCACTACTTGAATGCCCAACTCTGGACTCCATGATCCCCCTCCCTCGGGAGGTTCCCCAGTGTGCATTTTATGTTCTTTTTATTTATTTATTTATTATATTATATTTTTTTTTTTATTTTTCATTTTTTTTATTTACCAATTTCTGAACCCTATCGCACATGCATGCATACGCATGCATCAACATGCCAATTAAGACAGGGGCCAATCATCCTACTGGCCTGGAGTACCCGGAGGAAACCCTGTACAAGCAGAACATACAAACTGAGGCCCCCGATGCTGCAAGGCAGAAGTGCTGACCACTAAACCACTGTGCTGCCTACGCTCTTCAATTCTTGTCCTGTAAGAACAACAGGAAGTGAGAGGAAACCTCTCCAAAGTGATGGAAATCACCTCTTGGAGAGTTCTCAAAAGAACAAGTGTCCTCACTGAAAGATTTCCTCTGATATATCTCTACAATTCAAGTGGAACTTCACTCTCCTAATCAACATTGATTATTTTTATAATGCTGCTAGCATTAGTAAAACATAAAGGAAAGTGTATCATATTTACTTGTAATAACCTTTTTTTATTCCCCTACATTTCTTCAGTTACATCCTGGTTTCTTGCCTAGGCAAATAATGTCATACATAGCAGGAGTCTTGAGGAGGGGAAGAGGGGTTTTGTCAGCTAAGCACATTCTCCTGCATGCATGCATGCTTGAGATAAGGGCAGATGGATTCCAAGAAGTAAATGCTTCATGAATCATGGAGACATGAATGGATGGGGAGTTTGCTTTGAATATTAAAAAAATTATTAAATAGGATGTTTGGTGCACAGATGCAGCGAGGATCCGCTTTAAAGTGATTTTTACCTACAGATAAGCCTATGATAAGGCTTACCTGTAGGTAAAATTAATATCTCCTAAATGTGCACCATTTAGGAGATACTCAACCTGGATGCCGCCAGTGACATCACCGGCACATGCGCTCTGAAGGTCTGGCATACTGTGCCATAACCAGTGGGTCTACTATGAATGCGCAGGGCAGGGGTGACGTCATCGCGACTCCGGCAATTTATGCAGCCGAAGTCTGCGATCTCGAAAGGAAGACCAGGGGAAGATGGAAGCCTTCTCAGCGGTGACGGCGTGAAGGCAAGTATTTCATAATGTGCTAATATGCAATGCATATTATGCTATTGCTATTATGCTATTATTTTGCATTGTGCTATTATTATTTTTTTTATTGTAGCGGTTTACTACCGCTTTAAAGGCAGCATTGGCTGAAACGTTCCAATGGGACGTTCTGCCAGTGGCTGTGTGTTTGTGTTGGCTAAATAAAGTTTTATGAGCGACGGTATTAGTGTGTGACCTTGTGTTCAGCTTGGTGACCGATAGGTCAGCTGCTAACACCGAAGCGTTCACTTTTAGGCCTCATGCACACTGGACGTTAAAATAACATTATAAAAACGGCAGTAGCTTTGTAGTGAGTTTTTCAACGTTTTTGCAATGGCATTTATTAGCGTTTTTCCGTGTTATCGTTTTTTTTTTCTTTCCCCAATGGATTAAAAACGTTAAACACTGGTGAGCGACGTTTTTGAGCGTTTATCAGCGTTGGAGCGCTTTTACAGCTGAAAAATGTCTCTCAGAACCCACTAGTTTTGGTTTTTTTTTTACTGCTCAACGCCACTGCCCAAAACTGCTGATAACAGCCTATATGTGCATGGACACATAGGATAACATGATGGAGAGTTTAATGACTAGAAAAAATGTCTCCAGCCAATAACAGCTGCTGTAAAAATTTCAAAAAGCGTCCAGTGTGCACAAGGCTAATAGCTAGATGTGTGGAGAATCTGGGAAAGTTTCGGCTGCCTGTTCTCATAATTTAGAGAACTCCCACAATGGTTCCACAACTACTATAAATCTGCCTTTCTCTTACACAAATAAGTCACTTCTGTTCTGAATGGGTTTGCTTCATGCTCTGAGAAATCAAGGACTCTGCATTTCCTGCTTTGAATTTCAGAAAGTTTTTTAGAGCAAGTTCATCTAATTAAACACTGTAAATGATCTTAATGACTTCAAACTTCCCTGAGCTGCACAGCCTTCACAATTGGTCAAATACCAGCCACCACACTAAACTTTTTAAAGGAAAAATGTAGTCCTATTAAAAATAAAAAATTGTTTATGGGAGCTAGCTTTTCATATTGTGAGCTGCAGCAGCAAGGCTTTGTTGAGTCACATAGAATCACATGACCATGGAAATCACATTGCCTGTTCACATCAATGCAACTCGGCGATTTTGGAAAAAATTCCTGTACTACTTTGGTGTGATTTTAACACAATTTTGCCTCCTTAGATATGCAAAATACTACAAAGTAGCATCCAAGTTGCACTGCATAATCGCACTTTAAGTCTGATCAAAATCAGAAGGTTACAGATTATAAATATTCTTGCAGCTGAGAGTAAAGCTGGCCATAGATGGATCCTTTTTTTTTATTTATTTTTTTATCAGTGGCCTAAGGGAAAAAAACACAAATGGATTCCCCCCAGCCGCACAAGCGAGGTAGTCGGAGGAATCTTCCCCACTACGCTATTGTATTCTAATAGTGGGGACTCTCCTGCTGTCAGAATACACTAATTAGCACTGCAGCCGATTGGCTATGGGTGCTGATCAAATTAAAATTTTCCAGCATTCCCGTTACAGAGATGCCGATCGTTAGATCGATTTCTCTTGTACGGGAAATGTCCATTGAAGCATAGAAAATAAATTAGATTTTTTTTTTTTTTAAACCATCTATTACCAGCTTAACCACTTGACAACTGGGCACTAAATCCCCTTCGTGCCCGGACCAATTTTCAGCTTTCAGTGCTCTCACACTTTGAATGACAATTACTCAGTCATGTAATACTGTAACCTAATGATTTTTTTGTCCTTTTTTTCATACAAATAGAGCTTTCTTTTGGTGGTATTTGATCACCTCTGGCTTTTTTATTTTTTGCGCTATAAATGAAAAAACACGGAAAATTTTGAAAAAAAAAACACTTTTTTTTAGTTTGTGATTAAAATTTTGCAAATTATTAATTTTTCTTTATAAAATTTAGCCACAATTTATACTGCTACATATCTTTGGTAAAAATAACCCAAATTAGTGGATATTATTTGGTCTTTGTGAAAGTTATAGAGTCTACAAGCTGTGGTGCGGATCATAAACAATTGATCACACCTAATGTACTGGTGGCCTATCTCATTTCTTACGACCCGAACAAGCCAGCAAAGCACAAACACCCCCCAAATGACCCCTTTTTTTAAATTAGACATTCCAAGGTATTTAGTAAGATGCATCGTGAGGTTTTTGATGTAATTTTTTCCCACAATTCTTTGCAAAATGAAGATTTTTTTTTAATTTTTTTATTTTTTCCACAAAATTGTCATTATAATAGGTTATTTCTCTCACATGGCATGTGTATACCACAAATGACGCCCCAAAATACATTCTGCTACTCCTCCTGAGTATGGCAATACCAAATGTGTGAGACTTTTATACAGCCTGCCCACATACAGAGGCCCAATATTGAAATAGCACCTTCAGGCATTCTAGGAGCATAAATTACACATCTCATTTCTCAACCACCTATTACATTTTTGAAGGCCCTGGAGCACCAGGACAATGGAAACGCCCACAAAGTGACCCCATTTTGGAAAGCTAACACCCCAACGTATAATCTATGAGGCATAATGAGTCTTTTGAACGGTTCATTTTTTTCCTGAAGTTTTTGGAAAATGCGGGAAAAAAATGAAACCGCAATTTTTTTACGCAAAGTTGTCCGTTTATAAGATATTGCCAACACATAGCATGTACATAGCAAAAATGACACCCCAAAATACATTCTGCTGCTCCTCCTGAGTATGGCGATACCAAATGTGTGAGACTTTTATACAACCTGGCCACATACAGAGGCCCAACATGCAAGGTACACCATCAGGTGTTCTAGGGACACATAGCATGAACATACCAAGAATTACTTACACCCCAAAATACATTCTGCTGAGCAAATGGTAAACAAAAGATTACCTGTGGTTTTAGTAGCACAGTTTTCCACAGGAGGACAGCACTGGTCCAGGCAAGCGGCAGGGACTTGGTCAGCAAAAGCGGTGTGGTCAGTTCATCCGACAGGCAGAGGCATGATGGCATAGGTCCTACAGGCAGTTGGCAGAAGTAGGGCCTCGTTCAGGACTGAATGGGGACAGGGGTAGAGGCTTCTCCCACCCAAATCTCTTTGAAGCCTCCGAGTCTCCAGACCCTAATCTGGGAATGAGAAAAACAAAAACAATTGTTTTCTTCATCCAGAAAAACAATTCTGGAGCCCCTCACATATGTGAGAACCCTGTGTTATGAATCCCACTAGTCCACTGGCAGGGTACAAGATCAGTCCAAGAGGCAGGCAAAAAGCATGGTCAAACAGTCCAGGGTCAGTTCCAGATCAGGCAGAGGTATGTACAGAATCGTTAGGCAGAAGCGTGGTCAAATAACAGTCCAGGGTCAGTTCCAGATCAGGCAGAGGTATAAACAGAATCGTTAGCCAGAAGCGTGGTCAAATAACAGTCCAGGGTCAGTTCCAGATCAGGCAGAGGTATAAACAGAATCGTTAGGCAGAAGCGTGGTCAAATAACAGTCCAGGGTCAGTTACAGAGAAAGCAGAGGCATAAGGGGTGTGAACATAAATGGCAGGAAGTGAACTAATAATTTATTTTGGTATGGTAATGGCGGAAGCAGTTGCCTATGCAGAGGCCTGGTTCTGAAGGACATTGGGCACAATGATAAATGGTGTCTCTTCTCTCTCCTCTTTTGGAGCACACCCGGCATTTTTTCTGGCGTTTTTGGCCTGTTGGTCTGGGAGGGATTTTATCTGGGAAGTGGCGCTCGGAGAGACGGCTAACGACATCGGATCTAATGTTTACTGGTGGGCTGTTCGGGTATAGTGGTGATTTCCTCCTTGAAGAAAAGGAAGGATTTGGGTCTTCTAGTGGATTTTCGATATATTACATATGAGTTGTACATGGCCAAATTGAACAAATAAATTGAAACTTTCTTATACCACTGGTATGATCTTCTTGTGGAAAGGTAGGGTTCGAGTATCTGGTCGTTGAAGTCGACACCCCCCATGAACTTATTGTAATCGTAGATGCATTTGGGTTTTTGGATCCGGCCATTCCTCCTGGTGACTTCAACAAATTCATTGTTGTGGATGGAAGAAAGCAAGTACACGTCTCTTCTGTCCCTCCACTTCACAGCCAAAATCTCCTCATTACGCAAACTCGCCGTCTCCCCTCTTCTCAATTTTTTGGTGACCAGGCTTTGAGGAAAGCCCTTCCGGTTCGTCCGTACGGTGCCGCATGCTGGAGTCTTCATTCTGTGCAAATTTCGGAACAGGGGCAAACTGGTATAAAAATTGTCCACATACAAGTGGTATCCTTTCTCTAGGAGTGGGTTTATGAGTTCCCAAACTACTTTCCCACTGGTTCCAATGTAGATTGGGCAATTAGGGGGGTTCAGTTCGGAGTCCTTCCCTTCATATATAATGAAGCCATACACATACCCAGTTTCTCTGTCGCACAATTTATACAGCTTCACCCCATAGCGGACCCTTTTGCTGGGTATAAATTGTTTTATGCCCAGCCTGCCAGAAAATTTGATAAGGGACTCATCTATGCATATGTGTTTGTCTGGGGTAAACAACTGGGGGAAGGTTTCAAAAAAATAATTTAGTAGCGGCCGAATTTTATAAAGTTTATCAAAATTTGGGTCATTTCGGGGAGGGCACTGGGTATTATCATTGAAGTGTAGGAATCTCATAATCATTAGATATCTGGACCTGGGCATTACTGAGGAAAAGATGGGCATGTGATATATGGGGCGGGATGACCAATATGAACGTAATTGATTTTTTCCATTTAGTCCTATGCAGAATGTGAGGCCCAAAAAAATCCTAAACTCCTCCACTGTAAGGGCTTTCCACACGTAGGGACGGGCATAAGAGGACGTTGGGTTGCTGGTTATAAACTGTTGGGCATATAAGTTGCACTGGGCCACAATTGTTGCCAGCATGTCGTTAGTAAAAATTTAATTAAAAAAATCTATTGGGGAAAAGTTTTCTGTATCCACCTGGACTCCTGGCTGGGCAGTGAAAGGGGGAATGTTGGCTTCTCCTGAATTTGGAGGAAGCCACAAAGGGTACTGAAGGGAATAGGGAAGGCTGGCATGGGACCTAACCCTTTGGGGCTGAGGTGACACCCCACTGGTACGTGGCCTTGCTTCTCGAGGTACTGCGGTGCTGGTGGATGGCACTGCCTCCTCAGCAGAACGCCTTCGTCTGGCGGGCGGGCCCTCCTCCTCCTCTTCTTCTTCCTCCTCCTCTGCCGTCTCCGTCTCCTCCGTCACTGATCCACTGCTTATGACAGGCTCGTAGTCCACGTCAGACTCATCTGAATATGCGGAGGACTCCGAATCGGAGCGCTCCCCGTTGCTCCCGTCGGCCGCAAGAATTTCATACGCCTCCTCGGCTGAGAATACTCTTTTAGCCATTTGATGAGATGGCACTGACAGGTGGCACTGATGGCAGATGGCACTGGCAGTTGGGACTGGTGGCAGATGGCACTGGTGGCACAGATGGCACTGGCAGGTGGCACAGATGGCACTGACTGGTGGCAGATGGGACTGGTGGCACTGGCAGGAGGCACAGATGGCACTGGCAGGTGGCACAGATGGCACTGACTGGTGTCACTGGTGGCAGATGGGACTGGTGGCAGATGGCACTGGCAGAGGTGGCACTGGCAGCAGATGGCACTGGCAGGTGGCACTGGCAGCAGATGGCACTGGCAGGTGGCACTGGCAGATGGCCCTGGCAGGTGGAAGATGGCCCTGGCAGGTGGCACTGGTAGCAGATGGCACTGGCAGGGACTGTGGGCACTGTTTTTTACTTGTGTGTGTATTTCATCACTCACTATTACAAGCTGCAGCACAGATCTCTCTCTCTCCTCACACGCTGTCTCTGTGTGAGGAGAGAAAGCCGGCAATGAGAGATGATCTCATATGTTTACATTTGAGATCATCTCTCATTGGATAGTGAGATCGAGTGCTGAATGGCCTCTGTGATTGGCCATTCAGCACGATCTGTGATTGGCTGTGTCCAAGGGACACGGCCAACACAGATTTTCCCCGATGCGCGCTCGCGGGGGCGCGTGGGGGGGGGGGAAAGAGGAGGACGTCCATGGACGTCCAGTCAGCACTTCGGCGCCGCAATGCAGACGTCTTTTGAGCATTGCCCGGGCACGAAGTGGTTAAATACCATTTTTTTTTTATGGGGTAGGGTTCAGTACTGGTTGGAATTCCATTGTGTTTATAGTTGGTGAGTGGCATGGAACCTACAGAAACAAGTCATTTTCTGAGGCAGACTTCCATTTGCATGGTATATAAATTCTATTTTGTCTATTCCTAATGGTGTATTTAATTAAAAGCAAAAACCAGTAAAGGTAGTTGTTTCTATTAAATACCAACTGTCGATTATTATATAATAAAAGAGCCACAGACAAAATACAACAAAGTACTGTAATTCACAGCAACCAATCAGAAACCAATAGCTATTGTTATGACTCTCCTATATGGATGGAAGGTGAAGTATGTTTGCATTCTGTTGATTTCTACATAAAGTTGTTTTTTTCATTGCTTTGTTTAATAAAATTTGTTATGCTGGAAGCGGTTCTAGACCAAGGCATAATATTTGATTATTATTATTACTTGTACGTTTTTCTTCCGTTGAGGGGCGCTATCATTCATTCTTGTATGTTGAAGTGTGATTGATCCACTGTAGCAGTGGTCTCCGAACTGCAGCCCGAGGGCCGGATGTGGCCCTTTTCTTGCGTTTTATCTGGCCCTTGGGGCACTATTCCAGCAACTGACACCAATGAGGGGGCACCATTTCCCCCTACGGACACCATCAAGGGGACACTATTCATCTTATTGATAATGATGGAGCACTATTCCTCCCATTAAAGCCAATGATGGGGCACAGATATCGAAGCATTATCTTTTCCCACTGGCCACGGTCCACCTCCCCTAAATCCTGAAGGACAGTAAACTGGTCCTTTGCTTGGAAAGTATGGAGAAGACCCCTGCACTGTAGCATGTATCCTGTGCTGTCCAGGTTCACATTGTGGTAGGTCCAAGTGCTGTTGTGACTTGTGCAAGATCGGACACATATGTCACTGGATGTTCATCCCAAGGAGATATTGGGCACTCTGTGGCCATCATGAACCATCACAGTTGTCTGATGAATTCATGCATGATGTGAATAAATACCATCTAGCCACTAAGAGAGACTATAAATAATCTTGGATGCCATTTCCTGTTGGTTTCTAAGATATCAAAATACCTATTTGAAGAGTGACTTGATTCACAAGTGTGAAAGCCAGTGCCAGTAACTTTGAAGATGAATCTCTCTGCTAATCTCACAGGTAGGCCAGATATGTCTCCTACTTGAGAACCTTTTTGATGGGTCATCGTTTCTGGGCATTCAGCAGAAGCATTCAAGTTCCCTAGAAAAAAAAATGCATAGGAGAGATCCTGTCAGTTCTTCACACAAGTCTAAATGCAGCTCCCTGCTATAAAAGAGGTAGTATCACCAATCCAGCGGCTTGTGTCCCCCTTACTTTTACTATTCTTAAAGACCCATTTTAGGCAAAATATGAACCACTTTCCATCCCTCCCTCTTACCCTCTCGAAAACGTTCTGGAAATTTTCCTTTGTTGTTTTTTCCCTATTATTATAAGTTCATTGTCCAGATCCTTCACTAGGGCCATTTCTTGGTGTGGGTCCTGCTAAACCAGGGCTTTAAATGGTCGTGTTCCGGCCAGTCCCCTAACATCTCCTAATGCTGACATTTTCTTCTGGATCCTAAGAGGATCTTGCAACTGGGCAGCCAATAGGAAATACCCATGTCACGCAGGCAGTGACCTGGACATCTAAAGAAGGACCCTGCCATATGTAAATAGAAGAGAAGGCTTGAAATAGCAGTGTTACGTGACGGCAACTTCAGGGAAGTAATGTCTTTTTAGGGTTTTTTTTTTTTTTAATCCAGCAATCAGAGAGAGGAGAAGTGGTTGAGGTTATCATGGAGATTGTCTTTAAATAGAATGGAATACACATGAAGGCATTATACTGTATAATGATTATTGTGTCCACATATGATTCAGTCTGATCACTAATCCTTTTCTATATTCTGGTAATATGTTGGAGATTTCACCATTTTGTCTTTTTTGACTAACTTTTAATATGTTTAGATTTGGAATATTTTGACTTTTTAATTTTTTTGGAGTTCAGCATGTTGTATAATCAAACTGTTTTTTTGAGGGTTAATTCATGATGTCAAAAAATTGGTGACATGAAAAGTTCTTAAAGCGGAGGTTCACCCACATTTTTAACTTTCCTTTCAGCTGTCCGCCTTAGTAAGAATAAAAATAGAACACTAACCTTTTTTTTTTTTTCTCTGTAGTTTTCTTTCTTCTAATTTCTTTGCTTCTACTTCCGGGATTTCCTCCCGCGGGAGTAGGCGTGTCCTTCGCTGGGCTATTGTTCCACAATGCCTCCTGGGAGCAAATTGTCCTGCTTCCCAGGAGTAATATTGTACCGCCTTCCTTTGAGACATCACGATAATGTAATCGTCACGTGACTCGTCGACCCGGTCACGTGACGACGGCGGATCTAATTCCGCCATTTTTAATAAGGGCATGCAGGTGTATTTTAACTGTTGATGCCCGTTGTGATGGCAACCAGGAAGTGTTGACGGCGCTGCTCGCCGTCAACACTGAGCGTGCGCGAGATCCAGCGATGAATGCCGGGAGACGAGCATTCATCGCTACCCGGAAGAATATGCTTGTGGGCTTCAAGATGCCCACAAGCAAAATGGGAAATACATGCAATTTTTTATAAAGTGTTTTTTCTGCGCAAAACGGACGGGGGATGCATGGAAGCACAGGAGAAGTGAGTTAATAAAAGACACATTGTAAAGCATAGAATGCATAGAAAAAAAAAAAGTTAGGGACCGCGGAACCTCCGCTTTAAATACAATTACAACATGTTAAAAAAAAAAAAAAGCAAACCGGATATGTTGAAAATACTTTCTAATATAATTGAAAATGTTGTCATCAGCTCTGCCTGTTGACAAAAGGAGGATAGCGTGAGTTTAGAGATTATGACCAATGAGTGGGATAGTCTTATCAGTTGTCCTTGGTGGATGGGCCTTACTGTGAACATTTTTTTGTTTACGAATGGTTATTCAGTCTCTTGGGTGGGCGAAGCTACTCTGTCGTAATTACTACTGTGCTTTTTTTTCCCACAGAAAGGCCCGATTCACACTAGATGCGGTGCAAATTCGCTGCAAATCCACACTGCATCTTAATCTCAAACCTATAAATGCGAACTGATAGCGGAGTGTAGGTAAAGTTTATGGCACCCCACAATCGGTTTGCAAAACGCAGCACGATTTGTAGAATTAAATCGCATAGGTGTGAACTAGAGTGCCCACATGTCCCGGATTGTCCGGGACTGTCCCGCAATTGACATGTTTGTCCCGGGGTCCCGGGCACCTTCATTCCGGGACAATACAATGTCCCGGAATGAAATAGAGGACACAGCCACCCCCCTACTAATGACTACATTTCCGGAACTGGTTGCTAAGGTCAGTGCTGCCTGGCATCTTGCAACCAGTGACAATTTACTCTCAGACAGCGAGACCGGGAGCGAGGCCTGCGCCTAGTGCAGCACTGCTGTCCCCACCCACCTCGGCACCTCCTCCTTCTCCGGCACCAAGCGGCAAGCAGCAGGGACTGGTGTGATCTTCACTCTCCAGATAGTGACGCTACTCCTTTCCTTCTACACACGTGGCCCATGCAGAGGGAGTGACAGCAGCACTGCATCTGGCGGCGGGCTATGGGTTGCAAGCGGCACTGCATCTGGCGGCGGGCTATGGGTGGCAAGCGGCACTGCATCTGGTGGCAAGTGGCACATTCACCTGACAAATAACCTGCCACCAAATTCCCCATCAACCCCGAGACTAAATTACCCTTCCCCCCCTCTTTTTTTTGGGGGGTGAGAGAGGGGGTGTGTCCCTGAATGGCAGTTTGGAAATGTGGTCACCCTAGTGTGAACATCCGTACGATCCGATTCTGGTGCGGACAAAAAAGGGGTCCTTCATGAGTTTGGTCTGAATGCGATGCAAATTCAGCGATGCAGTTTGTATGGCTGAATTTGCATCGCACAGACATCGCATGTGATCTGCACAGCAATGCGGTGCAAATCACATGCGATATCTGGCATCACACTAGTGTGAACCAGACCAAGTGTGGTAACTGTGCATTACAGAGCGCAGCTTTAAGGCAACCAATTAAATTTGAATGGGTTGGTGGACCGTATGTTAAAGCGCGCTGCTTTAGGACACCCTATTCATTTTGGAATGGTTGCCAGTGCACTTTAAAGTGGAGGTCCGCCTAAAAAAAATAAAAAAAAATATTAAAAGCCAGCAGCTACAAATACTGCCGCTGCTGACTTTTAATATTAGGACACTTACCTGTCCATGGTGCCCGCGATGTCGGCTGCCGAAGCTGAGCAATCGCTCGTCTCTCGGCTGCCCCCGCCGCCATCCTCGGTGAGGGAATCATCAAGTGAAGTGTTGCGGCTTCACTGCCCGGTTCCCTACTACACATGTGCGAGTAGCACGTTGCGTCCTCAGTGGTCCCCGTTCTGTTTTGGGACCTGTGTGTTTCCCAGAACACAGCGGGGGGAGGGGGAAGGGGCGTGACTCCCGTGGGAGTCTATTCCCATTAGTGGGTGCAAATACCTATTATACAGGAATCTGCACCCCCCCCCTCCCCCCTGAAAGGTGCCAAATGTGACACCGGGGGGTGGGGGGAGGGTTCCGAAAAGCGGAGGTTCACATTTTGTGTGGACCTCTGCTTTAATGCATTAAAAAATCAGATTTCCATTATTGTGTTTCAGCACACTGCAAGGTATGCCATGTATGTTGTGATGTGCTGCAGTGCATTGTCTGTTGTTTGCTAAGGTACAGTTCTTTGGGGTGTCATTCAAAATGAATGGCACTACAACGCACCCTGTTGCACGCTGCATTTTACTGCGCAGTACTGTGATGCAAAGATCTAATTGGGCCCTAAAACGGTTTCAGTTGTTATATTCAGCACATTAATACATTTGAAAGTATTAATGGCCAGTTCTAATTTTTAAAGTTTAAAGTGTTACTAAACCCAGGACCATGCATTCACTGGTCTGCCACAGTACACAGAACGTGCAAATGCAATTATTTTAGTAAATATAAACTGCTAAATACCTTTTCTTATTAGCAGTATATAGCAAACTTCAGTGTCTGGTTAAAGCTTGTAGGAGGAGTTTTCATTCTCCTCCGACTGTCCTATGAGGCTGCAGGGCCCCTGACCCTTTTGTCTGGACAGTGCTGATCACATGCACTCTCCCAAGAAAAAAAAAAACTATCTCTAGCAATGCACACCAAGCATGTGCAGAGTACACACAAGGCTCTGTTCTATGAGGAGATGGATTGGGGACTGTGGAAGAAAGGGAAGACCAGAGAAGACAAAGTGAAACAGCATTTTTTCACAATGTGGAGGTTCCACAGTGAGTGTAACAAGCATGCGTCACTGCATATACAGACAGATTTTACTGTTGTGGGTTTAATAACTCTTTAAAAAGGAGAAAGGAGGTGCCCCTAGGTGTAGCAAAAAAATCAGTGGCCTGAGGAAACAGCAGGAAGCTCTGAAACATGTAGCCACACCCACATGGCAACCCTTGTGATGTCACTTCAGCGCCTCCTCCCTTGTGCACTCCAGGATGTTTACTGGCCCTTCCTAATTTGGTTTCCAGCAATCCTGAGCCTTCTGCACAGAGCCTGGTGGCTGCATAAGCAGGAGGAGGCATTAGTGGGGCTAACGGCTGTTTTCTTGTGGAGATGTGCCTTTTATCTGTTAACCCAGTGAGTTGTCATTTGCATTTTAATAAATTGGATCATTTTAATGCATCACTTAGTCTCCCTTTTTATTTTATCTTTATTGTTTTTTTATTATGGAGGCTGCTTTCTGCTCTGGGTTGGTTTCCCTAAGTGAGCCTATGGATAGCATTACTGGACTATTTGTGTAAGTTGGACTTTTATGGACTTGGGCTGCTTGCCCTATTAGCACCATTTAATCTTGTTCTAATTTTAAAAGTTCACTATAAGCAAAGTTACCAAGACCTTTATGAGCCATAGAAATGCTGCAGATTTTCATTTTTTATGGTTCTTGCCCCTTAATATGGATTTAATTGAAATCCAAATGTGATAAAGTAAGAGCTCTTTTTAATGGCAGCTTACCTAGGTCCAAGCAGTTATTTTATGTATGCCCGGTGTTTACACTGCAAGGTGGAGTGGGTGGTGGTGTGTTCAGCTGCTCCTTTTACTGGCTTTTCTATTCACAGCTGTACAATGTGACAACAAATGGCAAAAAAGGAAAATCCATTACTGGTGGCTAGAACACTTGTCACTTTAACACTTGCTCATGTTTTGACCTTGTTGGTGGAAGGATTTTTCTGCGTTTCAACTACAGAGTAGGCTCACTTTCTCATTGCATGGCTTTCATTGCTACAATGCCACAGAGGGCTTATTTTTAGTAGATAAAGATCGGCATCGCTGTTCATCTGACCCACTTTGCAAGGCAAACGTGTAAACAATCTAAAATTAAACCATGATCTCCATGCAAAGAGCATGAGATGTGTGCCTGGTAAACAGTGATCAGGTTTGGTTGTGTGGAGGGATGATGGGATCGGCAGGAATCGACCTTTGCCATGTGCTTTGCTGCAGTAAACACAGCCTTGCTGACATTCTGGTTTAATTAGTTTAACTATTTGCACTCCTGTATCTACTGCATTTATATTGTCGGCCTCACGCACACAGGCGTATGTATTTGTTCCCCAAATATGCTGGATTTTTTTCTTACAAGATTTGACAGAAAAAAATGCCTTTTTAATGTTGTGTATGTACGTGCGTTTATGCATGTATGGCGTTTTATTGTAAATGCAGTCTATTGGCCAGGGTGTAAATTTCATCATGCATTACAATTGGCTCCCCCTGCTGTCAATAAAAGTCAGTGAGCCAATGAGGAGAGAGGGGGCAGGGCTGAACCACGGCTCTGTGTCTGAATGGACACACAGAGCAGTGGCTCAGGTGCCCCCATAGCAAGCTGCTTGCTGTGGGGGTGTTCTGTCAAATTCTTCAACCCGTCAGAAACTTCAACCACGTTACTCCCGGTTTCTTTAAAACATCAGTAATTGGATATTTTTACAAATTTCTGTTTGTACACAACACCGGCAACCAAATAGAGTCCGGTAGTGGATGATTTAGCCATTTTGACACCACAGCGGCTAACGAAGACAAAGTTGTCGCCGCCATGGAGGCCGCCATTTTGTTGGCTAGTATCGGTGCGGAGTAACAATCTCCGCTCATAATAGCGCGCACCGGACTCTATTCGGTTTCCCGCTGTTGTGTCCAAACAGGAATTAGTCAAAAACTCCAATTACTTATGGTTTAAAGAAAGTGGTTGGAGTTTCTGACAAGTTGGATAACAGACAGAACAGGGGCACTCAGCAGAGGGAACGGGCAAAGCACTACACAGAGCAGGATAAGTATAACATGTTTCTTATTTTTAAGAGAAAAAACTGAGACTTTAGTGCAGGGGAATGATACTTTGTTCAAATACACAGTGCACTAAGTTGTGGTTAAAGTGGACCTTTCAGTAACAAAACTTCTGATATGTCACAACAGACAGCTGTGCTTTTTTTTTTTAATATACCTTGAGCTCCAGTTATCAGCCTGCTTGCAGGCAGGAGGAAGCTTTTCCTCAGTTTTCTATCCCCCCCCCCAGTGATCAGGCTGTACATTGCAAGTTTGTAGATAGTAATGGGGCCTCAGCAGGGGCTGATCTACATCAGACATTTGCGAACACAGCCAAGAACAAGATTGTGTCATCTCTTATGCTCCGTTCTCATCTGTACTCTGTGGGAATAGGCGAGATAATATGTGCATTCTTGTTGCGCAGACTTTTTCAACCAGGATACCGTCAGGTTTTTTTCTTCGCAAAATGCCTAAAAATTGGCCAAAAATTGTATACAAGCCAGTGGGTGGATCAAGCCTGCCTTTTTAGTTACACAAAGCCACAGGTTTGCGTTGTGCACCATTACAATCTTCTAGCCACCAACCCTATTTTCGCCCGATAATTTTTGGTTCATCCCTAATAGAAAGTAGATGCTCACTCTGGAAAATGCCTGGATAACGTTGGCCCTGTCCTACTGAGGAGAAAAGCAGATGAAGGTGTTGGGGGTACTGTTTTTATCTCAGAAGGAGGTAATAAATACCTGGAAGGGTTCCAATTATTTAGCAAGCATGGTCACTGTCAGTAAAACCAATTAGTCCTTCTAAACTGGTGCTGCTTATATTGATCTCATTAGATCTCCGTTTTGTTTTTTTTTTACAATATCACTGCCTATTCGTGATAAAAAACATATGACGCACAGTAGAAAACCCCTTTAAAAAAAACAAGAAAAAAGTACACCTCGGTATGAAAGTCCTCTAAAATATGTGACCTTTGTATATTCTTGTTTTGACTTTAATTTTTGTAAAAGTGGAAATAATATGAGCAAAATTTTCATTCCATATACTTCCTCCTAAGACCATCATTTTAAACCGAGACCATTTCCTGTTTTTGGCTGCATACTGGAAAATGACAAAAGAGCCTAAATGTACCCGTTCTAATAATGAACAAAACCAAATGGTGATAAATGGTTTCCTTGTAACTTTGTTGCACAAGGTGTGAATACTGGAAGAATTGGTTCTTCTTCTTTTTTTGTTATTTACATCATGAAACCACATTCAAAATGCACTGCAGTTGTGATCTGCAGCTGGTATCAATGTTAACTTGAGGACACCCCAAACACAGGTCGCAAACGCAGCGTGTTTTACTTGCACTGGATCGCATAGTACACAAGTACCATTCGATCCGGTAAAAACCGAATGATGTCTGATTCCTTGCTAAGGATGCTTTGTTGATTTGCAACCCTATGCTACACAGCTACTGCAAAAAGGAGATTAAGCCTACATTCACATTGGAGGCGGGTTTGAAATCATGCAAGATAAGCTGAACTCGCACAGTTTCAAACCCGCATTTCATTGTGAGTTTGGGGGCGACTTGACAGACATCTGTGTGGGTTCATGCACAGATTTCTATTGAAATTGCCCCCGAAGTTGGCAAAAGTAGCACAGGAACTACTTTTGGGAATCGTGCGGCGTTGCACCAATTGGGATGGTGCTGTTGCCGGCGATGGGCTCCGATTTGGCATGTGATTTTACATGTCAAATCAGCCCGACGTGAACGTAGGCTTAAAGTGTTAATAGTAAAATCAGTCTGTATATGCAGTAGAGCATGCTTGTTATACTCACAGTTGAGCCTAATGGGTTAATCTTCTGCATTGTGTAAAAAAGGATGTTCAATCTTGTCTTATCTGATCATCTCCTTCCACTGACTCCAATATATTTCCTGATAGTTAGAGCCAGGGGACAGGCTGCACATGCTCAGTTTGGTGTGTATTGCTAGAGAGTTTTTTTTTAATGTTGGGAGAGTGCATGTGATCAGCACAGGACCGATGCGCACTGTCCAGACAGAGGGTCAGAGGTCCTGCATCCTGATAGGACAATTGTGGGAGAATGAAAACTACTCCTACAAACCTCAACCAGACACTCATAGAAGTCACAAGACTGCTATATACTGCTGATGAAAAAAGGTATTTAGCAGTTTAAATTTATTAAAATAATTGCATTTCCATGTTCTGTGTACTGTGGGAGAGCAGATATAGTGAATGAGGGGTCCTGGGTTTAGTAACACTTGCGATTTCAGACAAAACTCTAACTCTGCAGATTTCCCCTCTCCCCTCCTAAAACCTATGCTGACCTGTGTAAAAAAATATATACTTACCAAATTTTATCCCTCTGTTCTGACCACATGTCAGCCAGCAGCAGCTGCAGGGGAGAGGAGAAAGGGATCAACAACAGCTGGTAAAGCCTGGAGTGATTTATATTGTCTCCTATGAGCTCCTTTTGGCCCATCCATTGTAAGTGCTCCCTTCTCTCCTCTGCATGCGCCGCTGACTGACACAGGGAAGTTGGATCATTTACCTGGACTGGAGCGGGCTAAAAATAGGTAAGTATTAGGGATGTCCCGATACCGATACTAGTATCGGTATCGGCACCGATACCGAGCATTTGCCTGAGTACTTGTACTCGGGCAAATGCTCCCGATGCTTCACCCGATACTTGTGATCAGCAGTGATCAGTGCGGTGGGGGAAGTTACCAGCACCGATCACCGCTGTAGATATTTAAAAGTAGTTTCTCCGAGTCCGCTTCTCTCTCTCTCCCCCCTCGCGCGGGTATCAGCTGCTTTAAAATCAGCGGTGATCGGTGCTTGTAGCTCCCCCACACACGATCACCGCTGATTGTCCCCGTATCCTCCTCCAGCCCCCTCTGTTTTGCTGCTGTCCCAATCCGTGTGTCCCTCCGTGCTGCCGTCCCCCTCCGTGTGTCCCTCCGTGCTGCCGTCCCCCTCCGTGCTGCCGTCCCCCTCCGTGTGTCCCTCCGTGCTGCCGTCCCCCTCCGTGTGTCCCTCCGTGCTGCCGTCCCCCTCCGTGTGTCCCTCCGTGCTGCCGTCCCCCTCCGTGTGTCCCTCCGTGCTGCCGTCCCCCTCCGTGTGTCCCTCCGTGCTGCCGTCCCCCTCCGTGTGTCCCTCCGTGCTGCCGTCCCCCTCCGTGTGTCCCTCCGTGCTGCCGTCCCCCTCCGTGTGTCCCTCCGTGCTGCCGTCCCCCTCCGTGTGTCCCTCCGTGCTGCCGTCCCCCTCCGTGTGTCCCTCCGTGCTGCCGTCCCCCTCCGTGTGTCCCTCCGTGCTGCCGTCCCCCTCCGTGTGTCCCTCCGTGCTGCCGTCCCCCTCCGTGTGTCCCTCCGTGCTGCCGTCCCCCTCCGTGTGTCCCTCCGTGCTGCCGTCCCCCTCCGTGTGTCCCTCCGTGCTGCCGTCCCCCTCCGTGTGTCCCTCCGTGCTGCCGTCCCCCTCCGTGTGTCCCTCCGTGCTGCCGTCCCCCTCCGTGCTGCCGTCCCCCTCCGTGTGTCCCTCCGTGCTGCCGTCCCCCTCCGTGTGTCCCTCCGTGCTGCCGTCCCCCTCCGTGTGTCCCTCCGTGCTGCCGTCCCAATCCGTGTGTCCCTCCGTGCTGCCGTCCCAATCCGTGTGTCCCTCCGTGCTGCCGTCCCAATCCGTGTCCCCCTCCGTGCCGCCGTCCCAATCCGTGTCCACCTCCGTGCTGCCATCCCCCTCTGTTCTCCTCCTCCACCCCCTCCATCTGTCAGGATGGAGAGCGGAGGTAGGAGCCGGTAAATCTGGCTCCTTACTTGTCGGAATGTACAGAGTCAGTGATCACTGACTCTGTCCATTCACATAACTGAAACATCGTAAACTGTGTTTACAATGTTTTAGTTTATGAATGAAGAGAAGCCGCGGTCTTCTCTCCATTCATTTTCAGCGCAGCTGAGGCTGCTGAGAAAGGGACTGGGGAATCTGTGTCCCTTTCCCTGTCTCAAAGGGGAGATGTCAGAGGTCTGTTTAGACCCCTGATATCTCACCAAAGCCCCCCAACAGGGCTGATAAAAAAATAAAAGAATAAAATAAAAATTGTAAAAAATAAATAAATAAAAGAAACACACACACACACACACACACTGACACTGTCCACCCCCCCCCCCCCCCTTAAAAAAAATAAAAATAAAGCATTGTAAAAAAAATACTGACACATGAGATTAAAAAAAAATATCGGTATTCGGTATCGGCGAGTACTTGAAAAAAAGTATCGGTACTTGTACTCGGTCTTAAAAAAGTGGTATCGGGACAACCCTAGTAAGTATATACATCTTTCTTACACAGGTTAGTCCGCGTAGGTGTTAAGGGGAGTTAGGTTTTGGCTGGAATTCTACTTTAAAGCCAGAGTTCCACCCATTTAAAAGTCAGCAGCTACAAAAAGTGCTGACTTTTAATAAACAGACACTCGCCTGTCCCACAGTCCAGCGATGCGGCCGCCCGAAGCCTCGCTGACATTGCAAGTGTGTGCGTCTGGCTGTGGCTTCACAGCGAGGGGCGCACTGCGCATGTGCGAGCCGTGTTGTGAATGGCCGGGCAATCTTTGATTGCAGGGAGGGAGGGGGTAGAGGTAAACTTCTGTTCTGCGCCGCGGTGTCAGGAGAGGAAGTGGGAGCTGGGTACCTGTGAAAAATGAAGAAGTGGAGACGAGGGGTGGTGATACCAAGATCTCCAACCAGCGTACACCTAGTATTTAAAAAAAATAAAAAAATACAAGGCAATTTATGAATGGTGGTGGTGCCAAGTGAGATACCCTCCATGGTCCGTGTGTGGTGGGGTAGCCACTTGGCGCAGGCCTATCATTGTAGCACCGCCGACTACTACAGTGATTTCCAGCTTTTCCAGTGGTTTATCAGGTATGAGTAATGTTTATTTACATTGTGCCAAGCTGAAACAATGTGCAGTAGAGAAATTCCAGTGGTGCTTTTTACATGTTTTTATTATCTTACTTTTAGTCTGTCGTGCTGTAAAACTTGTTTCATTTTCTGGAACATTTGAATAGTATATGGTACTTTCCACTTTGTGGTAGTTTTACATTGAACATTGTGTTTTTAATAGCACTTTTATGTGCCTGGTCGTGACTCTGTTGCTTTATGCTGCCACTACTCTGACTCATACAGGAATCTCTTCTCTAACCGCTGAAATATTCTGCTCATTCTTTCCACAAATTCATAGAGAGCTTAGAAAAGAAATTTGTCCTAAGTAGCGGGGACTGCTTTTCTCTGCAGGAAAATACCTGTAATGTCTTTGTCATGATTGCGGAGGTATTCTTACCTTGCCCATGATCTGATCAGAATATTTGTCAACAGCAGTGCATGAACATACAGCCATGCGTGCTGCAGCGATGTACTTGGTCATATAAATATTATATATATATTTTTTTTTTCTAAAAACAAAATGTCCTTGGGTTCCCGGTGATGAGATGAGAAATGGAATTGTGTAGACTTTAGAAGTCTCAGACCTCGAGAACATAATTTTTTTTTTTTTTTTCACTTGTAGTAGCTTTAACCTACCGTATATTCAGGTCGGCTTATACTCGAGTATATAAGCAGAGGCTCCTAATTTTACCACAAAAAAACTGGGAAAACGTATTGACTAGAGTATAAGCCTAGGGTGTCCATCTGCATGCCTCGCTGTGCCCTTGCCTCACTGTGCCCATGACTAGACTGACGTTTAACATGGGAGTCTATGGAAGGGGTGCCCGGCTTTGAAAAATCTGTGCTCCCCAGCTGTGGGTCCCCCGGACAACAAACTTTGCAAACTTGTAGAGGAAGAGTAGGGCTACATGTGTGCCAAGTTTGGGTCCATGGAAACCTACAACCGGCCGGTACCGGGTCCCCAATGTCACTGGAGAAATTACCGTTTAACATGGGAGTCTATGGAAGGGGTGCCCGGATTTAAAAAATCGGTGCTTCCCGGCCGTAGGTCCCCCGGACAACAACGTTTTGCACACTTGTAGAGGGGGGCTACATGTGTGCCAAGTTTGGGGTTCAGGGGACCTATGGCTGGCCAGTACCAGGTCCCCAAAGTCCGGGAGATCAGGCGCAAAAAGGTGACTCGAGTATAAGCCGAGGGGGGCATTTTCAGCACAAAAAAATGTGCTGAAAAACTCGGCTTATACTCGAGTATATACGGTACGTTATATGTGCACTGCTGGTTGTTAGCAACAAGGCGACTATATTGTTATGGGTTCAGATACATACTGTATATTCAGTATATTTTCATATACTTGCCATTTACACACCGGAGGGGGGGATGGAGGAATCAGATCAGCGGAAGTTCCATTTCTGGGTGGAACTCGCTTTAAGCAGCCATATAGTACTTTTTTTGTCCTAAAAGTAGTCCTTTTTAGATGTCGTGAAGTCAAGTGATCTACAATACAAGATGAGGTTTGAATTTTGCAGAACCCTTGCTTTAATCCTGCTTTTCCAGTTGGAACAAGTGTTTACACTTCTTTTCATATTTTTCTAAATTGCATCAGACTGGGGTTTTTTTCCATGCTAATTCCATGTTTAGGAATTTTTCAGTTTTTTTTTTTCTTGGGCTTTTCCACTCTCCATATCAGTGTGAGTCAAGGGAATATACGAGCTGAGGGAAATTCTTTAGCTTGTCACATGTTCAGATAATGAAGCTCACACTCCCTTTGCCCTGTGGAATCATGCAGCGTTTGATTGCTCTGGCCTAAAAAGTCTGGACTTTGCACACTCAAGATGACACACCATATTCTGATGTTTTCATTGTTCATGTAGGAAAGCAACGCTGTTAATCTTTCAATATGTGTATAATGTAACAAGCTGTGAAAAAATCTAATATTTTCTATAAGACATATACCGTAAATGCTTTGCTTGAATAGAAAATAAGTAAATGGCATTATGTAACTATTGAAAAGTGTCAAACCTAAAGTGTATCTAAATCCAAAATAAAAATGTAATATATTGCACCCTACCAATCCTTACATGTAGTGGCTGCATTTGTTTTCTTTTTTTTTTTCCTTTGTCTTTATGATGATGCTCCCTCTCTGTACTGTATCCATGGAGGAGCGTTGTCGCTCCTGATTTGGACTACAAACTCATCCTCCTCAACTTCGCATCTTTAAAGGGGTTGTAAAGGTTCACATTTTTTCATCTTAATGCATCCTATTATAAAACATCTGATAATTACCGGCCCCCCAGCCCCCCGGTTTACTTGCCTGAGCCCTCGAAAGTCCCACGTCGTGAACGTGCTTGATCGTTGCCCAGGCTTCTTGGCTCTTCATTGGCTAGATTGATAGAAGTAAAGCCATTGGCTCACGCTGCTGTCGATTAACTCCAATGAAGCGGAGGCGGGGCCGAGTCCTGTAGTCGGCGACTTTGGACGCTGACTACAGGACTCGGGAGCGTGCCCACAAAGTAACCCCCTTGGGAGAGCGCTTCCCAGAGGGGGTTATCAGAAGCAGGGAGGAGCCGACACAGCCACCGAGGGACCCCAGAAGATGAGGATCGGTGCCACTCTGTGCAAAACGAGCTACACAGTGGAGGTAAGTATGGTATGTTTGTTGTTAAAAAATAAATAAAAGAATTTGAAGCTTTAGTATCACTTTAAGGCCTCGTTCACATGAGGCAGATCTGTTTCAGCGGAGTCTGCCAGATCAGCAAGAGATCTCTTGGTTGATCTCCGCTGAGCCGACGGATGACAGGTCCATCTCTGCTCACTGAGCGGGGAGGGGCCTGTCAGGGCGCTGCGGATTCCTATGGAGAGATCAGATGAAAACGGACAGCATGTGAGTTTTCATCAGATCTCATCCAATCCGCCAAAATGGATGGCCAACGTATCGCCATACGTCTGTTTTTAGCGGATCAGATGGCAGACGGGTGTCAGCGGACACATCTCATTCTCCGCCAACATCCGTCTCCCATAGGAGTCAATGAATGGCCTGCTCAGATCCGCCTGAAAAACGGACAGGCAGATCCGAGCGGGCTTGCCGTGTGAAAGGGGCCTAATACATAGAAAAGCAGCTGATATGTAGTTCATTGAAAATAGTTGGGAAAGCTAATGACATATCTTGAAATATCAGTTCATTGCATTGGAAGTCAGAAGGACACTGGATTTATATTTTTTTTATTTGCAGTCAATACATATCTATGGTAAACTGCATGATATTACATTGTTGTTCTTGTGTTAAAGTAGTTGTAAACCCTTACATATAAACAGTGAGGTAACTGGCCTCAGGTGATACACAGAGATGAAACAAATCCCCCTACATAAGTTGTACCTGTTCATCTGCAGTCTTCTCTTCTCTTCAGCCATTCAAAGTCCAAACTTTATAAAGCTTGTCTGAGAGTAGAGGGAAAAAAAAGGGATGGAGAGCTGAAGTTACACTCTGCAGAGCTTAGTGAGGAGAGCTCTGAGAGCTAATTGGAGGGAGGGGACATACCCTCCTTCACCCAGCACACAGAAACAGAGCTGATTGTAAGGAAGTGACCCCCCCCTTCACACAGAAACAAAGCTGAGGCTGTCTCGTTGGCGGAAGTCCCGCCCCTGTCACCCTTTCTTCTCTTGGTGTCAGGAAAACTTGTCAGAAGTGATTTATGCTGATAGCAGAGGAACAAAGTAGAAGACTGAAATGACACTTAGTGCTCTTATTTAAGAGAAGTGCACACTATAGGTGGATATGCTTTGTTCATATTTCATGTCTGAGGTTTACAGACACTTTAAGATATTCTTTAAATTGTTCATGCCATCAGTATTTTTTTTAAATTCTTTTCTGCCCAGCCCTGGCATCACTTTTAATAGGGTCTGTACACCACAGGGGGGCAAGGATTGGCCAATCATGTGATCACAGTGTTTGGCTGTCACAGTGGTCACAGACCTGCGGAAACCAGTCCTGCCAAATTCCATTCATTGGTACAGACCAAGTCCTGTCTTTGATAGGTCGATCGCTGTGCTGGGAGCATGCAGAGAGCACGCTGTCAGCACAGGAGGCACTGCTACTCATGGACGCTTAAGTGCGTCGTGTGAGTGTTGAAGCCATCCCTCTTTGCCACTGCGCAGATGCATTACGTGGGCAGCAAGAGGTTAATACCAGCTAACAAACATTGCTAACTGATGTACTTTCCAGAAATTCCCACACGTGTCTCCTGCTCTGTATTACTTTTTTATGGTCTCAGCTGGGTGTTCATATTATCTTAGTTGCTTTCACAGTATGAGCCTGGGCGTGCCAGTACAGTGCAGGCTCTTTGTGCCATGTATTATATTATTATATAGCCCTCTCCTCCCCCCCAGTACTACAATACTGTCAGGTGGTTAGTCTGGTTTCCTAGCTCACAACTGTCAGGTACAGCTGTCTGCAGCCAATCACCTGTGCTGCTACTCAGCTGTCATCAGCAGTCTAGTCTCTGGGGGATCTAACCATTAACTCACTCCTCCTAATAAGAACTTGTCTAGGGTTCAGAAATGCAATTTTGATAATATTTTTCAATGCTGTAAGCAAATAATTCATAAACACCACCTGACATCGGGCCTTATATCTGTAAAAGATGGGATCTTGTTGCTATGGGTACTTTCCATTCTGTGATGTGTGTCCACTACTACATGGAGGCAGCCAGCAACTCAGTGAGAGTAGGCAGCTTTGTCTATGATACCACTAAAACGTAATGCTTAATTTAGGGTTGTCCCGATACCACTTTTTTAAGACCGAGTACAAGTCCCGATACTTTTTTTCAAGTACTCGCCGATTACCGATACTTTTTTTTAATGTCAGGTGACAGTTTTCAAGCACAATACAGATTAGGTGGCACAGATTAAGCAGCACTGATGAGCACTGATATGATTAGGTGGCACGGATATGCAGCACTGATGAGTACTGACAGGTGGCGGGCACTGATGGCTGGCACTGATGACTGGCACTGATGACTGGCACTGATAGCTGGCACTGACAGGTGGCACTGATGGCTGGCACCAACAGATGGCTGGCACTGACAGGGGGCACTGGCACTGATAGATGGCACTGGCACTAATAGATGGCAGGTGGCTGGCACTGATAGCATTGACAGGTGGTAGTGATAGATGGTACTGACAGGTGGCTGGCACTAATAGGTGACACTGAGTAAGCAGCACTAATGAGAACTGACAGATAGCGGGCACTGACAGGTGGTGGGCACTTATAGGCACGAGAGGATTTATTTTTCTATGCTGCCTCTGCGACGCCCATCTTAGTACACCCTGCACTCTGCCTCAATAAAGCAGCAGCGGACAGCTTGTTACACCCAGCTTGAACTACATGGGCTGGGTGTAACAAGATGTCCGCTGCTGTTTTATTGATGCCGAATGCAGGGTGTACCAAGATAGGCGTCGCATTTTTCAAGCACTGACAGTGTAACACGGAGAGTCACTTCCTTTAATGTGACGGCTCTGGTCGACGATGGATCATGATGTGGCTGCAAGCTTACCCGCCTGAGGACTCTCCACTCCACTCTGCTCTCCGCTCCGCCCCTCCCGCCCTCCGCTTGCCGACTCCGCCCGCTGACTTCTCCTCTCCGCTCTGCTCTCCGCTCCGCCCTCCGCTTGCCGACTCCGCCTGCTGACTTCTCCCATCCCAGGTATCGGCAAAGGCATCGGGAGCATTTGCGCGAGTACAAGTACTCACGCAAATGCTCGGTATCGGTCCCGATACCGATACTAGTATCGGTATCGGGACAACCCTAGCTTAATTCCACGTTTTCATGTTCCCTTCAATAGTTTGGACCAAATGGGCCCAAGCAAACTATTTACTACACTAACAGGTGCGCTTGCATGCTTTATTATCTGTATGTAAGTTCAGCTTTATATAGTATACAGCTCTATATTCCAGGAGTGGGACAGACTTCTGACTTTTGTCCCACTCCCCAAACAAAATAGTCAGGCTAAGCACTGCTCAGCCATTCACAGGCAGCTTTATATTCTGCAAATTAATAAAAAAAAATCTCTAATTGGCTCAGATGAAGCTTGTGATGTCATCTTCTTGCCTCAGCAAACTTGTACTGCGAAAAATCGAAGCTGCTTGCTTAGAGATCCTATTAAAGCAGAGGTCTGCCCAAAAAAAAAAATAATTAAAAACCAGCAGCTACACAATACTGCAGCTGCTGGCTTTTAATAATAGGACACTTGCCTGTCCTGGAGTCCAGTGATATCGGCACCGCAGCTGATGTTTCCATCAGCTGTTGGGTGCTGTCGCCGCCATTGCGGGTAAGAGTACCTGACAGTGTAGCCTGCTCCTCTTTCCTACTTGCCTGGCGACAGAAGGAGGGAGCCCCAGCCGTGACGTCAATATCCACAAATGAGGCTCCTGGAAGTGGTAAAGGATATTTGTCGAAGACGGGTATCCTGTCCCCCCTCCCCCCAAAAAAGGTGCCAATTGTGGCAGCCAATTGTGAGCGGAAGTTCCACTTTTGGGTGTAAGCTCCAATTGTTATACACTTCTATTTTCCTATTTTAAATATACTGTACCACTAAAACATTTTGTTATGTGTTCACAATGTGCAAAAAACACCTGTTGATCTTGACAGAAATCCAGTTTTCTTTGTGAACTCCAGAACCTACACTATTCAATCTGATTGTACAATCTTTGTACAATTGTCTTTATATATACCAAAACTATGTAATAGGTGAGCAAACCTAAACCATCTAATTAGTATCAGTGCAGGTAGGGACGTGCATTATACAGTTGATTTACAGTAAGAGATTGTACAATAAGAATGTATAAGGTTCTTTAAACTGATTGTACAGTCAGATTGTATCATCACCTTAATACCCCTCTGTGTACATAAGCGGTTGGTGGATGCAAACTTTTTTCCCCCCCACCAACACCTAGAGCACTGGACATGTCATTATTTATTTGATTCACCCCCCTGTTGGGTGTGCACACTTATACACAGAGGTGCCCGGAGCTTTGTAGTCACGTGACCGCATAGAAAAACATGCAAAAAAAGCATTTACATTGCAACTTCTGCTTTAAGGGGTTGTAAACCTACGTGTTTTTTCACCTTAATGCATCCTATGCATTAAGGTGAAAAAACACCTTGCAGTGTCCTTCCCCCCCCAGCCCCCCGTTTTCCTTACCTGAGCCCTGAATTTCCATGGGCGTGTCACCTCCGTCCTCTCCACGGAGTCCCGACTTTGGATAGATTGATAGCAGCGAAGCCATTGGCTCCCACTGCTGTCAATCAAATCCAATGACGCGAGCGCCGGGGGGCGGGGCCGAGTCATACACTCGGTGTCAATGGATGCAGAGTGTATCTCAGGAGTGCGCCCGCAAGGTAACCCCCTCGGATGAGAGCTTCCCAGAGGGGGTTATCTAATGCGGGGACAAGCCGCGAGAGCCACCGTGGGACCCCAGAACAGGAGGATCGGGGCCACTCTGTGCAAAACAAACTGCACAGTGGAGGTAAGTATGACATGTTTGTTTAAAAAAAAAAAAAAGTGAACCTTTAGTATCACTTTAGGCAAATGTTCACATCTACGCAACCATGCAGGCCACAGTTTGCACTGGCACAACAGCCCATTCATTTAAATGGGCTGCTGTGCCCTTTGAAAAGCAGGAAAGAAGTCCCTGCACTACTTTGGAAATTGCAGCCTGCATGGGAACCGCAAGTACAGCGCAGTTCCCAGTGCGAGTGAGGTTTTCCGGTGCAGGCAGCGTGCCGTTAGGATTTATGGCGGGTGGTTGCAGCTGCAGGAATTTGTGCGGGTCCCACAGTGGCAAGGCCGGTTCACACCAGATTCAGTCCAGTGCGTTTTTTCTGTATTAAAAAAAATGCAATAACATTAGGTTATATGGGTTCCCGTGGACTAGTTCACACTAGTGTGGTCATTTCCAGGGCTTAGAAACATTCTGCATTTTTTCTGCACTGAACTATATTGGAATGCGGCAAACGCACCACAATGCACATGTTCCCATTTAAGATAAAAGAAGAGGGGGTAAATACACACTGGAAGCATCAAAAACACATTACAAACGCATCAAAAAATGCGATAAAAACGTGCATTAAGAAATGCATTCGGACTGCGTTTCTGTGATGTGAGCTGATCCTCCATGTATGCAGTAAACGGGAGGAAACATTTAAAAGGAGTATTGCATAGCCCTAACTTCCACTTTAATCAGAGAACTTTATTATGTATCGGTTGAGCAAGAGGGATTTAAGTGATCCAGTCAGGCCTGTGGTCCTTGCAAGTAAGCCGATATCCGCAGCAGGTGATTTAAACGTTACTTTGTCTGATATCCTGATGAAGGAAGAAACATCCTTTTGTATTATTAATGGTATGGTTACATTACACAAACAAGGCTGCTTGCTATGGTTACAGAATTAGTCATTCCACACCCTGGTGTACCTGGGAAAGATGAATTGGCATTGTAGACACGTTCCTGCCCCCTAGCTTTCTTCATTTCTCCATGTCCCTGCATGTGAGCTACCTTCTGATTGGATGGCCCTAAATTCCTGGTACTCAGGTTCTCAGTGAACTGTAGTATCTTCCCAGAATTACTTTTGTAGAATGTAAATAATCATTTCCACCCAATGTGCAGCTTGAATAGAAGTAGACGCTGGCACTGAATGTTCAGACAAAGCCACGGAAGAGCAGAACTGGTCGCTTATTGAGTAGAGCTCTTGCTCTTGTTGTATCTTGTTTGTTCAAAAGCTTTATGTAATTACTATTTTTTTTGTATTTAGTGCTACTGTTGTCCAGAAAGTCTTTATAGACCTCTGAGTTCAGAGGTATGATACGGGCATTCGGATTTCACAATAACTGTGGATAGCTAAATCCATGAAAATGACCCTGTCACCTCCTTAACCATACCGTATGTACTAAATGTCCGAAGTGTGCAACCCAATTTCTGATTTTTTTCCCAGTTGTGCATTAAAGTGCAGATCTAAATAACTTGGGCATTACTTTTTGGACATCACCAACAATGGATATCTAGCTTTAAAAAATATACTTTTTTTAGGCTATTTTTACTGTTCTTGGACCTTTAAAGTAGAACTGTAGACAAAACTATTTTCTTTTTCATTCTGGATAGAGTACCTATCAGGTTTTTTTTTTTTTTTGCCATTTGTGGGGAGGTTTACCTTCACTTCCTGTCCCATAACCAAACAGGAAGTGAGAGGAAATCCCTGCAAATTAAGGGAATCAATTGGGATCCCCCAAGTCACCAGAACTAGTGTCACCATTACTGTTCTGGGGACAACCCCAAATTTGGGATTTTATTTAATGTTCACTTTGGATGATAATGGTGAACAGGACAAATAGAGAAGGTTAATCTGTAGAGGTAGCAATAAAGATCTAACCAGTATTCTTATCCCTCTCCGCTCTATCCAAAACTGAAAAAAGTTTTGCCTTTACTTATACTTGAAGCTGGGCATAGATGGATTGAAATTGGGCCGGTTCAGCAGGGACTAGCTGCATTTTGATCTGTGTGGCCCTCCCTGTTTGCCAATTATGAGATCATGGTCTGGCCAATGGACATGCTGGAAAACTTTTGTTGATCAGCAGCTGCTGATCAGTGTATTCTGACAGCAGCAGGAGCCACTGTTGGAATACAATGTCCCGGCAGGGGGCATTCCTCAATTCACCCTACTTGCATGGATGGAGGAATCTTTATTTTTTTTGTTCAGCCCAGTGGATAGAAAAACAACCCATCTATGCCCTATTTAAGGACCAATTCACACCAGAATGTGGTGCTGGAAAGGCATGTCCCGAGCTTGTTTTCCACACCATGTCTAATCACACTTTCCTTGCGATCTGCATGCATGTGCCAATGTAATGTTAATGGCACCCCATACGCACGATTATGTAACACTTAAAGTGTTACTAAACCCACATCAGTAAAATCAGTCTGTATATGCAGTAAAGCATTCTTGTTATACACACTGTGGAACCTAAGGGGTTAATCCTCCGCATTGTGTAAAAAGACGCTTTGATCCTGTCTTCTCTGATCCTCCCCTTCTTCCACAGTCCCCAATCCATCTCCTTATAAGATAGCCTTTGAAATCACTTTGCACGTACTCAGTTTGATGTGTATTGCTAGAGAGGTTTGTTTTTTTTTACTTGTGAGGGTGCATGTGATCAGCACAGTGCCAATTAACACTGTCCAGACAGAGGGCCAGGGGTCCTGCAGCCTCATAGGACAGTCAGAGTAGAATGCAAACTCCTCCTACAAGCTTTAACAAGACACCGATAGAAGTCACAAGACTGCTATATACTGTTGATGAGAAAGGTATTTAACCGTTTTATATTTACTAAAAAATTGCATGTCCATGTGTACTGTGGGAGACGAGATATAGTGAATGCAGGGTCCTGGGTTTAGTAACACTTTAAGAAACAAGCAGCGTTGAGTTCAGCTTTCCAGTATGAAATGGGTTTCAGACAAAGGGACACAAGGGGGCGCCCCCTTGTGTCCTTTTGTTATATTGCAGAGATTGATTTATCTCTTGGTGGATCTACCTACTTTTGTGCCTATTTATAGACTGTGCCAACATGGACTTTATGCTAACATAGGCCAACTTCTCATGGACTAATTTGGGAGATTGTGTGGTTTATACTACTTTATTGCGCCACACTTGTGTGTTTTTTAGGGTTTAGACAACCTGATCTTTCATCAAGCATATTTCTAAAGCCTGGATGTTTGCCACCCGTACTACTATACGGAAATGAGCGATAAGAGATCGTCTGAGGACACTTTATGAAATCTAGCATTACACATTTTAGAAAAAGATCAGACTTTATCGTTGCCTTGTAAACACAATGCACTTTGCATACTAAATAATGTCCGTACCTGTACTTGGGGGATTTTGATCATTCATACTAGGTGTAGTTAAAGCCAGAAACACAATTTTGCTTGTTTAGTTGATATGGACTTTTCGGACCAAAACATATACTGTAGGGAATGTTTACATTTTTGAATCCTTCCAAAAGCAAGTTGCCATAATATGAATGTTATTTAAAGTGGTTGTAAACCCTGTTGCATCACTTTTACCTACAGGTAAGCCTATAATTAGTCTTACCTGTAGGTACCGTGAGTATCTCCTAAACTTGCACAGTTTTAGGAGATTTTCACTGTATCCGCTTGTGCCAACGCCATCCACACATGCGCACTGAAGAAACGGCCCACTTTGAGCCTTTTCTTCAGGAGCCTTGCCGTGACCGGCGGCTCCAATGCGCATATGCGGGAGTGACGTCATCGCGGCTCTGGCCAATCACAGCGCCGGAACCCGCGAACCAGGTAATAATTTCGGGAGACATGTCGCCGGTCACAGCAGTGTGCGGGGACTGCTGCAACAGCTTCAATCTAAGGTAAGTATTTCATAATAAGCTAGTATGTGATGCACACTAGCTCATTATGCTTTTGTCTTGCAGGTTTTTATTTTAGTTTTTTTTGAGTTTACAACCACTTTAATGCATTGGACAAAAGAAGAAGAATAAAAAATAAAATAAAAATTGATTCAATGGCAAAACTTTATTTTATTTTATATCGAGTAAGGGAGAGTTATAACTCCTGTAAATTTTATTTTTGATGTGTGTCTCATTGGGCATACTTTATTTACTTCCTGTCCCATAGCCAAAACAGGAAGTGAGAGAATATCCATCTAAAGTAAGGGAATCCCTGGTGGTCAGCAGAACAATTTTTCCCATTGGAAAATATCACCGCTATTCCTGTTCTGGGGACAACCTAACATTTTGTGATTTTCTTTTACTTTCACGTTTGTTGATAATGGTAAACTAGACTAATAGAGAGGGTGAATCTTTCTATCAGGGACAAAGACAGAAATAAAAACCTGACAGGTGTTCTAATCACTCTCTTCTTTATCCAAAACTAAAATAAAGTCCTACCTTCAGTTATACCCGTACTTTAAATTAGAACTACACTGCATCTGAGCACCACAGATCAAAAACGCTATTTAATTCATTTTTTTATTTTCAAAGCAAACTTCCCCATCCCCAAATGTCTCCATATTTTATTTTTCTGAGAAATTACTTTGAAAAACACCCCTAGCATTTCTGGCTGTGGCCATCTTGAGTAAGGGCAGATGATTCTTAGCTCAGGCATTCAGGCAGGGAGGTGTGCTTAGCTTGGAAAATCCCCCCTCCTTTCCTGAAGACTCCTGGGATGTATGACATCATTTGCTAGGCCTGGAAACCAAGACGTAACTGAAGAAACGTAAAAAAAACAAAACGTAAAACACAATACATACTTTCCTATCCATTTACTAATGCTAGCAGCATAAGGATTAAAAATAGTCAATACTGAGTAAAAGAGTGAAGTTCCATTTTAAAGTGATTTATAAAGGCAATTTTATTCCCCTAAAATAAAATAAAAGTTCTATTTACCTGCTCTGGGTAATAGTTTTGGTCTCCTACCTCCTCTTTAAATGTCCCCCACTGGCACTTTCCGCTTCTCCTCTTCTGCAAATGCCCACATAGCAAGCCGGATACTTTGGGGGTACTTGTGCAGGCGCTCTACCAAGCTGGGCAGCGCGGCTTTGCCCCGCCCCTCACTCCCTCCTCACAGGATTTGATTGACAGCAGCAGGAGCCAGTGGCTTCCCCTGCTGCCTCTGTGTCCTGTGAGAAAAGGAAGTGCATACGGCGCCGCTGCATATGGCCATAGTGCTGGATTGAGAGAGGACTCTGGTAAGTGTTTAACCACTTCCCGCCCCGTCAATAGCATATTGACGTACGGGAAGTGGTTGTGTTATCCACACTGGACGTCATATGACGTCCTGCGGGATAACAGCCGCCGCGCGCCCGGGGGCGCGCATTGCGGCGATCGGTGGAGCGGTGTGTCAGTCTGACACACCGCTACACTGATCTAGGTAAAGAGCCTCCGGCGGAGGCTTTTTACCACATGATCAGCCGTGTCCAATCACGGCTGATCACAATGTAAACAGGAAGAGCCGTTGATCGGCTCTTCCTCACTCGCGTCTGACAGACACGAGTAGAGGAGAGCCGATCGGCGGCTCTCCTGACAGGGGGGGTTCGCGCTGATTGTTTATCAGCGCAGCCCCCCCTCGGATACCCACACTGGACCACCAGGGAAGCCCCCCAGGACCACCAGGGAACCCCAAGCATGTGGATGGCCAGGTAAGTCCCCCATGGCCATCCACATGCACAAAGAGATAAAAAATATATGCCAATCAGTGCCCACAAATGGGTTCCTCATCCCATGAGATTGTTGGTACTTGCGGCTGTGGGTTAAGGTACACAAGATTTTTACTTATGCTTTCAGCTCACCCATCATCTTCCTTGGTATATATTGAATAACCCAAGCAAACAAATGCTCAAATAGTTGTATAGTGGTGTAAGTGCATGGACTGTAGTCATAAGTGGGGAAATCTGTGTGTGCAATATTAGTGCTTCCGATACTGCAGAGCATTTATCGCCATCTAGTTTGTCTATACAGCCCAGTACTCACTGTAGTTCTTTGTAGTAGTTACATTTATTGCAACTCTGTGAATGTTTACTGCCCTCCAAAGCTGCCCACTCATTAGAATAGAGGATCGAAGAATTATTTTTGGTAATTTATTTTGTGAAGTGCTCCATTAGTTATCACTTAATTAGAAGGGCTCACCGTGTAACTTTTTTTCCCTTACACAGATCAAAATGTTAAGTCTGTTCAAGTTTTGGTAGCTGATTTTGTTGACTAGTAAATGTGTAATTATCATAAATAAAGATTATATTTGCATATGTCTTCTTGCAGTATGTGAGCTTGTTTTGTCTAAGACCATTAACCTAGTAACCATCGATCATTTTTTTTTGCTTTTGCAGAGCTCCTGAGATCATTTTGGGGTTGCCCTTTTGTGAAGCCATAGACATGTGGTCGCTGGGATGTGTGATTGCTGAGCTGTTCTTAGGATGGCCTCTCTACCCAGGAGCACTGGAGTATGACCAGGTATGTAATTTTCTGTATGTTTGCTGACGAAGGTGGATGAGTGGATGTTTGTTCTTCGAATTCGTCAAGCAAAACAGCCTCAAGCATAGGATAACACAAAGGATAAAGAATCTAAAATAAAATATTTTTCAATAAAAACAAAAAGCCTCAAATGCATTCTCGTGTCATCACTTTTTGAAAATTCAAATATCTGACAGTCCTTGACTAGCTGTGGCAGCTGTGACAGTGGCATGCACAGTATTGATCCTTTCTTTTGCTCTATAGCAGGGTTTCTCAACACCAATTCTCAAGGCGCCCCAACAGGTCATGTTTTCAGGCTTTCCATTATTTTGCACAGGTGACTTGATCAGTTTTACTGCCTTAGTAATTACTAAGGATGAGCTCTGGCGTGTTTGCAAAGCCCACGTGCAGAGCCCGCCAGGAAGTCTGCGCTGCGCTATTCACTGGCAGTGAGACATTGTCCCGATGCGCGGCTGCAGAGATTGGGAAATGTCTCACTGCCTGTGATTAGCACAGCGCAGTGCAGACTTCCTGGCGGGCTCTGCACTTGGGCTTTGAGAACACGCCGGAGCTCATCCCTAGTAATTCCCACAGCTGTTTAATCTGAGGGTCCTGAAAACATGACCTGTTGGGGCACCTTGAGGACTGGAGTTAAACACTGCTCTATAGCATACGATTGATTGGTCTATTCATGGGCACCAGCTGGGAAATCACCTTGTTAAATATCCAGCTGCCAGGGATGCTTTTAAACTCTGGGAGCTCATAAAATCGTAAGGGGGGTCCTTATAATTATGTGAACTTCTTTTCCTATCCTACATAAATATTTATATACAGATGTGAAGATATTTCTTCAATCCTGTTGTGCGCAATACTTGAATAATAAGGCTTGGTTCACACTAGTGCGGCCCGCGTTTGCTCTGGCACGGCAGCCTATTCATTTGAATGGGCTACTGTGCCGCGTGAACCGCAGAAAAAAGGTGCATTTACTTTTTTTAAAACGCAGCCGCAAGTAAACCGCATAGGTTTTTTCGACCATTGTTTCCCTGCGATCGCGCTGCAGGCTGTGATCTGAGGGGGTGCCATTTGGAATAAATGGCAACCTTGCAAGAGCAATGCGATTTTGGTTGCGGGATACCCGCTACCGAAAAGCACAGTGCGGGCTAGTGTGAACGTAGCCTTAAGTGGAGTACACACTATAAGAAAATCAGGCGAGCGATCGTCTGATTTTCCTCATTGTTTCACAGCAGATCGGAACCGATGAATGAAAATTTACAGGAAAATTCTCGTACGACAGGCTTTTTTCTGTTTGTGATCATGCGCAGTCTTTCTTTTCCTGATTTTTCTTGAACGAAAATCTTTCGAAAACGGTACACATTAAACGAAAATCGTTCGTTCTGTTCCCGTACGAGAAACATTTTGGAGTTTGTCACTTCGGGAATTTTCTTCCAAAAATTTGGAATCGGCTATCGAAATTTGTGTACACACTATACGAAAACCGTACGAAAATTATTTGAATGAAAATGTTCGTTTAATTGTCTTATAGTGTGTTCGAGCCTTTAGAGGGCGTAGGCATACAGTACTTCAGGCAAGCGAGTCAAAAGTAGGACCAAAGACTATAATAAAAAATTAGGTAAGATTGGCTCATCCAGAATGGGACGCTGGCCCCATAACCACATAATGCTCAGAAAAATCTCCATTAGCCACAGATGCGATCAACCAGGAACACAATTGAGTGCAGCAGAGCGCTGCTCAGCCATTTTACAGGCCGCTTTGTTTTCTATGATTGAAAACAAAGCTTTCTCTGATTGACTGAGACAGGCAGATGACGCCCCAATCTCCAACTCAGGCAATCAGAGGAAGCTTTGTATTCGGTCATAGAATACAAAGCTCCCTGTGAATGGCTGAGCAGCACTCAACTAGACTAGATATTGTTCTGGGAGCTGAAATAGAAACTCCCATCCTCCCAGGATACAGTGCTGTATACTGTATATAGCTGAGGCTACAATACAGTTCATATTGTGCTGACAGCCACTGCATGTGTTAGTAAAATAAATAGTTTGTTTGGGCCAAACAAGCTATTTAAACTTCACTTAAAGCTGTAGAAGTCCAGGCAAGCTCCCACCCCCATTATAAGCCCTATGCCAACTACCCTGTAAAAGAAAGATGCATTTTCCTAATCTAAGGGTACTCTGGTCCAATCACGTGATCGGGTCCCAGTGCTGGTGTCAGTGTAGAGGAGGGACAGCAGACTGCGGATGCTCCATTATAGGTCTGTAGGTGATGTCACCTCCCAGGCTCTGCAGGTGTTGTCACTGCTTTTTGTTTTCTCCTGAAGCCGGCCCCTAAGGAGATCATGTGACTGGACCAAAGCGCCTTTAGATTAGGTAAGTAAACGCATCCTTCCTTTACCTTATATCTGGCATTGGGCTTAGAATGAGGATGTTGTGAGTAGGTTTAAGCTTAGTTAGGTTTTGATTGGACTTCTATTTTAATGCTTTATTATACCAAAATTTATTGGTAACAAAGTCAATAAGTAAACCTCCACTTAAACACCACCACAGTAAAAAATTACATCGTTGTCACTTTAAAACATCAAGTTCTGACTTTTGTGCGTTGAGTACAGTAATGACATCATTTTTTACATTTTGTTATAATAAAGCATTAATTGTTGGCCTATTGGACATGCGCCATATGTAATTGTCTTGTGACTGCACAGGCAGCTATTTGAGTTTTTTGTAAGTCAAAAAAAGAAGACCCTGAGCTCTGTACCCCAAACCCAGTGATTGGTGAGCTGCCGCTGTGGTGGAAATGCAGTATAAAGCCCTGATAGTGATACATGAGTGCTCGGCAATACAGCTGCATGCTGTATCTTGTTGGTGTGTGCAGGTGGGCCATGCAGTTCTTTGTATCAAAAAGTGCATTCAGCTTTTGTTTTAGAAACAACGTTACTGATTTCCTAGCCTTGTTTATTTTTTCCATATGAATACATTCATTACTTAAAAAGCCTCAGCTGTTAAGTGTCTCTGGTGAAGCACATCTTGCTGTTGCGTATTCATTAATCTCACTGTGATTATGCAGAATGCGTTTCTTGTGTACTTCTAGGTACAGGGCCCAAGCAACACTGCTTGTGAAGCACTTTGCATGATAGTGTCATAAACAACTTGTAAATAGGATCACCAAGGGAGGACTTATCTTCTCCGGAGAGCTGGCAATCTTTAAATGCTAAATAAAGCAGCAGGCAAGAGTTATTTGTTTATGGATAATATAATGTAATAAGCCAAGAGAAGCTATGAAGCAAAAGAGTAAACAAGATGAAAGAGAAATGCAATGCTGTAGAGACCTGAGTGGGGTTGTTTCTGTAGACTCGCGTGTCTGGAAACTGCATTTGAAACCACTGCCTGCCCCTGCTAGCCTACCTGAAAAAACACTTACCTGTTTCAAGGTTCTGCTATATCATGAGAAACAGAGGTCACGTAACATGGAAGTTCTGTGTAAAAGGAGAGAGGAGGTGCAAGCTGCTAGATTCAAAATCAGTTAAGCCGGTCATAGACGGTTCGAATCTTGACTGCTTCAGCATGAACTGGCTGAGATTCGAGCCATTTATGGGCAGACTAAATGTACCCAAGTTGATCAATCGATCAACTTGTGTACAACCAGCCTGTCTGATTTTACATGTGATTTATTGCTAGCAGCTGGGGAGAACACAGTGGCTCCACGGGAGGAATTCCCAATCAACACTGACTGTATTGATGGGGGAATCAAGCAATTTCAAAGTGCTGCTCTGTCTATGGTCTGCTTTAGATCTCACAGTAGGGTTAATAATCAATATGCAGGCGCACTGCAAAACACAGAGCTTAGAGTGCTTGAAGACAGTGACCGGTAAAATGGGGACAGCTGCTGCAGTCTCCCGAGTCATTTCCCTTTTTATCATGCAAAAAATAGGATTTTTGTACTCACCGTGAAATCCTTTTCTCTGAAGTCCATGGACGGACACACCTCCTTTTAGTCTAGACGAGTGGCTTATGTTCCGTCTATTGGGAGAGGACTAGGCAGACATGTTAGATATACAAAAACATGTAATTATACCAAAGCTGAATAGCCCCGCCCAGGGGACGGTCCCTCTGGTCATAACCCCTCACCCTGCACTCAGCAGCTCAGTTCGACAAAAAGCAGTACAAACTCAAACAGGAGGGGTGGGTGCTGTTTCTGTCCATGGACTTCAGAGAAAAGGATTTTACGGTGAGTACAAAAATCCTATTTTCTCTTTCGTCCATAGACGGACACAGTTGCTTTAGTCTTGACAAGTGGGACGTCCCCAAGCAGTGTCAAAAAAACGAGGGATGGGAACAGCAAGCAAGCAAACAAACTTCACCCCAAACAAACAGAGCTCCTCAACGGAGGAGTTGCAACCTTAAATAGCCGCCTGCAAAACCTTGCGGCCGAAGCAAGCATCCGCAGATGCATGCACGTCAACCTTGTAAAATTTACTGAAGGTGTGAACGGACGACCAGGTTGCCGCCTTACACACCTGTGAGACAGACGCTTGATGTTGAAAAGCCCAGGAGGCCCTGGTCGAATGGTCCCTGACAGGAAAGGTGGCCGACGAAACCGCCAGGCCTTTCTTTGGACCAGTCACTGACACAAATAGTGAGTCTGACCTCCGAAACGGAGCCGTAGCAGACAGATACACCTGCAGAGCACGTACCACGTCTTAGGAATGTAACGCAACCGCTTTGGGATGCGACAGCTGAGGACACAAGGATGGGAGTACAATGTCCTCATTCAGATGAAAAGCCAAAACCACCTTCGGAAGAAAGAAGGCTGCGGGCGTAGCACCGCTTTATCCTTATGGAGGATCAAGTAGGGGGACTTGCAAGACAAGGCCGCCAACTCAGAAACCCTCCTGACAGATGTAATGGCCACCAGATAGGCAACTTTCTGAGAGAGTGTCAAAAGAGAAATCTCTCTGATGTTCTCAAAGGGAGGTTTCTGAAGTACCGAGAGCACCAGATTCAAATCCCACAGAGGTAGTGGTGGTCGAAGCGGAGGAGACACATGTCTGACCCTTTGCACAAATGCACTCACCAGTGAATGAGTCGCCAGGGGTCGTTGAAAGAAAACAGCCAAGGCTGAAATCTGCCCCTTAATGGTACTTAAGGCAAGTTTCTGATCCACTCAACGCTGTAGAAACAGCAGGATCCTGGAAACCGAATATGCCCGTGGACGCCATTCCATCTCCTCACACACAGAGATGTATGCCTTCCACATGTGATGGTAGATCTTCCAAGAAGATGACTTCCGTGCCCTCAGCATAGTGGAAATTACTGAATCCGACAGGCCTCTGTCCCTTAGTACCTGGCTTTCAATAGCCATGGCGTTAAAGCCAGCGACTGTAAAGTAGGATGATGTATGGGACCTTGCGACAGAAGGTCCTCCCGCATTGGCAGTCGCCAAGGGGCATCCGCCACCAGGCGCACCAGGTCGGCGTACCAGGGACGCAGAGGCCAATCTTGGGCATTTAGGATTACCGTAATCCCCTCGGTCTCCACTCTGCGGAGCAGACGAGGAAGAAGTTTCAGTGGGGGAAAAGCATAGATCAGCCGATACTGTCCCCACGGGGCCACCAACGCGTCCGTTGCATCCGCTCAGGGATCTTTTGACCTGGCCACAAACCTCATTACCTTCGACTTAAATTGGAGAAGCCAGGAGATCCACGTCTGGCGTGCTCCATTTTAGGCAAAGGAGTTGAAACACGTCCGACCATTCTCCTTGGTCCAGCATCTGGCGACTTAGGTAGTCCGCCTGACAGTTTTCTACGCCCAGAATGTATATGGCCGATAGAGCCGGCACGCTCCTTTCTTCCCACCGCAGGATGTGAGCGACCTCCGATGCTGCAGCCGAGCTCCTTGTTCCTCCTTGATGGCTGACATACGCCACCGCCGTGGCGTTGTCTGACTTAATCCTGACTGGACACCCCTGTAGCCCCTGTGACCATGTGGAGAGGCACTTCCTGATCTCCCGAAGTTCCAGTACATTGATCGGCAGGCGGGATTCTTCCCGTGTCCAGCGACCTTGTCGACTGGACCCCCCAAACACCCCCCAACCGGTCAGGCTGGCGTCCGTCGTGATCACCGTCCAGTGAAAGGGAAGGAACGACTTTCCGGACTGAAGGGCCAGAGATGTGAGTCACCAGACAGGGAAGTCCTGACTAGTTGGCTCACCCGGATTTGACAATCCAGGGACAACGGAGACTTGTCCCATTTGGACAGGATCTCCTTCTGCAAGACTCAAATGTGGAATTGAGCATACGGTACCGCCTCGAAGGAGGCCACCATGAGACCCAGGAGTCGCATGCAAAACTGCAGCGACGACCACCTGCAGGCTGCCAACAGCTTCACCGCCACCTGAAGAGCCTGCAATTTTTCTAAAGGGAGAAAAACCTTTGCCTCCGAGGAGTCCAGGATCAAGCCCAGGTATTGCAGGCGCTGAGTCGGCACCAACACCGACTTTTGGAGGTTCAGTACCAAACCAAATTCTTGAAGGGTCTGACTGGCAATCGCTACATCCTCCTCTAATTCTAAGTCTGAAACAGCTTTCAGAAGGAGGTCATCCAGGTAGCCCACGATGGCGATACCCCGCTGTCTCAGCAAGGCCAGAATCGGGGCAAGCACCTTGGTGAAAACTCTTGGCGCCGATGCTAGGCCAAAAGGGAGAACCACAAATTGGTAGTGATCGTCCCCGACTGCAAAACGCAGAAATCTCTGATGCCTGATGCATATGGGGACATGCAAGTATGCGTCCTTGATGTCCAAGGACGCTAGAAAATCCCCTGGATGGAGTGCAGCAACCACAGAGCGAACTGATTCCATCCTGAACCTTCGCACCTTTACAAAGGTGTTGAGGGCCTTGAGATCCAGGATTGGACGGACCCAGTCCTTCTTTGGGACTACAAACAGGACGTTCCGACGAGCTGGAGGAAGATGAAGGTTTGAGGGAAAAAATCTGTTTGGACAAGAAAGAAATTCTATATTGTACCCTGATAAAACCACTTTGCAAACCCACTGGTCGGAAAGCAGGGAGGTGCACCGAGCTACAAACTCGCGAAGGCCTTCATGCAGTAGCAGATTTGTTTGTGGGGTTGTTTGGCTTGCGAACCCAGGGACGCTTTTGTCCCTCAGCTGGCCCCTTGTCGGCCTGGGAACGCTTACCTTTGGGGCCGGACTGACGGAAAAAACGCTTCTGAGCGGAAAAGGAGCGCCCAGGCCTGCGGCATGGCTCCTTACCTTTTCTGGATTGTGGGAGCAGTGTGCTCTAACTCCAGTGACATCCTTAATAATGTCATCCAGCGAGGCTCCAAATAGCCTTCCACCCCGGAAAGGCAAATCAGCCAGAGCCTTCTTGGAAGTCTGGTCCGCTGACCAGCATTTTAGCCAAATCAGGCGACGCAGTACCACAGCAGATACTGAGGCTCTAGAAAGCAGACCTATTTGAGGCCATGCACCAACTGGTCAGCCATTTCTACTCAGATCAGGGAAACCTGTTGCCTTTCCAACTCCCGGTGCACAATTTTAGCCCATTCTGTAAGTGTCTGTGACACCAAAACCGCAGCCAAAACTGACCGTAATGCAGATCCCAGCATGGTAAACATGGACCAGGCCACCGCCTCAGACCTCCTATCCACAGGGTCCTTAAATACAGGGGTCCCCTCAACCGGAATAGTGGTTACTTTGTTTAACCGGGATACCGGGGGGTCCACAACCGGGGGAGATGCCCATTTTTTCAGAAGGCTCTCCTCAAAAGGGTAACGGACCGGCATGCGTTTTGAGACCGAAAAATGTCCTCTGCGGTCATTCCCATTCCTTGTCTATAAACTTATCAAAATAAGTTATATAAGGAAACACCTTAGTAGTGCGGGTCAGCTGGTGGGACCCAAAAGGGACCGACACCTCAGCAGATGTCCCAGCCGCATCCTCCAGTTTGAGGGTTTCCCGCACTGTGGTGATAAATGCTCCAACAAATGCCTTGTCCTGCGCTGACCCGGACACGGAGTCTTCCTCACTGTCCGAATGGTCCAGGTGTGCATACGCTGACTTTTCAGAACAGGGGTCCTGTTTCACAGCCGGTCCCGAGTCAGAGCTTTCCCCAGAAGATGGTGGGGGAAGGGGGCGTTTTTTACCCCCCTTGCGCCTGCACACCGCTTACACCCTGGCAACAAATGATTCCAGGACCGCCGTCAAAGCGTCCACAGGTACCGCAGGTGCAGGGGCACCGGTTGCTACCACAGGAATGTCTGGGGAAGAAACACCAGCTTCTGACGCCATGCTGACCCACGGGGAGAGAGGAAAGGGAGGACTAGAGACCCCCTAATCGACCACCCCAGGAATGCCTAACTGTTCCATCCTGCCAAAACAGGAGGAACCTTACTTACCCGTCCCTGCGAGGACTGCTGGACGCATTCCTGACAGACCCATCACCGAGCAGTACGGAGTGGCTGTCGGCCACGGCCCACTGTGACTGGACAGCAGTAGCCCGGTCATATGTGGGCTCCGGAGCAATATAGCTCACCGGCCACCCCTGGAGCAGACGGGGCATGTCGTGGCCGACCCAGCGCGTAGCTAAAGGCCTGCTCACGCTCGATGGCCGGACTGGGGAGACTACAAGCATCTATATTATCCAGCCTGTCACCCAGCCGACAGTTGATAGTAGATCTCAGGATCCAAAATTGGAAAAAAATATAAAAAATGTAATAAAAAAGTTCTCCAGGCCCAATGGGCCACTAGGGAGCCAGGTCCTTCTCCTACACTAGGCAGAAAAAAAACTGAGCTGCTGAGTGCAGGGTGAGGGGTTATGACCAGAGGGACCGCCTCCTGGGCGGGGCTGTTCAGCTTTGGTATAATTACATGTTTTTGTATATCTGCCATGTCTGCCTAGTCCTCTCCTAATAGACGTAACATAACTCACTTGTCAAGACTAAAGGAGCTGTGTCCGTCCATGGACGAAAGAGAAATAATACTGTAACAAAATTCTAAATGTATGGATCTGGTAGTGGCATGACTCAAAGTGTGGTTTAAACAATGTAATTTATCCTGCTGAGTGGTAAATCTCACAGTAGAGTGAGTCTACATTGTAAAGTGCAGTGACTCTGTTTAAGCTGCTCTCAAGCACAAAGGAGCCTCTAGGGGGCACCTTGGATAAAATCCAAAAGGGTATACAGGTCCTTCTCAAAAAATTAGCATATTGTGATAAAGTTCATTATTTTCTGTAATGTACTGATAAACATTAGACTTTCATATATTTTAGATTCATTACACACAACTGAAGTAGTTCAAGCCTTTTCTTGTTTTAATATTGATGATTTTGGCATACAGCTCATGAAAACCCCAAATTCCTATCTCAAAAAATTAGCATATCATGAAAAGGTTCTCTAAACGAGCTATTAACCTAATCATCTGAATCAACTAATTAACTCTAAACACCTGCAAAAGATTCCTGAGGCTTTTAAAAACTCCCAGCCTGGTTCATTACTCAAAACCGCAACCATGGGTAAGACTGCCGACCTGACTGCTGTCCAGAAGGCCATCATTGACACCCTCAAGCAAGAGGGTAAGACACAGAAAGAAATTTCTGAACGAATAGGCTGTTCCCAGAGTGCTGTATCAAGGCACCTCAGTGGGAAGTCTGTGGGAAGGAAAAAGTGTGGCAGAAAACGCTGCACAACGAGAAGAGGTGACCGGACCCTGAAGAAGATTGTGGAGAAGGACCGATTCCAGACCTTGGAGGACCTGCGGAAGCAGTGGACTGAGTCTGGAGTAGAAACATCCAGAGCCACCGTGAACAGGCGTGTGCAGGAAATGGGCTACAGGTGCCGCATTCCCCAGGTCAAGCCACTTTTGATACAGAAACAGCGGCAGAAGCGCCTGACCTGGGCTACAGAGAAGCAGCACTGGACTGTTGCTCAGTGGTCCAAAGTATATTCGGAAATCAAGGTGCCAGAGTCTGGAGGAAGACTGGGGAGAGGGAAATGCCAAAATGCCTGAAGTCCAGTGTCAAGTACCCACAGTCAGTGATGGTCTGGGGTGCCATGTCAGCTGCTGGTGTTGGTCCACTGTGTTTTATCAAGGGCAGGGTCAATGCAGTTAGCTATCAGGAGATTTTGGAGCACTTCATGCTTCCATCTGCTGAAAAGCTTTATGGAGATGAAGATTTCATTTTTCAGCACGACCTGGCACCTGCTCACAGTGCCAAAACCACTGGTAAATGGTTTACTGACCATGGTATTACTGTGCTCAATTGGCCTGCCAACTCTCCTGACCTGAACCCCATAGAGAATCTGTGGGATATTGGGAAGAGAAAGTTGAGAGACGCAAGACCCAACACTCTGGATGAGCTTAAGGCCGCTATCGAAGCATCCTGGGCCTCCATAACACCTCAGCAGTGCCACAGGCTGGTTGCCTCCATGCCACGCCACATTGAAGCAGTCATTTCTGCAAAAGGATTCCCGACCAAGTATTGAGTGCATAACTGAACATAATTATTTGAAGGTTGACTTTTTTTGTATTAAAAACACTTTTCTTTTATTGGTCGGATGAAATATGCTAATTTTTTGAGATAGGATTTTTGGGTTTTCATGAGCTGTATGCCAAAATCATCAATATTAAAACAAGAAAAGGCTTGAACTACTTCAGTTGTGTGTAATGAATCTAAAATATATGAAAGTCTAATGTTTATCAGTACATTACAGAAAATAATGAACTTTATCACAATATGCTAATTTTTTGAGAAGGACCTGTATAATAAAAGAAACATTGCATCAATAGTTGTCCAGGTAAGTCTTTGTCATCATAAAAATCCAAAAAGACTAGCCATCAGTTATAGGGGTTCTAAAGGGCCATTATTAAAGTGGTTTTAAAGAAGGTTTTTTGCCTTAATGCATTCAGTGCGTTAAGGTAAAAACCTTCTACATGTAGTTCCCACAGCCCCCTTCCCGCCCAGCTCGCCCGCCCCGCCACTTACCTGAGCCTGATCTTGATCCAGCTGCTGTCAATCCTAGCCATTGACTAGGGGGCAGGGCAGAGTCTCGCTTTCTGCAATAGCCACAGACAGGCTTGAGAGCGCACGCGCCCCCATAGCAAGTGGCTTGGTAATATGGGGTCACTCGGAAGGGGGGAGGAGCCAGGAGCGCCAGCGGGGGACTCGAGAAGAGAAGGATTGAGACTGCTCTGTGCAAAACTATTGCACAGAGCAGGTACATAGAACGTGTTTGTTATTTGGAATAAAGGGCGGGGGGGGGAATCACTTTAAACTTTCAAACCTTTGACCTATTTTAAGTTCGACTTCATCTCAGCCAGCACCTGAAACAGGAGATTGTTACATTTAAGATCTCTGTTTAACTCCTTTGTGACCGAGGGTAAAACAAATCTTAATGCCTGAGCACAGTTTTGCAACTTTGACATATGTTAGTAAAACTGTACATATCGCAACTACTTGGTGTATTCAGGTGAATAATATATTTTGGGCTTTTGAACTTTATTTATTGGGCTTTCATTTGGTGGTAAATGGTAATGAATATCTCCCTGATTTTTTTATTATTTTTTTTTATCATGAACGGAAAACTGGTACAAAATATTACAATCTTTTTTTATTTAGCTGTATATTCCTTGCTATTACCATAGCCTACCACCAAAGAACAAGCCAAAATAAATTCTCCTGCTCCTGATGATCGCAGCGATACCACACATATGTATGTTAGTAGTTGTTTGTACCTGAAGAAGGGCCCAGAACAATAGTGCGCATTTTGATTTTTGGGATTTTTTTTAGCCTACCTGAAATACACTGACCCTAACTCTAACCCGAACACTGATCTACAGTAAACCCTGATAATTTTTCTTTTTTACACAATCTTCTTCTCCATTCAAAACTCAGAGGCAAGGCTGTACAGAGACTGATCACTGTGATAGCCAATCAGAGGGTCCTGATCGTTAGTACAAGACCTGGAGCTCTCAGTAAGAGCTCGGTCTCTGTGCTGAAAGTGCACTGTACAGCTGTGCTGCAACACTGATTAACGTTTTCCAGCATGTCCGTTCGTCAGGAATCAATCCAAAAATTGACTTCTGTTGAACAGGAAGGGCCACATACAGGTGGAAATTTGTCTAGTCCCTGCTGAACCCTCCAAATATTGATCAGTCTTTATCCAGACTAAGAACTGGTAAGATGTAATCTATAAAAAAAAATGTTCTTGAGTTTAGATGTAATAGTTAGAAATGCTCCTGATCCTGAACTGTTTATTAGCAGTGTTACTCCTTGTGTAAATTGTCCTGCTTGGTACCCATTGCACACGGTGGGTAACTTGCAGGTATGCAGCCCACTTGCCTTGTTCTATTTCACAGTCTGTCTAAAAACATTTTAAGTTTTTTATGTATTATTGTATCATAGGTTTTCTTATTAATCTGTCAGGCTATCATTGTCTGTTAAAAGACTAATTTGGAACTGGAATATTCGCACACGTTGGGCACGCACTTGGATTTTTCTTGCATATTGGCCACACATCTATTAGGATTTTTCTAACCCTGTTGTAGACAAGACTGGAGAAATTCCAGGATCCAGCAGGGCACACTTAACTTTTTTTGACTGGCTTATGACGTCTAAATTAATTTGTTAACGTGGCACTAAACTCTTTGGGGGGCGGCGGAACAGGAGCTTATGGAGGAGGTTACAAATAGGCAGAAAAACACAATAAGAAATGATTGCATGGAAAATAGATCAGAGGACCATCAAGTAGTGGATGTGTATGGATTAACTGTTACTAAACCCAGGACCATGCATTCGCTATAGCTGGTCTCACAGTACAAAGAACATGGAAATACAATTCTTTTGGTAAATGTAAACTGCTAAATACCTTTTTCTCATCAGTAGTTTATAGCAGTCTTGAGACTTCTATCAGTGTCTGGTTAAAGCTTGTAGGAGGAGTTTTTTCATTTTACTCTGACTGTCCTATGAGGCTGCAGGACCCCTGACCCTTTGTCTGGACATGGCTGATTGGCCCTGTGTTGATCACATGCACCCTCCTAAGAAAATACAAAAATAACTCTCTAGCAATACACCCCAAACTGAGTATGTGCAGAGTGCCTCCAAGGCTCTGTAATGTCAGGAGATGGATTGGGAACTGTGGAAGAATGGGAGGATCAGAGAAGACAGGATCAAACAGCCTTTTTAAACAATGCGCAGGATTAACCCGTTAGGTTCCACAGTGAGTCGAACAAGCATGCTTTACTGCATATACAGACAGGCTGTGTGTGTGTCCACAGCTACACACAGTGCAGCTTGCTATACTTGCCAACACTGATCCTTGTATTCTGACAACAAAAGTTTTCCGATGTCCGATTACAATAGCTCAGTGGGAAGGATTCCCCCTCCACATCGAATGTGGATAAAAGGAAAAAAAGAATGACATATAGCTGGCTTTACAGGACACCGTCAAGGTTGCCTTCAATCTAGGAGAGCCTTCTGTGAGGATGGCTGTTTTTCTTTCGCAGCCAAGGCTCCCATTTCACATTGCAGTTAGTCATTAGAAGTTTTTTTGTGTTTTTTTAGAAATCATACTTGCCTAGGTGGCGGCAGCATCAGTCCGATGCTACATCTATCCCCCGCCATCTCTAAGGCTTGGTTTACACTAGTGCGATGCGAGAACCCTGAGAATACAGTTTGCTTTACAGCATCACACCTGAATCGCACAGTGGTTCACACTGAGATCTGCGAACCGCTGCGGGTGTCGATGTAAAGTTAACGACACCCCAGATCGGGTCGCAGTGCGAACTGTTAAATGGTGCAGGAACCAGATGGCATAGGTGTAAACACCCATGCGATCCGATTCCAGTGCGGACCAAAAAAAGGGTCCTACACCATTTCGGTGCGAATGCGATTTCAGCCATATAGTTTGTATGGCTGAAATCGCATCGCACAGACATCGCATGTGATCTGAACAGCAATGCGGTGCGAATCACATGCGATGTCTGGCATTGCACTAATGTGAACTGGGCCTTAAACTGAGAACTGAGCAATTTAAAGACTGCTGATTGCTCAGCTCTCAGAGCTCCGTGATCAGAGAGCTGGTGACTGTCAGTCACTGGCTCGCCGGCTCTCTGCTCTGCAGAAGTACAGCCAAATGAGATTTGGCTGTACTTCTCCTTTAAAGACTCCCAAAAATCGAATTCCCAAGAGGGCTCATCGGGTGGTGCTGCAGAAGTATTTCCTGCCCCAAGACTAGCGCCACTTTCAGACAGTAGCATACTTCAGCAATGAACGGTATCTTCAGCTGTCTTAACAGCTGATTTCACTCAAAGAAGCTCTGTTTAAAAGCAGGACTTTGTTTTATAAATACAACCATTTGACATGGTTACTCTTCCCCATGGAATGGTGGAGCAGTTGCTTTGCAATCCGGGATATTACGTGCTGGAATATGGTGTGTGTGTCAACTCCATCTCCTGATCATTTCTTAAAACTGCATTACAGAACAGGAAAAAAAGTCTGTAGGGGGCTGAAGATAAGTGGGCACAAAAAGCAACTGAAATGCAGATCCCTACCATAGCCATGGAATGCTATAAATTAATGGAATCTTTTCAAAGAAATTTATTAGAGCTTCCCTAAAATAACAATGGTTTGTGTCTTATAACATTTTTTGTAATCGTGGCCAATGATGTCTTTGTCACGCGTTCCCAAACACAGATCATGCAAAACTATGACGATATAACAACATTCATTTCTAAACTTTGCAAAGGCATTAATGAACAGGAACTAGACCTCATAAGAACAGAAGAACCTGTTATTCTAATATTATTATGGTGAGGTCACTGCTGTAACATGGTCACCACAGCCCATAAGAAGCACAATATACACTTACAATTACTGCGCCTTGTTTTGAAAAGCAGAAGTTGTGTGCTTGTAATACATTTCCGGACTGTGATTAGTTGTTACATACAGACAAAGCTCTCACTTCCTTCTTTACTAATATTTCTAGCTCTGTGTATGTGTCTCTCTGAGAGAGAGAGAGAGAGAGAGAGAGAGAGATGAGTACACCCCTCACATTTTTGGAAATATGTTATTATATCTTTTCATGTGAAGAAATGACACTTTGCTACAATGTAAAGTAGTGAGTGTACAGCTAACAGTGTACATTTGCTGTCCTCTCAAAATAACGCAACACACAGCCATTAATGTCTAAACCGCTGGCAACAAAAGAGAGTACACCCGGGCCCTAAGTGAAAATGTCCAAATTGGCCCCAAAGTGTCAATATTTTGTGTGGCCACCATTATTTTCCAGCACTACATTAACCCTCTTGGGCACGGAGTTCACCAGAGCTTCACAGGTTGCCACTGGTGTCCTCTTCCCCTCCTCCATGACGACATCACGGAGCTGGTGGATGTTAGAGACCTTGCGCTCCTCCACCTTCCGTTTGAGGATGCTCCACAGATGCTCAATAGGGTTTAGGTCTGGAGACATGCTTGGCAGTCCATCACCTTTACCCTCAGCTTCTTTAGCAAGGCAGTGGTCGTCTTGGGGGTGTGTTTGGGGTCGTTGGATATCTATCTATCTTCAAGTTGAGGCAAACAGCCTTATAGTGCATGCAATCAGGCCTTCCCAAATGGCCACATATATAAACGAGTCCAAGGATTGCTGCACTTAAAATGATTTATTTAGGTATAGTCCTATACAAATAAATTGCATATCGTTCCAGTTCAACAGTTACGGGCTGTAAAGCTTGCGCCCTTGAGGTTGGAACATATTTTTGTAAATATTTTATTATATCTTTTCATGTGACAACACTGAAGAAATGACACTTTGCTACAATGGAAAGTAGTGAGTGTACAGCTTTTATAACAATGTAAATGAGCTGTTTCCTCAAAATAACTCAACACACAGCCATTCATGTCTAAACCGCTGGTAACAAAAGTGAGTACACCCCTCAGTGAAAATGTCCAAATTGGGCCCAAGGTGTCAATATTTTGTTTATTTTGAGGGGACAACAAATTTACATTGTTATACAAGCTGTACACTCACTACTTTACATTGTAGCAAAGTGTCATTTATTCAGTGTTGTCACATGAAAAGATATAATAAAATATTTACAAAAATGTGTGGGGTGTACTCACTTTTGAGAGATACTGTATATACACACACACCAAACTGTTAAATGTTTTTGTAATTTTTCTCTTCCAATTCAATCATGAAACCTTTACAAATGAAGGCCTCCTAACCTCTCTAAAATATAATACAGAAATGCTAAAGCCCTTTGCACTGGGGTGGTGGTGTTGGTGGTGGTTGTTGGGGGGGGGGGGGGAGACTTTATTGTATCTCATGCGTGTGTTAACCATACACCTGTGACTTAATATTCAAAATATTTAGATTGTGTGACCTGCAACTAGGGCTGGGCGATTTCCCCCCCCCAAAAAATCTGCGATTTTTTTATAAAAAACTCGATTTACGATTCGATTCGTTTTTTTTAAATTATATTAATTGAAGTGCATCAACAAAGAAAATTGCAAAGGCAAACCCTTTCTCTAACTGCAAAGTCAGTGTGCAACGAAGATTGTTAAACATCCAAATTATTAATACTGTATTTGGATTTAGCTAATAAAACAACAAAAAATCTTGAGGTTACTCTTAGTTGAATTGAACTGTGCCTGTGCCTCACTGTGCCTGTGCCTCACTGTGCCTGTGCCTCACTGTGCCCAATGCCTCACTGTGCCCAATGCCTCACTGTGCCCGTGCTTCAATTACTGTGCCCGTACCTGATGCAGATTTTCATGGGATACGGATTTTACTGCTACACCGGCGGCCATTCCAGTATTCAAAAGCCGCGCCTCCTCCTCGTCTGTGATAGGCGCAACACTCAATTTCCCAGCATTCAGTGTTCCGTCTATCACGGACATCCGCTCATCCTCATAACACAGACGAGGATGAGAGGATGTCCGTGATAGGCTGAACACTGCCTGCTGTGAAATTGAGTGTTCCGCCTATCACAGACGACGAGGACTCGGGAGGCGCGGCTTTTGAACACTGCAATGACCGATGTCTGTCTGCATGACACGCTGATCAGGTAGGCAGACGGCGGCTTGCGGTTAGTTAGTGTTACATTAGATCTACTCGTGGCGGCTGCGGCGAGTAGATGTAATTGGGGTAATGCCACCCAGTGCCATTCCAGATACGCCCCCTGCAGCCCTGCTACGGAAACTTTGAAAGGAAAAAAAAAAAATTGAAAAAAAAAAATATATATTTTTTTTGAGAAAAAAAAACTAAAAAAAAAACGATTTTCTTCAAATCTGAATCGATTTGAACTCAAAACTCGATTCAAGATTAAAATCGATTTTTTTCCCAGCCCTACCTGCAACTGTAGTGTTACTGGGTCTCCTTGTTACAGGAGACAGATGTTTACACTGATTGTAATATTCCTATATATCCTCTGTTATCATTCATAGTAGACCTAAAGGGGTTGTAAACCCTCGTGTTTTTTCATCCTAATGCATCCCCCCCCTCCTTTTTCGTTTTACTTACCTGAACCCGTTCTTTCTCGCCCCCCGGGGACAAGCACACCAGCTCTAGCCGGTGTCTCGTGTCCTGATTGGATAGATTGATAGCAGCGCAGCCATTGGCTCCCGCTGCTGTCAATCAAATCCAATGACCCGGGGGCGTGGCAGAGTCCTGCTGTCTGTGTCAATAGACGCAGCAGCAGGACACTGGGGCGTGCCCGCATGGGTGTCCCGAAGGAGAGCGCTTCTCTGATGGGGTACTCGAAGTGGAGGAGCCACAAACACCAGTGAGGGACCCCAGAAGAGGAGGATCGGGGTCACTCTGTGCAAAACCAACTGCACAGAGGAGGGAAGTATGACATGTTTGTTGTTTGTTTTTTAAACAAGGGCTTAGTAACCCTTTTAAATGTTTTATTTTTGCCTTTTTTAAATCTCGCTAGAAATGGCAATCATTTCCAGCGGTAAACCCGGATTGTCAACAAGAGGAAAGATTGATATTTTTATACCTAAATCGTTATGGTAACGTCTGGTAATATATTTTTAGGTTTCAAACTGGTAACCATGCTATAACAATTATTTAATATTAATTTTCTTGCCTAGATCCGATACATTTCCCAAACTCAAGGGTTCCCGGGAGAACACCTACTTAATGTGGGTACGAAAACATCCAGGTTCTTTTGTCGTGATCCAGATGCTCAATACCCCGGCTGGAAATTAAAAGTAAGTAACATTTTTGTATTTGGCATGTAGAATGATGTTTTCCTCTGTCAGGCTGCTTGTTTCAGTCTGATGAACGGGAACCTTGAATGCCACCACTGATTGCATGCAGTTGCTTACAGACACCAGAGCATATACTGAACAAAATTCTTCTCATAAGATCATATGTGCATTTAGTGTATTTTTGCATGTTGATTAAATGTAAAATCCTCCCTTGTGTAGGCATTCAAAAGTTTTGAGACTGTTGTGGGGCGCTGCTATTTTGGATTATTCAGAGCTGTCACTCAAGTGAAACTCTATAGTTATTCCCCTTTGCTCCTCCTCTCATAGCTACATCAGGGTCATAAAGGAAGGGGCGGAAGAGCTGGACCAGCACAAAGAGTAATTAGTCCTAGAAAAGGTGGTGATATGACCTACAACAGGGGTGCTCAACCTTTTGAAGAGCAAGGGCCACTTAAGTGATTTGATAACCTGTCGCAGGCCACAGTGAACTATGTAGTTTTACCACCACCACCCCCCCCCCCCCAAACCGCAAATGTAACTGAGCCCTTACTGTAATGAGCCCCCTATAAGGCTGCTTTCACTGTGATTTGCTGCAGTTTATCTGTACCACGGGTGCAGCGCAGTGCACCTATGGGTTAGCTGCACTGAGCCATAGACTTCTATTATATATTGTGATTGTGGTGCACTTTCAGAAAACGCACCAATCCCGCAGGATGTAATAGAAGTCTAATGCTCAGTGCAGAGAACCGGCAGGAAAGCCACAGGTGCACCTGTGGATCAGTTTGTAAGCTTGCTAATACACTGAGCTTTTGCAATAGACATATGTGTTGTTTAATACACTGACCTTTTCCCCTTCCAGCTTCGGCTGGCATTGCTCTCCAGGCTGCTAGAAAGTTCCTAGGTGAAGTGAACTTAGTATCATTCCGCCTGGGACAGGTGCGGCGCAACAGAGGAAGTATTGGCTTATATGTGGCTCCTGCTCCCTTTACTGCCGCCTACTTCTTCCGCTACTGGCTCCATGCACTCTGATGCTCTTGGATGGCGGGTCGGCAACCCATTGATCCCAATCTGTGCTTGCCGACCCTCTGTTCCAGAGCATGGGAACGTGCTTCCCTGGTTTGAGATTGCGGGCCACATCAGAGGGATCTGTGGGCTACGGGTTGAGCACCCATGACCTACAAGCAGGGAAGCATCAGGCTAGGAAATTGAATCTCCTTGAGTAGTAAAAATGTTTGTAGCACCTTGCAAGACACGTTATAAGTGAATAAAAAATATATGAAAAAGAAAAAAACACAATTAAGCATTTCAAATACCTTTTCTGCACTTTTGAGGTGGTGACAGGGTCTCTTTTAACACTTTTTTTTTTAAACGCATAGTTCACCAAAAAATTGGCTATGCAGGTGAGAGGTGTCTATTGATAAACTGTGCAGCTCTGATCCAAGTGGAAAATTGCCCTTGTTATGGATGTATGCCATTTACATACACCAGGAAGCATGACTGGAAAACTCCCAGGACGTTGCTAAAAGAGGTCTAACCATTAATGGTTCACCTCCATTATCACAGTTGTGAGCGCTCTTTCTCTGATCCAAACCCCATCACATGCGCTCTCTCTCGATGTAGCTCTGAGCTAAGCATTTGAGATGTCACACCTGTGATTGTGAAGGTGGACAGTAAGAGCTGGGCCTCTCTTGGCAACATCTTGGGAGTTTTCCAGTCGGTCTTTATTGAGGTATGCAAATGGCCTACATCTACTGTATAGCAAGGGCATTGTTCAACTTTAGACAAAGCTGTACAGTTAGTTTTTATTACAGACACCCCTTATCTGCACAGGCAGTTTTTTGGGTAAATGTGAGCTAACCCTTTAAATAAAGCCAGTAGGATCTGGTCTGGATCAGCATGGTGGCTTGTTGGTACGCAGGATTACCTTTCGGTGCTGGGTACTTCTGTTTGAAGTTTTTTTTTTTTTTTCCGTGTTTATACAGGATCCTTTTTATTTGGTGCTTCAGCCTTTTTCCATGGAATATACTGGAAACGAATTACTTTGTCCAAATTGACATTAGTGTATAATTATGTGTGCATGACAACACTCATAATCATGTTAGATGTTACCTTTAGACGTTTTTTCCATTAATTTGATAAAAGGATGATTGTAGTGTGTTGTGAATGACCTTTTCGTGTCATGTCTAAAGCCTCGTACACACGGTCGGACTTCCATCTGACTTTTCCGTGGTTTTTTGTCCGAACGGAGTTGGTTGGGAACATCCATAGCATACACACGCTCTGACTTTTCTGCAATCTTTCTTAAAACTTCTTACAACATCACGTGTTTTTTCTGCTCTTTTCTGATCTTTACTGCCACCCTTTGGTCAACTTCTGCTATTGTTGGTTGATTTTAACATTAGTTGTTTTGTCCATCGGACTAAAGTCCGATGGTTATCTGTACACACGGTCAGACTTTGCTCCATCGGACTTTTGTTGGGCAAAAGTTTGTCCGTTTGCAGACCGAACTTTTGTCCGATGAAATCCAAAACAAAACAAAAAAAGTTTGTTTGATGGAGCGTACACACAGTCGGATTGTTGGTCCAACTTGCTTAAAACGAAGTTTGTTGGGCAAAAGTCCGACCGTGTGTATGGGGCTTTACTTTAAAATGTTGTGAATAATATATAAATGGATACTGGCGCCTATGGTGAAACAAAAAGGAGAGAGGGGTTGCTGCACCTGAAATTAGTAAAAACTAATGAGGAATAAATGATGTAATAAAGGGCAATCAATCACTATAAGGCCTCATGCACACTGGACATTAAAATAACGTTATAAAAACGCCAGTAGCTTTGTAGTGAGTTTTTCAACCCTTTTCAGCTTTTTTTCACCGTTTTTGCAATAAAGTTTTTTTAGTGTTTATTAGTATTTTTCCGCGTTAGCGTTTTTTAGCGTTTTTTTTTTTTTTTTGAAGAATTTTTTTTTTCTTTTTCAATCGATTAAAAATGTGAAATAATGCTGGTGAGTGAAGTTTTTGAGCGTTTATCGGCGTTTATCAGCGTTTTTACAGCTGAAAAACGTCTCTCAGAACCCACTAGTTTTGGGTTTTATTTACTGCTCAAAAACGCCACTGCCCAAAACTGCTAACAGCCTATGTGTGCATGGACAGTTGGACACACAGGATAACATGATGGAGAGTTTAATGACTGTAGAAAAAACGTCTACTTCCAAAAACAGCTGCTGGAAAAACGTAAAAAAAAGTCCAGTGTGCATGAGGCCTAAGTGCAAAAAGTGATCTATGCAAATAATATATATGCGTTTGTGACCGTGTATTAGTGAATTGCTTCACTTCAAATATGGTTGAACTAGATGGACTTGTCTTTTTTCAACCTGACTAACTACGTAAATATGTGCACAAATGTTACAGAAAAAATTGATTGATATGTTTTTTGATTGCTCAAACAAATAAATCATGAAAAGTTAAAACGGCTCCAGAAATCTTTTTAGATGATTCCGGTCTGACACCATGTGAAAAATTTTGTGTTCCAAGTAATATTCGCGACTTTTCACCCAAAGTGACAATAAAATGCGCTCCCCAGAAAATGTTGTGTTTTTACGTTCTGTCCAGTGAATTTTTATTTATTTTTTATTTCCTTTTCAATAGACCTTGGAAGACCATGAAGCAGAGACAGGGATGAAGTCTAAGGAAGCCAGGAAGTATATTTTCAACAGTTTGGAAGATATAGTGCATGTAAGTTGAAGTGTAACACTGCATGTTCCGTAATTTTGCTCTTACCAGCTCTGTGTAATTCCTTTATTTATGAACAAATAAGAGGAGGGTGAGAAAACTGGCTAATTGGATTAGGATAAGGTATGGTGTAATTTTTTTGGATTATTGATATAAAAATATAAAATACAAAAATTATAGATTATTATTATTTTTTTTTTAAAGGAAGCTCTTTAACCACTTAACGACCGCTCACTGTATATGTACGTTGGCAGAATGGCACCGACAGGCACAATCACGTACAGTGTACGTGATTGCCTTTGTACAGTTGGGGGGTCCGATCGGACCCCCCTCCTATACAGTGAGCGGTCGGTATTCAGTGGGGAGCGATCCGACATGAGGGGGCGGCCATTCAATTCCGGCCACCCCCCCGCGATCGCTCCCGGCGAATGGAAATGCTCCCTCTGCTGTGTAATGTTTACACAGGCAGAGGAAGCGGGAGGAAGTGATGTCATCTCTCACGCGGCGCTCACATATACCGAGTGCCGTACAAGAGAAGACACACAGGTCAGTACACTAACACTACATTGACACCAGGACACATAGGCACAAAAATCGCCCCCCCAGGCCCCCCCAGATCACCCCCCAGTCACAGTGTCACTGATTGCAGTGACCATTTATTTACTGATCACTGCAATCAGTGACATTTGTGACTGTAAAAGTGTCACTACATTTAGTTTTAGGTCCAGTGTAGCCCCCTAACCCCCCCTAATAAAGGTTTAACCCCCTTGATCGCCCCCAGATAACCCTTTCACCCCCTATCACCACTGTCACTAAGCGATCATTTTTCTGATCGCTGTCTTAGCGTCGGTGATGCAGATCGGTAGCCAGTTATTTTTTTTAGGTTCGCCGCAGGTTTTTATAGCGTCGGGTACCCCCATAAATTATCGAATAAAGGTTTAACCCCCTTAATCGCCCCCCAGGTAACCCTTTCACCCCCTATCACGACTGTCGCTAAGCGATCATTTTTCTGATCGCTGTCTTAGTGTCGGTGATGCAGATCGGTAGCCAGTAATTTTTTTTAGGTTCGCCGCAGGTTTTTATAGCGTCAGGTACCCCCATAAATGATCTAATAAAGGTTTTAACCCCCTAATTGCCCCTAGTTAACCCTTTCACCAGTGATCACCATATAAGTGTTACGGGTGACGCTGGTTAGTTAGTTTGCTTTTTATAGTGTCAGGGCACCCGCCGTATATATAACCCAATAAAGGTTTAACCCCCTGATCGCCCGGCGGGTGATATCAATTAGGTTTTAGCATCAGAGAGGGTCTGCGTCACCCCAGGCAGCGTCAGGTTAGTGCCAGTAGCGCTAACACCCACGCGTGAAGCATACACCCCCCTTAGTGGTATAGTATCTGATCAGATCAATATCTGATCAGATCAATATCTGATCTGATCAGATCAGATCTATACTAGCGTCCCCAGCAGTTTAGGGTTCCCAAAAACGCAGTGTTAGCGGGATCAGCCCAGATACCTGCTAGCACCTGCATTTTGCCCCTCCGTCCAGCCCAGGCCACCCAAGTGCAGTATCGATCGATCACTGTCACTTACAAAACACAACACACATAACTGCAGCGTTCGCAGAGACAGGCCTGATCCCTGCGACTCCAGTGCTGTAGGAGGTGATTTCACCACCACAGTTAAAAAAAAAAAGCATATATGCCGAAGCATTGGGGCAGCAGGGGCGGAGGAGCGATTTTGCTCCTAATGCCGCGTACATACGGTCGAAATTCCGACGGAGGCTTGCCCGTGCAAAAGTCCGACCATGTGTGTGCGGCATAACTTTTTTGCGGGAGGATGCCCCCATGCTTCGGCATATATAAACGGTTCATGTATGCCCATCATTAGAAGTGGGTGGATGAAGGGCGGTATTCTAATGGTGGGCATACCCACCGATCAATCTCTTTTTTCGTTCAGCCAACTGGCTGCATGAAAAAAAAAGATTACAATACATGTCCAACAAAGACCAGCAACAAACTGGTATGTTGCTGGACTTTGAATGTTTATACCAGAATGATGCCTGCGGGTTTAGGTATCATCTTGGTATCATTCTTTTCAGCCAGCGGTCGGCTTTCATGTAAAAGCAATCCTAGTGGCTAATTAGCCTCTGGACTCCTTTTACAAGCAGTGGGAGGGAATGTCCCCCCCCCCCCGGATATAAAAAGCGCCATTGGGAAATTGGGAAAGCATTTTATCACACCGATCTTGGTGTGGTCAGATGCTTTGAGGGTAGAGGAAAGATCTAGGGTCTAATAGACCCCAGTTTTTTCAAAAAAGAGTACCTGTCACTACCTATTGCTATCATAGGGGATATTTACATTCCCTGAGATAACAATAAAAATGATAAAAATAAATAAATATGGAAGGAACAATTTAAAAATAAAATAAAAAAGCAAAATTAATAATAAAAAAAAAAAAGCACCCCTGTCCTGCCCTGCTCTTGCCCAATGGCGAACGCAAGCGTCGGTCTGGCGTCATATGTAAACAGCAATTGCACCATGCATGTGAGGTATCACCGCGAAGGTCAGATCGAGGGCAGTAATTTTAGTAGTAGACCTCCTCTGTAAATCTAACGGGGTAACCTGTAAAGGCTTTTAAAGGCTTTTAAAAATGTATGTAGTTTGTCGCCAATGCGCGTTTGTGCGAAATTTTAAAGCATGTCGTGTTTGGTATCTATGTACTCGGTCTAAGATCATCTTTTTTATTTCATCAAACATTTGGGTAATATAGTGTGTTTTAGTGCATTAAAATTAAAAAAAGTGTATTTTTTCCCTAAAAAATGCGTTTGAAAAATCGCTGCGCAAATACTGTGTAGAAAAAAAAAATGCAATACCCACCATTTTAATCTGTAGGGCCTTTGCTTTAAAAATATATATAATGTTTGGGGGTTCAACATAATTTTCTTGCAAAAAAAAAATATGTTTTCATGTAAACAAAAAGTGTCAAAAAGGGCTTTGTCTTCAAGTGGTTAGAAGAGTGGATGTAAGCTTCCTAATGTTGTGTATAAAATGCCAGAACAGTTCAAAACCCCCCCAAATTTTGGAAAGTAGACACCCCAAGCTATATACTGAGAGGCATGTCGAGTCCATGGAATATTTTATATGTTGACACAAGTTGCGGAAAAAAGGCAATTAATTTTTTATTTATTTTTTGCACAAAGTTGTCACTAAATGATATATTGCTCAAACATGCCATGGGCATATGTGGAATTACACCCCAAAATACATTCTGCTGCTTCTCCTGAGTACGGGGATACCACATGTGTGAGACTTTTTGGGAGCCTAGCCGCGTACGGGACCCCAAAACCAAGCACCACCTTCAGGCTTTCTAAGGGTGTAAATTTTTGATTTCACTTCTCACTGCCTATCACAGTTTCGGAGGCCATGGAATGCCCAGATGGCACAAAACCCTCCCAAATGACCCCATTTTGGAAAGTAGACACCCCAAGCTATTTGCTGAGAGGTATTGTGAGTATTTTGCAGATCTCGCTTTTTGTTACAAAGTTTTGAAAATTGAAAAAAAAAAATAATAATTTTCTTTCTTCATTTTCAAAAACAAATGAGAGCTGTAAAATACTCACCATGCCTCTCAGCAAATAGCTTGGGGTGTCTACTTCCCAAAATGGGGTCATTTGGGGGGGTTTTGTGCTATTTTGGCATTTTATGGCCTTCGAAACTGTGATAGGTAGTGAGGAGTGAAATCAAAAATTTGCGCCCTTAGAAATCCTGAAGGCGGTGCTTGGTTTCCGGGGGCCCGTACGCGGCTAGGCTCCCAAAAAGTCCCACACATGTGGTATCCCCGTACTCAGGAGAAGCAGCAAAATGTATTTTGGGGTGCAATTCCACATATAACCATGGCATGTGTGAGCAATATATCATTTAGTGACAACTTTTTGTAATTTTTTTTTTTTTTTTTTGTCATTATTCAATCACTTGAGACAAAAAAAAAATATTCAATGGGCTCAACATGCCTCTCAGCAATTTCCTTAGGATGTCTACTTTCCAAAATGGGGTCATTTGGGGGGGTTTTGTACTGCCCTGCCGTTTTAGCACCTCAAGAAATGAGATGGGCAGTCATAAACTAAAAGCTGTGTAAATTCCAGAAAATGTACCCTAGTCTGTAGACGCTACAACTTTTGCGCAAACCAATAAATATACGCTTATTGACATTTTTTTTACTATAGACATGTGGCTGAATACATTTTGGCCTAAATGTATGACTAAAATTGAGTTTATTTGATTTTTCTTTTAACAAAAAGTAGAAAATATCATTTTTTTTCAAAATTTTCGGTCTATTTCCGTTTATATCGCAAAAAATAAAAATCGCAGAGGCAATCAAATACCATTAAAAGAAAGCTCTATTTGTGGGAAGAAAAGGACGCAAATTTCGTTTGGGTACAACATTGCATGTCCGCACAATTTACAGTTAAAGCAGCGTAGTGCAAAATTCTGAAATCACCTCTGGTCCTCTAGCTACCAAATGGTCCGGGCTTAAGTGGTTAAAAATAAATAAATCTGCCTATACGTTAAAGGAGAACTATGGTCAAAAATTAAAGTATACCATGACATTAAAGAGGAGCTACGAATATTGTAGCTGCTTTTAATATTGGGACACTTACCTGTCCTCGAATCCAGCGGTGTCTTCATCTGAGCCGATTTTTCGGTTGGTTTTTGGGGTGCTGCAGCCACCATTTCAGGTAAGGGAAACTGGCAGTGAAGCCTTAAGTACTTCACAGCTGGTTCCCTACTGCAAATGCGCAAAGCATGCTGCACTTTGTAAAAGGGCCGGCGAAGGGGGCTGAAGGCCGAGGCGAAGTGACCCGGAAGTAGGAGCGGGTGCCTGTCAAAATCGGGTACCCGCTCCCCCCTCGAAAGGTGCTAAATGTGGCAGGGGAGGAGGCAAATGAGCAGAGCTTCCCCTTTTGGGTGGAGCTCTGTCACGTGTTAAACATGGCAGTACTTGTCTGTATAAAAATGTGGCTAGCAGTGTCTATTATGTACCTTAAATCCCAGTTTATAGCTCTGCTTCCTTTCCTATAAGAATCGAATCAGATATTTGAATGGAGGGGGCAGACCAATCAATCATCCGTCCATCTTCCATTCATAGATGTTTCATTCATAGAAGCTGTAGCAATGGCTTCTATGAATGGAGCAGCAGTACTCTTGATGACAGCTTGTCACAGCTCCTTAGTTCTGTTAACCCCTGCTGCACCAGAAGATTAGAGAGTCAGGAGATGGGCATTGGAGGAGGAATATGTGGGTGAAAAAAGGACAATGCAGCACAAGGGACATCTCACTGAAGGTAAGTAATGTCCCTTGTTTTAAATGGACTTGAACCCAGGGTGGGCACAGATAACAAAGGATTTTGGGTGTCCAATTTAATAGAACAGATAATTTGTGTATTAACCATCCCAGGGAGAAAATTGATTTTATTTATAACCTATACACAGCTCTGTCATTAAAACTATAGAAGAGCATGCGTGTACATAAAAAATTATAATTTCACGTTTTCCCCTTTGAAGCCTTGACATCTCATGTGTGTTATTTGATGAGTTCTTCTTTCCTGTCCACTCTTTTCTTTTTCGTACATCACGGGACACAGAGCGACATAGTCATTACTAATGGGTTATATAGTTACCGTCAGGTGCTGGCACTGGCAACTTCCAAAACCGGAAGTACCCTCCCCTATATAAGCCCCTCCCATCCGGGAGCACCTCAGTTTTTTGCCAGTGTCTAAGGTGTTGGCCAAGAAGAAACATGTGTTTTTCACTGAGCTTGCGTACAGGTTCTTTTCGGCCTCAGTAAGCTATTCCGGATCCGACCAAAAAAGCTTCATAGCTAAACGGTCGGTACCCGGGCCTTGCAGAGAAGAGCAAGGTTCTGCCTGTAATGCTTCTCTTAGGAGAGCTGGACCCTGGGATCCAGAGCTCTGGTCATACCCACGACCAAGATGTTTTCTGTGCAGGGTGCTATACAGGTCCAGGGGAGTGGAATCCTTGGGAACCCGGTCCCTGAAGGTTTGATTACAATGCCTGCCGTGATAGGTGAAGTTTGGGCTTTTGTGGACCAAACAAAGTCCTGCGGCGGGGAACAGGTAAGTGGGGGCCCCCAGGAACTTGGTTCTATTGGGGGACCCCCAAGCCTAATTTGTCTTTCTGTCTGTTACCTAACGGTATTCCCGCTAATATCTGTGCATGCCTGTAACTACTAAAAAAATGTAATAATTTTTAATGGTGGTCAAGAAAAAAAAAAAAAAAAAGGAATGTTTTTTTATATATGTTTAGTATATTAAACTGCGGTACCTGTGTTTGTCCACTAGAGGCCGCTGTGGAATGTTTTTCTTGTCATATGGACTAGTTTCTTCTCAGAGAGCAAAGTCCAGGCAGCTGGTGAGTTCTCCTACAGGAAACTGTTTCCTCTGCCATGTTGCAGTGTTCGTCTATCCCCCGGCCTGCGGCAAAGGGGGCCCTGGCTCCTGTCCCTGGTTTCCATGTTTGAAAATTAGCGCCGAGGCGCACGTGGCCGCGCGCGTGCGCGTGCACGCGCCTCTATATATAGAGGTGGCCGGAAAAAGGGGCGGGGCCTGGGGGATGACGCTCTGTGCGCGCCGCAGCGCTTCTGCGCATGTGCGGGCGTCCCAGCAGGTTTTTAAAAAGCCACATTATTGCAGTAAGCTGGCTATGAAGTACAGAGACAGAGCTGGCAACATTTAAAGGCATACAGCAAGCGGTTGATACAGGCATCCCCTAGAAGGGCACATTAGTAGACACCAACTGTGATATAGCAGCAATTGTGCTAGACTATTCTCAGTAAAAGTGGTGTATTACGGCTGGAATACCTCAGCTTTAGGCTTAGGAATATGCCGTCCAGTAGCTCCGGAACTGAATCTTCCAGGAAGCGAAGGGGGTCTCATCGGGCTCTGAGGATCTTGGGCATACTCTTGCTGCACCAGTCTCCCCTGAAGTTCAGAGGTAAGTGACCGTAGAGACCCCGCAGGGGTACTTGGTACTGTGGCTGTCCTCAGTTCACCTGCTCCTGTGTATGTAACAGAGGAGGTTTTTTCCTCAGCTCTGGGAGGATTAGAGAGAGATTGTCAAAATTTATCGCTGCCTCCCTGTCAGGGAAAGCACGCCCGATCTCCGTCTCCTCCTTCAGAGTGCCTGTTAGCAGAGCAACAGTCCCATACAGGGATCGACCTGCCTGAAGGGGATCAGGATAAGGTTGATTCTGTTATAGAGGAATCAACAGTGGGGGAACCTTTTCTCAGCATCTCAAGCTGAAAGATTATGGGTTCAGTCTCTGACTAACATGGTCCGATCAGCATTTAAAAATGCACCTTGCGGAACCATCAACCACTACTGTATCCTCGTTGGGGTCGCTGGAAGCCCCCAGACTGTTTGTTCTTTTCCACTTCACCCTTTACTGAAAGGGCTCATTTACCAGGATTGGGAACGTCCTGAGAAAATATTTATTCCCCCAAGAGATTTCCGGTGGTCTATCCCATGGAGGATAAGTTCATCAAAAAAAAAAAAAAAAAAAAAAAAATGGAAGGTCCCTACAGTGGACGCAGCCATCTCTTGTATGTATAAATCACTGACATGTCCAGTGGATAATGTCCAAATGTTCAAGAACCCAATAGATAAAAGATTGGAGTCCTTATGAAAATCTGCTTGGTGATACAACCAGCAGTAGCAGCTATTGGGGTCTGCTAAGCAGTGAAGGATCAGTTGAAACAGGTCTTGAGGGACTTGACAGATCAGCAGGCTTTGCCCTAGCTGATCTACCTAGAGCCTTAGGCTTTGCGGTTGACGCCATAGAGGATTCAGTCCATCAGGCCTCCCGCCTTACGCTGTCTATAGTACATATGCGTAGGCTCCTATGGCTCAAAAACTGGTCTGCTGAAGCTCCCTGTAAAGAATGGCTGGTTAGCGTCCCATTTCATGGTGAACGCTTATTCAGGGAAAACCTGGACAAATATATCCAGAAAATTTCCAGCGGTAAAAATACGCTCTTGCCGGTTAAAAGCAGAGTTAGAGGTCCCTCTTTAAGGGGCCTGCTTCTCCAGTCCCTGGGGCATCGGCTGTGTAACAGTTCCGACGGCCTCCTCGGTCAAATCCCGGGGGTAAAAAACAGGGACAGTAGCAGGGTAATGAGAAACCCTGGGTCAGGGGAGGTACAAAACCTCCCCCAAAGTTAAATTCATTGAAGCCCCCACTCAGTCGGGTGGGGGGGAGGACTCCAGTTGTTCGCAAGAGACCTGGCGGGACACGATCAAGACAGATAGGTGCTCTCCGCAGTAGGTTTGGGATACAGTTTGGAGTTAAAAGACTCTCCTCCTTCCCATTTTTGAGGTCAGACGTGCCAAGGGATCCCCGGAAGAGAGAGTCCCTCCTGTTGGCACTAGAACAACTATTGCTCCAAGGAGTAATTATGGAGGTTCCCCTGGAAGAATGAGGGTTCGGGTTTTACTCAAACCTCTTTACAGTCCCGAAGCAAACGCGGACGGGAGGCCCATATTAATTCTAAAAGGGCTATACAAATTCCTGTATATCAGGACTTTCCGATGGAGTCGATCCGATCGGTGGCCACTGCCCTACAAGGGGAGGATTGGTTAGCCACGATCGACATCAAAGATGCTTATTTGCACATTCCCATCTTTCCAGTCCACCAAAAATTTCTACGCTTTGCAGTAGAAGGGCGCCATTTTCAGTTCAGAGCCTTACCCTTCGGTTTGGCCACAGCACCACGAGTGTTTACAAAAATTCTGGCCCTTTATTGGCCAATCTAAGAACACGAGGTGTAACGATAATGGCATATCTGGATGACTTGTTGCTGATAGACCACTCAGTGAAAAAACTAGACGTGGTCGTTCACAAGACGATCAAGTATCTGGAATCTCACGGTTGGATTATCAACCGAGACAAGTCAGCCCTAAAAACCAGTCAAAAGTCTGGAATACTTGGGGCTAAGGTTGGATTCAGGCCAGAGAAAAATATTCTTGCCTCGAGGAAAGGTGTTGTCTTTGAAAGATTTGATCCACTTAGTGGGTACAAAAAAGACAGCCGTCCATACGCCTGTATATGAGGCTGCTGGGAAAAATGGTGGCATCATTCGAAGCAGTACCCTACGGTCAATTCCATTCAAGGAATTTGCAAGGGGCCATACTGTCAGCCTGGAACAAAAAAGTTCAGGCCCTAGACTTACAATGTCCTTGTCCCCTTCCGTTCGCAAGAGCCTCCGTTGGTGGTTGGTTCCCCAGAATCTGGAAAAAAGGAAATCCTTCAGTCCGATTTCTTGGAAGGTGGTCACTACAGATGCCAGCCTTATAGGCTGGGGAGCAGTACTGGAGCAATAGTCTCTCCAGGGCAGATGGTCGGATGCAGAAAAGGCCCTGCCCATCAATCTCTTAGAGATACGAGCAGCCCGGTATGCCCTAGTAGCATGGACATCCAAACTCCAAGGGTCCCCTGTCAGAATTCAATCAGACAATGCCACAGCAGTGGCATATATCAATCGGGGGGGCACCAGGAGTCGTGCAGCCCAAAGGGAAGTAAATTACATCCTGAGATGGGCAGAAAAATATGTCCCAGCCATATCTGCGGTATTCATTCCAGGAGTGGAGAATTGGAAGGCGGACTTTCTAAGTCGCCAGCAATTAGGCCCAGAGGAAGGGTCCCTTCACCCCGAGGTTTTCTGGACAATATGTCAGCGGTGGGGAACATCGGATGTAGATCTTCTAGCATCCAGATTCAACGCAAAGGGGGATAGGTTTGTCTCTCGGACAAGGGATCCCCTAGCTTGCGGCTCGGATGCCCTAGTGTTCCCTGGGGATCAGTTCAAGCTGATATATGCATTCACACCGCCACAATGGTTACCTCGGTTACTCCGCAGAATCAGGGTAGAAAAGAAACCAGTGATTCCGGTGGCTCCAGCGTGGCCGAAGAGCGTGGTACGCGGAGATTGTAAAATTTCAGTGGGGAGTCCTTGGACTCTCCCACGTCGTCCGGCTTTCGCAAAGACCGATATACCACCCTTCCTTACCAGCCCTAGGTTTGACGGCCTGGCTATTGAAGCCCACATTCTAAAAAAGAGAGGGCTCTCTAATGCTGTGGTATCTACCATGATCAATGCCAGGAAGCCGGTATCCAGGCAGATCTACTATAGAATCTGGAAGGCGTACATCGCGTGGTGTGAGGCCAAGAAATGGCATCCACATAAGTACGTAATAGGTAGGATTCTGGACTCCTACAGTGGGCTGTAGATAGGAAGCTTGCCTTGAGTACTATCAAGGGTCAGATTTCGGCCTTGTCAATATTTTTTCAAAGGCCCTTGGCTTCGCATTCATTAGTCAAAGCCTTTATACAAGGAGTGATGCGTATTAGTCCTCCGGTTAATATTCCCATATGTCCATGGGATCTAAACTTGGTTCTGTCGGTTCTACAGAAACAACCATTTGAACCATTACAGCATATTTCCTTGGTGCTTCTCACCAGGAAATTGATTTTTCTAGTAGCCATTTGTTCGGCTAAAAGAGTATCGGAATTAGCAGCTATGTCCTGTAAGGAGCCATATCTGGTTATCCATAAGGACAGAGTAGTGTTACGTCCTCATCCAGCCTTTCTTCCTAAGGTGGTATCGAGTTTTCATTTGAACCAAGATGTGGTTCTTCCTTCTTTTTTCCCCAAGCCTACTTCGGTAGAGGAAAAGTTATTGCATTCTTTGGATGTAGTAAGAGCAGTTAAACCTTATCTAAAAGCCACTGCTCAGATTCGCAGAACGGATACTTTGTTTATTCTGCCGGAAGGCCCCAGAAAGGGTCAGGCAGCGTCAAAATCTACTTTAGCCAAGTGGATTCGACAGGTCATAATACAAGCCTATAGCTTGAGAAGTAGACCGCCTCCGTTCAAAGTTAGGGCGCACTCCACGAGAGCAGTTGGAACTTCATGGGCAGTGCATCACCAGGCCTCCCTGGCTCAAATCTGTAAGGCCGCAACATGGTCTTCGGTACACACGTTTACTAGGTTCTACCAGGTGGACGTTAGAAGTCAGGAGGATGTCGCCTTTGGGCGCAGTGTGTTGCAGGCCGCAAAAGATCCTCATGTCTGATAGCGCTCAGCTTATATATGGTGTATCCCCCCCCCTCATTTGGCATTGCTTTAGGACATCCCATTAGTAATGACTATGTCGCTCTGTGTCCCGTGATGTACGAAAAAGAAAATAGGATTTTTATAACAGCTTACCTGTAAAATCCTTTTCTTGGAGTACATCACGGGACACAGAGCTCCCACCCCTCTTTGGGGACACTTATTGCTTTGCTACAAAACTGAGGTGCTCCCGGATGGGAGGGGCTTATATAGGGGAGGGTACTTCCGGTTTTGGAAGTTGCCAGTGCCAGCACCTGACGGTAACTATATAACCCATTAGTAATGACTATGTCGCTCTGTGTCCCGTGATGTACTCCAAGAAAAGGATTTTACAGGTAAGCTGTTATAAAAATCCTATTTTTTGTTGTCTTCCTCATAGCACTGAATGTTCCCTTTTACTGAACACTTAATGGCATACACACTAACACAGGGATATGCAATTAGCAGACCTCCAACTGTTGCAGAACTACAAGTCCCATGAGGCATAGCATAACTGGCAGCCACAAGCATGACACGAAGAGGCCAGAGGCATGATGGGACTTGTAGTTATGCAACAGCTGGAGGTCCACTATTTGCATATCCCTGCACCTAACGCATTCACTTTGTGTACTTGTTCCCTGATTGTTAATCAGTTTTTTTGAGGTTTATATATACTATTAAGTTAAAAAAAAAAAAAAATCATAGAATATTTTTATATTTTTATTTAGGTTGCATTTATTTAATAACAATAAGAACTCAACACAGACAAGCAGATGCTGAGTAACTGACACTTTTACCATAATTCAAAATAGTATGTCTGACATGAAAGCAATTACAGTAACTGATTACAAATGCGTGAATAAGAAGCTTTATTAGCGCTTTCATTTTGTTATATAGTGATGTGACCTACACCTGCACCTTATGTCATGGACCGAATAATTAAGGTCTATGTACTGTCTGTAACATAATTAATGACTGGATAATTGCCATTATAGGTTAGCAGTAAACATATATTGCAAAAGATTTACAAGCAGGGGTAGTATTCAGTGTGAAATGTTGCCTAATTAATTACACACACACACTTTTGAGCGGAACTACAGTCTGCTCACATAATTTGTAATAAAAACATCTTTGCCATTCTGAAGCTTCCCTCCAACCACTTTGCATATTATTTTATATATACTGTGATTCTGTACTTGCCGAATATGCTGCAGAAATCTCCCTCCACTGAGTCTGGCTGCAACCAATTTTAACTGTGGGCAGCTGAAGCTGCTGCCTTTTCACTTCCTGGATTTGGTTCTAAAGGGCAGAAGTTTTATTTATTTACCATAATGCATGGGCATGGATGGACTGGGCAAAAAAGGCTGCACTGGTGGGGGGCAAAAAGGCTGCACTGCTTCTGCCGCAGACATGCCTAAAAGGCTTCCTGACGAAGAAGAGTAAAAATTCTGGGGTCCTACCGAGTACGGGACGAGGACAGAGCGTAGGCCACAACCCCACCACCCCATGGATGGTGTATACCATGTCCGAGCAGAGGCCGGCTCCATGCCCCACTGAAGGCTCTTTTTCCCTGGCCAGTCCCGGCCGAGCCACCCTGGCTTTCCCCTGCAGCACCCGGCCGCCCCCTGCTGGCCAGTTTAGGAACCGGCAGCCACTGTCAACTCTGACTTGCCTGGTGAGCAGAGAATATCTGGAGCGGAGTTTCAACATGGCATGGGGTTCGGGAGGAGGCAGGCAAAAGGGAAAGTGGTTGCTGCACCATGGGCCTCTGGGTTGTACTTGCCCCATGGCCAAAAGTTGCTAGTTAGCCCCTAACTGAGGGTTGTAAATAAACCCTCAAGGTTCTTCACCTTAATGCATTCTTTTTTTTTTTTTTTATATCCAACAAAGTTTTATTATTAATTTGCAGAGGTACAGAGCATACAGACACCCCTCAACATAGCGGGGTAAGAAGTCATTACAAACATACATTTCAAAACAAATCCGAACTAGGAGCCAGCCGGTCCTCAAATCAACATACCCACTCTTCCAATTGTTAAAACATCTCTCAACCTATATTGATGCCTAGCAATCTATCAGCCACCAGATCCACCGGGGCCAAGCCCGGTACATCTAGCCATTTTGCCCATAGCTTCTCGAATTTTTGAGCACTACCCCTATGCAGATAAGTCATCTTCTCCATCCTCAACACTATCCCAATATTATTAACCCATTCCTTCAAGGTCGGCGGATCCTCCGCTTTCCAGTGTATCATGATGAGCTTCCTCGCCTGAAACAGAGTCCTATGAACGGCTTCTCTACAGTCCTCGTCCCATTCGTATTCCTCCAAAGCACCCAAGAGACAAGCTCTCGGGTCCTGTGGAAGAGACACGCCAAACACTGAATTAATGGTAGACACCACCCCCGCCCAGTACATGTGGAGTTTGGGACATCTCCACAACATATGGACTAGATCTCCGTGGTCCCTTTTGCATCGTGTACATATGGGGTCAAGCTGTGGATTCATCAAATGTAATCTGTGAGGTGTGAAATAAGTGCGTAACAATATGTACAACTGGGTAAGCCTATGGGATATATTCAGTGAACACCTACCCACAGCCTGGAAAATTTCCTCCCACTGCTCACCATCCAGCTGTCCAACATCTGCCTCCCACTTCTCCCTTATCTTCAGAGGATGCTGCCTCATCACGGACTGTAACAGTATGGCATAGCATTGTGAGATAAAGCCCTTTGACGACCCAGCATCCCCAAGAAGCCTAAACACCGGGGTTGGTGACAAGTGCCACTCCGAGGAGCGACCCTGTGCCGCCACCGCATGGAGCAGTTGTAAATAACAAAAGTACATTGATTGCGGGAGACCGTAAGATTCCCTTAGGTCACTAAAAGGGCGCAATACTCCATTACAGAATATGTGCCTAAGATGCGTAATCCCATACTGCTTCCATCTGGCCCCAGACTGCAGTTTGGCCAATTCAGTATACGTATCATTTTGCCATATAGGGCTGTATTCTGTATAGCCATCTGCATTCTGAATGTATTTAACCTTGTTCCATACCTTCTGAATTAAGCTATAAGTTGGAAACTTTTTATGTGGTTTAGCGAAGGCCTGAGCCTCCAACGCCACAGGAACCGGATCTCTGCACACAGTAAACAGCAGCAGTTTATACGTTTATAAGCCGAGGTTTGCAAGGTGGGCGCCCTCTCTGCCTCTAATGGAAACATGCCTATAAGGTGCTGTAGCTGGGAAGCTAAGTAATACAGCCAAGGGTTTGGTAACGCCAAGCCCCCGCAGTCTTTGGGCCGCTGCAAATGTTCCAATCTGATCCTAGGGAGCCCATCCCTCCATATGAGGCTGCGAAAGATACTATTTACCGTACGAAATGTCTTGAGGGGGATAACCATAGGAGTATTATGAAGGAAATACAGTAGCTGTGGCATGAGTATCATCTTTATAAGATTCACCCTGCCAGCCACAGATAGGAGAAGAGCCTTCCAGGTTTTGACTTTATCCCTAAACCTTAGTAACAGGGGGGAGATATTAAGATGGATAAAATCCCGTGGCCTAGCTGTGATCTGAACCCCCAAGTACTTAAAAGCAGTGGTAATGGGAATGGGGCAGGAAGAGTTAATCACCTGTGTGTCGTCCCCATCCAACAGGAGCAACGCCGATTTTGACCAGTTTACATGCAAACCGGAAAACGCTCCAAATTTGTATATGGTCGACATAGCTTCCCTAAGGAAGGAATCCGTGTCCCCCAGAAGAAGCAAAGTGTCATTGGCATATAGCATGACTTTTTCCTGCATGTCACCATAGCAGAAACCAGTAATGCCAGAATTTGCCCGAATATCCATGGCCAGTGGCTCAATAGCCAAAGCAAAGAGGAGGGGCGACAGGGGACACCCCTGCCGAGTCCCCCTCCTCAATGCAAAGCTCCCAGACAATGAACCAAAGGTCCTTATGGCGGCCTGCAGCTGACTATATAGCAACTTCACCCAGGATATATAAATTGGACCAAACCCGAACCTCCGCAGCACCGACCAAAGATAATTCCAATCTATGCTATCAAACGCATTTGTGGCGTCCAGGGACAAGAGTGCCCTGCCTCCCATGTTATCTGCCCTTGCTTGTACATTCAGGAACAACCTCCGCAAATTAACCGCTGTAGATTTATTTGGCATGAAACCAGCCTGGTCCCCATGCACAATTGAAGTAATCACGAATGGCCAGTACCTTGGCTAATATCTTGATGTCGCTTTGCAGCAAGGAGATGGGGCAGTACGCCCCTGGGTCTACAGGATCCTTACCCGGTTTGAGCAGTAGTACTATGTTTGCCTTAGACATTGAGGGTGGAAGGGACCCTCTCTCCCTGGCATTGTTAAACACTCTCAGTAGTTGGGGCAGTATTTCCTCTGAGTATTGCTTATACACCTCCATAGGCAACCCATCCTCCCCCGGGGCCTTACAATTAGGGAATGCACCCACAGCCCCCCGGAGCTCCCCGACAGTAAGCGGCGCCTCCAACTGTGCCCGCTGACCCTCGGACAGCGCAGGGAAGACCAATCGGGCCAGGTATAACTCCAGATCCTCCTGGGTGTATGGCGCTCCAGGACTGTACAGGGTCTCATAGAAACCCGCCAATTCCTCCATAATCAACTCTGGTTGGGAGACTACACTCCCTGTCTTGGACCTAATGGCTCCTATAGCAGGCGAGCGTTGATGGGAGTTTGCAATCCGTGCCAAAAGTCGGCCGGTCTTCTCACCCTCCTCAAAGAACGCCTGCTTCGTAAAGAACCTTTTCTTCTCAGCCGAGGAGGAAAGTAGCTGTTGATAGGCCGACTGAGCGGCCACCCATGCTTCTCTGGTCAGATCAGAGGGATCCGTCACATATACCCTCTCTAATTCCTGAACCCTAGCCTCCACCTCTACCAGGAGCTCAGAGGAGGCTCTTTTAACCTTATTCATTTCTCCTATCAGGAGACCCCGGAGATGCGCCTTAAAGGCATCCCAGTGCCGCACATTAAATTCTACTCCATCCCCGTCATCAAAGAACCTCCGTATATCACCCATTATCTCCTCATGGGAACGAAACAATTTCAACCAAAATGCATTAAACTTCCAGGGCGCCCTAGTTAATTTTGCCGGTGGAGCCACCAGCAACTTTACCACTAGAGCAGAATGGTCTGAGACACTACGGGGTCTATGTGTAATGTCAGCTACAAACGGGAGTATGCTCAGGTTCCCCACCCCCAGATCTATCCTAGACAGGCAACCATGGGACTTCGAAAAGCAGGTAAATTGTCTGTCGCCCGGATTGCGATGTCGCCAGATATCCACCCAGCCCACCTCTTGCAACAACCGCGCCAGGGGAGTACTCCTGGCGAGGGCAGAGGGCCTAGGGCTCGGGTGTCTATCCGTCACCTGGTCCGAACAGCAGTTAAAGTCACCGATCACCAGCAGCGGCACATCCGGCCTACCATCCAAAAACGCAAGGAGGAGCCGGAGTACCGCCGCCGTGAACGGTGGTGGGATATATATGCATTCCAGCACACATATCAATGTACCAAACTTGCAGTGAAGAAATACATATCGCCCCTCCTGGTCTATGACACTGTCAAACTCCTGGAAATCCAAGGCTGCATGCACCAGTACACTCACCCCCCTAGAAAAGGAGGTGTGTGTAGAGTGATAAGCTTTCCCCACCCATGCATACCGTAAACAGCATACTGTCTCTGCCGTTAAGTGAGTCTCTTGGAAACAGAGTACCCCAGGAAGGAATTTCTTCAAACACATATTAAGCATTGTACGTTTCAAGGGGGAGTGCATACCCCTCACATTCCAAGAAACAATAGAAACCTTAGCCATGAGCATCCGCAATTAAAGATAAATGGTCGGATAATCGTGGGTAGAGACAACAATATAGTCCCCGGGGCAGGGGTGACATCACCCCTCTCGTACCATTCCTGAACCCCGCTGCACGGCGCTCTAGGAGTATTAATTCACGTCTGCTGCAATGTACCTCTTTGAAGTTGTAACTGCTGAAAAAGGGAAAGTTAGTAGGAACAGTGGACCTAACGGGTCCTGGAGCTACATAATCCACCAACAGGGCAGCAGCAACTCCTTTCACGACCGAACGTCGCCATGGTTCAGTCAATTGTAACATCCTCTTATTGGACAACGTGGTGTAAATCACTCTTCTTGCATTGTATAGCCATATAATGTCCCCCAGCCATAAAACAGTAGCCGCAAACAATAATAGGGGATCCTTCCTGGGTATATTAAACGCAAGGTGTCTTTGAGCAGCATACAATTCGTGCCATCAGGCACAATCAGAAATTAGACCTTATTCTCCCTCCTCCTGCTCTCGTCGCTGAAGTGATTGTTCGTTCCGATCCAGCCAGGTTAGGGCCTCCTTGGCAGACTCAAAGAATTGTGCCCGGCCCCGCACCACTTTGCGGAGCTTTGCAGGATAAAGCATAGCGTATGGAAGTTGCAGGAGTCGCAGGCGGCGTTTCACATCATTAAATTTGGCCCTGCGTCTCTGGACCTCTGCCGAAAAGTCCGGATAGAAGGACACTCTGGTGCCATTGTACTGTACATTTGCTCGCTCCCGAGCTTGGCGTAACACCGCCTCCCTGTCCCGGTAATGCAGTAGTTTCGCAAGGATGGATCTAGGAGGACCCCCCTGTTGAGGCGGGCGAGAGGGCACTCTGTGCGCACGCTCCACCGCAAAAAAATGAATTTTTGCCAAAAAGTTCAATCAACCAGTTCTCCACATATGTAGTAGGATCCCTGCCCTCCACCCTCTCCGGGAGACCCACTATACGAACGTTGTTCCTTCTGAGGCGGTTCTCCAAATCTTCAGCACGATCGTATGCATCTCTAGCCATTTGCAGGGCTGCTCTTGTGTCCTGGGCTATGGGCTGCATTTGATCCTCCACCTCACTAACTCTGCTCTCCACAGCCGTGGTACGTTCACGGATCTTCTGCATGTCTTGCCTCAGCAAGCCAAACTGCTCCTTTAAAGTATCAACAGAGGCTGTGCATTTGTTCACAGCCCTAAGGATATCAGCCAGAGTGGGTTGCACTGCATCCTGTGAGTCTGGGGCTGAAGTGTCCTGCATCACAGAGCCTGCCTGGCCCCCCTCCTCCTCTCCCCACTGATCTGGGACAGCGTCTGCTGGTATATCAGGCATCATATGTGTGGGGTCCCCTGATCGGACGGGCATCTCGGTCCTCATAGCCCCAGACATCTTCTGGGCATAATATAGCATGTCCTTAGGGGGTTCTTTGGGGGTTTTGGGTGGCTTACTTGCCTTGGGGCCTAGCTTGTCCTGGCCGCGCGGCGTCCCCTTCACTACAGATGCGGCGGCGCCATCTTGGAGCTCCGGCCCCGCGATTTCCGCCTGTCCTTTGCGGGTCATCCCCCTGGTACAGAGAGCCGGTGGTGGTACCTCAGTGGTCCCCGGATCGCAGGCTGCGAGCATAGGTGACCGTCGGACCGATTAGGTGGCTGGGGGAGGATCAGTACCGGATCACTGCTAGGAGCTGTGGGAGATGCGTCCTCTCACATGCCTGTCTTGGCCACGCCCCCCACCTTAATGCATTCTAATGCATTCCGTGTCAATGGACGCAGCATTAGGACTCTGTGCAAAACCCTTGTACAGAGGAGGTAAGTATGACATGTTTGTTATTTAGAAAATAAAAACGAACCTTTACAATCCCTTTTTAATATCACATTAAGCCCTGATTAAAGAAAAAACCTTAAAAGAAAATCTGCTGGGTTACAAATGATTCGATCTCAGGCAGTATATGCCACCTCCTGGATCACTGCTCGTCTTCTGCAATTTACACTTTTATTGAGCACTGTGTATAACTATTGCTATGTTTCCAGTGCTCGGACAGCAGAATTTTGGCTCCCCTACACACAAGGTTTCCTGTTCGCCCCTCATCTCCTCTGTCCAATCACAGAACACTTTATATTTTTTTAAGTTGTTCACAAAATACAAATCACTCATGATTGGGACAAGAGGGGATAAGGGGAGGCGAAATGAGAGGATGACTGCTGTGTAGAAGAGCCACAACGTCCTGTTGGAATGCCAGAAGTGTAGTGCACAGTAAAAGTGTAAATTATAAATAACCGGCAGCAATCCAGACGGTCATGTATACCAAATGAGAATAATAAAGTTTACTTATTGTTTTTTTTCTTCCTCGAGATAAACTGAACGGGCTGACTTTAACACCCCATACACACTTGAGCGATTTTTTTATGCGACATTGGACATCAAAGTCACATTACAAGTCATGCCCCATGTTTTCCAATCATACCCATTCATATATGTGCGACTTAAAGTCGTTCATGCACTACTTTGGCCCGACGTTTATGCAACTTAATGGCCGAAGACTTCAATGTTAACATTCAAAAGTTGAAAGTCGTACCGGAATGTTTTGCATGCAACCGCGGGTCTGATTTTGCAGAGGGACAATAAGTCACATGCAAGTCTCACCCATCCAGAGTTGTGTCAAAGTTGCACTCCAAAGATGTGCGACGTTTGGAGTTGTACAAGTGTGAATGAAGCCATACACTGAAATAATGATTCCTGAATGTCTGTGGATCATCACTTTTTTTTTTTTTTTTTTTTTTTTATTCTAAATGTGCAGAATTGATTTTAATGTGCTCTTCCAACCTCCTTGTTTTTGTAGGTGAACATGGTGATGGATCTGGATGGTAGTGACTTGGTGGCCGAAAAAGCAGATAGGAGAGAATTTGTGGGCCTGTTGAAGAAAATGTTGATGATTGACGCAGATGCAAGAATCAGCCCAGCGGAATCCCTAAGCCACAACTTTGTTACCATGAAACACCTCCTAGATTTTCCCCACAGCAACCAGTAAGTCCCCAGTGCCTGCCGAGTTTTTCTTCCCGGCCGCCACTTAGTTCCAGAATTGGCCCTCGTTGCTGGAACAATCCCTTTTCAGGAATAAAGGACACTGAAATACCCCAGCTGGCCAACAGCACGCCTTGTGTAATGCTAATGAGCTTTTTCTTTAAACTTCTAATCTTCCATCTTACAGAATTCAGAGTAGCCCTCTCGCAGCCTTTTTTTCACCAAAGGATTTGTTTTGTGGTTTTTAGAAAGAGTGCGAGAATTAAAGGACGGTGGGGTCAGATGTTTAGACGCTCGTCTGGAGTGCTCTTAACCTAGCAGAAGCATGCTGTCTGATCACTAGTGCGCGAGGCAGGAGTTCTGTATGTTGTATAAATGTCCATTGAAATTTATTTTAGAGTAAAAATATTTACAGGTTGGTTCTGCAGACTGTCTAACTTTGGCAGTAAGAGCTATTTAAAGCGACTCTGTACTGAATGCAGACTAAACAATTGAATGCAGAGACTGAATACTAGAGACCACAAGATCCCTTTCTCAACCGTTCTCATCAGATCCACCTGTAAGTTTTTCACGTGGATCTGAACGGCTGATCTATAGGCAGGCAGACATTAAGGATGTAAACGGACGCACGTCCTTTTTATGTCCACCTGCCATGAGACATAATGCAGATTTGTTAAGCTCTGTTTTTTTCCCTCATCACAAGATGGAGGCACAAACTGAATGGCCACAAATGTGACACTTGTTATGTTCTGCTCCAGTTCAGTAGGGGACCTGCTCATGGATCCCTTGCTGATCGGAATAGATGCTGCCTGTGTGAAAGGACCCCAAGCAAGTCCACACATTCCTTCCCCTTGCTGACACTATCACAGGGTTAAATAAGCTCATCCCTGCCCCCTCGTAAGAGCACTCGGACTCAGAGATTGGCCCCTCAGTTGCAGAATGATCAGTTATGACACAGAGGGGGAGAGTCTTGTCTGCCTTTTATTCAAAAACAGTGGGTATTTCTCCGGACCCCTGTAGAAAGAATTAGGATACTTCATGGTGCCACACCATTACCTAAGTTTTGTTTAGTTTGCATTCAATACATAGGGGTTGATCTACTAAAATTGGAGAGTGCAAAACATGGTACAGCTGTGCATGGTAGCCCAACAAGCAGCGACGAGAAAATGCCTCGGAGCAGGAGGGAAAATTTCAAACAAATTTCAACAGTAAAGTCCATTCATTCCAAATTCAAATGTTAAAAGCAAATTAAATCTTTCGAACTACATTCGAATGTTCTGAGAATATTCGTACAAATTTTCCGAAGACCTATACTATTTTCATTTAAAAATCTATCCATCTGTGTTCCACTTTAGTGTAATAGATGGGATTTTTTTGAATAGTCTGCTTGGGAATTGTTACCACCTTGGCAATATCTCTGACAGTCTAATTATATCTGATGACTCTTTAGAGACGTTTTGTATTCCACTTGACAATGAATATGTTTATTTTGGCAAATATTAACTACACTTTAGTTCAGTCGTTTATAATGAATTAGGCCTCACACAGATCAGCACACATGAACTTTTGCACGTTTCAGTTAACATGGTTGGGAAATTGCAGGTTAGCGGGCCAAGATAAACAAAGGCGTAGGGTGGAGTGGACCTGAAAAGATTTGCCATCTTATATGGTACATCTTGAGATCTTCATTGTGCCTAAATAGTACATTTTGTCTTGAATTCCTGTTGAAAAATAGCAGTGCTCTTACTTTGCTCTCATAGCTGTATATCTGCAGGTTTGGACAATGCTCCCTGCTTGCATTTTTGGGCTTAGCTTTCTTGGTTCAGGTCACACACACTGTTCACACTACAACTTAAAAAAAAGCATGCATTCTCCATTTTTTCACAATGCATCTGATGGCACCACAAGTCACATCAACGTATTGCACTGCATTGCAGAAAAAGTGACAATAAGGAGTCAGTAGGACAGGCTCCTCAGCACTGTGACCACATTGTCACTGCCAGCTCCTAGTCATAAAGTGACAATCAGGAGTCAGTAGGACAGGCTCCTCAGCACTGTGACAACATTGTCACTGCCAACTCCTAGTCATAAAGTGACAATCAGGAGTCAGTAGGAGAGGCTCCTCAGCACTGTGACCACATTGTCACTGACATCTCCTAGTCATAAAGGGACAATAAGGAGTCAGTAGGACAGGCTCCTGATCTTGTGATCACTTTGACAGCCCATTTGGATTAATTGTCATCTGAAGGCAAAATGTGCACTATGGTTTCTGGGCCGTACTTCAGTTACAAACAACAAATATTGCACACATACGTGGCATACCCATGCTTGTCAGGAGTAAGAGAATTGTATTTGTTTTTATATTGGATTGACTTCGTAGGTGAAAAGATATGTACAGTTTTGCCAAAACATGCTATCAAAACTGTAAGGTTTGTTTTTACCTTTTGGAGTTGAGGGTTAAAAAATAGATTTTGTTTAGGCTGTAGACTAAAATTGTGAGATTTCTTGAGGATTGAGTTACTAGAGGTATTTAGTGACATTTGGGAGCTTGGGTATGGTAGATGATCAGTCTTCCTCGGTGATAAATACTCCACACCACATTGCGGTTGCCAGAATGTGTTCCTTTGCTTTGTCAATGTTCGTTATTCTGTCTACTGTGGATTCCTTGCCTAATTTTTACGTTACTGAAAAGAAAGCCTGTAGTTACAGAACATGCCAACTGGAACATGTTCAGCGGACTGAACACGGAAAATATGACCACGGTGAAATATTTACAAAAGCACTGGAGCACAGTAGCATTCTTAAATAGGTCAAAGCCCCAGTATAGATTAAACAGACAAGACAGATGGTGTCATAGAGGTTTATCCCTTTTGCTGCTGTTTAGGACCGAAGAAAGAAAGGGGTTATGAAACCCAATGGCTTAATGTAGGATATGTTGTGTAATATTAGCACATACCCATATCATACCATCCAGAGCAAAGAATTTCTCATATCAAATTTACTGAGCTGGAGTGACTTCTTCCCTGGCTGGGTGACTAACGTCTGGGGAAATTTACAAGAGTCAGGAGCCTGTCCAGTGCAAATGTCGTCTGCAGTTATTGATCACGGATTTGCACTTTTAATCAACCTTTGTTCCATCACATAAGGTTGAGGGCTGGAAATCTGTCTGGGGCTTTTTACATCAGCAACATATATGTCACTCTATCTGCAGATTTTTATTTATTTTTTCACATTGGATGCATATGTAATATTGCATGTTAACATATGCAGAATATCAGTTGTTTTATGTGCTACTTTTATGCTATCCCAGGTCAAGGTTCGTAGACCTTCTTCAGTACTGTGTGAAAGCATTGGGGTTATTTACGAAAGGCAAATCCACTTTGCACTACAAGTGAAAAGTACACTTGAAATTGCACTGAAAGTGCACTTGGAAGTGCAGTCGCTGTAAATGTGAGGGGAAGATCTGAAATTAGGGGAAACTCTGCTGACTTTATTATCCAATCATGTGCAAGCTAAAATGCTGTTTTTTATTTTCTTTGCATGTCCCCCTTGGATCTACAGCGACTGCACTTCCGTGCAATTTCAAGTGCACTTTGCACTTGTAGTGCAAAGTGGATTTGCCTTTAGTAAATAACCATTGTGTGATTGTGCCAAATTCTGAACGTGGTCAGTTGAGCTTCTGGGCTTTGAATTTTTTAAAAAATAAATTTAGGCAGCCCATAGATCAGGGATATGCAATTGGTGGAACTCCAGCTGTTGCAGAACTACAAGTCCCATGAGGCATAGCAAGACTCTGACAGCCACAAGCATGACACCCAGAGTCAGAGGCATGATGGGACTTGTAGTTTTGCAACAGCTGGAGGTCCGCTAATTGCATATCCCTGCCATAGATGATTTGGTTTTCTTTCCTTTCACCACAGATGGAAGGGAAGAAAATTGCTTGATTCCCCCATCAAACACATTTAGGTTTGTTCCTTTGCAGGTCCCACCACCCATAGCAACATATTGATTGTAACTATCCCCTTTCTACTTGAAATGATAAAATAAAAAGGACACACACGATTGGTTGCTCTTGGTAATACAGAAACATGAATTTCCATTAACTTTGTAAATCAGTCCGATATTTCTGTGCAGCTCCCTGCTCTATTCTATCTTCAGAAGCTTGCAGTAGCAGATGCTGGTCTCCCTGATCGTCCTTCTTTGCTGGGTGTTGGGAAGACATGGGTAATACGTTCTGCTTTTGTCAGCAGTTTTCTGAAAATCATCTTTCATTCGTGAGAGTTCTCACTCTGGTCCCGTAGCACATGCTGATTAGTGATCCCTGTGTAATATGTGTTCAGATTCTGAAACAAGAAAGAGACTGGGATGGAAGCTGAGAGTGAAGAGGGCTTTGTAAATCTCAGTGCTGCTGATGAGCTAAGCCGATTTCAGCTGATAGATGCGTTTTTGTTTTTTGTTTTTTTCTCCTACTAAGGATGTTAAATTTTTTTGCACATTGGTCATCTCCTGGATATTTAACTAAACCAAACTTAACTGCATACCGCAGCTTTTTTTGTTCACTCCATAGAGACTGATAACAAACATTCAGTGACTACCAAATCTCTAATTTAACTAAAAATGGGTACTTTGCCTGGTTCATAAGTCATTTATGTAGTTTTAGAAGTTATACAGAAAGATTATGACAGCCTTAAAGTGATTATAAAGTCTCGTTTTTTTTCTATAAAAATAACAAACATGTTATACTTGCCTCCTCTGTGCAGTGGATGGATTTGCACAGAGCAGCCCAGATCCTCCTCTTCCTGGGTGCCTCTTCTGTGCTCCTGGCCCCTCTTTCCTGTTGAGTGCACCCACAGCAAGCAGCTTGCTATGGGGGCAACCAAGCTGAGCTGCAGCTCCTTGTGTCCATTCAGACACGGAGATTCCTTTCTCTCTCTGCCGATTGGCTAACTAACAATGGTGCCGCTGCTGTGTCTCAGCCAATCAGGAGAAAGAGTCCAGGACGGCCGAAACACTCGTGGACGTCGCTGGACAGAGATGGGGCTCAAGTATGTATTAGGGGGGCTGCTGCACACAGAAAGCTTTTTATCCTAATGCATAGAATGCATTAAGACAAAAAACCTTCTGACTTTACAACCACTTTAAAGTGGTTGTAAACCCTTACATATAGCCAGTGAAGTGACTGGCCTCAGCTGATACACAGAGATAAAACAAATCCCCCATACTTAAGTTGTACTTTTTATCTGCCGTCTTCTCTTCTCAACAGCCATTCAAAGTACAGGATTTATACAGCTTGTCTAAGCTGTCAAAAAAAAAAGGCCAGAGAGCTGAAATTACATTCTGCAGAGCCCATTTTAGAGAGCTCTGACAGCTGATTGGAGGGAAGGGACACACCCCTTCACACAGCTCACAGGAACAGAGCCGAGGCAGTCAATCAGCTGGAGTTGTCCCCTCCCCTGTCACCATTCTTCTCTTGGTGTCAGGAAAACATGTCAGAAGTGACTTATGCTGATTGCAGAGGAACGGAGCAGCAGACTGAAATGACACTTGGTGCTCTTAACTGAGTCAAGTAAACACTATAGAGGGATATGCTTTGTGTATATTATGTGTCTGAGGTTTACAACCACTTTACGGCATCCAGATTACAGCTGGGCCATGGTGCCCAATACTTTTTGTGTATGACAGCATTTACATTACAGTGCATCTAGAGTTGTAGTTGTGCTTTTCTTTTGCTTGAACACAACTTTGTAAGAATTTTTTATTAATGTTAACCTGTAATAGGTTAAAATAAACTAGGTAAATCCGACAATGCTTAGCAGTAAAACTAAGCAGCCTGTTCCTTACTTCGTGAGAGATGGAGGTAGATGATGCTGGTTCCAAATGAAAGTCGATTAGTCAAGATATAAACCGTATTGAAGTGTATGTGGGCTCTTGTAGGCAGCGAACAGACTAGAAGAAACCTATGTGGGGTGCTCTGGGTATAATTAAGAAGGTAAAGAAGCAGACAGGAGTGCCAGATATAATGTTGGGGATCATAAAGAGTTTACTTAATCATAAAATGCCAAAAGAGCAGGCCAACAACGCGTTTCAGAAGTTGTAATAGGTCCTTTGAATTGAGAAAGGATGACAGGGGGGACCCCTTCAACCCCTGAAAACATAATTACATTTAGTCTCCTGTTTTTTGTATCTCTTGTTTCGTTATTTAGCAGCATGGCCTGATTACCCCCAATCTCCCCCTCCAGCACAAAGGAAAATGATATGTAAACACTGATGGGTATGCCCCCTGTCTCCCACATACTTGGACGTACCAGCCCAATTGTCTTGATTTGTGTAAATAGTGGTAGTATTGAGTATTTAAGTTTGTAAAGTTTTTGTTAAACATTCATTATTAAGACATTGTGTCTTTTTTTTGGTCAACAGTGTGAAATCTTGTTTCCATATCATGGATGTCTGCAAGTCACGTCCCAGCTTGGGTGACACAGGTAACCGCAATAAAACATCAGTCATGAGACCGATGGCCTCTGCCAACGCAGCTAACATTTCAGTCGGTTTCTCCAAGCTTGGCAACGTCAGGGGTCAGGTGAGTGCACCAGTGTCCTCTTATTAATTAAACTAACTCTCTTAGAGCTCTCTGTATTCTTCACATTAACCAAATTCATGACGCAACTGGTAAATGACAGGAGAAAGTGAGTTTGAATCTGAATGGTTGCTACATGACAATACAGACACTTCTCATGAACAAGACTTTTAATTTGGAGCTATACTCGGATATTAATAGGATTCCGCCACCACGAGCTCCAGGCTTGTCATTGTTGTGGTACACCTGATATGCATGTCAGTTCAGGGTCAGTGACTTAAAGGGATATTAAGGGCTCCCCCCCCTTTTTTTTTCTTTAATAACAAACATGTTATACTTGCCTGCTCTGTGCAGGGGTTCCCTTTGCTGGATCCCCCGCCGGTGCTTCTGGCCCCTCCCCCTTGTCAGGTGCCCCCATAGCATGAGGGGCACTCGCCTGAGCCGCCTGTGTGTCCATAAGACACAGAGAGCTCAGCCCCACCCCCCAATCCCTCCTCACTGCCTGTGATTGACAGCAGTGGGAGCCAATGGCTTCCGATGCCGTCTCTCAGTCAATGAGGATGCAGAGACCCGGGAGAGTTGCTGCTCTCATGCACATCGCTGGATCGAGATCGGTCTCTGGTAAGTTTTTTTGGGGGGGGGGGGATACTGCACAAAGAAGGTTTTTCACCTTCATGCACAGACTACAAGAAGGTTAAAAAAAAAACTTCAGCCTTTACAACCACTTTAATTATGAATAACTATGACCGCTCTGGAGCAACCCGAAGCAAAGTTAGTGCCGGCTGTTCTTTTTCCCTACAGGTTCCTTTTAGACAAGTTGGAGAAAATGCTATGCCAATCTCCCTTCCCTTCTTGTTAAGTGTGTGTGAGGGGGGGGGGGGCAGGGAAGTACCTGCTTACTTGGGTGACGTCTGCTGCATCTGCAGGTAGAGTGAGTTAGAGGTCTGAAGGTGCTGGAAGGTAGGCAGATATATCTCCTTCTATTGCTGTCAGGGGCAGGTGTGGACACGTAGCCAGTTTACTATACCAGTATATCAGACTTTTATTTTTAAAGTGAAAACAGGGACTTGATTGTTAAACACTGGACCTGATTATGAAAAGTACAGCAGAAGAAAAATGTTTTCCTATATGTCCTCACTGTGCTAGGGAAGATGCTGGCACTTATAGATCAGTAACTGGAATCTGCAAGCTGCTCTGCAGTGTGTAATATGAACACGTTTTGTATGTGGTTAGTGAGCCCTCTTGTGGGTGGATAGAAGAATTGCATCTTGGATATAAATTAACATTTGGTAATAGTATTACTTACACCTGTGGCACTGTACAAATAGTCTAATGAACATTTGTATTTACTGTTATTTTTTTTATATAAAAAATACAGACATAACTGCTTTTTTAATTAAGTTTTTTGTTTGTCTTCCAGGCTTTAACCACATCAGGCCATACAGTTATACATCATGGGATACCAGTGCAGGCTGGAGCTGCCCCATTTGGTTGTAATGATGCTTTTCAGCAAACGTTGATCCTTTGTCCCCCAACCCTTCAAGGTATCATATCCTGATATAATATGTACTTTAATGTGAAGGCAACCCTGTTGCCACCTGATAGAAATGGGAGGCAAATAAAGAGCTCCATGAAAAAGAAGGCTTTTAATATTTACCTGTCCTACTTACTGCCCATGTCACCGCTTTATGCTGTATTTATGAGATTTTCAGCACCATTCACTTCCAGATGTGACAGACGTTTTGTTGCATACTGTGGTTTATTTCACTGCCCACAATATCGATATAAGGGCCGGTGGGAGGAACCACAGAGCGCAGAGGGAGGACTAGGCATCCTGCATTTAAAAGTATTGGATACAAAAAATTCTTCAAGCAGCAGCATCTCTTAAGTACAGTGGAGAACAGCCAAACGGAGAAATCAAGAATCCATAAAAGCATTATTTCTTTCTCGTACATCACGGGACACAGAGCGACATAGTCATTACTATGTGGGTTATATAGATACCTTCAGGTGCTGGCACTGGCAACTTCCAAAACCGGAAGTACCCTCCCCTATATAAGCCCCTCCCATCCGGGAGTACCTCAGTTTTTTGCAAGTGTCTAAGGTGTTGGCCAAGAAGTAACATGTGTTTTTCACTGAGCTTGCGTACAGGTTCTTTTGGGCCTCAGTAAGCTATTCCGGATCCGACCAAAAAAGCTTCATAGCTAAACGGTCGGTACCCGGGCCTTGCAAGAGAAGAGCAAGGTTTTGCCTGTAATGCCTCTCTTAGGAGGGCTGGACCCTGGGATCCAGAGCTCGGGTCATACCCACGACCAAGATGTTTTCTGTGCAGGGTGCTATACAGGTCCAGGGGAGTGGAATCCTTGGGAACCCGGTCCCTGAAGGTTTGATTACAATGCCTGCCATGATAGGTGAAGTTTGGGCTTCTGTGGACCAAACAGAGTCCTGCGGTGAGGAAAAGGTAAGTGGGGGCCCTCAGGAACTTGGTTCTATTGGGGGACCCCCAAGCCTATTTTGTCTTTCTGCCTGTTACCTAAGGTATTCCCGCTAAATATTCTGTGCATGCCTGTTACTACTGAGAAAATGTAAAAAAATTTATAGTAGGCAAGGAAAAAAAAAAAAAAAAATGTAAGACCGCGGTACCTGTGTTAAACACTAGAGGCCGCTATAGTTCTTTTTTCTTGTAATGTGGATTTTTTTCTTCCGAAGTCAAATCCAGGCAGTTGGTAAGTTCTCTGCTGAGAAGCTGTCTCCTCTGCCCTGTTGCTGTGCTCATCCATCCCCGGGCCCTGCGGCACGGACCCTGGCTCCCATCTAGCTCCTTGTTTTTTCAAAAAAGGCGCACGTGCCCGCGCGCGAGCACGCGCCTCTCTATATAGAGGCGATCTGGAAAAAGGGGCGGAGCGGGTGGATGACGCTCGGTGTGCGCCGTGGCGCTACTGCGCATGTGCGGGCGTCCAGCATGTTTAAAGGCAATCAAGCTGGCTATTGAAGTGCACAAACAGAGCTAGCAACAGTAAAAAGGCACACAGAGGCGGTTGATGCAGGCATCCCCTAGAAAGGCACTTTAGTAGACACCAACTGATATATAGCAGCAATTGTGCTAGACTTTTCTCAGTAAAAGGGGTGTATTACGGCTGGAATACCTCAGCTTTGGGCTTAGGAATATGCCGTCCAGAAGCTCCGGAACTAAATCTTCCAGGAAGCGAAAGGGGTCTCCATCGGGCTCTGAGGATCTTGGGCATGTTTCTGCTGCACCAGTCTCCCCTGAAAATTCAGAGGTTAGTGACCGTAGAGACCCTGCAGGAGTACCTGGTACTGTGGCTGTCCTCAGTTCACCTGCTCCTGTGTATGTAACAGAGGAGGTTTTTTCCTCAGCTCTGGGAGGATTAGAAGAGAGATTGACAACATTAATCGCTGCCTCCCTGTCACAGGGAAAGCACGCCCGATCTCCGTCTCCTCCTTCAGAGTACCTGTTAGCGGAGCAACAGTCCCATACAGGGATCGACCTGCCTGAAGGGGATCAGGAGGAGGTTGATTCTGTTATAGAGGAATCAACTGTGGAGGAACCTTTCTCAGCATCTCAAGCTGAAAGATTATGGGTTCAGTCTTTGACTAACATGGTCCGATCAGCATTTAAAATGCACCTTGCGGAACCATCAGCCACTACTGTCTCCTCGCTGGGGTCGCTAAAAGCTCCCCAGACTGTCTGTTCTTTTCCACTTCACCCTTTATTGGAAGGGCTCATGTACCAGGATTGGGAACATCCTGATAAAATATTTACTCCCCCCAAGAGATTTCCGGTGGTCTATCCCATGGAGGATAAGTTCATCAAAAAATGGAGGGTCCCTACAGTGGACGCAGCCATCTCTTGTGTGAATAAATCACTGACTTGTCCAGTGGATAATGTCCAAATGTTCAAGGACCCAATAGATAAAAAATTGGAGTCCTTATTAAAATCTGCTTTTTCTACAGCAGGCTTGGTGACACAACCAGCAGTGGCAGCTATTGGGGTCTGCCAAGCAGTGAAGGATCAGTTGAAACAAGTCTTAAGGGACTTGCCAGATCAGCAGGCCCTTGCCCTAGCTGATCTACCTAGAGCCTTATGTTTTGCGGTTGACGCCATAAAGGATTCAATCCATCAGGCCTCCCGCCTTACGCTGTCGGTAGTACATATGCGCAGGCTTCTATGGCTCAAAAACTGGTCTGCTGAAGCTCCCTTTAAAAATTTGCTGGTTAGCTTCCCATTTCATGGTGAACGCTTATTTGGGGAAGACCTGGACAAATATATCCAGAAAATTTCCAACGGTAAAAGTACACTCTTGCCGGTTAAAAACAGAGTTGGAGGTCCCTCTTTTAAGAGGCCTGCTTCTCCAGTCCCTGGGGCATCGGCTGTGAAACAGTTCCGACGGCCTCCTCGGTCAAATCCCGGGGGTAAAAATCAGGGACAATCGCAGGGTATTAAAAAACCCTGGGTTAGGAGAGGTACAAAACCTCCCCCAAAGTCAAATGCATGAAGGGTTGCCCCCACTCAATCGGGTGGGGGGAAGACTCCAGTTGTTCGCAGAGACCTGGCGGGACACGATCAGAGACAGATGGGTGCTCTCCGCAGTAAGTCTGGGATACAGATTGGAGTTAAAAGACTCTCCTCCTTCCCATTTTATGAGGTCAAACGTGCCAAGGGATCCCCGGAAGAGAGAGTCCCTCCTGTTGGCACTAGAACAACTATTGCTCCAAGGAGTAATTATGGAGGTTCCCCTGGAAGAAAGGGGGTTCGGGTTTTACTCAAACCTCTTTACAGTCCCGAAGCCAAACGGGGACGTGAGGCCCATATTAAATCTAAAAGGGCTAAACAAATTCCTGCATATCAGGACTTTCCGGATGGAGTCGATCCGATCGGTGGCCACTGCCCTACAAGGGGAGGAATGGTTAGCCTCGATCGACATCAAAGATGCTTATTTGCACATTCCCATCTTTCCAGTCCACCAAAAATTTCTACGCTTTGCAGTAGAAGGGCGCCATTTTCAGTTCAGAGCCTTACCCTTCGGTCTGGCCACAGCACCACGAGTGTTCACAAAAATTCTGGCCCCATTATTGGCCAATCTAAGAACACGAGGTGTAACGATAATGGCATATCTAGACGACTTGTTGCTGATAGACCACTCAGTGAAAAAACTAGAAGTGGTCGTTCACAAGACAATCAAGTATCTGGAATCTCACGGTTGGATTATCAACCGAGACAAGTCAGCCCTAAAACCAGTCAAAATTCTGGAATACTTGGGGCTAAGGCTAGATTCAGGCCAGAGGAAAATATTCTTGCCTCGAAAAAAGGTGTTGTCTTTGAGAGATTTGATCCACTTAGTGGGTACAAAAAGACAGCCGTCCATACGCCTGTGCATGAGGCTGCTGGGAAAAATGGTGGCATCATTCGAAGCAGTACCCTACGGTCAATTCCATTCAAGGAATTTGCAAAGGGCCATACTGTCAGCCTGGAACAAGAAAGTTCAGGCCCTAGACTTACCAATGTCCTTGTCCCCTTCCGTTCGCAAAAGCCTCCGTTGGTGGTTGGTTCCCCAGAATCTGGAAAAAGGGAAATCCTTCAGTCCGATTTCTTGGAAGGTGGTCACTACAGATGCCAGCCTTCTAGGCTGGGGAGCAGTAATGGAGCAATGGTCTCTCCAGGGCAGATGGTCGGATGCGGAAAAGGCCCTGCCCAGCAATCTCTTAGAGATACGAGCAGCCCGGTATGCCCTAGTAGCATGGACATCCAAACTCCAAGGGTCCCCTGTCAGAATTCAATCAGACAATGCCACGGCAGTGGCATATATCAATCATCAGGGTGGCACCAGGAGTCGTGCAGCCCAGAGGGAAGTAAATTGCATCCTGAAATGGGCAGAAAGATATGTCCCAGCCATATCCGCGGTATTCATTCCAGAAGTGGAGAATTGGAAGGCGGACTTTCTAAGTTGCCAACAATTATGCCCAGGGGAATGGTCCCTTCACCCCGAGGTTTTTCGGACAATATGTCAGCGGTGGGGAACACCGGATGTAGATCTGCTAGCATCCAGATTCAACGCAAAGGTGGACAGGTTTGTCTCTTGGACAAGGGATCCCCTAGCTTGCGGCTCGGATGCCCTAGTGTTCCCTTGGGATCAGTTCAAGCTGATATATGCATTCCCACCGCCACAATTGTTACCTCGATTACTCCGCAGAATCAGGGTAGAAAAGAAACCAGTGATTCTGGTGGCTCCAGCGTGGCCCCGAAGAGCGTGGTACGCAGAGATTGTAAAAATGTCTGTGGGGAGTCCTTGGACCCTCCCACATCGTCCGGACCTGCTTTCGCAAGGACCGATATACCACCCTTCCTTACCAGCCCTAGGTTTGACGGCCTGGCTATTGAGGCCCACATTCTAAAAAAGAGAGGTCTCTCTAATCCTGTGGTATCTACCATGATCAATGCCAGGAAACCGGTATCCAGGCAGATCTACTATAGAATCTGGAAGGCGTACATCGCCTGGTGTGAGGCCAAGAAATGGCATCCACGTAAGTACGTAATAGGTAGGATTCTGGACTTCCTACAGTGGGCTGTAGATAGGAAGCTTGCCTTGAGTACTATCAAGGGTCAGATTTCGGCCTTGTCAATATTTTTTCAGAGGCCCTTGGCTTCGCATTCACTAGTCAAAGCCTTTATACAAGGAGTGATGCGTATTAGCCCTCCGGTTAATATTCCCATATGTCCATGGGACTTAAACCTGGTTCTGTCGGTTCTACAGAAACAACCATTTGAACCATTACAGCATATTTCCCTGGTTCTTCTCACTAGGAAATTGATTTTTCTAGTAGCCATTTGTTCGGCTAAAAGAGTGTCAGAATTAGCAGCTATGTCCTGTAAGGAGCCATATCTGGTTATCCATAAGGACAGAGTAGTGTTACGTCCTCATCCAGCCTTTCTTCCGAAGGTGGTATCGAGGTTTCATTTGAACCAAGATGTGGTTCTTCCTTCGTTTTTTCCCAAACCTAGTTCAGTAGAGGAAAAGTTATTACATTCTTTGGATGTAGTAAGAGCAGTTAAAGCTTATCTAAAAGCCACTGCTCATATTCGCAGAACGGATACTTTGTTTATTCTGCCGGAAGGCCCCAGAAAGGGTCAGGCAGCGTCAAAATCTACTTTAGCCAAGTGGATTCGACAGGTCATAATGCAAGCCTATGGCTTGAGAAGGAGACCGCCTCCGTTCAAAGTTAGAGCGCACTCCACGAGAGCAGTTGGAATTTCATGGGCAGTGCATCACCAGGCCTCCCTGGCTCAAATCTGTAAGGCCGCAACATGGTCTTCAGTACACACGTTTACTAGGTTCTACCAGGTGGACGTTAGAAGTCAGGAGGATGTCGCCTTTGGGCGCAGTGTGTTGCAGGCCGCAAAAGATCCTCCTGTCTGATAGCGCTCAGCTTATGTATGGTGTATCCCCCCCCCCCCCCTCATTGGGCATTGCTTTAGGACATCCCACATAGTAATGACTATGTCGCTCTGTGTCCCGTGATGTACGAGAAAGAAAATAGGATTTTTATAACAGCTTACCTGTAAAATCCTTTTCTTGGAGTACATCACGGGACACAGAGCTCCCACCCCTCTTTTGGGGACACTTATTGCTTTGCTACAAAACTGAGGTACTCCCGGATGGGAGGGGCTTATATAGGGGAGGGTACTTCCGGTTTTGGAAGTTGCCAGTGCCAGCACCTGAAGGTATCTATATAACCCACATAGTAATGACTATGTCGCTCTGTGTCCCGTGATGTTCTCCAAGAAAAGGATTTTACAGGTAAGCTGTTATAAAAATCCTATTTTTTCTTCCTTTAAAGAATTAAATAAAAATTATGTTAGGTGATGACACTGTTCTTAAGCTCATTGAGTGAATCTTATCTGCTAGTGTTTTTTTTTTAGCATGTGCTGATTTTAGCCCTTTAGGAACATAAAATATCATTAAAAAAACAAAATGTTTCTTTTTTGCATTGAATAATAAAAGTGCAGGTTAACTGACCAAGACAGGGAAAAAAAGAAGGCATGCTAATTATATTAATATCCCCATGAAATTTTCTATATAAATCTTTTCTTTTAGAGAGTAACTGCAGGCAAGTGTGAATGTTGTTTAACTCACACACATATCCCATACATATGGCAGGCTACTGAAACAATGTGTAGCTCAGGGGAGAGGACATAGTACAGTACAGAAGGAATGGAAAAAGGCTGCAGTGCTGCCAAGAGGCCTTCTGCAGCCTTTTGCTATTCCTTCTGTACTGTACTATGTCCTCTCCTCTGAGCTACACATTGTTTCAGTAGTCCGCTATACGTTGGTATATGTGTGTGAATAATATAAAGAACTATAAGCTGCGCAACAATGTGTCTAAAATATATAAATTATTGAAGAACTATATCGATGATCAAAGTATCTAGTCTCAGTGTATTATCGCATACAGCATAAAAACATGAAATGTTATAAGACCATAAACTTCCAATCTCAGTGCATTAGTGTATACAACATGAAAACATGAAATGTAGTGAAAATTGACAAAAATCATATGCTCTCAACACTGACTTTAAATAATATCACCCATTGTCCTGATCAGTGTATAAAAAACTCAAATGACAGTTTTCAAAGAAACACCAAAAACGATCCTCAGAAAAAAAGTGAAGTGAAGAGGTTAAATTTCTCCAAATGATCGTGACTTTAGGCATAAACCATCATAGAAGGGTGCCAGTGTACTAGAAAGGGAATCCACCACCGCAGTATTCACAAGCCGCTTACCAGAAAAACTGATCCCCGAGAGAGATCAGACAAAGCTGTTAGCTGTTATCCCTGCTAGGGTCTCTGATTAGCTTCCTATGTCGTCCTGGTTTCCTCCGCATCCGAATCAGTGTTTCCCCAAAGTCTCAGCAAACCATATTAGGGTGAGAAAGAAAGCCCCATAGCGTAATCCAATTTAAAACGTTTATTTGAAAGTAAAAAATTGCACTTACAGCATATGAAGAAAAAATTGGCAGTGGTTATATGTAAAGCCGGCCAGCTCTCGCTACCCGTTGCTTCCGGGATACGTATGTGGTGACGTCAGCACGCCGCTCCTCCGTACGTCGTTTCGACACAAGCTGTCATCTTCCAGGGGCACCTGGAAGACGACGTAGGGAGGAGCGGCGTGCTGACGTCACCACATACGTATCCCGGAAGCAACGGGTAACGAGAGCCGGCCGGCTTTACATATAACCACTGCCAATTTTTTCTTCATATGCTGTAAGTGCAATTTTTTACTTTCAAATTAAACGTTTTAAATTGGATTACGCTATGGGGCTTTCTTTCTCACCCTAATATGGTTTGCTGAGACTTTGGGGAAACACTGATTCGGATGTGAAGGAAACCAGGACGACATAGGAAGCTAATCAGAGACCCTAGCAGGGGTAACAGCTAACAGCTTTGTCTGATCTCTCTCAGGGATCAGTTTTTCTGGTAAGCGGCTTGTGAATACTGCGGTGGTGGATTCCCTTTCTAGTACACTGGCACCCTTCTATGATGGTTTATGCCTAAAGTCACGATCATTTGGAGAAATTTAACCTCTTCACTTCACTTTTTTTCTGAGGATCGTTTTTGGTGTTTCTTTGAAAACTGTCATTTGAGTTTTTTATACACTGATCAGGACAATGGGTGATATTATTTAAAGTCAGTGTTGAGAGCATATGATTTTTGTCAATTTTCACTACATTTCATGTTTTCATGTTGTATACACTAATGCACTGAGATTGGAAGTTTATGGTCTTATAACATTTCATGTTTTTATGCTGTATGCGATAATACACTGAGACTAGATACTTTGATCATCGATATAGTTCTTCAATAATTTATATATTTTAGACACATTGTTGCGCAGCTTATAGTTCTTTATATTATTCGTTTTGTGGGTGTCTCACATTTTTTAGTTGCAGCACAGGTATTTATTTACCCACTTCAGATATTTCTAGGACAGCGCAGTATACCTTTTCCACTAATATGTGTGTGAATGTATGTTTTGAATAGTCAAGGTTGTGCATAGACTGCAGACAAGACGGATGAGGAACGTGGACAGTCCATAGACTGTAGAATTTTAGGCATCAGAATTCATTGCTCCTGAGAAACCTTTGTTTGGGCCAGGTGAGGCATTTACAGAGAGCCCTGGCCAGGTGGACTATGTTTAGTCCTACTTTAGAAAGAAATGTTTTCATTCTAACAAGATTCCTCTTCTTTAGAGTGTAGTTATTATACAGTATATCGTGCTTAGGTTTTTTGTGTCGTGGCAGTAGTTATGTACATTTTTTAAAAATGTTTCCTTTTTTAACAGGAATGCCACCAAACCATGGCAAACCCACAAGTTACTCAGTGAGAGTGGACAACACTATGCCCCTGGTCACACAAGCCCCCGCCATTCAACCCTTGCAGCTCAGACCTGGTGTTCTCTCACAGGTGAGTCTGCTTGTATCATAGAACTAGGATCCTGTGATAACGTAGGATCCTATCATAGAACTAACATTTCCATTGGTGTCTCCAAACATGCTAACAGCAGTATGCCTTTCAGCAAACCTGGTCAAATGGATCACAGCCCATATTGGTTCCTGCATGGCAACAAGTGACGACCGTAGTAGCACCAACAACTACAACACTTGCCTCTGATAGCATGGCTGGACCACAGAGACTTGGCGACTGGGGGTATGTTTTACATTATGTTTGTGATGCTTGGCTTTGTAAGTCTTGTGCAGGTTTTTTTTTTTTTTTGTGTTTTGTAATTCCTTATATCTGTCAAATGCGCACAGAACAGTCAAACCGTTTACAAATAAGTCATGTCATCTGAAATGATCAAGAAAGAATACAGTATTTGTCGAGCAGTGATAACCAGACTGCCGTTACCAGTAAGGGACAGGCACAAGGTGGTGTAAACACATTGACATTTGTTACCAGAAAGATGACCAGAGCAACATTGAAGGGTACAAAGACAGGTACCAACGTAGTGAGTACATTTGGGCAGGCACTAAAGTGAACAAAACATTCTTTAGCGTTCTCGTCATGAAAAGTCTTGTGCAGGGTTTTTATAAGATTTTTGCTCTATGTGAAGCAGGGGCACCCATTGTTTTTTTAAGCAAAGGCAGCCAATTAGTGCTACTGCTGCAGAAATCTGCTATAACATAAATATATTTGGGATGTTATAATTTTGTTGATTTAAAGAGCTACAAATGTACTTGGGTCTAATTAGTTTACGTTTCACAAAAAAGGAAATGCAATCATTGTGAAGATCTGTTAAGAAGAAAGAACTTACATATGTAAACGTCTCATGTAGATATGCAGTTACAGATCATACACTGCAACAATAATCCTCCAGGGTTCCTCAAGGCAGTGCTGTTGTGTAGGACTAACAGAGAGACCTCTAAAATTACACCTTCTGTTAAAGGATAAGTTGATCCATAAAAAATAATAAATGCAAATTTTTTATTTATTTTTTGCAGGTAAAAAAATTTGCTTTTTTTTTCTTCTAAGAAGCCTGCAGAGCATTGCACCCACGATCAGCAGCTTATGGGTTCAATGTCTAGCTCCTGCAGGCTCTCAGGATAGCTGTCTGCTTGTACATCATATGGGTAGGCAGTTAACAGAGCAGGAAAATCAATGGACCACGAAGACACAAACCAGCACACTTGCAGCCCATTGTAAACTACAAGCCATCAGCCGCAATGGCATTCATTCACAGGAAACTGTCCGTGAATGATGCAGCTGTGTGGGCGGGGCCTTGTACGTCCGCACTGTTTTCAAATCGTTACAGCGGGTGTGGGGAGAGAATCCTAGGCTTGCTGTCATGGCGAGAGGCTGCAGGTGGTGAAGTATGTTACGTGTTCTACCCTAAAAATGGGTGGAAAATGTAACTTGTTCCTAAAGTGAATGATTAAACACTAAGAAAGTGTGAAACTAGTCAGCTCTTACCAGAATTTTGTGACTTGCTGTGCTGTATTTGGATTTTTGAAGATTTTACATAATAAAGGCTTTTTATTGGAGTGCTGCTGTCCAGAAGACTTGATCTTTTATTTTGCCTGAAATTGCATTGCCTGCACCCTTGGCTGTTGGGAGGAGATAGTCACCTGGAGGACGTCTACACCTGAGCGGTTTCTGTTTTTGTTTGTTCCTAAAGTGAACGTATCTTTTAATATCTTTTATAACATTTCGTTATACCTGTATCTCTGTTCATAGGCACATTGAGGAAGTGTAGTAAATCGGAGCCTTTTAAAATCTCCTTCTTTAACTGCTTGGTGATTGTGAACAGTTTTGAGTTTTGCTTTCATTGATGATAACCAAAAAATGATTTGCATCTATTAGCACAAAACCGTTAAACATTGTAGATGTAGTTTAGACACCTCTAAATCCTGACCTGTAGCATTGCCTTTAAAGTTATCTGCTAGAGGGCACCCAGGATGCTCTTGAACCCAAGAGTGCCAGTGGATAGTGAGCTTCTTGATATGGAAATGCAGGCACAGAGAAACAGCTCAAGTGTTATAAATTGCATTATGGATCTGTTGGGGACTTGTCTTGGAGCTGTCTTTGGCCAAGTTGAAATTTTCATCTGCATAGTTCGTTTAGTAGCCTATAGCTAATTGTACGTGAAATTTGAGCATTTTGGTAAAGGCTAGTTAGTTTATACAACCACTTGTTTGTGTTTCTGTGACTTTAGTGGCACAATTGTTGCACCCGAGTTCCCATTTGTACCTAGCAGTCAGTCACTGCATGAGTATCTCTAGCTTCTCCATTTTTTTTTTATATAGGATGTAACCAGAGGAGTGAGATTTACTTGCTTGGTTGCTGAACAGCTGCTAAGAGAAATGGGCAAAATGTTGAATGCTGATGGCTGGTTTTTCCAAAGATCAAGCCTTTTGTCATATGAGGCTTTCACATGTCTGCTTCTTATTATTTTTACTTTTGTTTTTGTAGGAAAGTAATTCACCATGGGAACCATTACAGCTCAATGATCCTACAGCCTCTTTTAACTAACCAAATGACACTGTCGGCTCCTCAGCCCATCAGTTTAGGCATCGCACATGTGGTGTGGCCTCAGCCTGCTGCTAACAAAAGGAATAAGCTTTGTCAGAACAGGTAAGAAGACATAAATCTAGCCTAGACAGTAATGTGCTGGAATAACATGTTTGCACCTGTGATTAATACTTTCCCCCTACTGATCACATCGTCTTTGTCTGCAGGAGCAACACAATACAGGACCATGTTGTCCATAATAAAGCACTTGCCTCTCCAAAGATCTCAAACAGCGCAAAGACCACAGAACCTGCAAGTTGTACGTTACCAGAAGACAATCAGAACTCAGAGGAGCAGGAGGTTGGCTTATGTAAGGCCTCCGAAGGGGCGACACTGGATGTATCCAGTCAACAAAGGCAAACCATAGTTATAGCTGATTCACCCAGCCCTACAGTGAGTGTCATTACCATCAGCAGTGACACGGATGAGGAGGATTCTTCACAGACACACTCCCTGAGAGAGTAAGTGCTACTTCCTATTTTATATTTCCAGATGGTGATTGGCAGTGTCTTGGGGAATACCTTGTAAAGAAAACTTTGTACTCTACTGAAAGACTCCACTTCAGTCTAAAGCTACTTTTTCTCTTTCGTTCATGGACAGACACAGCTCCTTTATTCTTGACCTTATGGTTTATATGCCGTCTATCAGGAGAGGACTAGGCAGACATGTAAAACATGTAACAGCAAAGCTGAACAGTACAGCCCAGGGGGCTGTCCCTCTGGCTATAATCCCTCACCCAGCATCCAGCAGCCCAGTTTTTTTCTGCCTAGCATAGGAGAAGAACCTGGCTCCCGGTTTGGACCATTGGTCCTGGAGATTTTTTGCAAAAAAAAATTTTGATCCTGAGATCTACTATCAACAGCCGGCTGGGTGACAGGCTGGATAATATAGATCCTTGTAGTCTCCCCAGTCTGGCCATCGAGCGTGAGCAGACCTTTAGCTACGCGCTGGGTGGGCCACGACATGCCCCGTTTGCTCCAGTGGTGGCCAGTGAGCTATATGCTCCGGGGCACTCATATGACCGGGCTACTGCTGTCCGAGTCACAGTGTGCCGTGGCCGACAGCCACTCCGTACTGCTCGGGTGATGGGTCTGTCCGGAATGCGTCCAGCAGTCCCCACAGGACGGGTAAGTAGGGTTCCACCTGTCTCGGCAGGATGGAACAGCTGGGCATTCCTGGGGAGGTCGACTAGGGGGTCTCTCACACTCCCTTTCTTCTCTCCCTGTCCCTTCCCTCCCCCCCATGCACTGTAATGGATGGGCCTGCTGTGTACCTGACTGGGGGTCCTCTGGGGGGGGGGATCTGGGTCCTGGCTGGGGGCTGCACTGGGTGTTCAGGGTCCGCTCTCCACAGGGGAGTGTTCTGGGTCTGTCCATGTGGATGCCTCCGCGCGGAGGATCAGCGTGTTCGTGGCCATTTTCTTTACCTCAGAGCGGCCGTCGGCCATTTTGGAGGGGCCCGGTGGCCATTTTCTTGTAGCCCGCTCTGGTTTTACTGAGGCGGCTGGCGGCCATTTTCTTGTAGCTCGTGCTTTTTTTTCCTGAGGCGGCCGTTTTCTTGTAGCCCCAGCCTAGTTTTGGCCTCTAGCACTGGGAATATCGTTCTGAACGGCGCGAACAGCGGAGAACACCTCAGGCACAGACAGTGCAGGAGAGAGAGCAGACGGCAGCTCTGTGCAGTACCTGGGTCAGGGTGATGAGACCTCTAGGGGGCACCTCGCTCTGTAGTAGCTAGGAGGGTGGACCTTTTGTGTACCTTGCCTTTAGTCCCTCAAGGGTGTCAGGCGAGTGTGGGTCAGCATGGCATCAGAAGCTGGTGCTTCTTCCCCAGACATCCCTGTGGTAGCAACCGGTGCCCCTGCACCTGCGGTGCCTGTGGACGCTTTGTTGGCGGTCCTGGAATCCTTTGTTGCCAGGGTGGAAGCGGTGTGCGGGCGCAAGGGGGGTAAAATTGCCCCCCCCCTCACCATCTTCTGGGGAAAGCTCTGATTCAGACTAGGGCCTAGCTGTGGCGCACGGCCCCTGTTCTGACGTGTCAGAGGATGCAGACCAGGACCATTCGGACAGTGACGATGACTCTGTGTCCGGGTTAGCACAGGAAAGGGCGCTTGTTGGATCACTTATCCCCGCCATGCGGGAGACCCTAAAATTGGAGGATACGGCGGGGGCATCTACTGAGGTGTCTGTCCCTTTTGGGTCCCACAAGCCGGCCCACACTGCTAAGGTGTTTCCCTACCTAACTTATTTTGATAAGTTTATATACAAAGAATGGGGAACGACCACAGTGGGCCTTTTCGGTCCCAAAACGCATGGCGGTCCGTTACCCCTTTGAGGAGAGTCTCCTGAAAAAAATGGACATCTCCCCCGATTGTGGACCCCCCAGTATCCAGGTTAAACAAGGTAACCACAATTCCGGTAGAGGGGACCCCTGCCTTTAAGGACCCTGCAGACAGGAGGACCGAGGCAGTGGCCCGGTCTATGTTCACGATGGTGGGGTCAGCATTGCGGCCAGTGTTGGCCATGGCCCTGGTGTCACAGACACTTACAGAATGGGCAAAATTGTTGCACCACGAGTTGGTAGAGCAACAGGCTTCCCCGGTCTGCGTGGAACTGGCCGACCAGTTGGTGCATGGCCTTAAGTATGTCTGCGATGTGCCCTTCCAGGGAGAGAGGCTATTTGGAGCCTCGCTGGATGACATTATTAAGAATGTCACTAAGGGTAAGAGCACGCTGCTCCCACAATCCAGAAAAGGTAAGGAGCCGCGCCGTAGGCCAGGGCCATCCTTTTCCGCTCAGAAGCGTTTTTTTCGTCAGCCCGGGACCGCAGGTAAGCGTTCCCAGGCCGACAAGGGGGTATGCTCAATTCCACACTTGAGTCTTGAAAAAGGAGATCCTGTCCAAATGGGACAAATCTCCGTTGTCCCTGGATTGTCAAATCCGGGTGAGCCAGCTAGTCAGTGCTTCCCTGGTCTGGTGGTTGAGATCTCCGGCCCTTCAGTCCGGGAAGTCGTTCCTTCCCTTTCACTGGACGGTGATCACGACGAACGCCAGCCTGACCGGTTGGGGGGGATTTTGTGGCGTACAGTTGACACAGGGTTGCTGGACGCAGGAAGAATCCCGCCTGCCGATCAATGTGCTGGAACTTCGGGCGATCAGGCAGTGCCTCTCCACATGGTCACAGAGAGGCTGCAGGGACGTCCAGTCAGGATCCAGTCGGACAACGCCACGGCGGTGGCGTATGTCAACCATCAAGGAGGAACAAGAAGCTCGGCTGCAGCATTGGAGGTCGCTCACATCCTACGGTGGGCAGAGCGGAGCGTGCCAGCTTTATCGGCCGTATACATTCCGGGGGCGTAGAAAACTGGCAAGTGGACTACCTAAGTCGCCAGATGCTGGACCAAGGAGAATGGTCACTACACCCGGATGTGTTTCGACTACTTTGCCTGAGATTGGGCACGCCAGACGTGGATCTCCTGGCTTCTCGACTCAATCGGAAGGTATTGAGATTTGTGGCCAGGTCCAAAGATCCCTGGGCGGACGCGACAGACACGTTGGTGGCTCAGTGGGGACAGTATTGGCTAATTTATGCCTTCTCCCCGCTAAAACTTCTTCCTCGTCTGCTTCGCAGAGTGGAGACCGAGGGAATTCCGGTGATTCAATTGCCCCAGATTGGCCTCGGCGTCCCTGGTACGCTGACTTAGTACACCTGGTGGCAGAAGTTCCTTGGCGACTGCCGATGCGAGAGGACCTTCTGTCGCAAGGTCCTATACTTCATTCTGCTGTACAGTCGCTGGCTTTAACGACATGGCTGTTGAAAGTCAGGTACTAAGGGACCGAGGCCTGTCAGATTCAGTAATTTTCACCATGCTGAGGGCACGGAAGTCATCTTCTTGGAAGATTTATCATCGCACGTGGAAGGCATACATCTCTTTGTGTAAGGAGATGGAGTGGCGTCCACGTACATATTCGGTTTCCAAGATCCTGCTGTTCTTACAGCGTGGAGTAGATCAAAAACTTGCCTTAAGCACCATTAAGGGGAAGATATCAGCCTTGGCTATCTTCTTTTAACGACCCTTGGCGGCTCATTCACTAGTGAGTACGTTTGTGCAAGGGGTTCGACATGTGGCCCCTCCGGTTCGACCACCACTGCCTCCGTGGGATTTGAATCTGGTGCTCTCGGTACTTCAGAAACCTCCGTTTGAGAACATCAGACACATTCCTCTTTTGACACTCTCTCGGAAAGTTGCCTTTCTGGTGACTATTACATCAGTCAGGAGGGTTTCTGAGTTGGCGGCCTTGTCTTGCAAGTCTCTCTACTTGATCCTCCACAAGGATAAAGCGGTGCTACGCCCGCAACCTTCGTTTCTTCTGAAGGTTTTTTCGGCTTTTCATCTAAATGAGGACATTGTGCTTCCATCCTTGTTTCCTCAACCGTTGCACCCCAAAGAGGTTGCTTTGCATTCCTTGGACGTGGTCCGAGCTCTGCGGGTGTATCTGTCTGCTACGGCTTCGTTTCGGAGGTCAGACTCACTGTTTGTTTGTGTCGGTGACTGATTTTTGTACTCACCGTAAAATCCTTTTCTCTGAAGTTTATGGACGGACACAGCACCCACCCCTTCTTTTTATGTTTGTACTGCTTTTTGACGAACTGAGCTGCTGGATGCAGTGTGAGGGGTTATAGCCAGAGGAACTGCCCTCTAGGCGGTACTGTTCAGCTTTGCTGCTGTTACATGTTTTACATGTCTGCCTAGTCCTCTCCTGATAGATGGCATATAAACCCTAAGGTCAAGAATAAAAGAGCTGTGTCCGTCCATGAACTTCAGAGAAATAGATTTTACGGTGAGTACAAAAATCCTATTTTTTTCCCACTAGATCTTCTTAAAACGGAATAAAATACCATTAAAGGCGAAGTACAGCCAAAGCTTGTTTGGCTGTACTTCTCCTGTAGATTGCAGGAGTGCAATTCGTTCTGCAGTCCTGTGACCTGTTTTTAGCAGACAGCAGGCTGAAGTCCGCTGTCTGCTGACGCCACAGAAGACGGTCCAGGCTCGGGCAAAATTATGACACTCGGGTCGGGATTTGCCCACATACCTGGACCGGCACCCTGAACTGGCGGCTCCCACCCCCTCCACAGCCCAGCGCTTCAGTGAGCGAGGAGGGGCAGAGCAGAGAGCAGTGACTGACAGTCACCAGCTCTCTGCTCGGGGAGCTGTGAGAACTGAGCGATCTGCGGTGGTAGATCACTCAATTCTCATTGTTAGAGCTGGCGAGGGCTGGACCGATGCTGCATCCACCTAGGTAAGTATAAATCTGCTAAAACCCCATACTTCTGTTTTAAAAGTATTGTGTGTAATGCATCCTGTAGATTGCAGCTGAACTGGAGCAAAGTCATGAATAATTCCTTTCTAAATGATCAGGAATATGCAGTTAGACTGCAAAAGACTGATGGGCAAATTCACGTATCCCAGTGGATGTATATTATGAGGATGAGGTATTCCCGCAACACCATATTACTGTTAACCACGACATTTTAATTTGGTTAGTGGCCCGTTCTGTTGAAGCATTTTTAGTGATCCAATTAAATTCCTTGGGTAGGTTGACAGTTTGGGTATATCAATGTTAAATGTTTAAGTTTGACTGGATTGCACCCTTCAAATCATTCACTGACATCTCCAGAAGTTTTGGTATTATAAGAAAATTTAATAATATTAAGAATGCTGATTGGATAAGACATTTAGGGGGTTAAAGCGGAACTTCAGTCATTTCTTCAACTTTCCATCTATTAAATCTTCTGCCCTTGTTTTAGCTTTGAAGTTTAGTAAAACTTTTTTTTTATGCCAGTAAATACCTTATACAGCTCACTTGGGGCTCTCCAGAAGTGTCAGAGGGTGAACCAAAATTCCATCTTTGCTGCTGAAAAAATGCAGCATTACTAAGTGCTAATTATAAACATTTTATTTATGTGAACAGCCTGAAAAGTGTTTCTTTATGACTGTCTATAATTATTTTAGGTGCCACTAGCCCAATGTACACTCTATTGTCAAAAGTATTGAGACACCCGCCTTTACACGCACATGAGCTTTAATGGCATCCCAGTCTTAGTCTGTAGGGTTCAATATTGAGAGTTGGCCCTGATGTGGGCAAGAAGGCCTGGCTCGCAGTCTCCACTCTAATTCATCCCAAAGGTGTTCTCTTGGGTGGTTGGGGTTAGGTTGAGGTTAGGACTCTGTGCAGGCCAGTCAAATTCCTCCACCCCAAACTCGCTCATCCATGTCTTTATGGACCTTTCTCAGTGCACTGGTCCAAATCATGGAGGTTGTTTTCTTTCTCGTACATCACGGGACACAGAGCGACATAGTCATTACTAATGGGTTATATAGATACCTTCAGGTGCTGGCACTGGCAACTTCCAAAACCGGAAGTACCCTCCCCTATATAAGCCCCTCCCATCCGGGAGCACCTCAGTTTTTTGCCAGTGTCTAAGGTGTTGGCCAAGAAGAAACATGTGTTTTTCACTGAGCTTGCGTACAGGTTCTTTTGGGCCTCAGTAAGCTATTCCGGATCCGACCAAAAAAGCTTCATAGCTAAACGGTCGGTACCCGGGCCTTGCAAGAGAAGAGCAAGGTTTTGCCTGTAATGCCTCTCTTAGGAGGGCTGGACCCTGGGATCCAGAGCTCTGGTCATACCCACGACCAAGATGTTTTCTGTGCAGGGTGCTATACAGGTCCAGGGGAGTGGAATCCTTGGGAACCCGGTCCCTGAAGGTTTGATTACAATGCCTGCCGTGATAGGTGAAGTTTGGGCTTCTGTGGACCAAACAGAGTCCTGCGGCGAGGAAAAGGTAAGTGGGGGCCCTCGGGAACTTGGTTCTATTGAGGGACCCCCAAGCCTATTTTGTCTTTCTGCCTGTTACCTAAGGTATTCCCGCTAATATTCTGTGTATGCCTGTTACTACTGAGAAAATGTAAAAATTTTAATAGTAGGCAAGAAAAAAAAAAAAAAAATGTAAGACCGCGGTACCTGTGTTAGACACTAGAGGCCGCTATGGTTCTTTTTCTTGTAATGTGGATTTTTTTCTTCCAGAATCAAATCCAGGCAGTTGGTATGTTCTCTGCTGGGAAGCTGTCTCCTCTGCCCTGTTGCTGCGCTCATCCATCCCCGGGCCCTGCGGCAAAGGGACCCTGGCTCCCATCTAGCTCCTTATTGTTTTCAAAAAAGCGCCGAAGGCGATCTGGAAAAGGGGCGGAGTGGGTGGATGACGCTCAGGTGTGCGCCGCAGCGCTACTGCGCATGTGCGGGCGTCCAGCGTGTTTTAAAGCACATTATAGCTGGCTATTGAAGTGCACAGACAGAGCTAGCAACAGTATAAAGGCACACAGAGGCGGTTGATGCAGGCATCCCCTAGAAAGGCACTTTAGTAGACACCAACTGTGATATAGCAGCAATTGTGCTAGACTATTCTCAGTAAAAGTGGTGTATTACGGCTGGAATACCTCAGCTTTAGGCTTAGGAATATGCTGTCCAGAAGCTCCGGAACTGAATCTTCCAGGAAGCGAAGGGGGTCTCATCGGGCTCTGAGGATCTTGGCCATGCTTCTGCTGCACCAGTCTCCCCTGAAGTTCAGAGGTAAGTGACCGTAGAGACCCCGCAGGGGTACTTGGTACTGTGGCTGTCCTTAGTTCACCTGCTCCTGTGTATGTAACAGAGGAGGTTTTTTCCTCAGCTCTGGGAGGATTAGAGAGAGATTGTCAACATTTATCGCTGCCTCCCTGTCAGGGAAAGCACGCCCGATCTCCGTCTCCTCCTTCAGAGTGCCTGTTAGCAGAGCAACAGTCCCATACAGGGATCGACCTGCCTGAAGGGGATCAGGATGAGGTTGATTCTGTTATAGAGGAATCAACAGTGGGGGAACCTTTTCTCAGCATCTCAAGCTGAAAGATTATGGGTTCAGTCTCTGACTAACATGGTCCGATCAGCATTTAAAAATGCACCTTGCGGAACCATCAACCACTACTGTATCCTCGTTGGGGTCGCTAGAAGCCCCCAGACTGTCTGTTCTTTTCCACTTCACCCTTTACTGAAAGGGCTCATTTACCAGGATTGGGAACGTCCTGAGAAAATATTTATTCCCCCAAGAGATTTCCGGTGGTCTATCCCATGGAGGATAAGTTCATCAAAAAATGGAAGGTCCCTACAGTGGACGCAGCCATCTCTTGTATGTATAAATCACTGACATGTCCAGTGGATAATGTCCAAATGTTCAAGAACCCAATAGATAAAAGATTGGAGTCCTTATGAAAGTCTGCTTCTTTCTACAGCAAGCTTGGTGACACAACCAGCAGTGAGGTCTGCTAAGCAGTGAAGGATCAGTTGAAACAGGTCTTGAGGGACTTGACAGATCAGCAGGCCTTGCCCTAGCTGATCTACCTAGAGCCTTAGGCTTTGCGGTTGACGCCATAAAGGATTCAGTCCATCAGGCCTCCCGCCTTACGCTGTCTATAGTACATATGCGTAGGCTTCTATGGCTCAAAAACTGGTCTGCTGAAGCTCCCTGTAAAGAATGGCTGGTTAGCGTCCCATTTCATGGTGAACGCTTATTCAGGGAAAACCTGGACAAATATATCCAGAAAATTTCCAGCGGTAAAAATACACTCTTGCCGGTTAAAAACAGAGTTAGAGGTCCCTCTTTAAGAGGCCTGCTTCTCCAGTCCCTGGGGCATCGGCTGTGTAACAACAGTTCCGACGGCCTCCTCGGTCAATTCCCGGGGGTAAAAAACAGGGACAATAGCAGGGTAATGAGAAACCCTGGGTCAGGGGAGGTACAAAACCTCCCCCAAAGTTAAATTCATTGAAGGGTTGCCCCCACTCAGTCGGGTGGGGGGAGGACTCCAGTTGTTCGCAAGAGACCTGGCGGGACACGATCAAAACAGATAGGTGCTCTCCGCAGTATGTTTGGGATACAGTTTGGAGTTAAGACTCTCCTCCTTCCCATTTTTGAGGTCAAACGTGCCAAGGGATCCCCGGAAGAGAGAGTCCCTCCTGTTGGCACTAGAACAACTATTGCTCCAAGGAGTAATTATGGAGGTTCCCCTGGAAGAATGAGGGTTCAGGTTTTACTCAAACCTCTTTACAGTCCCGAAGCAAACGCGAACGGGAGGCCCATATTAATTCTAAAAGGGCTATACAAATTCCTGTATATCAGGACTTTCCGATGGAGTCGATCCGATCGGTGGCCACTGCCCTACAAGGGGAGGATTGGTTAGCCGCGATCGACATCAAAGATGCTTATTTGCACATTCCCATCTTTCCAGTCCACCAAAAATTTCTACGCTTTGCAGTAGAAGGGCGCCATTTTCAGTTCAGAGCCTTACCCTTCGGTTTGGCCACAGCACCACGAGTGTTTACAAAAATTCTGGCCCTTTATTGGCCAATCTAAGAACACAAGGTGTAATGATAATGGCATATCTAGATGACTTGTTGCTGATAGACCACTCAGTGAAAAAACTAGACTTGGTCGTTCACAAGACAATCAAGTATCTGGAATCTCACGGTTGGATTATCAACCGAGACAAGTCAGCCCTAAAAACCAGTCAAAAGTCTGGAATACTTGGGGCTAAGGTTGGATTCAGGCCAGAGAAAAATATTCTTGCCTCGAGGAAAGGTGTTGTCTTTGAAAGATTTGATCCACTTAGTGGGTACAAAAAAGACAGCCGTCCATACGCCTGTGCATGAGGCTGCTGGGAAAAATGGTGGCATCATTCGAAGCAGTACCCTACGGTCAATTCCATTCAAGGAATTTGCAAGGGGCCATACTGTCAGCCTGGAACAACAAAGTTCAGGCCCTAGACTTACAATGTCCTTGTCCCCTTCCGTTCGCAAGAGCCTCCGTTGGTGGTTGGTTCCCCAGAATCTGGAAAAAGGGAAATCCTTCAGTCCGATTTCTTGGAAGGTGGTCACTACAGATGCCAGCCTTATAGGCTGGGGAGCAGTACTGGAGCAATGGTCTCTCCAGGGCAGATGGTCGGATGCAGAAAAGGCCCTGCCCATCAATCTCTTAGAGATACGAGCAGCCCGGTATGCCCTAGTAGCATGGACATCCAAACTCCAAGGGTCCCCTGTCAGAATTCAATCAGACAATGCCACAGCAGTGGCATATATCAATCATCAGGGGGGCACCAGGAGTCGTGCAGCCCAGAGGGAAGTAAATTACATCCTGAAATGGGCAGAAAGATATGTCCCAGCCATATCTGCGGTATTCATTCCAGGAGTGGAGAATTGGAAGGCGGACTTTCTAAGTCGCCAGCAATTATGCCCAGAGGAATGGTCCCTTCACCCCGAGGTTTTCTGGACAATATGTCAGCGGTGGGGAACATCGGATGTAGATCTTCTAGCATCCAGATTCAACGCAAAGGTGGACAGGTTTGTCTCTCGGACAAGGGATCCCCTAGCTTGCGGCTCGGATGCCCTAGTGTTCCCTTGGGATCAGTTCAAGCTGATATATGCATTCACACCGCCACAATGGTTACCTCGATTACTCCGCAGAATCAGGGTAGAAAAGAAACCAGTGATTCTGGTGGCTCCAGCGTGGCCCCGAAGAGCGTGGTACGCGGAGATTGTAAAATGTCAGTGGGGAGTCCTTGGACTCTCCCACGTCGTCCGGACCTGCTTTCGCAAGGACCGATATACCACCCTTCCTTACCAGCCCTAGGTTTGACGGCCTGGCTATTGAAGCCCACATTCTAAAAAAGAGAGGGCTCTCTAATCCTGTGGTATCTACCATGATCAATGCCAGGAAGCCGGTATCCAGGCAGATCTACTATAGAATCTGGAAGGCGTACATCGCAAGGTGTGAGGCCAAGAAATGGCATCCACATAAGTACGTAATAGGTAGGAGTCTGGACTTCCTACAGTGGGCTGTAGATAGGAAGCTTGCCTTGAGTACTATCAAAGGTCAGTTTTCGGCCTTGTCAATATTTTTTCAAAGGCCCTTGGCTTCGCATTCACTAGTCAAAGCCTTTAGATAAGGAGTGATGCGTATTAGTCCTCCGGTTAATATTCCCATATGTCCATGGGATCTAAACCTGGTTCTGTCGGTTCTACAGAAACAACCATTTGAACCATTACAGCATATTTCCTTGGTTCTTCTCACCAGGAAATTGATTTTTCTAGTAGCCATTTGTTCGGCTAAAAGAGTGTCGGAATTAGCAGCTATGTCCTGTAGGGAGCCATATCTGGTTATCCATAAGGACAGAGTAGTGTTACGTCCTCATCCAGCCTTTCTTCCTAAGGTGGTATCAAGGTTTTCATTTGAACCAAGATGTGGTTCTGCCTTCTTTTTTCCCCAAACCTACTTCGGTAGAGGAAAAGTTATTGCATTCTTTGGATGTAGTAAGAGCAGTTAAAGCTTATCTAAAAGCCACTGCTCAGATTCGCAGAACGGATACTTTGTTTATTCTGCCGGAAGGCCCCAGAAAGGGTCAGGCAGCGTCAAAATCTACTTTAGCCAAGTGGATTCAACAGGTCATTATGCAAGCCTATGGCTTGAGAAGGAGACCGCCTCCGTTCAAAGTTAGAGCGCACTCCACGAGAGCAGTTGGAACTTCATGGGCAGTGCATCACCAGGCCTCCCTGGCTCAAATCTGTAAGGCTGCAACATGGTCTTCAGTACACATGTTTACTAGGTCTACCAGGTGGACGTTAGAAGTCAGGAGGATGTCTCCTTTGGGCGCAGTGTGTTGCAGGCCGCAAAAGATCCTCATGTCTGATAGCGCTCAGCTTATGTATGGTGTATCCCCCCCCCCCCTCGTTGGGCATTGCTTTAGGACATCCCATTAGTAATGACTATGTCGCTCTGTGTCCCGTGATGTACGAGAAAGAAAATAGGATTTTTATAACAGCTTACCTGTAAAATCCTTTTCTTGGAGTACATCACGGGACACAGAGCTCCCGCCCCTCTTTGGGGACACTTATTGCTTTGCTACAAAACTGAGGTGCTCCCGGATGGGAGGGGCTTATATAGGGGAGGGTACTTCCGGTTTTGGAAGTTGCCAGTGCCAGCACCTGAAGGTATCTATATAACCCATTAGTAATGACTATGTCGCTCTGTGTCCCGTGATGTACTCCAAGAAAAGGATTTTACAGGTAAGCTGTTATAAAAATCCTATTTTTCAGGGGTTGGGCTTGGCCCCTTAGTTCCAGTGAAGGGAACTCTTGAAGGCGTCAGCATACCAAGACGTTTTGGACAATTTCATGCTCCCTACTTTGTGGTAACAGTTTGGGGATGGCCCCTTCCTGTTCCAACATGACTGCGCACCAGTGCACAAAGCAAGGTCCATAAAGACATGGATGAGTGAGTTTGGGGTGGAGGAACTTGACTGGCCTGTACAGAGTCCTGATCTCAACCCGATAGACCTTTGGGAGGAATTAGTGCAGAGACTGCAAGCCAGAGCTTCTAGTCCAACATCAGTGCCTGACATCACAAACACTCTTCTGGAAGAATGGTCAAACATTCCCAGCACTAGACCAATGTCTTGGAAGACTGAATGATAGGTGGATTTTATTAAATGAATAAAAGATGTTTAACATGAAAAACATTATGAAAAAAAAGTTCAAATGTCAATGTAACTTTATGCACTAATTAATGAATTGCTTATGTCACTCAGATGTAAAGGAAGCCTGGATTGTGAGGCCTGTCAGAGTACTCTGAACATTGATCGAGTGTGTTCCCTGAGCAGTCCGGACAGCACCCTGAGCACGAGTTCCTCTGGCCAGTCCAGCCCATCCCCCTGCAAAAGACCCAACAGGTGAATTATGTTTTTTCTACACCATTGACTTTTTATTATGTAGCACCACAACATACAATGGTAATAGTCTTTTCATGGCATGCCCTTTGGTTAGGACTTCATAAGTGGATGTTATCAGCCAAATAAGAAAGGAGATACAAGTTCAATCGTCCATTTCAAAGATCTTCATTTTTCTTTTAGTAAAAATCTTTTCTTAAAGTATATAACGGCGTTGTTTTCATTTTAGATAGTAGGGAAGGGCTAGAACTACTGTCAGGTTTTTATTGCTGTTTATATATTTGGTGGGGAGATTCAGCCTCTTTCTATTTGTTCCGTTGACCATTGTTATCAGGACTAGTTAACGAGCTCAAAATCTAATATTTTGCATTACATGTAGAACAGGAATAGTGGGGAAAAGTTCCAAATAGGGAAACCTGTTTCTGTGACGACTGTCAGCGAAGATTTCCCTTACTTTGGAGAGATTGCCTTTCCCTTCCCGTTTTGTTATGAGACAGGAAGTGAAGTAAAAACTCCCCAAAGTGATATATAAATGAAAACATAATAAATAAAAAACACGCATGATCAGCAATTCAAACTTGGTGGACATAAATGTTGTGATGATTTAAAACAGTAGTGTCTTATTAAAGGTCTTTTAGAAGTATACATAAGTGCATGAAATTGTCATTATACTACGGAGGGCAATACATCTAATATGGGTTGTCCTTCAACAGTATGTCTGATGATGAACCTGAAAGTGGTTGTGATACTGTCGATGGATCCCCAAGCTCTGATTCCTCTGGCCATGATAGTCCATTTGTGAAGAGCAGCTTTGTCACGGACACCAATGAGAACTCAGAAAAGCGGGCATCAGAAAAAGCAGAGAGTAAACCTGCAGTGTGTACATTAGTAGTTCCACCTATCAGGATTGAAAACCGCAGGGACAACTCACACAGGGCCACAAACAAAGGTACGTGACTTTCAATATAGACCTGCTTGTGAGAACCTTACCTTCCTTTCCCACATCCCTTCTTTTTCTTTCCTCTCTTTCTTCCTCTTGCCCTTTTTTTCGCTGTACTTTTTGTCTAGTCATTAGGATAATGGCGTCTTTTCTGAAATATGGTCTTTAACAGTTTGAGCAACCATCTTTTATTGTCTGATACTTAATTGCAGAATGCTAACATGAATTGTATATGTTTTTCAGATGCAGCTAGCCGTCCCCTAATAAAAGGCAGGTCAGCCCCAGGGAGAAAAAACCACCTCACCGCCCTCGGCAACCGCCAGCAGAAACTTACATCAGCATTCCAGCAGCAACAGCCTCTGAGTTTCAGCCAGGTATGTTTGATATCAAATAAAGTACAATCAAATCTGGTCTGTTATCACAGCACAGATAACAAATTGACATCATGAATTGACCCAGTAGTGTATTTAGGTTTTGTGCTGCACTAGGCCTCACTAAACTTGTGCACCCCCTAATTTAAATATGACCCACCCCTTCCTGTCAAGGCCACACCCCTTTCTGTTTAAGAAACGCCCTGAATTTTTTAAATGGGGACACTAGTGGGGGGGGGGCATTGGATTCCCTTAATTTGCAAAGATTTCCTCTCACTTCCTGTTTGGCTATGGGGCAGGAAGTGAATGGAAATCTCTGCAATGGGACAGGGATGGTGAAAAAACTGACTGGGGCTATAACCCTCCCTTACTCTATCCAAAATGAAAAAAAAATAGTGTTGCCTATAGTTCTACTTTAAGCACACATTTCTAAAACATTTTTGGAGGGGACTAAGAAGATATAACCGTGCCAATGGTGCAGCAGAAAACATATAGCACAGTGAGGAAGGTTTGTGGTTCAGGTTGATAGGAAAGTTATAATTGGAAGCAGCTTGCTATACAACAACAGTGTAGCGCAAGCTGGCGAGGACTCTTTCAGTGCTGCTCCCCTGCAAAGTGCTGCCCTAGGCCTGGGCCTTGTTGGCCTAGGCTAGGATACAGCGTTGCACTGACCTCATACATCTTTTAGTTATAAACAATTTTAAATCTTATTCATACATTTAGAAGCACAGGCATGGTCTGGCGCAAAAGTCCTGCCACTTTTCCGCTGCTGTAGAGTAACAAGGGCATGTACACCCACCCATAGAGGTGAATGGGCGTACACATTTGTACTCGTGTAAGCATTCATGCTTTTCTGCATTGGTGTATTCCTGCACATGCATGTACGACATATTCCCCGAATGCAAAACTTCCACATTGGGGGAAGACATCATACACACATGCAGGTAAATGCTGATGCAAAAAAGCATTTGTGTTTACATGAGTACAAGTGCATGCAGCTCCCTGACAGGGAAAACAAAAAACTTTTTTAGGCAAGACCCTGCCTACACCGAACATCCTTGTGAATGAATATCCATTAATGCTTGTTTAGTTAATGGGATCTGAAATTATCTCATTCCTAACACTGACTCTTTCTATATTAGTTCTGTTTTCTATTAAAAAAAGAAATTTGTATGCTTACAACCCATCCAGTGCATATAACTTTAAAGTGGTTCTAAAGGCAGAAGGTTTTTTATTTTAATGCATTCTATGCATTAGGATAAAAGAAAAACCTTCAGTGTGCAGCAGCCCCCTAATACTTACCTGAGCCCCATCTCGATCCAGCGATGTTGCACGAGACCCGAGGCTGTCCGCGACTCTCTCTACTGATTGGCTGAGACACAGCAGTGGGTGCCATTGGCTCTCGCTGCTGTCAAACAAAGTCAGCGAGCCAATGAGTAGAGAGATGGGGTGGGGCCAAGCTACAGCTCCATGTCTGAATAGACACACAGAGCAGCGGCTAGGCTTGGGTGCCCCCATAGCAAGGGAGGGGGCCAGGTGTGCCGGCAAGGGACTCAAGAAGAGGAGGTTCTGGGCTGCCCTGTGCAAACCCACTGCAAAGTGCAGGTAAGTATAACATGTTTGTTATTTTTAAATAAAAAATAAATAAAAAAAGACTTTAATATCACTTTAATACATGTCAAGCTGGTACCTGAAAGTTGTTGATGGGTCTCATCAACACTTGAGTCTAGCCAGATAAGACAGTTGATGCATCACATTTTATTAAAATGGAATTCCAGACAAGCAGCCAAATACATATTATCTGCACAGTCTCCCTTGCTAAAAGATTTGTAATTCTGTTCAGGCAGTCTTGTGATCCAGGTACTACACCAGGCAGCATAGCCATGTCCCTATCCTTCAGATCAGGTGAGGGAAATCCTTCCTGTGAAAATATGCAGAGTCTCCCCTCTAACAAGTAGTTTGTATTGCTCCTTATTTCTGCTGTCCTAGGCTGAACAAGCAGTTGACCCTTGTACCCCCTCTCAGTATGCTTTTATATGTGTGTAGTTACTTTTTTCCCCCAGCTGTTAAATCGCCTTACTAATATAGACCATTAAAGGGGTTGTAAAGGTTCAAGTTTTTTCACCTTAATGCATCCTATGCATTAAGGTGAAAAAACATATGATTGTCGGCCTCCCAGCCACCCATTTTACTTACCTGAGCCTTGGAAAGTCTCGCCTCGCGAACGCACTCTTCCTTTGCTCGGTCTTCTCGGCTCTTCATTAGATAGATTGATAGCAGCGCAGCCATTGGCCCGCAAGGTAACCCCCTTGGGAGAGCGCTTCCCAAAGGGGGTTATCAGAAGCGGGGAGGAGCCGAGACAGCCGCAGAGGGACCCCAGAAGATGAGGATCGGGGCCACTCTGTGCAAAACGAGCTGCACAGTGGAGGTAAGTATGACATTTGTTGTTTAAGAAAAAAAAATATTCAAAGCTTTAGTATCATTTTAATGTGTTTCCTTGTAGATGTGTTTTCATCAGCCCAGGCTGAATAAATAATGCAGTTTACACAATTCTCCTTTTTGGCAGGTACACCATTTTGGATCTGGGCATCAAGAATGGAATGGAAACTATGGGCATAGAAGACAGCAGGCATTCATTACACCCACCGTCACCAGTCATCCCTTCACCCTCCCACACGGAAGCCCAAATCACAGTGCAGTACATGCTCACCTGGGGGGCCAGCCCACCATCCTATCTTACGCACCCTCCGCTCCGCTGAGCACTGGGGCACCTGTGGCCCACCTCCTGGCCTCGCCGTGTACCACAAGACCAATCTTACAACACCCGGCCTACAACTTCTCCCACCCCAGTGGCATCATCCACCAGGTCGCCGTAGGAATCAACCCCCGTCTTCTACCTTCACCTACTATCCACCAGACTCAGTACAAACCAATTTTCCCATCCCACTCGTACTTCGCCGCATCGCCTGCCTACACGGCATTTCCCATGAGCCCCACAAAACTCAACCAGTATCCGTACATGTGAGAAACTCAACAACCTACATGTAGAGGAGAAGCTCAAAGATTCAAACCTTTTGTTTGAAGCAGAACACAAGAACATGGCTTTTGATAAAAAAAAAAGATGAAAAAAAAAAATCCGCCATGGCACAAGAAGAAAAGAAAAAATATTTTTTGAATCACGTAGACTTGGGTGCAATTTAAAACAATCTTGAGCTTTAAAAAAAAAATTGGAAAAAAAAATCACTTTTAATGTGTTTTGCACATTTGGTATACCTTGTCTCTAGTCCTGTTCTCTTCTATTGTAACTCTAGACAGGTGACTTACAGGGGAGAGTTCACTCTCTCCTGATATATTTTTTATACAATTGCCTTCTAACTAGTGCAAGACACGTCTTTTTTGGGAAGCCATTCAACGTACAGGTTTAGCGCAACAAATGCACATATCGTCAGCAGTACAGTGTACTCGTGTCAATTGTTTGTTAATGTATGTCTTGGTGTTTCAGTGTTGGGTCACTTGGCTACTGAGTTGATGTTCACATTGCATGTGTCTTTTGCATGGGCAGAAGAAAAAAAAAAGAAAAACGTTGCCTAGACTGTGCTCTTCAATGTTGTCGTCCTAATAATCAGCTGCATTGTATACTGTTCCCACACATAGTGCCTTAAATATTTGAGGTTGTTAATGTTATTACTTAATATATTAATGTCAAGTTCAGCACTTAATCTTGGAATTTGCTGGTTATATAAATTATCTATTTTTTCGAATAACTCGAGTCTTGGCTCAGTTAGGGGGTTGTTCATTTGTTTTGTTTGGTTGTGTGGTATGCTCATGAGGTGTAGGTATTTCCTTACCTACAGAACAGCATGTTGATTTATTTTTTCTAATTTTTTTTTTTTTTTGCGTAGATGAGTTTGTGTCTGTTTTTTAATTTTTTTTTTCTTTTTGTTCTAGTTATTAACTTCATGTAGCCTGAAAACGCTTTTTTTTTTTTTTTGTCTCGATTTTTAGGATTAATGCTAGCTGCACGTTTTGTTGGTAATCACTTAATCACGACAGAAACTGCAATATTGTCTAAGTGGATCCTTCATTATTCTCTTTTTTTGGTGTCACGGCATTTGTCCAAATGGCTGGGTTTTTTATAGTATCTTGCCGATATAGTTGGCGTGATTTTTCGATAGCCGGTGTTCTAAATTCCTTTTAGTGTCAGCGGACGCTGCACCATCTTGCAGTGCAATATTTTGCAGGCCTGTCCATTGCTGAAGAGGATAACACCGTGACGCGTGACCGCAGTTGGGCAAACCGTTCAGTATTTAATGAATTGTATCAAGGACTATTTACTATAGAAGTTTGATAAGATGTGAGGTTTTTACTTCGTGTGCAATTTTTAGCTTTCATTTTATGCATGTGTCAGTTTTTAAGGCCTATTTTACACAATATTTTATTTAGTTTTTTTTTTTGTTTTGTTTTGTTGTTTGAGTGGTGACTGCTTATTTAATACATTCCGTCAGGGACACGAAATTTTTTGCATATTTCAAGACATTTATTTTTCTTTTTCAGTTTCTAAAGAAAAAAAAATAACACAACATGTGCATCGTCCATATCCAGTTAATTTATCAGCACCAAAGACTTTGAAATCATCCATTTTCTTTTAATGAAATTAAACAAAAAAATCTATATAAACAAAAGGTAGCTAAGTTTTTTGCATAGACCTGAATTATACTGTAGTCTAGTGGTGGGCTTTAAGAAAAGGTATTATGACTAATGTTTTTAGCTTTGGGCAAGTAATAAAACGTATCATTTATCTTGAATGTATAATAGATGAGCTGCTATATGTAACAGACGCCACTTTTTTGATAGCTGTGAATTTTAGCTTCATATCCCGTTAATACTTAGCCGCCTTACTCCTGTTTTAAGTCTAATGATATATATAAAGTATAGTGGGGTTTTTTTTTTCTGATTTATTATTATTATTTTTTTATTTTAATTTGCATTTAATGTTTTGGTGTGTCCTTTGTAACTACTGTATTGTAAATTATGGATCCTAATTGCATATGTTATTTTTTGGGGTGTGTGTATTGCATCAGTATTCTATATATCTTCATAAATTTGAGCTCATTACTGCATATAAATGGGTGTATTAATGTAAGTTATTTTTTAATGTTTTCATATTGCTGTTGTGTATACCTTTTAAGAGAAAAAAAAATGTATCTTGCAGGCTTGATTTCATTTTTTTAAATATTCTTTTTCTTTGAATCTGATTATACAGAAGATTAGCCAGTGACTGGAATAATGAAAATATAATAGACTGAAGATAGATTGGGGGATTTTTAGCCTTTGTTTAACTTGTTAACACCACTATACACTGCAATTGCCCAACTGGTCCATAAGCTATGAGGACTCTTAACTCTGTTATTCCTTTTTGGGGGGGGGGGGTAGTCCCCCCTTTCTAAGCACTGGGTGGTGTTCTCACAAGCAGTGTTTTATTTAATGAATGTTAACACAAAAATGTGCCTAAAATAAGACTTTTTAATATATAGAAAAATTCATAAAAATTCTACAGTGTTAATAAAAATTATTTTACAAGGTGGGAGCAAAACAAAAAAAAAGATAGAGCCTATTTATCATCACTAAAGGTAATTTTTTTCCCTCCGCCTCCACAAGAATCTGCTAAATATCGCTATGCATTATGTCCATTTTTATGTAAGCTGCTTCTTTTTTTTTTTTTTCTGGTACAATTTATGGCATTGTTTAGATCGGTGTACCCATCCTAAGGCTCCCCTGCTGTTGATGAGCTACAGGTGACAGTATACCAAGATCTGGTATGTGTGTACGACAGATGGTGGCAGGGGACGCTAGGTGTTGGGAGCCAGTTTGGAAAGGCTGATCACCAAGCTGACGTGGCTTGCAGATGTTGCAAATATTTACTTATTTGTCACTATAATGGATTTGAAGAGTGCAAACTTGTTCAGAAGTTCATTGAAGCCCGACAGCTTCAAGAATTTTCTTTTTGATAGAGTTGTACTTGGCATCTTTTTTTGTGGAGTTCTAAGCTTGTATTATGATATTAGCGTTACATTAGGCTGTGTACTTGATTGTCTTTGCTTCATTTTTGCTATTTTAGGATTTTGTTTAGGGAAAACTCCAGTCGGGAATATTTTTCCCACTTATGAACATCAGAATGAACTGATCTGAAGATTAGGAATTGGGGCCCAGAAGTATATAGCCTTATCTTGAGTTGATGTGACCATGTCTACAAAATGAAGAATGGTGTTGCAGACAGGCTTCTGTTTTGGTGTGCACCCATAGATTAAAGTGGTTGTAAACCCTATTCATGAAATTTGACCTAGGCACATAAATCAATAGTGTTTACTTATCTATCTCCAAAGCTCTGAGTGGAGTGTCTTTCTGCTGCTCCGTTCCTCTGTTATCAGCAGAGTCACTTTTGAAAAGTTCTCACACAAAATAACAGCAGCTGAAAATTTGTGTCGGGGAGGGAGCCTAAGCTTGTTTATTCATAATACAGCTCTGTATGTCCCTTCTTTCCTCTGCCTATGTGGAGTGGGGGTGTGTGCCTTTTCTCCAATTAGCTCTCACACAGTGTAAGTCCAGACTTCACACCCACTGCTGAATGAGGAAGAAAGATTTTTAACACAATCTGCAGTTTCCAAAGAATGTAGAAAGAGAAAGACAGCAGATATACATGTAAAACGTATGTAGGGAGATTTGTTTCATCTCTGTGTATGATCTGAGGCTGTTTACTTCACTGGGTTTAGGAGAGGGTTTACATCCACTTTAAGGCTTGGCCATAGGTTATTTGTTTTTATTCAGTTGTCAAAATATTCCAACACAAGCAAGGTGGATGGACGATTCCCTTCCGCTGTGCTTTTGTATTCTGACAGGAGGGGCTCCTCCGCTGTCAGAATACACTGATTAGCACTGCAGCCCTAAAAATTTCAGTCCCATTTGACAATAATCGATCAATAAATTGACTTCTGTTGAGCGAGAACTTCCATAGATGGATCGTAATTCAGCTGATCCGGCCTAATTTTCCATCCATCTGTGGCTAGTTTAAAGTATAACTAAAGGCAATTTAGCTTTGGATATAATGGAGATGGATTTAAACGCCTATTAGGTTTTTATTGCTGTGTGTGCCCTCATTGGGAAAATTCACCCTCTCATTAGTTCTATTTACCATTGAAAGTAAAAGTTAAAAAAAAAATTTAAATGTTGGACTGTGCCCATACAAAATAATAGGGGCAAAATCTTCTAACGAGGACACTAGTTCTGGTGATTTTGGGGGAATTTCCTTAATTTGCAGGGATTTCCTCTCATTTCTGATTTTCAGCTGTGGGACAGGAAGTGAAGAGAAATCTCCCTAATGGGACACAGATGGCAAAAAAAAAAACAGTCAGGGGTTATAACTAGACATGTGCAATTTGTTTAGTTAAAAATAGAAATTAGTTATTCAGAGCTTCGTATGTATCCAAATAACAATAGTACCACATTTCAACGAATCTGAAATAAATAATAACAAAACCACGAAGTGTATTTGTATTCATTTGGACCTTTTGTTAATGTTTGAAGCATCCGAAAAATGCAACGACATAACGAATTATCCAAATTGATTCAGATCCATTTTTTTATTTTTTTTGCATTAACATTTTTCATTAATCTAAAAATGCACTACATATGAAATGGAAACATGTTGCAATAAATACATTAGCGCTGCTTTCAAACTGCTCCATTGCAAAAACGCATATGCAAAACACGAATCGATTCGGAACCACGCATATTTAAAATTCCAAAAACAAATCATTCTAACATAACGGATATAACAAAATGAAAATGTTTCTGTCATGCACATCTCTAGTTATTACCCTCCCTTACTCTATCCAACAGAAAAAAATTATTTCTTTGAACAATAATGCATTCTTAATTGACATAGTTGCAATGGTTAAAATAGACATTGGACAGATAATAGAGCAGTTTGCTATTCAGCCTGTTTTGATTCCCAGTACCCATCTTTTTTGCATCAGTCTGAATTCAGTGTGCCATTTCTTGGAGACTATAGACTCTAGCAAGCGCTACCGTCTTCTGTACTTCTTAATGGAAAATAGAAAAGAATGGAGCAAAGACACCTTTGTATGGAAGCATTGGTCCAGCTTGAAACATTTCTGAAAATAGTGATGAGGTTGAATTAAACCTAAACAGGACTGCAGGTTTCCTTGTGAGTTAAGAAAAGTTCTATCTTAGACGAATGTCTCATTTCACGATCTTCAGTATCAGACCGTAGAATTAAATGACGGATGTCCAGGCAAATCTGCTTTGGTACTGTATAGTCTGCCTCCAACCCTAATGATATTTGCAACTGTTCAAAAAAACGTAATTTGGAAAATAAAATATTTGCAACATCTGTAACTTTGGAAAGAGTAGAAGAGTGTTGTACCGCATTAGCCATTAACTAATGCAGAAAAGTTTGATGTTTAAGCGATACCCTTTATGACGTACTTGAGTTAGCAAAGATGTGATTATAAATCTGACAAGGGAATCTACATTATCCCAAAAGCTTGCATCAAGTTAGCCAATAAAGGGTGTCCCCTAAATGCCAAAAAGTCTGCACCTTTGAAAACGCAAATAGTAGCAGCAAGCTACCTGTGAAAATTTATGATAAGATCATCCATTGTTGGCTCATGTGCGTGTGACATTATTTCAGTGGACACTTTTACTACCGTGCTGGGGTGGTTTAGGTTTGATTGGATGCTGTATTGGTGGACTTCTTCATGGTCGTGTGCCGAGTCTTTGATGTCAAGTGTGGGATTAGCACGAGCTTATACAGATAAATGAGCAATGTTCAAGTAGGTTTCACCAAGGGGGGCCCCTGGTGGGTCTTCTGGTGCTTGTCTATTGATCGCTGTAGCAGTTTGTTGAGTGAGGGTGTTTAGGAGGCCTTTGCAACTATATTGATTATGGTTGTAAATAAGCAGGCAATATGTGGCTTTCATGGACCTACAGTTATGTCAATTTACATCAAAATCATACAGTAAAAGTCAGCATTGCCTGTGATGATAGATTATGTCTTTATAGAACAGCAATTACAGACCATAGAGATCAATGGTTTCTATGATGACCACAGTTAGCCATTTGGTGACCATGTGCTGAAGCGGCTGTACTATGGCACATGAAAGCCACATCATGAATGGCAGACTTTACATAGCTTAAGCTGGTCAACTCTGCTTTGAAACTGCAGGTATCTTACTCTGCTTTGCAAGACTTGAGGGCTGTTTGATGTAATAGTTGTGGGAGTTTTCAGATTGTGGATGGTTAAGAACTCGGAGAAGATTGTACACATTGGTATTAGGTTCCCTCTTTTCCAGAATGTGTTGATGGATAAACTCAGACACTTATTGCATAAGTCCTTATAGTAAGCACTGACATTGCATTTACCATAGACAGTGAATCTTTACCGTCCTAGTTTATTCTTTCAGCATGCTTGTTTACTGGAAAGGCTTTCCAGCATAAGTGATCTGTGTCCGGTTAGACAGATCTAGGAGCCAGTTTGCCAGTGCACCTGAAATAAATTAAAGCAGGAGTCAAACTTTGAAAATGTGTCTTTATAGATTAATAGAAATCCATGTTCTCTTGCTCCTTATTCTTAAAGGCTCCTGCTTGCTACATGGATTTATGTTCATACAGGCGATAAAGAGGGACAACCTTGAAAAACAAAGTCATACGTTGTTAAAGTGGTTGTAAAGAGAGTAAAAATCCAGCACTGGGATATCTTGGCATTAAAAATGTATATCTTTATTTAATCCATCAAACCATAAAAAGCAATCCATCCCTAAAAACTGATGAGTTTCAGCCTTCTTAGTCATAAGGCCTATGTAGGAGGCTGAAACGCGTCAATCTTTAGGAACCGATTCCTTTTTATGGTTTGATGGATAAAATAAAGATATGCTTTTTTAATGCCAAGATGTCCTGGTGCCAGATTTTTACTCTCTTCGTTGGATTTTGGATGTTCAGTACTACCTGAGTCTGGGCACAGATGTCTTGATCTCATCCTGTCTATCCTTATGGGATTTTGGGGTTTTAGTACTTCCTTTGTTTTTCTAAAGTGGTTGTAAAGGCTGAAGGTTTTTTTACCTTCATGTATTATATACATGAAGGTAAAAAACCTTCTGTGTGCAACATACCCCAGCCCCTCCTAATACTTATCTGAGCCCCCTCTCGATCGAGAGATGCGCATAAGAGCAGCAGTTTCCCAGGTCTCTCAATCCTCATTGGCTGAGACACAGCAGCGGAAACCATTGACTCCCTCTGCTGTCAATAACAGCCAGTGACAAGGGGCAGAACCGGGCCACATTCTGTGTGTCTTATGGACAGAGTGTGCCCATTGCAAGCAGGTTGCTAACGGAGCGGCCAGGAGTGCAGGCAGGAGACCCGAGAAGAGGAGGATCGTGGCTGCTCTGTGCAAAACCATTGGACAGACCAGGTAAGTATGACATGTTTGTTATTTAAAAAAAAGCATAAACCTTTAATATGACTTTAAGATTCCATTTTTATTGTAGCCATTTGCTGCAGTAAATGCATTGAAATAATTGAGGTATCCTATTAGTACTCCTGTTTTAGAAGTAAAACCTCAACTGAATCTTTGGGTGTTCTGAAATGTATATATTATATAAGTACTATCTGTATCATTTGTATAGCTTAACCTTGTGTATAGCACTTTACATGCTTGCAAACTGCAGCCAGACAAAAACAGTAATACAAATGGTAATGGACTGTCCCTAATAACCTGAGCCAGAATACAGCACCAAATACACAGAGAAGAAAAAGCTTTGTTTTTGTTGATTGTCTCCTCCTTGAGCTGTAGGACAGGAAAGCCGCATAATGTCAGCCGCTTAGATTTTTTTTTGTTCAACCTGCCCATTCAGGCTTGAAACCACCTTGTTCAACACACGGCAGCAGCGTGTAGGCTGGAAGTTTCCCTTGCACTGCTTAAGGTTTATTAAGAGTCGGCAGTGGGAATCGGCTGGAGGTTTTTCACCACCTTTACAGTGCTAAAAAAACATGCAGAGCAATAAGTAAACTGTTGAATGAAACCAACCGTGTTAGAAAACCAAAAATCTGAAATCATTGTGTTAATGTTCCTCGTTTTTACTTTTAACCGCAGACTGTCATTCATGTCTTCTTCAAGGGCTTTTGTGTCGTGTTTTTTAAGAAATAACCCAAAGTAAGCGCTCCTGTGTGCATATTCCCTCTTGCTGTGATCCTAATAGAACGCAGCTAGAAAGAGCCTTCTGTGTAGAGATGGGATGCTTTTAGGAAGGAATCAGCACTGCAGATAACCACAGAATGGTTTAGTTATCCATGGTGCAGAAATAGCAAAGTCCATCTCATTGAGGCTGCCTACCAGAGGGAGCTTATCCAGCTTTTGGTGCTCCAGTCGAAGGTAGTGACTGACTCAATGGTGGAGAAAACCTCAACAGGGTTCTCCATTTCATCACATAAGCAAGTTTTTGCCTCAAATGCTGCCCATTTTGGAAGGGATTCTGCCCCGTTCACATTGTCTTGTTAGATTTAGGAGTCTGTTTTCATTGTACAAGGAACTTATAGATTGGATCGGGTACAATAATGCTTTATCACCTGCAAAAGAATAACCCTTGTGATCCAAGCCCGATTAGCCACAAGGCTACCTAGGTAGGAGCCTAGGGGGCCAGTGGATGGTCTAGGGCCAGGGGTAGGCAACCTCGGCCCTCCAGCTGTTTTGAAACACAAATCCCATGAGACATTGCAAGACCCTGACAATCACAGACATAACTCCTAGAGGCAGAGGCATGATGGGATTTGTAGTTTCACCATAGCTGGAGGGCTGAGGTTGCCTACCCCTGGTCTAAGGGGTTTAGCTACAACCTCCCAGCAGTAAACCAGGAGGATAATGTGATTGGTCAAAGCTTGTGCACTTGCCTGTCACAAGGGATAATGCAGTGGTGTCTGATGAGGCAGGTCTTCTCTGTGTCTATTGCAGTCCTTATGAATATCAATTGAAGAGATGGGGGTAAAGCTGCTACCTTGCCTAAGGCCCCGTTCTGCCTTACACGATCTCTGGTTTTAAAAACATAGGGTCAGAGAAGAGGGGACCTTTCCATGTTATTCTTGAGCAGATGTCTACATTTCAGTGAATGCACTTAAAATAACCGATCCTCCTGAATAGATGGTTGCAAGGTGGCTTTGTTGGTAACACAAGACCTGAAGAAAAGCAAGTATCATTCACTTCTGATGACTTGCCCATTCTTTCTGAGTTAAACAAAAGTCTTCACTCGCTTGAATGTGTGTGTAAGATTTCAAAACTTTGTAATGTATTCGATCATTCTATATTCGATCATTCTATCATTTCATTTTTCAAGACTTACCTTGTATCATATACCCTTTGCAAGGTATGGAAAGATAACCAACACTAATGATTCTCGCAGCCCACTCTGTCCTTGCCACAGCCATCTGCTGCTGTATGTTACCATGATTCCTGGAAGAAATATTTAGGAGTCTTTGGGATTTCTATGCCTTTTCCAATAATCACACGCAGGAAGTTTTCAAAGAAGCTCTCTAGGTTGGTTAGACAGCTCCCATAGTGAACAGGCCTCCCTCAACAGGTACCAAAAAATTGGTCCGAACGTAAACCTACATGAATGGGCACCAAACCATTAGGTGAAAGAGTCCAAAAAGATTTAAGAGTTCACAATTCAACAATTAAAGACAGCCAACACGTTTCAAGGGCAAAAACACCCCCTTCATCAGGGCTACAAGATAAACAACACATAAAAAATAAAATTTTCTTTAAAATTGATAATGTTATTGTCATTTCAATTGTGATTAGGTCTCCTGTTACCACCTTGAGATCCGACCAAGCAATATGTGGAATCCAAGTTATGCAATTTACATGCTATCAGCCCTTGTTGGTTTAGAGACGGATGTTGTACTTTTTTTCCTTTTTTGTCAACCTTTAATAAAAATGATTGGAAATGAAAAATAAGATCTTGTCACATGTACATATGAGATCAACATCGTATCACTTTTGTTATGCTTGGTCTATTTTGTAGCTTTGATGAAGAGGGAATGTGATTGCCTCGCTGTTTTTTATGGTTGACTTGTGAACTATTCTTTTTTTTTTTTTACTATTATACCTAATGGTGTGACACCCATTGGTGTATCACCTTATTGTGTGGTGTCAATGTTTACAATTTGAGCCTGTTTCTTTAAAACCCTATCCAACTGTTTTTTGGGTATGGTCTGTTGGTGGTACCTGACTCTCCGATTCAGCGCTGCAGCCATTTTCTGTGATGATTCGTCACTTTTATCACATTCTGTTCAGTTATATCATTTGGCATACATAGCTGTGTTGAGGTGCCTCAAAAGAAAAATTACCGCCTTCGATTTTTATCAGCAGCAGGTACTCCCGGTTATGTCCCAGAGTTAGTCTTAAAGCAAAGTTAAGGGTACTTTTACACAGGAGAGCTATTACAGGAATAATTATTTAATGAAGTAAATACAACACTGTGCTAGTATTAAGTTAGCCTGTATGGAAAGGAAGGCAAATCAACTATTTTGTGTTTTAATAGTTTGAAAAGGGCAGACTAAAGTCGTCCACTGGATTTTGTAATCGTTCTTACCAATCGGTAATCATGCGTTGTCTTAATATAACTGCTGCTCATCTTCCCATGAAGAGGTTGCATTTTCACTGACCTATAAGGAATTTCATGGCCATTTATTCAGTCACAGCGGCTGTTGTGAACAATCACTATTGATTGGCTGCTGCTGTGGTGCAGACCACCAATCACTGAGCTGTTTCATCGACGGACAAAGAACTTTTAATTCTGAGTTTAATGAATTTTTCCTACCCTTCTTTTTAAATAAAACACTGCGTAGCCGCAGAGGTGCTTCTACACAACTAATTTCCTATTTATTTTTTACAGATTCATTGTATTTAGATATTAACTCATTCAGGGTGTTATTAAGTATGCTACTGCACTAACTGATTTGGTTTGGGTTTTAGTTAACTCCATATTTACTTGCTCTTGTGATTTTTTTATTAAATTTTTTTGGCTTGCGTCAAGTTAACTCATACTGCAAGTGGTAGGATTGTTTAGAAATCCAGTTTTTTTTTTCCTTTGATTTGACAAAGTTTGAATTGTTACTGTTTAACAAAAAATGTAGTTTTTGTGGCTTTAATTTTAATTTTTTTATCATTATTTGTTTTTTTGTTTTTTTTTCTTGGGCTTTTTTATTTTATTTTATTTTATGCTACACTAGTTTGCCATGTAGCAATTGCACTGTGCAATATTCTAATATGAGGACTGGGAAACATTTTTATGGATGTATGTCTCGTTACAGTTTGCGATAGTATTTCTCTCTAGTTCTCAGTGATTTTCAATGTGACCAAGGCTTCTGTACTTTGTCACAAAAAGCGGGTTTTCCAGGTTACTATTTTGGTGAGTGTCAAAATATGAATTTATGGTGTATTATTGTCTAAATTCACTTTGAATTAAAATATATATTGCAGCAATTTTATTGGCTTCTGTCCTTTTTTGTTCTTCATTATATCATCTGGCTGTGTTGGCGTTATAAAAGCGATGAAAGCGAAATACTAAAAATAAAACTTGGTAATTGACCATAAAGGCTGGGTACTGTGAGTGTTTGTAAACCCTAGCAATTGACCTTATTTGTTCCATTTTGATCTGTTGAATTTATCATTAAAAGCATTTTTTGTGAGTACAAAATGATTGATTGATCCTGCTAGAAATGCATTAAAAGAAGTATAGGGTTTGAAAATAACAAACCTACATATTCACCAAGGTGGATGCAGCATCGATCCAATGCTGCACTAGTCCTCTGCCGCCTCCAAGTCTGAGAACTGAGCAATCAAAGAACGCTGATTGCTCAGTCCTTTAGTGAGCTGAGAGCCTGTGACTGACAGTCACCGGATCGCAGTTCTGCCCCTCCAGCACTCACTGGAGCGCCGGGGCTGTGGCGGGGGCAGGAGCAGATGGCTGCCACTCAGGAATCTGGGTGGATCCCGACATTAAAGTGGGTATCCCTCTGGAGTCTAGACCGAATGGGTGATGTCAGCCAACAGCAGACTTTAGCCCGCTGTCAGCTGAATAGGGGTCACAGGAGTGCGGAACTAAGTGCACTCCAGTAACCTACCGGAAAAGAGCTTTGGTCCTACTCCCCCTTTAAGCACCTAACTGCCTGTGCATTCTGAAGCGTTATCAGTCCTGCCCAAGTCACTTCATTTGAGTACAGAAACCCCTCCCCCCCCCCCAAATCGTATGGAGATGGGGAGATGTTCTACAGTCCTAATGCATTTTTCAGACCTAGGGTGTTAATCCTGCTTCTTTTCCCATAGACACATACAGTGAGTGAGCGTTGTCACCCTAGAACAGGAAGTGTTACTGGCAGGATCACCCGGTAAAAAAGTCTGAAAAAAAAAATGGGTCCACAAATTTTATGGCTGGTAAGTGTGTTTTTGTCTTGGAGCCCATTTACACCCGGGACAGTGATCAATTTTTTATTTTTTTGCACTGGATGAAGGCAGGTCATTGCAAAGTACTTTTGATAACAGAAAACAAACGCTCCTGCGCACGAGTGGATTACCCAGTCTGTATGTCGTGATGGTGCATGTCACTGGCCTTGCTGCCCTCAGGGATAGGGGTATCCTAGAGATAAATAAAAAAAAGAAAGAGGGCGCACCAGCCTAGTGCATTATCCTTTGGATGGATTTTATTAAAAATAAACAGGAAAACTACCCACAAATGTAGGTGAATGGCTCGCAATGCATATAGTTTCCACAAGTAGCAGAAAGGAGTCGGACCCAAATAAACTCCAAATGGTCACAGAGGGATTGACGAGGGCCAATGCCGGCTGACGCGTTTCGAAGGACAACCTTCTTCCTCCGAGCCCAATGTGCTTTATTCACATTACAATGCTGTAGATGTGCGTTGGATTAATATGCAGCGTGTCTGAACTTGATGCACCACCCATGAATGCATGTAAGCACAACACAACACAATTGTGAATGTAAAGAAATAAAAAATAAGTTGATAGTATTTTGCCCATTCAGGACCCATGGCTTCACAATAGATAACATTAAAACACATGGCAATGAACATAAAACTGCCGTGTGTGTATATAAACAGGAAAGGACAAATCGCTTCTCCAGGTACAATGAATATTGTGAGACTCCTCACATGGGTGCAAGCCCCGTCTCGCCTGCCATAGAAGACTGAATAAGGAAAGAAATTGGCTGCACACTGACGTTCTTGAAGTCCATTTATTGAATGTTCCAAACAAACAATGACACACACCACAGTTGCAGTAGCCGGAACAGAGGTGGACTAGTTTCGCACGGCTACACTGCTTACTCTGTGATGTGAACCGTGGCCGCAGCATATGTGAACCCGGCCTGACTCTGAGACAGGCACTTCACGTGTTTGCGATGCATTTTTTAAATACAACATTCCCCTTGAGATAAAAAAAAAAACAAAAACGGACATTCGGGAGGTAGCAGGATCACTGTCTGAATATCTCCCAGCGGCTGTGTTGCTGCCCTCTAAAAAGTGACATATCGCAGAATGCTTTTCAGAGTACGGTAAGCACTTGTGCGCTTCCTTGTACTTCGTCGGGGAGCACGCAATGTTCACTTCATCCTATAGTCACATGTTCACATGCGTTAGGACTACATATCTCATCATCCCTTGTACACAAAGCACATGCGTGCCTCCTCTGCTTCTGGGTGTGCACATAAACCTGGATACACACTATACAACTTTGATTTCCTTTAGATTTTCCCTCAACTATGTAGTGCATGGGCCTGCCTGATTGCATACAAATTGAAAGTGTTTACTCATATTTGGTTTTTGGTAAATTTAAAGGAAAAAATGAAAATAAATGTGTATAGTGTGTATCCAGCTTAGTGTAGGTTCACATTGCTGCGGGTTAGAAATGAACGCATGATTTCAACCCGGCAATGCAGTCCGACTTCAACTACGATTTGACAGACATCTGTGTGTGTTCCTGCATAATATCTATACAAATTGCCCCCAAAGTCGGCAAAAGTAGTACAGGAACTACTTTTGGGAATTGCACCAATTCAGACGGTGCCATTGCCAGAAATAGCTACAATTTGGCATGCAATTTGACATGTCTAATCCTACCAATGTGAACCTGGGATTAAGGGTGGCTCCAGGTGACCCTGCAAGGCAATGCAGCCACCATGCAGGCAGAAATGAGGAAGAGAAAAAGTTTGAAAGCAAATTTTAAATACCGTATTTATCGGCGTATAACACGCACCCCAAGTTTAGGAGGGAATTTTAAGGAAAAAAACTTTTAGGAGGGAAATTCAAGGGAAAAAAACTTACATTTAAATGCAGCATGCAGCCTTGCCCAGTGTCCATCTGCAGCCTTGCCCAGTGTCCATCTGTCCATCTGCAGCCGTGCCCAGTGTCCATCTGTCCATCTGCAGCCTTGCCCAGTGTCCATCTGCAGCCGTGCCCAGTGTCCATCTGTCCATCTGCAGCCTTGGCCAGTGTCCATCTGTCCATCTGCAGCCGTGCCCAGTGTCCATCTGTCCATCTGCAGCCTTGCCCAGTGTTCATCTGTCCATCTGCAGCCTTGCCCAGTGTCCATCTGCAGCAGTGCCCAGTGTCCATCTGTCCATCTGCAGCCTTGCCCAGTGTCCATCTGTCGCCTTGCCCAGTGTCCATCTGTCCATCTGCAGCCTTGCCCAGTGCCTTTGCAGCCTTGTCAGTCTCTGCGTTTTTTAAATTTGGCGCCGATTTCTGTGGAGAGGAGCGAGCGGGGCGGAGTGTACTTCGGCTAGACTCGGCTCCTCTCGCAGTCCCGCCCATCTCCACTGACTGCGCCGCTGACAGAGAAAGCCGAGTGTACTTCGGCTACACTCGGCTCTGCTCACAGTCAGGGGCAGGACTGCGAGAGGAGCCGAGACTAGCCGAAGTACACTCGGCTTTCTCTATGTCAGCGGCGCAGTCAGAGATGGGCGGGACTGCGAGAGGAGCCGAGTAAAGCCGAGTGTACTTCGGCTTCGGCTCCGCTCGCTCCTCTCGCTCGTTTCAGCAGGGAAATCGGCGGAGTATCGGCGTATAACACGCACCCACGATTTTCCAATGATTTTAAGGGGAAAAAAGTGCGTGTTATACGCCAATAAATACGGTAAATGAAAAATCAAACTGGAAGCAATATAAGCGATATGTCCCAACTTTTTGAGATGGGAATGAGGGACACCTATCGGCAAAAGTATGCAGGCATAGGACACACCCCTTGCCACGCCCCCTTAAAGGAGAATTGTACAAAAAACAAGATTGGTTAAACCCACAAGTTTTTTTTTTTTTTTTTTTTTTTTTTTACCATTTCAATTCCTTTATGTTGGCTTTTGGAATTTACAAATACAGCAATTTAGAAATCAGATGAAAGGTTTAGCACTGGGAAACACTTTTTGATAGCTGAAAAGTGAATTGTATATACATCTAAATAGATCAGACCAAAATGAGGGACAAATGAGGAGGAATGAGGGACATTGCTCCAAATCAGGGACAGTTGGGAGCTATGATATAAGCGATGATGTATTGTTTTTACAATTTCTTGTTTCAGAAGGAAGGTTTATTAATGCTTTAATTAACCCCCCCAGTACAATTATGATGTTCCATAGACCTTTCTTTTCTCCAGTGGCAGTAGCTGGAGCATAGATCCCAACTGTCCCTGGTTTCGAGGGACTGTCCCTGATTTGGAACAATGTCCCTCTTTCCTCCTCATTTTGGTCTGATCTATATAGTTGTATATAAAATGCACTTTTTATCTTTCAAAAAGTGTTTCTCAGTGCTAAACCTTTCTGATTTCTAAATTGTTGCATTTGTAAATTTTATAAGCCTATATAAAGGAATAGTAGTGGTAAAAAAGGCGTTGTGGATTTAATTAACCTTTTCTTGGTTAATTCTCTTTAAGGGGGTGTGTCAGGGGGCGTGTCCTATGCCTACATATGTTTGCAAGTACGTGTCCCTCGTTCCCATCTCAAAATGTTGGGAGGTATGGCTGTAGCAGTAGCTGACCCTCTTTACCAGTGCCAATCACTGTAGCACTAAGGTTAGCACCCTTCTCTGTAGCACAGCACTATGAGCTCAGGGTAACACAATGACGCACCACATGGGGGGTGTAGCCATGACTCCTGAGGCTCAGAGGAAGTGGGGTAACAATGCATTGTGTCTGTGGGGCACTGGGCTCTGCACACTGTTATGTATTGACGAGCGATGATCAACTTTTACAACTAGGGCATTGTTCATCCCAGAAGATGATTGGTGCTGGACTGTGGAGCGCCCAGGAGAAGGTCCTTATGACAGCCAAATTTTGTTTTTTTTACATTTTCCAATGCACTTGGTTAACCACTTAACGACCGCCCACGGCATATATACGTCGGCAAAATGGCTCGTACAGGCACAATCACGTACCTGTACGTCGCCTTTAACTGCCTGCCGTGTGGTCGCACGCCGCCAGCGGCGCGCTCGTGACCCTACCGCCATCCCCGTGAGTCAGGCCGCGGGTCCCGCAGGCTCGATCGCCGCGGGGAACCCCGCGATCGTCTCACGGAGGGATGGAGCTGGGAGATGTTAGTGTAAACACAACATCTCCCCGCTCGCCTACTGACAGTCACCGATCTCCGCTCTGTGTAATCCGAGCGGAGATCAGTGACGTGTCACTCGTAGCCACACCCCCTAACGGTGAGAATCACTCTCTTAGGCACACTAAACCCCTTCAGCGCCCCTAGTGGTTAACCCCTTCACTGCCAGTGTAATTTTTACAGTAATCAGTGCATTTTTATAGCACTGATCGCTGTAAAAATTACAACTGTCCCAAAAATGTGTCAAAAGTGTCCGAAGTGTCTGCCATAATGTCGCAGTCATGAAAAAAATCACTGATCGCCGCCATTACTAGTAAAAAAAATTTTTTTTTATAAAAATGCCATAAAACTATCCCCTATTTTGTAGACGCTATAACTTTTGCGCAAACCAATCAATAAACGGCGATTGCGATTTTTTTTTTTTTTTTTTACCAAAAATAAGTAGAAGAATACGTATCGGCCTAAACTGAGGGAAAAAACGTTTTTTTATATATTTTTTGGGGGATATTTATTATAGCAAAAAATATTGAATTTTTTTCACAATTGTCACTATTTTTGTTTATAGCGCAAAAAATAAAAACCGCAGAGGTGATCAAATACCACCAAAAGAAAGCTCTATTTGTGGGTAAAAAAAGGATGTTGATTTTGTTTGGGAGCCACGTCGCACGACCGCGCAAATGGCAGTTGAAGCGACGCGGTGCCGAATCGCAAAAAGGGGCCTGGTCTTTATGCTGCATATTGGTCCGGGGCTTAAGTGGTTAAAGTAGAATTATAGGCAAAACTTTTTTTTTTTTTTTTTACTTTTGGATAGAGTAAAGAAGGGTTATAACCCCTGTAAGATTTATTTTTGCAATTTTGGGATATCCCCAACTTTCGGAAACCATCCACTGTTTTTCCTCGGTGATGGGACTGAACATCAATCAGTTGGGGAATACCACTTATTGCATCTCGGAGATCCTGTTCATGTGATGTATGGTTATATGGAAAGATCCTTTTAAAGTTTATGTAATTTTCAAAAAATATTTTTCAGAATTACCACTAAAATAAAAAAAATTATATTTCCAAAATGTGTTTGCCTTAAAAATCCCAACAAAAGAGGATATATATATTGTAGTATTTAATAAGGGATGATGGCGATCACACCTTCAGGCCTGGTTCACACCTATGCATTTTTTTAGTGCATTTTCAGTATTGCAGAAACACACTACATACAGTCCATATAACATGGTTTCCTGTGGGTCACGTTCACATCTGCATTTTATGGAAAGGGTCAGGGACTTTTTTTCTGGTTTTTGGTTCCATAGACTTCAATGGATCAAAAACTTGTATTGAAAGATGCAAAATGCACCTGGAATATGCAAACTGCAACATGCATAGGTGTGAATCAGGCCTCATATAAACTTTTTTCTGTTTTTGCATTCTTTGTCCCACTAGGGAGATTTACCTTCACTTCCTAGTAACATAGCCAAAACAGGAAGTGAGATGAAATCCCTGCTAATTTAAAGTGGAACTTCAATGTTTTTTTCAACTTTCCATCTATTAAATCTTCTGCCCTTGTTATTTTAGCTTTGGATAGTAATTTTTTTTCCTGCCAGTAAATACCTTATACAGCCCACTTCCTGTTTCTTGTCTGGTTATTAGTCTAGGCTTATGACATCATGCACAGCCCTCCTTGTCACTCTGATGTGAGAGTTTGGCAGCAAGGGCAATAAGAGGGCCAATGAAAGCTGCAGAGCTGGAGGTGTATCTGTGTAAATCCAGGAAGTGAACAGGCAGCAGCAGCTTTAGCTGCCCACAATTAAAGTGGATGCAGCCAGACTCAGGGAGATTTCTGCAGCATATTTGGCAAGTACAGAATCACTGTATATATAAAATAATACGCAAAGTGGTTGGAGGGAAGCTTCAGAACGGCAAAGATGTTTTTATTATGAATTATGTGAGCAGATGGCAGTTCCTCTTTAAGAAGTCTCTTGGGGACCCCAAGGGCACCAGAACCAGTGTCCCCATTGGAAGATTTTAGTGATAATGGTAAACGGGGCAAATAGAGAGGGTGAATCTCCCTAACGGGGACTCAGGCAGCAATAAAAACTGACAGGTCTTCTAATCCCTCTCCACTCTAAAACTAAAAAAAAAGTTTTGCCTTTAGTTATACTTTAATGCTTACTGAATTCTGGCCTGGAAAAAGATGCAGCTTAAAAAAAAAGTGCTGGTAACATCAGAAATCTTTATGTATTTCTTTTCCAAGGTTAGTGAGTTTTTTGAAGTTCGCCTTCCCAGATGGCGAGGATAACTTGCCACACATTTGCGGCAGTTTTGAATTGTAAGTCTGTTAACTTGCTGCACATTTTCACTGACAAGTTGTACACTTGCAGAGCACTGGAAGCACAAGTTCTAGATGACACTTTTCCAATTGTCGAAAATTTGCACGGCGAGTCTCTAGTAAGAGTAAAGTTGCAGTGGGTAGCTCAGGGCTGAGGAATGCTGTGATACTTGGCAGACTGCCTGTTTTTTTTTTGGCAGCTGTCTGCTTGAGTAGAGAATTCATAGAAAGATTTGGAAAAATGCTTTAAGATCGTGAGGGGGGGGGGGGGGGGGATTGCAATCTCGATTTCTAATGATTAATCGTGCAGCTCTAGAGGAGAGGGACTAAAACCCCTGTCAGGTCTTTATTGCTGTCTGTGCTCATGTGGGAGAGATTCACCCACACTTTTTGCCCAGAGGATCACTAAAACCAAAGGTGAAATAAAAAAAAATAAAAAAATGGGGCTGCCACCAGAACCAGAATATAGGGGAAATCTTCCAATGGGGACACTAGTTCTGGTGACAACCAGGAATTTACTTACTTTGGAGGGATTTCCTCTCACTTCCTGTTTTGGCTGTGACAGGAAGTGAAGCGAAATCTCACAAACTGCTCAGATGGGAAAATATATGGTTATAACCCTCCCTTACTCTATCCAAAATGAAGAAAAACATGTGCCTTTAGTTCTAATTTGATGTTCTGTGGATTTTTGCTCTCTAAACTACTACTACTAATGCGCTATGGTGTATGGGGGATGCATGGAGAGTGTATGAAGACGCATGGAGTGCGATATGGGGGATGCATAGAGTGTGTATGAAGACGCATGGAGTGCGATATGGGGGATGCTTGGAGAGTGTATGAGGACAAATGGAATGCGCTATGATGTATAAGACAGTGTATGGGGCATGCATGGACTGTGCTATGGTGTATAGGAGAGTGTATGAGGACACATGGAGTGCGCTATAGTATATGGGGGATGCATGGAGTGTGATATGGAATATAGGAGAGTGTATAGGAGATGCATGGAGTGTGCTATGGAGTATAGGAGAGCGTGTGGGAGACGCATGGAGTGCATTATGGTGTATAGGAGATTGAATGAGGACGCATGGAGAGTGTATGGGGGATGCATGGAGTGTGCTATAGTGTATAGGAGACGCATGGAGTGTGCTATGGAGTATAGAAGAGAGTGTGGGAGACGCATGGAGTGCATTATGGTGTATAGGAGAATGTATGATGATGCATGGAGTGTGCTATGGAATATAGGAGTGTATGGGGCATAAATGGAGTGCGCTATAGTGTATAGCAGAGTGTATGAGGACGCATGGAGTGTGCTATGGAGTATAGGAGAGTGTATGAGGACGCATGGAGTGTGCTATGGAGTATAGGAGAGTGTAAACTGCACACATTCCCTCACCCGCAGCCAAAACACGCTGCTCTTTTGCAATACACAGGGGTGCTGTTAATTCTGAATGGCACCCCACACATCAGAAATTGTAGCATATATTCGGTGCATGAAACTGCATAATGCCATAGCACCATACAGCTCCATGTGGCTGCATTAAAAAAAAAGGTGAGGGGCCTTTTATCCTGTAGGAAACACAGGTACAGCAGCTTATTCAAATGAATGGGCTGCTTTACCCTTGTAAGCACAAGCTGAGATGTGAGCCTTAAAGGAGAAGTTCACCTTTAGGAACTTGTTACATGTTGCCGCTCCTGCAGCCACTTGGTGATCCGCTGCCTCTGTGTGACGTCAGTACAGGGAGAAGTTCCTAGTACCAGCTATCACTTTTTGAAAAGAGGCACGGCCACGTCATTCAATGGCGTTCTGTGAATGAACTAGAAATCTCGACAACCTTGTCAATGAACTATCACGGTGCTGTTGAGCGTTCTGGTAGTTCATGGAGTCTTCCTGTCAGTGTGTATCTGGCAGACAGCTTACACTGACACTCTGCAGGAGCCCTGCATTGCACCCATGATCTGCTGATCGCTGGTGCAACACTTGCCAAGCTCCTAGAAAATAAATTAAAAGTAAATGCACATTTTACTTGCAAAAAATTTGCATTTTTTTTTTAAAGGTGAACTTATCCATTAAACAAATAGGTATTCTGAGGTGAGTGCTCGGAGTGTGGGTAGGTAAGTACTCTTTTGCAGGTATTTATAGACTTTTTTTTTTTTTTGACAGTCTATACACCAAGTATATATATACACACACACACCTTTTTTTTTCATATTTTAGCAAAGCAGGTTCACACGTGGGTGTGGATTCTCATCCTTCTAAAACAGGGGTCTCAAAGTACCGGCCTGCGGGCCATTTGCGGCCCGCGGACTGGTTAAAAATGGCCCGCAGCGCCGATCCAGGACGTCTTTTTGCACAGGCACCGCAGAGGGGGAGGCGCCGAAGAGCTTTACCTCTCTATCACCTCTGTCCTCTCCGCTGCACACTGCCGCAGCCCAGAGAGAGAACAGAGCGGAGGAAGGATCCGCCCATCGCCCCACCCACCTAAGCACTGACGATCAGAGCCCCGATCCAGGGTCCTGCTGCTCAGAGCGGGAGATTGCGTTCTCTGGGTGCCCTGTCACTAGGCCTCTGTGGAAGCCAGTAGGAGAGGATTCGGGAGCCAGACGATCCTGACTGCCAGGAGAGGTGAGTGAGGCAAGGTCCTTAGTGGGGTGAATGGGGTATTTTATGGAGTGTGGAGGGGGGGTAATTGTGTAGTGTGGGGCTATTTGTGCAGTGTGGGGGGTATTTTATGGAGTGTGGGGGGATTTGTGCAGTGTGGGGGGTATTTTATGGAGTGTGGGGGGATTTTTGCAGTGTGGGAGTATTTTATGGAGTGTGGGGGGTATTTTATGGAGTGTGGGGGGATTTGTGCAGTGTGGGGGGTATTTTATGGAGTGTGGGAGGATTTGTGCAGTGTGGGGGTACTTGTGCAGTGTGGGGCTATTTGTGCCATGTGGGGGGTATTTTTTGGAGTGTGGGGGGCTATTTGTGCAGTGGGGGGCTATTTGTGCAGTGTGGGGGGTATTTTATGGAGTGTGGGGGGTATTTTATGGAGTGTGGGGGGTATTTTGTGCAGTGTGGGGGGTATTTTGTGCAGTGTGGGGGGTATTTTGTGCAGTGTGGGGGGTATTTTATGGAGTGTGGGGGTAATTGTGTAGTGTGGGGGGTAATTGTGTAGTGTGGGGCTATTTGTGCAGTGTTGGGGGGTATTTTATGGAGTGTGGGAGGTAATTGTGTAGTGTGGGGCTATTTGTGCAGTGTGGGGGCATTTTATGGAGTGTGGGAGGTAATTGTGCAGTGTGGGGGGGATTTGTGCAGTGTGGGGGTATTTGTGCAGTGTTGGGGGTAATTATGGAGTGTGGGGGGTATTTGTGCAGTGTAGGGGGATAATGCTGGGGGTTAATAATGCGTTTGCTGACACCAGTGATGGGGGTTAATAATGTGTTTGCTGACACCAGTGATGGGGGTTAATAATGTGTTTGCTGACACCAGTGATGGGGGTTAATAATGTGTTTGCTGACACCAGTGATGGGGGTTAATAATGCGTTTGCTGACACCAGTGATAGGGGTTAATAATACGTTTGCTGACACCAGTGATGGGGGTTAATAATACGTTTGCTGACACCAGTGATGGGGGTTAATAATAAGTTTGCTGACACCAGTGATGGGGGTTAATAATACGTTTGCTGACACCAGTGATGGGGGTTAATAATACGTTTGCTGACACCAGTGATGGGGGTTAATAATACGTTTGCTGACACCAGTGATGGGGGTTAATAATACGTTTGCTGACACCAGTGATGGGGGTTAATAATACGTTTGCTGACACCAGTGATGGGGGTTAATAATACGTTTGCTGACACCAGTGATGGGGGTTAATAATGTGTTTGCTGACACCAGTGATGGGGGTTAATAATGCGTTTGCTGACACCAGTGATGGGGGTTAATAATGCGTTTGCTGACACCAGTGATGGGGGTTAATAATGCGTTTGCTGACATCAGTGCTGGGTATAGTATATTATTGCTGGTATAGTTTATTGTTTTAAAAGTTTGCATGCGGCCCCCATGGGATATGAAAACTTGTCATGTGGCCCTCAGGCAATTTGAGTTTGAGACCCCTGTTCTAAAACCTCATCTTCCTCATTCGGCCAGCCACACCCTACACCTTCTTGTTTTTAGGGTGGTTCCTTTCTTTTACAGTGTGCTTGCAGCCAATTGTGGGACAGTGCTTATTGTATGGCCTGCTTTAGGGCTTAGCATTTATTGATTTAAAAAAAAAAAAAGAGTGTATGGATGTTAAAATATTTTAGTATTTTGTTCTGGTTCGGGATACTCCTTGCAGTTTTATTCTTTGGTGTTTGTGTTGAAATGCTGGAAATCATTTTATAATTTATTATGTTATATAAACATATTTTGCACCAATGTAAGCTCTTTTAATAAAGTATTTTGACACATATATGTTTTGTTTTTTTCTTGGCTTTTCAAGGAAGTTAATGTGACAATCCTACAACCCCCAGGAGTCCTTAGGGTGAGCTCTTTGGAGTGGGAGGGAGTGCTTTGTACAGATGTGTGAGTGGTGACAGAAGAGTGAAGACCTCCCCTGTCATTGCTGATTTCTCCTAGTTGTAGTGTCACTGTATAGAAAGGTCAGCGATTGTGCCTGCATTAGCGTGATACATTTGTTTACTGCAATGCTGTGGGTTAGTAAGCATTGGCAATGAGTAGTTCTCATCCGGGGATGCAATGCGCCAGTCTAGTTTAAAACCTCCATTCCCCCTGTCCATGGGAGTTGTAAAGGACAGATGCAGGCTAATGCAAGCCAAGTGACTCAGTTGAGGCCACCCATGGGTGAGCCATTCAGCTTGCACCCACCTGCTGCCCACCTCTTACAGTCAGCATGTGTGCAGGTGGTCTCTGCTAAACAGAAGAGGAGCCATAGGGGTACTAAAGGTAAGAAGAAGATCAATGGAATCTGCTGCTTGGACCTGCTCCCTGTAGATCAAGGTGACCACTGCCATTCCCCAATTTGGGATTTAAAGACAACTCCACGCCGTGTGATAAAAAGTGCCTATCTCAGTCTGATATCTGTTGCAGATAGGGGAGATGGTAGGGTTGATGCGATGCAAACTCTGGGGTATAATTAATCCTAGGTGGAAATTTCAACTGAATGAATTGGTCTTTAGCAGAGATGATCAGTTTGGTTTATTGTGAGGACAAGAGGCTTCCTTGTCGTAATCAGTGAAATGCCCCACCCCGTCCCTCAGGTGACTTCACAAGGCACTCAGGAGGTCACTGTGGACCATCTGGGACTCCATCTCCATCCTAAGTTCTGGGCAGTCTGTGACTCCTGCTCCTCCTCCTGACCATCCGCAAACATGCCGACTGTAAAATATTGATAAGATAGTCCAGAGACGGGAAACAAAAATGGTGAAAGGTTTGGGAGATAAAACATATCGAGAGCGACTTCAGGAACTTAATATGTACAGTCTGGAGGAAAGAAGGGAAAGGGGAGACATGATTGAGGCCGGATTCACATATGTGCGGCTTTGGGTTTGTGCCCGTTCACCGATTTAGATGAAAATTTTTGCCCGAATTTGCACCAGAACTGGACCCAAACATGCACAGGACCCTCCCCGGCCGCCCTGAACCTGTGTGAACCGTCTCCATTGAGAGTCGGTCACACTCGCATGTCAGGCAAATTGGATGCAGGGAAACCCCCACATATGTGAAGCCGGCCTTAAACCTTTAAATACATCAAGGGGGTGAACAAGGTTCAGAAGGGAAGTTTTTTTCAATATAAAACCAAAATCAAGAACACGAGGACATGACCTCAAACTAACTGGAGGAAAGTTCAAAACTAATATTATAAACTATAATTTTACTGAAAGGGTAGTTGATGCTTGGAATAAACTACCAGCAGAGGTAGTGAGACAGTCAACAGGAAATGGCTTCAAACATGCTTGGGACAAACCTAGATCTATACTCAGACAATAAAAACTTAAACAAAAAATAAGAATAAAAAATAAAGCGATGGACTACTTGGTCTTTTTCAGCTTCAATCGTTTTTTTATTCGTTTTACAAAAGACAGGAATACAATTTAGTAAACATTTTTACATTACTGAGACTATCAAGAATGGTAAAGGCCTGTCTTCACTTTATATATCTAGTAATGAGCACCCCCTAATCTGTGATGATCACCCCCCCCCCCCTTACCATTCTTAAGGATCAACCTGCAAACTGTGACTCCCTCTACCATCGGCACCTGTACCCAACAACCTGCAATATATGATTCCCCATCTGTTCCCATCATAAGAGGCACCCTACAATATATGCACCCCACAACCATACAGATGACCCTGTACTGTGACCCTCCATTTCCTCATACCAGACAGCTTACAATCTATGTTCTTGTGTAAGATGTAAAAGATCTTCTGTTTTAATATCAAATGTTGCAAGTGACCCATTCAGGTAATCATGCCAACTAGCTTCAGAGGGGATGGTCTCATATGGCACAGCAATCCTCCTTCCATGAGGGTCCTGGAAAAATTCCAAACACATAAGAAAGCAGTTGGTGCCACACCAATGTTTGTAGAGTCCAGAAAGAATTACAGCATTATGGAGAATTACACCCAGCATACAGGACAAGAGAAGTGCTACTGTGCAGTAGGGTTGCACCGATACAACTATTTTAAGACCGAGTACAAGTACCGATACTTTTGTCAAGTACTTGCCAATACCGATTACCAATTTTTTTTTAATACTGATAGGTGGCACTTATGGGCACTAATAGGTGGCAAAGATATGTGGCACTTACTGATGGGCACTGATAGGTGACACTTGTATGTGGCACTGATTTTCAGCACTTATGGGCAATGATTGGTGGAGCTGTTTGGTAGGCAGTGGCACTGAAATGCAGCCCTAGTTGCTGGCAGCCTGGCATGATAACATTTAAATCGATAAGAGTGAGTATACAAGAGCCCATCTTGCTACACCCTGCACTCGGCCTCAGTAAGCCTAGTTAGATTGCAGCAGCAGACATCTTGTTACACCCAGCCCATATAGTTAGTGAATTATATGGGCTGGGTGTAACCAGATGTCTGCAGGCTACTGAGGCCGAGTGATGGGCGCCGCAGTGTACCGTCTCTGAGGGAGACTCAGGCAGTCACTTCTGTTAACAATTCTGAGGGCCCGGGTCACCGATGTTGATGGGTTATATAAGGAAAGAAAAAGTTCAGGACTTTAAATGAGGCATATGACAGACCATATATGTAAAAAAGTATAAAAGTATTTATTGACACTGAGTATATTTGTACATGATACATACATGCAGAGTAAAATTGTATACATAACATAGATACATTAAATATATGTTAAAACATATATTGCATTGGTGTCAAGACACAGGCTGGTAGCTAGTATAAGGTAATCCATGTAGTAGGTATAAAAGTAAAAACATAAGGATATGCGGAAAAACATGATATTTTTAAGGTCATGACTGCATTTAATGAAGCCCAACGCGTTTCATGGTATAAAACCACTCTTCAGGGGCGAATGCGTCAATCTGTCTATAAAAGACAAAAAGATAAAATAAAAAACACGAGAAAGTAATATCTGCATATATGGGTATATGATGAGTGGAATTGGAATATTAAATTCCGCATGACTTACATGGAGCCAGTAAACAGGGCATATGTTGTGGTCCAGCCAGGGTGCCGTATGTTTTTACTTTTATACCTACTACATGGATTACCTTATACTAGCTACCAGCTTGTGTCTTGACACCAATGCAATATATGTTTTAACATATATTTAATGTATCTGTTATGTATACAATTTTACTCTGAGTATATTTGTACATGATACATACATGCAGTGTCAATAAATACTTTTTTACATATATGGTCTGTCATATGCCTCATTTAAAGTCCCAAACTTTTTCTTTACTTATATAACCCAATTAGGGGTGGAGACACGTCTTCTGTGTCATTTAAAGTCCCACCCATAGTTTTTGTTTTCAAGCAATACAAATGGGATGGAGGCATATGACATACAGCTGTCATAACCTTTTATGCATCTGATACCTACAGAGTCCTGTAGGTTCCATAGGCCATAGATCTGTGTGTAGTGACATGCAGATTTTTCCATCTGGTGTCTTAGCACTTGCCCTTGTTTGCCCTTGTGGCTGCTGTTTTAAACTCGCATTGGTTGGTCTACCTGAGCCGTCCTTATGTCTGGTCCCAGGAGCTGCAATGCATGATGTGTGCCCGCCCTATCTCCCTCTCCCATACCAGAGGCGGGACATGGACGACTGGGCGGTTTGATCACCACGCATCGACGTCACGCCCTGACGCTCATGTGTGATGTCATTTTTTGGCGCCACCATATGTGCGTCCGATCCATCTTGGCTGACCCATGGGGGAGATGTTTTGGCGCCACGTGTGGGCGGTAATTTACCACCGACATGTGGCTGCCCCTCCCCCTTCGTCATGCCCACGTGACGTTGGTTGGGCTGTGCGCGCATTGGGCGCACGCGTACATAAATAGATCTCATGGTTACATCCATTCACCTGCACACCCTTGTAGGCTGCACATCACCTTACGGATACTCCTCACATTCATTCAACCATCACTACTAGGTAATGTTTGTTGGTTTAGTCACAGCGGTTGGTATACCTACTACCTCTCTCACACTCCTTTGTCCCCATGGTGATCTAACATGGGGCACCCTTTACCTTTGCACCCCTGCTGCTATAGCCCTATCCTCACTACCCTGCTAGTCCCCCATTTCTCTCACCTCCACATCCTACACTCCTGCACACATAATCTTCACCATCTCTTTGGTGTCTGGTGCTCATCTCCATTCTTGATATCTCTACGCTACATGTGAGATTCTCACACTGCATACATATTTTTTTTTTTTTACAGACCCTGGAGTCATGCACCTTTACTCAATACTCACAGAGGTTTTCATTTATTGGGATCTGTGTGCGCTAGTGCGCCCTCTGCAGCTTGCCCGCCTCAGCTCCCGGGACAGGCTATCATACGGCACCCTGGCTGGACCACAACATATGCCCTGTTTACTGGCTCCATGTAAGTCATGCGGAATTTAATATTCCAATTCCACTCATCATATACCCATATATGCAGATATTACTTTCTCGTGTTTTTTATTTTATCTTTTTGTCTTTTATAGACAGATTGACGCATTCACCCCTGAAGAGTGGTTTTATACCATGAAACGCGTCGGGCTTCATTAAATGCAGTCATGACCTTAAAAATATCATGTTTTTCTTCATATCCTTATGTTTTTACTTTTATACCTACTACATGGATTACCTTATTACTAGCTACCAGCTTGTGTCTTGACACCAATGCAATATATGTTTTAACATATATTTAATGTATCTATGTTATGTATACAATTTTACTCTGCATGTATGTATCATGTACAAATATACTCAGTGTCAATAAATACTTTTATACTTTTTTACATATATGGTCTGTCATATGCCTCATTTAAAGTCCCGAACTTTTTCTTTCCTTATATAACCCAATTAGGGATGGAGACACGTCTTCTGTGTCTCATTTAAAGTCCCACCCATAGTTTGTTTTCAACCGATGCTGATGGGCGGCACATGCGACGGCGACCCACACCCCTGCCCCATAAGCTTACCTTCCGCTGCAAGGACTCGCTCTCACTGTGCCAGGACCCGCACTCCACTCCGCCCATTGACTTCTGGGAGCCTTCTGCATGCAGGGTATCGGCTTAAGCATTGGGAGCATTTGCACGAGTACATGTTCTCGGTATTGATACCTATACTAGCATCGGTGCAACCCTACTGTGCAGTGTCCATACATACAGAGAATTACACCCAACATACAGGACAAGATTCAGGCAGAACTGGCCAATCAGTAGCTGCGTCTAAATAGTTACCATCTTTTCTGCAGCAACCATGTGACTAATGTGTCAGCGGCTCTGGAATGAGCAATTTCCCAAAAAGGATGCATTTAGGCTTTATCAACCGCTTCCAGACCGCTCCATGCAGATAAACTGTGGCGGGGGGGGGGGTCCTTCAGCGCAAAATCACGTACCGGTATGTGATTCTTTTTTTCTTTGGGTCGGGGGCCCTGTCAGTGACCTGCTGTGATTGAACACAACGGGAGACAATCAGCAGGTCTGGTAGACCCGATGTCCGCCATGACCTGCTGATCGCTCCCAAGGCAAACAGAACGGCGGTCTGCCTATGTGAACAAGACCGATCGTCGTTCCGTCAGAGGGGAAGGTGGAGATCTGGTGTTTCTGCTAAGCTGGAACACGGATCACTGTCTTCCCTCAGTAAAAGCAACCCCCCCCCACAGTTAGAAAGCACCCCCAAGGAACACAGTTAAAGCTATGATCAACCCTGCAAGTGTCATTAGTACAGTGACAGTGCATTTTTTTCAACTTTTTTTCTTTTTAAGTAGACCTAGCAGGCATAACTGTGAACAGCCAACCAGTAAAGGCACTCGCTATAAAAAGGCACTTCTTTCTGAAGAACATGCTTTCACCTATAAAGTGGTGTCATTTTATCATGTATAAACACTTTTCCCAACTCCCTTTTACTTTACCATGATAGTCTAATTATAACATGCAGAAGTCACACACTAAAAAGCAGCTTTTCACATTCTTGGAAAGTAGTTTACTCGCCGTGCTGTGTCATGATATAGCAATGCACATAAATAATACTCGCCCACACTGTTTACACAAGATGTCAAACCAGCTCCGAAAACCCCACACAGCCTCACTCTGCAAATCAACGTCTCTCATCTGTATAAAGGGAAGTAGAGAGGAACATTACTGTTTGGAACACACTTTGCTCCAGAGCTAATCTGGCCTGAAAACATTTAGAAATAATGTGCGTTTTTTTTTTTTTAGCGGCTTTTAAAAAAAAAAAAAATCCATACACTGCATGTACACCAAAGGTGAGAATTAGAATTGTATAACCAGCACATGCTCATTAAAGGACCCACATTGTGAAAACTGCAATACAAAAAAAAAGGACCTCATTACAGAAAGTGAAAGTAATATTGTTAGACACGCCCACCAGATTCTCATTTGACGCGACTTGGAAACATGGAAAAGATTATCCGATTGGTTGCTGCAGACATTACAGTATTTCCTCCATAAACTTTTTGATTCTGAGGTCCACAATCACAATAAAAGGCACTTTAACAAGAGAGAAGTTTAATGTAGGCGGTTAGAGGCATTGTGCAAAATGTAAAAATCTCCCCTACCTGGAAAAATCCCAGGAGGTGTTTAACCCCTTCCCCAGGATGACGCACATCACAAGGAGCCCACAGACCACTTCTCTTTCATTAAAGTGGAGTTCCACCCAAAAACTGAACTTCTGCTTTAAGTGAAGGTGACCCCCTGACATGTCACATCTGACATGTCATTTTTTTTGAGGGGGGAGGGGAGCGGATATCCTCTTTTTAGAGGCATCCAGCTCCAACTTTCTCCCGGGGTTCTGTGGTGCCGGAAGGAAGTTCACCTCCCCCTGCAATCTTCTGGGACACGTCTCAGGTCCCAGAAGATTGCCCGACCATTCACAGCGTGGCTCGCACAAGCGCAGTGTGAGGCCACAGCCAGACACCCAGTCAGAATGCCGGCGCTGTAGAGAGGAGGGGGAGGGGAGCGAGGCTTCCTGCACCCACATCGCTGGATTATTAAAAGTCAGTGGCTCCACTTTCTGTAACTTGTGACTTTTATATGGGAGGAGCTCCACTTTAACATTTGAAACTACAAGAGGAAAGCGATGAGCAGTCACTAATCACTATGCAGAGGCCGTACACCAGAGACTCTACTACAGATAGTTGGAACACTGACTTTGCCCAGGGAGTTGTGCTGCCCGGTATTCCTGTGACATGATCCACCAACCATGTTGTATGATACATGAATAGGAATATTGTGCTTACAGAATACAAAGGTGACCACAGATGTCCTTTACCAATAAGTGTGATCACCAAACATCCACCAATAGAAGGATCAATACTTGTTATTGGGCCCCAGACCAGTGCGAGGGAGAGGGGGGGGTCTGGGGGGTGTAAGGAATGGAGGGGGGTGTGTGAGGAGTAGAGGGGGAAGGTGTGAGGTAAGTTGTCTCCCCCCCATTGTACTTACAGACACACTGTGTGGAAAATCTTCTTCCTCCCTCCAGTCATGTGACAAGGGGATAGAGACTGAGGGAGAACGGCAGCCTTCCCTTCCCTCACTGCACATCGGCGCTCTCTATTGCCACCTGCAGGCTGGAGGGAGGAGAAAGCTGAATCCTCTCTCCAGCTCTCTGTCAGTACTCCTCTGCTGTGTCTGTACATCGGAGCTGAGCGCGTGCCCTGTGTGGGGAAGGAGGGGTTATTGTGGCGGGGCTCGCGCTTCCTCTGATTGGTGAAGGGGCGGGCGGATGTTGTCATAACAACCAACATCGACGGAGCGGCGCCATTTTAGCTGTGTCTTCTCACCGCTCTGCACATAACCAGCACAGCGCCCTACAGTGGACTAATCGGAGATTACACCCCACATCTTCTTCATCGTACATCCATCGGAGAGACAGTAAGTGTCATTAGCAGTGATGTCACCTGACCAGGGAGGCGGGTCCAGTGTGGGGATGTGGGGGGATAATAGAGACAGTGGTGTAGATGTGTTGTCAGCACCCGGGGCCCCCAACTCATGTACTTCTAGTGCTCCCTTCCACTAGTACAGTATTATACCCCTTACTCCCTAAGAACATGTATGTAATAAGAAAATGCATCTGTGTCACTGACTCCCCCCCCCCCTCATGTATTATATATACACTGCCCAACCCATTACCCCATATATTTTATATACGCTGAATTTTATATATATATATATATATATATATATATATATATATATATATATATATATATACACACCCCCCTATGTATAATATATACACACTATATAATGTGGAGAGGGATGAGGATAATGCTGGGCAGAGGTGGGGATATATTGTGGAGAGGGATGGATGTAGGGTGACCACATTTCCAAACTACCATTCAGGGACACTCTCCCTTTCCAAAAATCAGCTTGTGCTGTAACGAATCACAGCACAGTGATTGGACACAAGAGGTGGGATTTATGATTTCTCCAATCACAAGCAGGGGGCAGGGATTGTGCTCCTCCAGGCTATCCCAGCGAGGACAAGTACTGTCAGTGAGTAAAGCGGTGATGTGGTGCCCTTTTTTTGGGGGCATCAGATTGGCCGGGGGGTGGCTGTGTCAGTTTCATTCCGGGACACTGTATTGTCCTGGAATGAATGTGCCCGGGACAGACCTGAAAAATGCGGGACTGTCCCGGGCAATCCAGGACACGTGGTCACCCTAGATGGATGATGCTGGGCATATAATGTGGAGAGGGATAAGGAGGATGCTGGGCGGAGGTGGGGATATAATGTGGAGAGGGATAGATGATGCTGGGTGGAGGTGGGGATATATTGTGGAGAGGGATGAGGATGATGCTGGGCGGAGGTGAGGATATAATGTGGAGAGGGATGAGGATATATTGTGGAGAGGGATGAGGATGATGCTGGGCGGAGGTGGGGATATATTTTGGAGAGGGATGAGGATGATGCTGGGCGGAGGTGGGGATATATTTTGGAGAGGGATGAGGATGATGCTGGGCGGAGGTGGGGATATATTTTGGAGAGGGATGGATGATGCTGGGCGGAGGTGGGGATATATTGTGGAGAGGGATGAGGATAATGCTGGGCGGAGGTGGGGATATATTGTGGAGAGGGATGAGGATGATGCTGGGCGGAGGTGGGGATATAATGTGGAGAGGGATGAGGATGATGCTGGGCGGAGGTGAGGATATAATGTGGAGAGGGATGAGGATGATGCTGGGCGGAGGTGGGGATATATTGTGGAGAGGGATGGATGATGCTGGGCGGAGGTGGGGATATATTGTGGAGAGGGATGAGGATGATGCTGGGCGGAGGTGGGGATATAATGTGGAGAGGGATGAGGATGATGCTGGGCGGAGGTGGGGATATATTGTGGAGAGGGATGGGGATGATGCTGGGCGGAGGTGGGGATATATTGTGGAGAGGGATGAGGATGATGCTGGGCGGAGGTGGGGATATAATGTGGAGAGGGATGAGGATGATGCTGGGCAGAGGTGGGGATATAATGTGGAGAGGGATGGATGATGCTGGGCGGAGGTGGGGATATATTGTGGAGAGGGATGAGGATGATGCTGGGTGGGGATGAGTTGCATAGTGAAGAGGCTCTCCACAATGCCACACACCTTTATTTAAAAAAATAAATTATATTAGAATTTTAACCCTTGATGTGGCCTTCATGTGAAAACGCATTGATATGCTAAGATACGCATTTCTATTACCACATAATGCAGATCTCTGCACATAGTATGGACTCTTTAGACCAATTCCAGGAAAGTACTATGAAAGCCCTAAGAGTTTTTCGTTGCCATTCATTTCACTCAAGACGCTGTTACAATAAAAGATTTTTCCACACTAGGTCTCCAGTACAGGCAGTTGAGCTGCAATTTTACCATCCACCTCAATTCTAACATTACATCAGGACAGGGCTATACATAGGCTAATGCTTTGCAGCTGCGGCAATTTCACCTCGGCTTGCAGATTTTCACAGGTGGTCCCACCTATCAAACTCACCCATTGGGGTCAATGAGAACCTGCTGTAAGGCTGGGCTCACACTGGTACGACAAACGCTCCGACATTGGGAGCTCATGTCGCATGACGTGTTAAAATCAATGTTTCCCTATGGGAGCCGTTTTAACTGGTCCAACTCAAGTCGGTCCGACTTTGAAAATGCTCCTTGCACTACTTTGGTTCGACTTTGATCCTACTTCAGCCCATTGAATATCACTGAAGTCGGATCGCCGTTTTGTATGATCTGACTTTGGCATGTGACTTGTGCTCTGATGATATAGAGGGGGAACTCCGCGCCAAATAAAAAAAAAACGGCATGGGTTCCCCCTCCAAGAGCATACCAGGCCCTTCGGTCTGGTATGGATTTCAAGGGGGAAACCCCTACCCAAAAAAAAACGCGTGGGGGTCCCCCCAAAATCGATACCAGACCCTTATCCGAGCACGCAGCCCGGCCAGTCAGGAAAGGGGGTGGGGACGAGCGAGTGCTCCCCCCCTCCCTGAACCGTACCAGGTCGCTTACCCTCAACATGGGGGGGTGGGTGCTTTGGGACAGGGGGGCCCTACACCCCCCCACCCCAAAGCACCTTGTCCCCATGTTGATGAGGATAAGGGCCTATTCCCGACAACCCTGGCCGTTGGTTGTCGGGGTCTGCTGGCGGGGGGCTTATCGGAATCTGGGAGCCCCGTTAATAAGGGGGCCCCCAGATCCCGGCCCCCACCCTATGTGAATGAGTATGGGGTACATCGTACCTCTACCCATTCACCTGGAAAAAAGTGTCAAAAATAAAACGCACTACACAGGTTTTTAAATTAATTTATCAGGCAGCTCCATGGGTCTCTTCCGACTTTTCCACTCTCTCCGGCGCTGTTTTGCTAGCTCTTGTCTGGTCTTCTCCATCGTCTTCTTCCCTCTGCTCTCCTTCCGATGTTGACGCAACGCTCTCTCCTGCTGTAATGCCGTGTGCACAGTGCGCAACAACTTATATTGGCATGGGGCGGGGTCACCGGATGATGTCATCCGATGATCCCGCCCATTATGACGTCACCGTCCCCTCATGCGCCGGGCGCTGATGTAAATACCTTACCTTTTTTCTGCCAGTAATACAGCCCACTTCCTGTTTCTTGTCTGGTCATTAGTCTAGGCTTATGACATCATGCACAGCTCTCTTTCTCACTCTTGTGAGAGTTTGCCAGCAAGGGCAATAAGGAGGCCAATGACAGCTGCAGAGCTGGAGGTGTGTCTGTGTAAATCCAGGAAGTAACCAGGCAGCAGCTTCAGCTGCCCACAGTTAAAGTGGATGCAGCCAGACTCAGTGGAGGGAGATTTCTGCAGCATTTTTGGCAAGTACAGAATCATAGTACAGTGGCACCTTGGATTATGAGCATAATCCGTTCCAGGAGAATGCTCGTAATCCAAAATACTCGCATATCAAAGCGAGTTTCCCCATTGAAGTCAATGGAAACAAAAATTAATTTGTTGCACATTGACTTCAATGGCATGCAATACTGCATGTGGCCAGAGGTGGGGGGTGCCGGAGAGCCTCGGAATCACTCAGAAAGGCACGAGGACCCCTCGGCTGAACTCGGAAAACCTCGGAAAGGCTGGGGAACTGAGTATTTCTGTGATTTTCCGAGCAGCTCCGAACGGCACCGATTGGCTCCGGCGCCCCCCACCTCAGGCCAAGTAGTGTGGTATTGCACACCGCTTTGGCTTGAATCCTGCTAGTTTTGCGAGACAACACTCACAAACCGAGTCAGAATTTTTAAAAATACAGCGCTCGTAGTGCGAAACGCTCGTTAACCGCGTTACTCGCAATCCGAGGTTCCACTGTATATATAAAATAATATGCAAAATGGTTGGAGGGAAGCTTCAGAACAGCAAAGACGTTTTTATTACAAATTATGTGAGCAGACGGCAGTTCTTCTTTAAGAAGTCTCTTGGGGACCCCAAGGGCACCAGAACCAGTGTCCCCATTGGAAGATTTCAGTGATAATGGTAAACGGGGCAAATAAAGAGGGTGAATCTCCCTAAGGGGGACTCGGGCAGCAATAAAAGCTGACAGGTCTTCTAATCCCTCTCCACTCTATCTATAAAAAAAAAGTTTTGCCTTTAGTTATACTTTAATGCTTACTGAATTCTGGCCTGGAAAAAGATGCAGCTTAAAAAAAAGTGCTGGTAACATCAGAAATCTTTATGTATTTCTTTTCCAAGGTTAGTGAGTTTTTTGAAGTTCACCTTCCCAGATAGCGAGGATAACTTGCCACACATTTGCGGCAGTTTTGAATTGTAAGGCCTCGTACACACGACCGATTTTCTCGGCAAGAACCAGCAAGAAACTTGCTGGCAGAGATGTCTTGCCGAGTAAATCGGTCGTGTGTATGCGGCTATCGGGTTTCTCGTCGAGAAAACCGTCAAGTAACCTCGACGAGAAAATAGAGAACCTGCTCTCTATTTTCTCGTCGAGATTCTCGTCAGCCTGTTTCTCGACGAGAAAAGTGAGTGTGTGTGTACACTTACCTGTCCTCCCGGAAGCCCGTGCATGTTCGAAATGAATTCGACGCATGCGCGGTAGCTTCCTAGGCATACGTAGGGTATACCAAGATGGCGGCGACGGCATCGAATGTGACGAGCGCATGCTCGTCGTAGTCGATGACGTCACCGCGTACGCTCCATTCAAAGAACCGCGGGTTCTTTGAAACGAGCGTGTGTACACTCGGCCGGGACAAGTTTCTTGTCCAAGAATCTCGTCGAAAAAAACGACATTTTTTTTCAACGAGAATCTCGGCCGTGTGTACGAAGCCTTAGTCTGTTAACTTGCTGCACATTTTCACTGACAAGTAGTAAACTTGCAGAGCACTGGAAGCACAAGTTCTAGTTGACACTTTTCTAAGGCCGGTTTCACACTGGGGCGGTGGTGGTATAGCGCCGCTATTTTTAGCGGCGCTATACCGTCGCAACTGCTGAGGTATTCGGCCGCTAGCGGTGCGGTTTTAACCCCCGATAGCAGCCGAAAAAGGGTTAATACCACCCGCAGACTGCGGCCACAGCCGCGGTTTGCGGGCGGTATTACCGCGGTGTCCCATTAATTTCAATGGGAAGGAGCGGTGTAGGAGCGGTAAACACACCGCTCCTCTCACCGCTCCAAAGATGCGGCTAGCAGCACTTTTTTTCACGTCCTGCTAGCGCACCGCTCCAGTGTGAAAGCCCTCTGGGATTTCACATTGGAGAGACAGCAGCCGCTGTTTAGGCTCGGTTTGCAGGCGCTCTGCCTGCAAACAGCCCCAGTGTGAATGGGGCCTAATTTGTAGCAAATTTGCATGGCAAGTCTCCAGCAAGAGCAAAGTTGCAGTTATGAGTTTACAGCAAGAGCTCTGCAAGTCTACAGCATGAAAATTCATCCACAGTGACCCCTGTGGTGGGATGACTATTGTACAACATAACTGAACCAGAATTTACAGCAGACTTGCAGAATACAGTGGAACCTCAGATTGCGAGTAACGAGCGTTTCGCAATACGAGCACTGTATTTTAAAAAATCCTAACTCCGTTTGCGAGTGTTGTCTCGCAAAATGAGCAGGATTCAGGCCAAAGCGGTGTGCAGTACCGCGCTTGGCCTGAGGTGAGGGGGGGGGGGGGGGGAAGAGGGGAGCTGATCGTCCCCGTTCGGAAATGCATGGAAAGGCTGAGGATAGCTCAGCTGACCTCGGCAAACCTCGGGAACCGAGTCTTTCCGAGGTGTCCTCGGGCCTTTCCGACCGTTTCCGAGGCTCTCCGGCGCTCCCCACCTCTGGCCGCATGCCATTGAAGTCAATGCGGAACAAAATATTTTCGTTTCCATTGACTTCAGTGGGGAAACTCGCTTTGATATGCGAGTACTTTGGATTACGAGCATTCTCCTGGAACGGATTATGCTCGTAATCCGAGGTTCTACTTTATTTACAAAGAACAAACTTGCTGCAATTGTGCAACAAACTTGTGAAGCCTGGCAAGTCTAGCAATAGCTCAGCAAGTCATTTTCAAATTTGCAGCACAATTGCTTGCTATTTGGGATGGTATATATTTACCTAAAGTAATATTTTCCCACTGTAATTATTTTATTTTTTTTAAATCTGTTGATCCAGCGGTTATTTTTCAATTATCTTTGAGCCGCTGTTCACACTAATGCGATGCAGAATTTGCAGTTTTGTGCGGATTCCACACCGCATGCAAATCTCACCCCATTCATGTGAATCGATGCGGGTGTGTATGTTAACGACACCCCAAAATTAGTTTGCAAAATGCAGTGCGATTTGCAGAATCTGATAACATGGTTGTGAACACCCACGTGATCCGATTCTGGTGCGGCCAAAAAAAAAAAAAGGGTCCTGCATGTTTTTGGTTGCGAATTCGGTGCCATTTGAGTGATGCAGAATAACGTCTCAAATCGCACTGCTGAAGCTTCGCATGTAATTTGAACAGGAATGCAGTGCGATTTCTGTTCAAAATCACAAGCAGTTCCTTGCAACTTTATCCCAAAATGGAAAGACAAACTGTTTCTGTTACTGCTTAACCCATTTATGTTTGAGGTTGAAATTCTTTTTTTATTTGCGCATAAAATTCATATGTTACCTATAGCAGTAGGATATAAATAACTCCCAAATCACTACTGTTCTGATATTGGAACAAGAGGCATTCATGTTTTTTTTTATTATTCATTAAAGTGTGTTCTCTAGGGTCTCTGCTAAAAAAAAAAATATGTAATGTTTGGGGGTTCTAAGTAATTTTATAGCATAAAATAATGATTTTAACTTGAAACCAACAAGTGTCAGAAAAGGGTTTAGTCTTTAACCACTTCAGCCCCGGACCATTTTGGCTGGTTAAGGACCAGGCCACTTTTTGCGATTCGGCACTGCGTTGCTTTAACTGACAATTGCGCGGTCGTGCGACATGGCTCACAAACAAAATTGACGTCCTTTTTTCCCCCAGAAATAGAGCTTTCTTTTGGTGGTATTTGATCACCTCTGCGGTTTTTATTTTTTTGCGCTATAAACAAAAATAGAGCAACAATTGTGAAAAAATTTCAATATGTTTTACTTTTTGCTATAAGAAATATCCCCAAAAAATATATATAAAAAAAAATGTTTTTTCCTGAGTTTAGGCCGATACGTATTCTTCTACATATTTTTGGTAAAAAACATAAAAAAAAAAAAAAAAAAAAAAAAAAAAAAAAATCGCAATAAGCGTTTGATTGGTTTGCGCAAAAGTTATAGCGTCTACAAAATAGGGGGTAGTTTTATGGCATTTTTATTAATAATTTTTTTTTTTACTAGTAATGGCGGAGATCAGCGATTTTTATCTTGACTGCGACATTATGGTGGACACATCGGACACATTTTTGGGAGCGATCAGTGCTATAAAAATGCAATGGTTACTGTGAAAATGACACTGGCAGTGAAGGGGTTAACCACTATGTGGCGCTGTAGGGGTTAAGTGTGTCCTAGTGAGTGATTCTTACTGTAGGGGGATGGGCTCTGTGTGTCATGACACTGATCACCGCTCTGATCACACGGAGCGGAGATCAGTGTCATTAACACTAGGCAGAGTGGGGAGATGATTGTTTACACTAGCAACTCCCAGGTCTATCTCTCCGTGAGACGATCGCGGGTATCTCCGCGCCGATAGAGTCTGCGGGACCCGCGGTCGGGCTCACGGAGAAAGCGGCAGGGTCGCGAGCGCGCCCCCCACATGGCGGCATCTTAAAGGGGACGTACCTGTACGTACTTATGCCTGTCCGTGCCGCTTATGGATGTTAAAATATTTTAGTATTTTGTTCTGGTTCGGGATACTCCTTGCAGTTTTATTCTTTGGTGTTTGTGTTGAAATGCAGGAAATCATTTTATAATTTATTATGTTATATAAACATATTTTGTACCAATGTAAGCTCTTTTAATAAAGTATTTTTACACATATACCGTATGTTTCGTTTTTTTTCTTGGCTTTTCAAGGAAGTTAATGTGACAATCCTACAACCCGAGGAGTCCTTAGGGTGAGCTCTTTGGAGTGGGAGGGAATGCTTTGTACAGATGCGTGAGTGGTGACAGAAGAGTGGAGACCTCCCCTGTCATTGCTGATTTCTCCTAGTCGTAGTGTCACTGTATAGAAAGGTCAGCGATTGTGCCTGCATTATAGCGATACATTTGCTTACTGCAACGCTGTGGGCTAGTAAGCATTGGCAATGAGTAGTTCTCATACGGGGGTGCAATGCGCCAGTCTAGTTTAAAACATCCATGGGAGCTGTAAAGGACAGATGCAGGCTAATGCAAGCCGAGTGACTCCGTTGAAGCCACCCCTGGCTCCCCCTTACAGTCAGCACGTGTGCAGGTGGTCTCTGCTAAACAGAAGAGGAGCCATAGGGGAACTAAAGGTAAGAAGCAGATCAATGGACCTGCTCCCTGTAGATCAAGGTGACCACTGCCGTTCCCCAATTTGGGATTTAACCACTTAAGCCCCGGACCATTTGGTAGCTAAAGGACCAAAGGTGATTTCAGAATGTTGTACTGCGCTGCTTTAACTGTAAATTGTGCGGACATGCAATGTTGTACCGAAACGAAATTTGCGTCCTTTTCTTCCCACAAATAGAGCTTTCTTTTAATGGTATTTTATTGCCTCTGCGATTTTTATTTTTTGCGATATAAACGGAAAAAGACCGAAAATTTTGAAAAAAAAATGATATTTTCTACTTTTTGTTATAAGAAAAATCGAATAAACTCAATTTTAGTCATACATTTAGGCCAAAATGTATTCAGCCACATGTCTTTAGTAAAAAAAAAAAATGTCAATAAGCGTATATTTATTGGTTTGCGCAAAAGTTATAGCGTTTACAAACTGGGTACATTTTCTGGAATTTACACAGCTTTAAATTTATGACTGCCTATCTCATTTCTTGAGGTGCTAAAATGGCAGGGCAGTACAAACCCCCCAAATGACCCCATTTTGGAAAGTAGACATCCCAAGGAAATTGCTGAGAGGCATGTTGAGCCCATTGAATATTTTTTTTTTTTTGTCCCAAGTGATTGAATAATGACAAAAAAAAATAAAAAATTACAAAAAGTTGTCACTAAATGATATATTTGCTCACACATGCCATGGTTATATGTGGAATTGCACCCCAAAATACATTTTGCTGCTTCTCCTGAGTACGGGGATACCACATGTGTGGGACTTTTTTAGGAGCCTAGCCGCGTACGGGACCCCGAAAACCAAGCACCGCCTTCAGGATTTCTAAGGGCGCAAATTTTTGATTTCACTCCTCACTACCTATCACAGTTTTGAAGGCCATGAAATGCCAAAATAGCACAAAACCCCCCCAAATGACCCCATTTTGGAAAGTAGACACCCCAAGCCGTTTGCTGAGAGGCATGGTGAGTATTTTACAGCTCTCATTTGTTTTTGAAAATGAAGAAAGAAAAGTATTTATTTATTTTTTTTCAATTTTCAAAACTTTGTGACAAAAAGCGAGATCTGCATAATACTCACAATACCTCTCAGCAAATAGCTTGGGGTGTCTACTTTCCAAAATGGGGTCATTTGGGGGGTTTTTGTGCCATCTGGGCATTCCATGGCCTCCGAAACTGTGATAGGCAGTGAGAAGTGAAATCAAAAATTTACACCCTTAGAAAGCCTGAAGGCAGTGCTTGGTTTTTGGGGTCCCGTACGCGGCTAGGCTCCCAAAAAGTCTCACACATGTGGTATCCCCGTACTCAGGAGAAGCAACAGAATGTATTTTGGGGTGTAATTCCACATATGCCCATGGCATGTTTGAGCAATATATCATTTAGTGACAACTTTGTGCAAAAAAAAAAAAAAAAATTGTCTTTTTTCCGCAACTTGTGTCAACATATAAAATATTCCATGGACTCGACATGCCTCTCAGTATATAGCTTGGGGTGTCTACTTTCCAAAATGGGGTCATTTGGGGGGGTTTTGAACTGTTCTGGCATTTTATACACAACATTAGGAAGCTTACATCCACTCTTCTAACCACTTGAAGACAAAGCCCTTTTTGACACTTTTTGTTTACATGAAAACATATTTTTTTTGCAAGAAAAAAAATGTTGAACCCCCAAACATTATATATATTTTTAAAGCAAAGGCCCTACAGAATAAAATGGTGGGTGTTGCATTTTTTTTTCCCACACAGTATTTGCGCAGCGATTTTTCAAACACATTTTTTGGGGAAAAAATACACTTTTTTTAATTTTAATGCACTAAAACACACTATATTGCCCAAATGTTTGATGAAATAAAAAAGATGATCTTAGGCCGAGTACATAGATACCAAACACGACATGCTTTAAAATTTCGCACAAACGCGCATTGGCGACAAACTACATACATTTTTAAAAGCCTTTAAAAGCCTTTACAGGTTACCCCGTTAGATTTACAGAGGAGGTCTACTGCTAAAATTACTGCCCTTGATCTGACCTTCGCGGTGATACCTCACATGCATGGTGAAATTTCTGTTTACATATGACGCCAGACCGACGCTTGCGTTCGCCATTGGGCAAGAGCAGGGCAGGACAGGGGTGCTTTTTTTTTTTTTTTTTTTTTTAATAATTTTGCTTTTTTATTTTATTTTTAAATTGTTCCTTCCATATTTATTTATTTTTATTGTTATCTCAGGGAATGTAAATATCCCCTGATAGCAATAGGTAGTGACAGGTACTCTTTTTTTGAAAAAACTGGGGTCTAGACCCTAGATCTTTCCTCTGCCCTCAAAGCATCTGACCACACCAAGATCGGTGTGATAAAATGCTTTTCCAATTTCCCAATGGCGCTTTTTATATCCGGGGGGGGACATTCCCTCCCACTGCTTGTAAAAGCAGTCCAGAGGCTAATTAGCCACTAGGATTGCTTTTACATGAAAGCCGGCCGCTGGCTGAAAAGAATGATACCAAGATACCTAAACCCGCAGGCATTAATCTGGTATAACCAAAGTCCAGCAACATACCAGTACGTTGCTGGTCCTTGTTGGACATGTATTGTAATCTTTTTTTTTTCCATGCAGCCAGTTGGCTGAATGAAAAAAGAGATTGATCGGGTGGTTATGCCCACCATTAGAATACCGCCCTTCATCCACCCACTTCTAATGATGGGCATACATGCACCATTTATATATGCCGAAGCATGGGGGCATCCTCCCGCAAAAAAGTTATGCCGCACACACATGGTCGGACTTTTCCACGGGCAAGCCTCCGTCGGAATTTCGACCATATGTACGCGGCATTAGGAGCAAAATCGCTCCTCTGCTCCTGCTGCCCCAATGCTTCGGCATATTTGCTTTTTTTTTTTAACTGTGGTGGTGAAATCACCTCCTACAGCACTGGAGTCGCAGGGATCAGGCCTGTCTCTGCGAACGCTGCAGTTATGTGTGTTGTGTTTTGCAAGTGACAGTGATCGATCGACACTGCACTTGGGTGGCCTGGGCTGGACGGAGGGGCAAAACGCAGGTGCTAGCAGGTATCTGGGCTGATCCCGCTAACACTGCGTTTTTGGGAACCCTAAACTGCTGGGGACGCTAGTATAGATCTGATCAGATCAGTGGTATAGTATCTGAACAGATCAATGTCTAAGGAGGGTGTATGCTTCACGCGTGGGTGTTAGCGCTACTGGCACTAACCTGACGCTGCCTGGGGTGTGACGCAGACCCTCTCTGACGCTAAAACCTAATTGATATCACCCGCCGGGCGATCAGGGGGTTAAACCTTTATTGGGTTATATACGGTGGGTGCCCTGACACTATAAAAAGCAAACTAACTAACCAGCGTCACCCGTAACACTTAAATGATGATCACTGGTGAAAGGGTTAACTAGGGGCAATTAGGGGGTTAAAACCTTTATTAGATAATTTATGGGGGTACCTGACGCTATAAAAACCTGCGGCGAACCTAAAAAAAATTACTGGCTACCGATCTGCATCACCGACGCTAAGACAGCGATCAGAAAAATGATCGCTTAGCGACGGCGGTGCTAGGGGGTGAAAGGGTTAAACCTTTATTAGGGGGGGGGTTAGGGGGCTACACTGGACCTAAAACTAAACTGTAGTGACACTTTTACAGTCACAAATGTCACTGATTGTAGTGATCAGTAAATAAATGGTCACTGCAATCAGTGACACTGTGACTGGGGGGTGATCTGGGGGGGCGATTTATGTGCCTGTGTGTGCTGGTGTTAGTGTAGTGTTTGTGCACTAACCTTGATGTCTTCTCTTGTACGGCGCTCGGTATATGTGAGCGCCGCACAAGAGATGACATCACTTCCTCCTGCTTCCTCTGCCTGTGTTTACATTACACAGGCAGGAGGGGGCATTTTCATTCGTCGGGAGCGATCGCGGGGGGGGGGGGGTGGCCGTAATCGAACGGCCGCCCCCCCATCTCGGAACGCTCCCAGACGAATTCCGACCGCTCACTGTACAGAAGGGGGTCCGATTGGACCCCCCAACTGTACAAAGGCAATCACGTACACTGTACGTGATTGTGCCTGTCGGTGCCATTGTGCCGACGTATATGTACAGTGAGCGGTCGTTAAGTGGTTAAGGACAACTTCACGCCATGTGATAAAAGTGCCTATCTCAGTCTGATATCTGTTACAGATAGAGGAGATGGTAGGGTTAATGCAATGCAAACTCTGGGGTATAGTTAATCCTAGGTGGAAATTTCAACTGAATAAATTGGTCTTTGGCAGAGATGATCAGTTTGGTTTATTGTGAGGACAAGAGGCTTCCTTGTCGTAATCAGTGAAACGCCCCACCCCATCCCTCAGGTAACTTCACAAGGCACTCAGGAGGTCAGTGTGGACAATCTGGGACTCCATCCTAAGTTCTGGGCAGTCTGTGACTCCTGCTCCTCCTCCTGACAATCCGCAAACATGCCGACTGTAAAATATCGATAAGATAGTCCAGAGACGGGAAACAAAAATGGTGAAAGGTTGGGGGATAAAAGATATCGAGAGTGACTTCAGGAACTTAACATGTACAGTCTGGAGAAAAGAAGGGAAAGGGGAGACATGATTGAGGCCGGATTCACATATGTGCGGCTTTGGGTTCGTGCCTGTTCACCAATTTAGATGAAAATTTTTGCCCAAATTTTCACCTGAACCAGACCCAAACATGCACAGGACCCACATCCAGATGAAGTGACCGTAGAGTCACGAAACGCGTCATGTCTGACGGCGTTGAGCAGAGTTCCGACTAGTCCCCCTCATTCCCCCATCATGCCTGCCCTCCCCTCCGTTAACAATAAGTGAGCTCAGTGAGTGATCTCAAAGGACTGTTTTTGCCCCCAGTGGCTGGAGATTCATACTGCACAAGCTCTTCTATGGTGTCTCTCAAGGGAAGTTTTACAAACAAACGTCTGTCACGTTGGATGACCTCTTAAACTCTCTGAGGAGTGAACACGTGACTGGAGGACATCCATGCTGATTGGTCTAGGATGCTCACAGACACCTAAGCAGGACCTGCATGTGTGAAGAGGAGCTGAATTCTGCGGTAAACCACTGACCAAGGTATCTTTAAACAGATGAATGTGTGTTTATGACGGACGGCCTGTGTAACTAAAAACGTACAAGGGCAGGCTCCATTGAGCTAATTAGCTCACCTCCCGTGTCCAGCAACCGCTTCACACTACTTCCTATTCCACAGATACCTCCAGCATCCATGAGCAGACTTATTTCTCAAAACTATCATCTAGAATTTCTTTCTGATTAATCATCATTGTTTCATTTTGAAATCGCTCACATTGCAAGTGTTCCACACATAGTGGTAAGCTATTCTATGCACACTTGCCGTCTTTGGACATTGTGCTGAAGCTTTCTCCATGGTTCCCTATATAGGAGGTTCTTTATGCTGACTTCTGACACTTTGGTGTCACTGGGACTACTTCTGTATTGAAGCTGTCAGCATATTGTGTTTTTTCCTGGAAAAATAGATGTCAGCTCTCTTCCACACACTTTTGGAATTTTCCCTCCCCTTTTTTTGATCACTTCATCAATTGTTCTTATTTTTTACCTAATTTTCTCCGGACATTAGAGGTACAATATTGCGGATTGTTTTGGGTTTTGTAGCGGGGGGGGGGGGGGTGACTTGTCCACTCTGCTCTTTTAGCTTTGATCAACAGTGCACTGTACAATGTGTTTTCATGTATTGCCTAATTTTGTACATGTACTGGTGAAACCCCTCTCCCCTTCAGGCTGTACCACAGCCGTAGGGAGAGCTGTCATTTTAGATTTCTAGCATTCAGCCAATAAAGTCTTTGTAATTAGCTGATTGTGTTGTGGTTGATTCACCGAGTAAACTTCCGTTGGACTCTGTTCCAACATCCCCCCAGGTTATCTATGCACAGGACCCACCCCGGCCCTGTGTGAACCGGCTCCATTGAGAGCCGGTCACACTCGCATGTCATGCAAATTGGATGCAGGGAAACCCCCACATATGTGAAGCCGGCCTTAAACCTTTAAATACATCAAGGGGGTGAACAAGGTTCAGAAGGGCAGTTTTTTTCAATATAAAACCAAAATCAAGAACACGAGGACATGACCTCAAACTAACTGGAGGAAAGTTCAAAACTAATATTATAAGCTATAATTTTACTGAAAGGGTAGTTGATGCTTGGAATAAACTACCAGCAGAGGTAGTGAGACAGTCAACAGGAAATGGCTTCAAACATACTTGGGACAAACCTAGATCTATACTCAGACAATAAAAAACTTAAACAAAACAAAAAAAAGAGATGGACTACTTGGTCTTTTTCTGCTTCAATCGTTTTTTTTTTTTATTCGTTTTACAAAAGACAGGAATACAATTTCGTAAACATTTTTACATTACTGAGACTATCAAGAACGGTAAAGGCATTCCCCCCCCCCCTTACATTTCTTAAGGATCAACCTGCAAACTGTGACTCCCTCTACAGTCGGTACCTGTACCCAACAACCTGCAATATATGATTCCCCATCATAAGAGGCACCCTACAATATATGCACCCCACAACTATACAGATGACCCTGTAATGTGACCCACCATTTCCCCATACCAGACAGCTTACAATCTATGTTCTTGTGTAAGATGTAAAAGATCTTCTGTTTTAATATTAAAATGTTGCAAGTGACCCATTCAGGTAATCATGCCAACTAGCTTCAGAGGGAATGGTCTCATATGGCACAGCAATCCTCCTTCCATGAGGGTCCTGGAAAAATTCCCAAAACATAAGAAAGCAGTTAGTGCCACACCAATGTTTGTAGAGACCAGAAAGAGTTACAGCATTAAAGAGCTGGGCGATTTTGGGCCCAAAAAAAATAATCAGTTTCTCTGACATCCATGGACTGACACAGCGTGTCTTTACACTTTACACGTGGGTTATGTCCCTGCTTGCAGGAGAAGACCTAGGCAGAATGTGAGATGTTATACATACATTCTAAAAAGCCAGAGCTGAACAGCCCCGCCCAGGGGGGCGGTCCATTGGGACATAACCCTCCCACTGCAGTCAGCAGACCTCAGTTCGTAACAAAGCAGTACAAACTTAAAAAGAAGGGTGATTGCTGTGTCAGTCCATGGATGTCAGAGAAACGGATTTTACGGTGAGTACAAAAATCCTATTTTCTCTTATCTTCCATGGACTGACACAGCGTGTCTTTACACTTTACACGTGGGATGTCCCAAAGCAGTGTCAAGAGGGATGGGAGCAGTATAAATAGAAAACCAAAAACTTCACTCCAAACAAGGCAGAGCTCCTCAACGGAGGAGTTGCAACTTCAAACAGCGGCCTGCAACACCTTGCGGCCGAAGGAAGCATCCGAAGACGCAGCCACATCAACCTTATAAAACTTAGAAAAAGGTATGAACAGACGTCCAGGTCGCCGCCTTGCACACTTGTGCAAACGACGCTTGATGTCGGAAAGCCCAGGAAGCACCAATTGCCCTGGTGGAATGCGCCGTAACCGGAAAGGGAGGCGCCCGCCCCTTGAGAGCATAGGCTTGAATGACGGTTTGTCTGATCCACCTAGAAATGGTGGCAGACGAAACTGCTTGGCCCTGTTTTGGACCAGAGACAGCCACAAACAGTGAGTCAGACTTCCGAATAGAAGCAGTAGCAGACAGGTACACCCGCAAGGCTCGTACCACATCCAAAGTGTGAAGCACAAACTCTCTGGGATGCGATGGGTGAGGACACAAGGACGGGAGGACAAGGTCCTCATTTAAGTGGAAGGCCGAGACCACCTTTGGCAGAAAAGAAGGTCGCGGACGTAACACCGCCTTATCCTTATGGATGACCAAAAAGGGCGACTTGCAGGACAAGGCCGCCAACTCAGACACCCGTCTAACGGAAGTAATGGCCACCAAGAAGGCCACCTTCTGAGACAAAGTCAAGAGGGGAATATCTGATATTTTCAAAAGGGAGGTTCCTGGAGAACCGAGAGCACCAAATTCAGATCCCACGGGGGGAGAGGAGGCTTGACAGGAGGGAGCACATGGCGAACCCCCTGCACAAAAGGTGCTAACCAAGGGATGACCCGCCAGCGGTCGCTGAAAGAAGATGGCCAAGGCCGAAATCTGAACCTTAATGGTACTCAAAGCGAGCTTTTGGGTCACGCCACGCTGCAGAAAATGCAGGATTCTGGGAACGGAATACATTCGTGGACGCCAGTCCAGCTCTTCGCACATGGTGATGTAGGCTTTCCATGTGCGGTGATAGATCTTTCTGGGAGGAAGACTTCTGTGCCCTTAACATGGTCGAAATGACCGAATCCGAGAGACCTCGGTCTCTCAGCACCTGGCTTTCAATAGCCATGCCGTTAAAGCCAGAGACTGTAAAGCAGGATGAAATATAGGACCTTGAGACAGAAGGTCCCCCCACATTGGCAACCGCCAGGGAACGTCCGCGACGAGACGTACCAGATCGGCGTACCAGTGACGCCGAGGCCAATCCGGAGCAATGAGGATCACCGGAATTCCCTCGGTCGCTACCCTGCGCAGCAGGCGAGGGAGAAACTGCAGCGGAGGATAAACGTATATCAGGTGATAATGACCCCATGGGGCAACCAACGCATCCGCCCAGGGATCCCTGGATCTGGCCACAAACCTCGACACCTTGCGATTGAGTTGAGAGGCTATCAGGTCCACATCCGGCATGCCCCACCGTCGGCAAAGGAGTTGAAAGACCTCCGGGTGCAAGGACCACTCTCCCTGGTCCAGCGTCTGGCGACTCAGATAGTCCGCCTGCCAATTGTCTACGCCCGGAATGTAGACGGCCGACACGCGTCTTTCGGCCCACCTCAGGATGCGGGCGACTTCAGAAGCCGCAGCTGAGCTCCGAGTCCCCCCTTGATGGTTGATATACGCCACCGCCGTGGCGTGGTCCGACTGGATCCTGATGGAGCGACCCTGTAATTTCTCCGACCATGAGGAGAGGCACAGTCTGATTGCCCGTATCTCCAGCACATTGATCGGTAAATGGGTTTCGTCCGGAGTCCAAAGCCCTTGGGCCGACAGGACTCCCCAGACTCCCCCCCAGCCCGTCAGGCTGGCGTCCGTCGTGATCACCGTCCATTGGATGGGGAGGAACGACTTCCCGGACCGAAGAGCCGGGGACCTCAACCACCACGTCAGGGACGCCCTGACCAGGTGACTCACCTGGATCTGAAGATCCAAGGACAACGGGGATTTGTCCCAAGTGGACAAGATCTCTTTCTGTAATGCCCTGGTGTGCGATTGGGCATACGGAACGGCCTCGAAGGAGGCCACCATGAGTCTCAGGACTCTCATGCAAAAACGGATTGACGACCATTTTCGGGATGTCAGCACCCGCACTGCAGACTGAAGTGTCAGTAGCTTCTCTGGAGGTAGGAATACCTTTGCCTCCAAGGAGTCCAGAATCAGACCTAGATACTCCAGATGCTGAGTCGGGACCAGAACCGACTTCTGAACGTTCAGGAGCCACCCGAAGTCCCTGAGGGTCTGACTGACGATAGTCACACTTTCTTCTAATTCTGAGCCACTGTCTGCTCTTAGAAGAAGATCGTCCAGATAGCCCACGATAGCAATGCCTCGCTGTCTCAGCAAAGCTAGAACCGGAGCAAGCACCTTGGTGAACACCCTCGGTGCCGAGGCTAGGCCGAAGGGAAGAGCCACAAATTGATAGTGGACTTCGCCGATCGCAAAGCGCAGAAACTTCTGGTGGCTTGCCCAGATCGGAACATGCAAGTAGGCGTACTTGATGTCCAAGGACGCTAGATAATCCCCTTGATGGAGTGTAGCGATCACCATGCGAATGGATTCCATGCGGAATTTTTGCACCTTCACGAAGGCATTCAGGGCCTTGAGGTCCAGGATTGGCCGAACCCCGTCCTTTTTTGGAACAAACAGATTCGAGTAGAACCCCTGAAACCTCTCCTGGGACGGAAGCGGCACAATCACTCCGGGGCCCAATCAAATCCTGTACAGCCCCCAAGAGGGCTGCCCGACGGGCAGGAAGGAGAGGCAGATTTGAGGGAAAGAATCTGTCTGGGGGCCAGGAGCGGAACTCTGTTCTGTATCCTGAGGTGACCACCTCGCACACCCACCGGTCGGAGATCCGGGAGGTCCACCGATCCGTGAACCTGCAAAGTCGTCCCCCCACCCCAGAGTCGGGCGGGGGCAAGACTTGGGAGCCGGCTTGTTTGGCTTACTCACCCTGGGGCGCTTGTGCCCACCAGCCACACTGTTGTCAGTCTGGGAGGGCTTACCCGTGGACTCTGACGAAAAAAAACCTTTTTTGCTGGAAAGGAAGGACCCGGTTTATGGCGGGCCTCCTTACCCTTGATAGTCTGAGGAAGGAGAGTGCTTTTACCTCTCGTGACATCCTTGATGATGTCATCCAGAGCAGCACCAAAAAGTCTACCACCTTTAAAGGGTAAATCCGTCAGGAGCTTCTTAGAGGCTAGGTCAGCAGACCAGCATTTCAACCAGATAAGACGACGCAATACCACCGCAGAGACAGAGGCCCTGGATATTAAAGGGGCCGCGTCCAACGTGGCGTCGCACACATATATCAGGCCCTACACCATTTGGTGGGCCAGAGCAATAGTGTCTGCAGGAAGATTATGCTCCTGTACAGTTTGGTGCAAAATTTTTGGCCATTCCCTGAGTGTCTGAGACACAAGGGTCGCCGCTACCACAGGCCGTAGGGCGGACCCCAACAAGGCAAAACATGGCTCTACTCACCACTTCTGACCTCCTGTCAGTGGGGTCCTTAAATGCAGGAGTCCCCTCCATCGGGAGAGTGGTGGCCTTGTTCAAACGGGTGACTGGAGGGTCGACCACTGGGGGAGAGGCCCATTTTTTAAGCAGGGCGTCTTCAAAGGGGTATCTGATAGACAAACGCAGCGGGACCATGAAAGTCTTCTGCGGCTTTTCCCAGACCTGATCAATGAGCTGGTCAAGGAAAGGTACATATGGAAACACCTTTTTAGAAGGCTTGGCCTTAAAAGAACCAAAAAGGAGACTGCCTCCGCCTGAGGTTCTGCAGCCGCAGCATTCAGCTTGAGAGTGTCCCTCACAGCATCACTGAGTTTACTAACAAGCGCCCTGTCATTTACTGACTCAGAACTGGAGTCTTCCTCACAAGGAATGTCCTGTTCAAAACCATCCACGTATTCAGAGCTAGGGTCCTGAGCAGCAGCAGCTAGGCCCATATCTGAATCAGAGCACTCCCCTTGTGGAGATAAAGTGGGGAGAGGGCGCTTTTTTGCTCCCTTGCGCTCGCACACCGCTTCCATCCTGGTCAGAAATGATTCCAGGACTGCCGACAACTGGTCCATGGGGACCGCAGGTGCTGGGGCACTGCCTGTCGCCTCTGACATGCGAGGGGAAGCTGGTGACACTGACTCTATACTGTCCCTCTCTGAAACTCCTCAGAAAAAAAATGCCCAGGGGACCCACCAACCTGAACCAGGACCGCTCGGTTCCGCTGCCTTGTCTCTCTGCGCCGCGCTGTTCAGCGTGAGTGAGCTGAGAGGAGAGAGTGTGAGGAGATTCGCGCCGTTCCCAGCGACGATAGAGGCCAAACGAGTGTTTGAAAAGCGCGCGGCTACAAGTAAATGGCCGCCGCAATGTGCTCAGGCGAACCACGGCAAAATGGCCACCAATGTAAAATACAGCACAAACATAAAACATGGCGCCCAGGCCCCCAAACACTCAAAAAACAGCCCCAGCGAGATACAGACCAGCATGAGCAGTATGACACCCAGGCACCCCGCACAGCGCCAGCAATGGTGACAGAGAGGGACAATAAAAAAACAGGGGGAGACAGGGAAAATCCCCCACACAGAAACACACAGCATGTACTCACCTGCAGCCATGAGAGACTAATTACCTGTCCCCGGAGGGACCCACTGGTGCGTTTCTGACAGAACTATCACAGTGCGGTACTGAGTAGCTGTCGGCCCGGTCCACCGCGAAAGATACAGCTGGACTGTTCAATCTTGAGAGGACCACGGAGCATAAAGCCCACCGGCCACCCCTGGAGTCGTGGGGCACGTCGTGAACTGAGTCTCATGCACACAAGGCGAGGATCAGCACGCTCGATGGTCGGACAGGGAAGACTACGAGGATATCTTGTACCCAACCTGTTGCCCAGCCGACAGTTGATAGAAGATCTCAAAAATAAAAGAAAAAAATTCCAAAAGGAATAAAAATAGGTCAGGAGACTGGCTCCTGAGAGAGCCACGTCTTCTTCTGCTAGGCAGAAAAAAACTGAGGTCTGCTGACTGCAGAGGGAGGGTTATGTCCGGAGGGACCGCCCCCCTGGGCGGGGCTGTTCAGCTCTGGCTTTTTAGAATGTATGTATAACATCTCACATTCTGCCTAGGTCTTCTCCTGCAAGCAGGGACATAACCCACGTGTAAAGTGTAAAGACACGCAGTGTCAGTCCATGGATGATAAGAGAAAACTTGATTCACATCGAGTTTTTTTTTCCTGATGGACACCGCGCCGGTCCTAAGGAGCTGCGGGCAGGAGTTTTTAGGCGAGGCCGCGGCTTCGGCCTAGTCCGCCACGATCCTGGGAAAAGGCCGTGGCCTAGGCCGAAGCCGTGGCCTCGCCTAAAAACTCCTGCCCGCAGCTCCTTAGGAACGGCGCCCGCAGCTCGCCGCGATCCTGGGAAAAGGCCGTGGCTTCGGCCTAGTCCGCGGCGGCCTTTTCCCAGGATCGCTGCGGGCTGGATTTTTTTAGGTGAGGCCACGGCTTCGGCCTAGTCCGCGGAGCGCCGTCCCTTTGGAGAAAAAAATAAAAAATAAACGATTTTGTCAAAATCTGAATCGATTTGCCCTTGCAACTCGATTCAAACCGATTTTTTCCCCAGCCCTACAGCATTATGGAGAATTACACCCAGCATACAGGACAAGAGAAGTGCTACTGTGCAGTAGGGTTGCACCAGTACAAGTACCAATACTTTTGTCAAGTACTCGCCGATACCGATACTTTTTTAATACCGATAGGTGGCACTAATAGGTGGCAAAGTTATGTGGCACTTACTGATGGGCACTGATAGGTGACATTTATATGTGGCACTGACTTGCAGTACTGATAGGCAATGATAGGTGGAAATGTTTGGTAGGCAGTGGCACTGAAATGCAGTACCAATAATTCCTAGCAGCCTGGCATGATAACATTTAAATCGATAAGAGTGAGTATACAAGAGCCCATCTTGATACACCCTGCACTCAGCCTCAGTAAGCCTAGTTAGAATGCAGCAGCAGACATCTTGTTACCCCCCCTTCGCGCCGAGCGTATGCCTATATGGGGGCTATACCGGGATGATGCCCGCAGCTGTAGGCATCATCCCGGTATCGTTTTTTAAAGCGGGCGATCGGCTTTCCAGGGATAACAACCGATGCGGCTAAAAGCCGCTCGGATGTTATCCCGGAGGAGCGGGAGGGGACATCCCCCCCCTCCCGCCGCTCTGACCGGGCCTCCCGTCCCACTGGGAGACCCGATCCGGCACCTAGAGACAGACTGGAACGAAGCAGTAAATGGCTTTGTTCCAGTCTCTGGAATGTAAACACGGAAGCAATGTCACAACGTCACTTCCGGTTTACTTGGCTGCCAATGGCGCCGGATTTAAAAAAAATATACAGTATTCAAAATCGTTGTTTTCGGCAATCTGAATAATTTGAAGTGTAAAGGAGGGATTTGGGGTCTTTTAGACCCCCCGTTCCCTCCATAAAGAGTACCTGTCACCACCTATTACTGTCACAAGGGATGTTTACATTCCTTGTGACAGCAATAAAAGCGATACATTTTTTTATTTTATTTTTTAAAAAACAGAATTTAATAATTTAAAAATAAAATAAATAAGAGAAAAAAAAAGTAAAGTCCCTGCGAGCTCGCGCAGCAAAGAAAAACGCATATGGAAGTCGTGCCCGCATATGTAAACAGTGTTCAAATCACACATGTAAGGTATCGCCACGATCGTCAGAGTGAGAGCAATAATTCTCGCACTAGACCTCCTCTGTAACTCTAACCTAGTAACCGTAAAAAAAAAAAATGTAAGCGTTGCCTATGGAGAGTTTTAGGTACCGTAGTTTGTCGCCATTCCACGAGTGCGTGCAATTATAAAGCGTGACATGTTTGGTATCTATTTACTGGCGTAACATCATCTTTCACATTATACAAAAAAATTGGGCTAACTTTACTGTTTCGTTTATTTAAAATTAACAAAAGTGTCCTTTTTCCCCCAAAAAGATGCGTTTAAAAAACACTGCTGCACAAATACCGTGTGACATAAAATATTGCAACAATCGCCATTTTATTCTCTAGATTCTCTGCTAGCAAAAAATATGGATTTTAACATGTAAACACCAAATGTCAGAAATAGGCTTAGTTATGAAAGGGTTACACCCAGCCCATATAGTTAACTATATGGGCTGGGTGTAACAAGATGTCCACTACTGCTTTCTAACTAGGCTTACTGAGGCCGAGTGCAGGGTGTACCAAGATGGGCGTCGCAGTGCACCGTCTCTGACAGACTCGGGCCATCACTTCTGTTAACGATTGTGACGGCCCGGGTCACCGATGCTAATGGGCGGCACATGCAGCTGCGACCCACACCACTGCCCCATAAGCTTACCTTCCGCTGCAAGGACCCGCGCTCCACTCCGCCCACCGACTTCCGGGAGCCTTCTGCATACAAGGTATCGGCTGAAGCATTTGCCCGAGTACAAGTACTCGGGCAAATACTCAGAATCGATACCGATACTGGTGCAACCCTACTGTGCAGTGTCCATACATACAGAATAAGAACAGATACTGAGAATTACACCCAACATACAGGACAAGATTCAGGCAGAACTGGCCAATCAATAGCTGCGTCTAAATAGTTACCATCTTTTCTGCAGCAACCATGTGACTAATGTCTCAGCGGCACTGGAATGAGCAATTTCCCAAAAAGGATGCATTGAGGCTTTATCAACCGCTTCCAGACCGCTCCATGCAGATAAACTGTGGCAGGACGGCCATTCAGCACAAAATCACATACCTGTATGCGTTTCTTTTTCTTCGGCTCGGGGGCCCTGTCAGTGACCTGCTGTGATTGAACACAGCGGGAGCCAATCAGCGGGTCTGGTAGACCCGCTGATCGTTCCCAAGGCAAACAGAATGGCAGTCTGCCTATGTGAACAAGACCGATCGTCGTTCTGTCAGAGGGGAAGATGGAGATCTGGTGTTTCTACCAAGCTGGAACACAGATCTCTGTGTCCCTTCAGTCAAAGCAACCCCCCCCCCCCCCCGCAGTTAGAAAGCACCCCCAAGGAACGTGGATAAACCTTTGATCGGCCCTGATGTTAACCCCTTCCCTGCCAGTGTCATTAGTACAGTGACAGTGCATTTTTTTCCCTTTTTACAAGTCAGACTAATTTTATTGGCAGCAGGACAAGTACAATACTTACTATCAGTTCTTGGCAGATGTCATCACCCTCCGTACAGTAAGTAGACCTAGCAGGCATAACTGTGCACAGCCACCCAGTAAAGGCACTCGCTATAAAAGCCACTTCTTTCTGAAGAACATGCTTTCACCTATAAAGTGGTGTCATTTTAACATGTATAAACACTTTTTCCAACTCCCTTTTACTTTACCATGATCGTCTAATTATAACATGCAGTAGTCACACACTAAAAAGCAGCTTTTCACATTCTTGGAAAGTAGTTTACTCGCCGTGCTGTGTCATGATATAGCAATGCACATAAATAATACTCGCCCACACTGTTTACACAAGATGTCAAACCAGCTCCGAAAACCCCACACAGCCTCACTCTGCAAGTGAACGTCTCTCATCTGTATAAAGGGAAGTAGAGAGGAACATTACTGTTTGGAACACACTTTGCTCCAGAGCTAATCTGGCCTGAATACATTTAGAAACAATGTGCTTTTTTTTTTTTCGTTTGTTATTTTTAGGGGCTTTTAAAAAAAATAAAAAATAAAATCCATACACTGCATGTACACCAAAGGTGAGAATTAGAATTGTATAACCAGCACATGCTCATTAAAAGGACCCACATTGTGAAAACTACAATGCAAAAAAAAAAAAAAAAAAGACCTCATTACAGAAGATGAAAGCAATATTTTTACACACGCCCACCAGATTCTCATTTGACGCGACTTGGAAACATGGAAAAGATTATCCGATTGGTTGCTGCAGACATTACAGTATTTCCTCCATAAACTTTTTGATTCTGAGGTCCACAATCACAATAAAAGGCATTTTAACAAGAGAGAAGTTTAATGTAGGCGGTTAGAGGCATTGTGCAAAATGTAAAAATCTCCCCGACCTGGAAAAATCCCAGGAGGTGTTTAACCCCTTCCCCAGGATGACGCACATCACGAGGAGCCCACAGACCACTTCTCTTTCATTAAAGTGGAGTTCCACCCAAAAACTGAACTTCTGCTTTACGTGAAGGTGACCCCCTGACATGTTACATCTGACATGTCATTTTTTTGAGGGGGGAGGGGAGCGGATATCCTCTTTTTAGAGGCATCCAGCTCCAACTTTCTCCCGGGGCTCCGTGGCGCCGGAAGGAAGTTCACCTCCCCCTGCAATCTTCTGGGACACGTCTCAGGTCCCAGAAGATTGCCCGGCTATTCACAACTAGGGATGAGCTCAGGCGTGTTCGCATTGAACACGTACAAAGCCCGCCAAGGAAGTCGGCACTGTCGGAACCGCGCTGCGCTAATCACAGGCAGGGAAACATTGTCCCGATGCTCGGCTTCAGAGATCAGGAAAAGTCTCCCTGCCTGTGATTAGCGCAGCGTGGTTCCGACAGTGCCGACTTCCTTGGCGGGCTCTGTACGTGTTCTATGAGAACACGCCTGAGCTCATCCCTATTCACAGCCAGACACCCAGTCAGAATGCCGGCGCTGTAGAGAGGAGGGGGAGGGGAGCGAGGCTTCCTGCACCCACATCGCTGGATTATTAAAAGTCAGCGGCTCCACTTTCTGTAACTTGTGACTTTTATATGGGAGGAGCTCCACTTTAGCATTTGAAACTACAAGAGGAAAGCGATGAGCAGTCACTAATCACTATGCAGAGGCCGTACACCAGAGACTCTACTACAGATAGTTGGAACACTGACTTTGCCCAGGGAGTTGTGCTGCCCGGTATTCCTGTGACATGATCCACCAACCATGTTGTATGATACATGAATAGGAATATTGTGCTTACAGAATACAAAGGTGACCACAGATGTCCTTTACCAATAAGTGTGATCACCAAACATTCACCAATAGAAGGATCAACACTTGTTATTGGGCCCCAGATCAGTGCAAGGGAGAGGGGGGTGTAAGGAATGGAGGGGGGTGTGTGAGGAGTAGAGGGGGGAGGTGTGAGGTAGGTAAGTTGTCTCCCCTCCCCCCCTTGTACTTACAGACACGCTGTGTGTGGAACATCTTCTTCCTCCCTCCAGTCATGTGACAAGGTGATAGAGACTGAGGGAGAAAAGCAGCCTTCCCTTCCCTCACTGCACATTGGCGCTCTCTATTGCCACCTGCAGGCTGGAGAAAGCTGAATCCTCTCTCCAGCTCTCTGTCAGTACTCCTCTGCTGTGTCTGTACATCGGAGCTGAGCGCGTGCCCTGAGCGGGGAGGGGAGGGAGGGGGGGGGTTGATTGGTGGGGAGGCTCCCGCTTCCTCTGATTGGTGAAGGGGCGGGCGGTTGTTGTCATAACAACCTAGCTACGGCGGAGCGGCGCCATTTTAGCTGTGTCTTCTCACCGCTCTGCACATAAACCAGCACAGCGCCCTACAGTGGACTAATCGGAGATTACACCCCACATCTTCTTCATCGTACATCCATCGGAGAGACAGTAAGTGTCATTAGCAGTGATGTCACCTGACCAGGGAGGCGGGTCCAGTGTAGGGATGTGGGGGGATAATAGAGACAGTGGTGTAGATGGGTTGTCAGCACCCGGGGCCCCCAACTCATGTACTTCTAGTACTCCCTTCCACTAGTACAGTATTATACCCCTCACCCCCTAAGAGCATGTATGTAATAAGAAAATGCATCTGTGTCACTGACCCCCCCCCCCATGTATTATATATACACTGCTCCCAATATATTATGTATACACTGACCCCCATGTATTTTATATACCCATTACCCCATATATTTTATATACGCTGAATTTTATATATATATATATATATATATATATATATATAAATATACACCCCCCCCAATGTATTATATATATATATATATATATATATATATATATATATATATATATATACACACACTATATAATGTGGAGAGGGATGAGGATGATGCTGGGTGGAGGTGGGGATATAATGTGGAGAGGGATGGATGATGCTGGGCGGAGGTGGGGATATAATGTGGAGAGGGATGAGGATGATGCTGGGCGGAGGTGGGGATATAATGTGGAGAGGGATGAGGATGATGCTGGGCGGAGGTGGGGATATAATGTGGAGAGGGATGAGGATGATGCTGGGCGGAGGTGGGGATATAATGTGGAGAGGGATGAGGATGATGCTGGGCGGAGGTGGGGATATAATGTGGAGAGGGATGAGGATGATGCTGGGCGGAGGTGGGGATATAATGTGGAGAGGGATGAGGATGATGCTGGGCGGAGGTGGGGATATATTGTGGAGAGGGATGAGGATGATGCTGGGCGGAGGTGGGGATATATTGTGGAGAGGGATGAGGATGATGCTGGGCGGAGGTGGGGATATAATGTGGAGAGGGATGAGGATGATGCTGGGCGGAGGTGGGGATATATTGTGGAGAGGGATGAGAATGATGCTGGGTGGAGGTGGGGATATAATGTGGAGAGGGATGAGGATGATGCTGAGCGGAGGTGGGGATATAATGTGGAGAGGGATGAGGATGATGCTGGGCGGAGGTGAGGATATAATGTGGAGAGGGATGAGGATGATGCTGGGCGGAGGTGGGGAAAAATGTGGAGAGGGATGAGGATGATGCTGGGCGGAGGTAGGGATATATTGTGGAGAGGGATGAGGATGATGCTGGGCGGAGGTGGGGATATAATGTGGAGAGGGATGAGGATGATGCTGGGCGGAGGTGGGGATATATTGTGGTGAGGGATGAGGATGATGCTGGGCGGAGGTGGGGATATAATGTGGAGAGGGATGAGGATGATGCTGAGCGGAGGTGGGGATATATTGTGGAGAGGGATGAGGATGATGCTGGGCCGAGGTGGGGATATAATGTGGAGAGGGATGAGGATGATGTTGGGCGGAGGTGGGGATATATTATGGAGAGGGATGAGGATGATGCTGGGCGGAGGTGGGGATGTAATGTGGAGAGGGATGAGGATGATGCTGGGCGGAGGTGGGGATGACCCCCATGTATTATATACACTGACCCCCCCCTCACCCCATGTATTATATATACATTAACCCCCTTATGTATTATATATACACTGCCTCCCCATCACCCCATGTATTACACACTGCCCCCCATGTATTATATATACACTGAACCCCAATCACTCCATGTTTTATATATACACTGACCCACCCATCACCCCATGTATTACACACTTCCCCCCTCACGCCATGTTTTATATATACACCATCCCAATGTATTATATATATTATACATACAGAGACCCCCTATGTATAATATATACACTGCCCCCCACTCTCATGTATTATATATACACACTATATAATGTGGAGAGGGATGAGGATGATTCTGGGCGGAGGTGGGGATATAATGTGGAGAGGGATGGATGATGCTGGGCGGAGGTGGGGATATAATGTGGAGAGGGATGGATGATGCTGGGTGGAGGTGGGGATATAATGTGGAGAGGGATGGATGATGCTGGGTGGAGCTGGGGATACATTGTGGAGAGGGATGAGGATGATGCTGGGCGGAGGTGGGAATATAGTGTGGAGAGGGATGGATGATGCTGGGCGGAGGTGGGGATATATTGTGGAGAGGGATGAGGATGGTGCTGGGCGGAGGTGGGGATATATTGTGGAGAGTGATGAGGATGATGCTGGGCGGAGGTGGGGATATAATGGATGGATGATGCTGGGCGAAGGTGAGGATATAATGTGGAGAGGGATGGATGATGCTGGGCAGAGGTGGGGATATATTGTGGAGAGGGATGAGGATGATGCTGGGTGGGGATGAGTTACATAGTGAAGAGGTTCTACACAATGCCACACACCTTTATTTAATAAAATTAATGATATTAGAATTTTAACCCTTGATGTGGCCTTCATGTGAAAACGCATTGATATGCTAAGATACACATTTCTATTACCACATAATGCAGATCTCTGCACATAGTATGGACTCTTTAGACCAATTCCATGAAAGTACTATGAAAGCCCTAATGCTGCGTACACACGATCATTATTCACGGCGGTTAAAAAACCGCCGTGAATAATGTCATTTAAAACGGGGGAACAGCTTGTTCCCCACACACGGTAATTTTTCACGTCATTTTTTCTCTTGACGAGAAAAACGACCGTCTGTGTGCTCCGCGGCAGTGTTTCCCTATGGGAAACACTGCCGCGGAAAACATGTCGAAAAAAAACGACGAGAAAAATTAGAACATGTTCTAATTTTTCTCGTCGTTTTTAATGCCGTTTTTCTTGTCGAAAAAAACGACAGAAAGCCCACAGACTATCGTTTTTCTCGTCAAATGGGAAAAATGTCATTTTTTTCGACGAGAAAAACGGCCGTGTGTACGCGGCATAAGAGTTTTTTTCGTTGCCATTGTGACAGCAGGAAGGTAAAGTCACCTGGTTGCATCCAGGGGGGTAGATATATTTCGCCCAGATTCAGGCTTTACGCCGACTTATACAACTAGGTGGAGAGTTGTATAAGGCTAGTGGGCTCATGGATGACTCATACCTCTAGGGAGAGTGTGGGGCGTCGTGCAGACAGAGATGAGGAGACCAGCTGAACCTTGTCAGCTCATTTAGGCCTCTATAAGAACTCCCAGCTTCATTAGATGTTAGCTCATGCCTGGAACCAGACCTGTGTGGACTGTCTAGGGAGAGTGAACCCCTGTGCGGTGAGAAAAAGCCTGTGTGGCTATTTGTTTGGACTTTTACTAAACCAGGGACTTAGGGACTAGGACAGCACTAGGCTGATCCCAGTTGTTAGTTAGGAAACCTGTATGTTTAGTCAGAGGTCAACTTGACCAGGATTTATTTTGGTTATGTTTCTTTTGCTTTGCTGTGTTTTGTCACTGTAAATAGAAAATAAACCGCACCTTTTTTTTGATTTTGAAAACCACAACCTCCGTTTGCTGGGCCTGTTTTGTGTGGGGAGCCCATCCCGGGGGTCACACACACCCGCTGCCGAGCTAACCCCCTCACAGTTGGTGGAGAACCAGTGGCAGTTTTTTTTAAGCCAGCATGGAGGAGATACTGAAGCAGCTGGCTCTAGCAAATGCCAATCAACAGCAGACAAATGCAGGTTTGCAAAGGAGCCTTGCAGCCCAGCAGCAGACAAACGCAACTTTGCAACAGAGTCTGGAGGCTCAGCAACGAGCCCAGCAGCAATCTGAGGCCCGCTTCATAGACCTGTTGCAGAAGCAAGAGCAGAGACTACAACAACAGATGGAAGCAGTAATGCAGCAACGTCCGCAGACCAGTGAGGAAAGCCGTCCCACTAATACCGCGTCCTTTGGGGTGAGTCGTTTATTGACAAAAATGACTGGAGAGTAGTGATGAGCCGAACACCCCCGGGTTCGGTTCGCACCAGAACCCGCGAACGGACCGAAAGTTCGAACGAACATTAGAACCCTATTAAATACAATGGATGCGAACGTTCGAATTCTAAAGTGCTAATTATAACAACTATTATGCATGTTATTGTCCTAAAAAGGGTTTGGGAACCCGGGTTCTGCACCAGGGGACATGTATCAATGCAAAAAGAAGTTTTAAAATCGGTCGTTTTTCGGGAGCAGTCATTTTAATGATGCATAAAGTGAAAAAAAAAAAGTCAAATATTCCTTTAAATATCGTACCTGGGGGGTGTCTAAAGTATGCCTGTGAAGTGCCACGTGTTTAGAACTGTCCCTGCACAAAATGACACTTCTAAAGGAAAAAAAAGCCATTTAAAACTGCTTGCGGCTTTAATGTAATGTCTGGTCCCGGTAATATGGATGAAATTCTTTAAGAAAAATGGCATAGCTACCCCATGACCCCCCCCCCCCCCCTACCCCAGCCCATTACCAGCCCCTTTGGGTCTTGTATGGATATTAAGGGGAACCCCGCACATAAAATAAAAAAGGCCCTATATACTCTGAACAGCCCTATACAGGCGGTGCATACAAGACAGGGACTGTAGGTTTGTTCTTATGTAGAATCTGTTTGTAATTTTGAACAGGTACATTGTTGAAGTGTAGCTCCAGACCAAAAATCTATTTTTAAACTTTTTGGAAAACATAGGTAAGGGTTATCACCCCTGTAACATTTGTTTTGCTGTCTGTGCCCCTGTTCAGAACATTTCACCTCACTTTCCGTCCCAATGACAACTGTTTTTGAAATGTGGTGTTTTTCTTGAAACAAGGATTGCTGATAAAGCATCAGTACAGAGGAGACACCTTTCTCCCATATTTATTCTTACAGGAGAGAATTTTCCTTCCTAGTGGTAGATTTCCTCTCACTTCCTGTTGTCTTCTTGCGTTTGCAAGTAGGAGTCGTTTGTAAGTTGGATGTTTGAAAGTAGGGACCTGCCGTATATACTCTGCAGAAATAGGCCCCTTAGTTGTTGGTGTTGGCACAACACTGTAAGCACTCACAGTTACTCTTGGTTGGTGCTGGAACGCCCTGCTGTCAACTATTATATCAGGAATTTTAATTACATATAATTGTTAAACAGTGGTAGTAAAAATTGGGCCTTTGATGGTGGTGCTGGTGCCACAACACTGTAAGCCCTGACAGTTACTCTTGGTGGGTGCAGCAATGGGCCCTGCTGTGAATTATTAGATCAAGAATTGTAATTACATGCCCCTGTTGAACAGGGGCTGAAAAATTGGGCCTTAGGCACTGGTGGCACAACACTGCAACCCCTCACAGATACTGTACTTGGAGCACAGCAATGAGCCCTGTTGCAAAGTATTGCTTCAAAAATTGTAATGACACGCCCCTGTTAAACAGGGGCTGAAAAATTGGGCCTTAGGCACTGGTGGCACAACACTGCAACTCCTCACAGATACTGTACTTGGAGCACAGCAATGAGCCCTGTTGCAAAGTATTGCTTCAAAAATTGTAATTACACGCCCCTGTTAAACAGGGGCTGAAAAATTGGGCGTTAGGCACTGGTGGCGGCACCCATAAACAAAAATGATCTTACAAGCTATCATCATCAATCGTATCATTGAGGACTCGGAGGAGGAGGATAGCCAGTCAACATAACAGCACAGGCACTCAGCATCAGCATCAGTCTTGAAGGGATGTGACATGTTAAAATCAATTAGTCTGTTATATCAGCATCAGGTGTGTGGTAGCTGGTGGTGATCCAAGACTGGTTCATCTTGATGAAAGTCAGTCGATCAACCGAGTCGGTGGACAGGCGCACCCTGTGATCCGTGACAAATCCTCCAGCAGCACTGAATGTGCGTTCCGAAAGAACGCTGGATGCAGGACAGGCCAGTAGCTCAATTGCATACTGTGCAAGCTCTGGCCAGTGATCCATCCTCAAGACCCAGTAAGCCAGAGGATTTTCGGTGGGGAAGGTGTCCAAGTCTGACCTTGCCCCTAGATATTCCTGCACCATGTTTATCAGACGCTGGCGATGGTTGCTGGAACCGATCATACTTTGGGGCTGCGGACTAAAGAATTGTCTGAACGCATCGGTCAGACGGCCACCTTCCCCACCGCTCCTTCTTTGACTGGCCGAAGCCTCAGCAACTCGTTGTCCAGGACCAGGAGTTTGCAACCTCCCAGTCTCTGGGAACGCGTTGCACAGACCTTTCTGCAAGGCCTCCCGGAGTTGTCTCATCCTCTGCTCCCTCTGCGACGGTAACATAAGGTCCGCAACCTTACCCTTGTACCGTGGATCAAGGAGAGTGGCCAGCCAGTAATGGTCCCTCTCCTTGATCCGAAGAATACGAGGATCCTTCCGCAGACTTTGCAGGATCAGGGAGGCCATGCAGCGTAGGTTTGCTGAGGCATTCGCTCCGGAGTCCTCTGGGTCACTAAGGACGACATGATCCGCAGCCACCTCCTCCCAGCCACGTACAAGTCCACTGGTTTCTTGGGACTGTAAATCATCCCTAAAAGACTGCTGCTGATGATGCTGAGTGCCAGCCTCCACCTCCATGCTGACACAATCCTCCTCCTCCTCCTCCTCCTCCTCCTCTTCCTGTGCGATGGGTGGGACAGAAGGAACACTGTCTGGGTAAAGGGGGCCTTGAGAGGCAAGGAAGTCCTCCTCTTCCTGCCTCTGTTCTGCCTCAAGTGCCCTGTCCATTATTCCACGCAGCGTGTGCTCCAACAGGTGGACAAGAGGTACAGTGTCACTGATGCATGCACTGTCACTGCTCACCATCCTCGTGGCCTCCTCAAATGGTGCCAGGACAGTGCATGCATCCCTGATCATGCCCCACTGGCGTGGAGAAAAAAAACCAAGCTCCCCTGACCCTGTCCTGGTGCCGTAGTCGCACAGGTACTCATTGATGGCCCTCTGCTGCGTGTGCAGCCGCTGCAGCATGGCCAACGTTGAGTTCCACCTGGTGGGCATGTCACATATAAGGCGGTTCTTGGGCAGGTTCAACTCCTTTTGCAGCTCAGCCAGGCGAGCACTGGCATTATAAGATCTGCGGAAATGCACACAGACTTTCCTGGCCTGCCTCAGGACATCCTGTAAGCCCGGGTACCTGCCCAAGAAGCGCTGCACCACCAGGTTAAGGACGTGAGCCACACAGGGCACATGGGTCAGTTGTCCCTGTCGGAGGGCGGAGAGGAGGTTGGTGCCATTGTCGCAAACCACCATTCCTGGCTTAAGCTGGCGTGGCGTCAACCACCTCTCGGCCTGGCCCTGCAGAGCAGACAGGACCTCTGCCCCAGTGTGGCTTCTGTCCCCCAAACACACCAGCGCAAGCACGGCATGGCATCTTTTTGCCTGCGTACTTGCGTAGCCCCGTGAACGGCTACGGAGCACCGCTGGTTCATAGGACAAACCACAGGAAGAGGCCATGGAGGAAGAAGAAGAGGAGGGGGTGGAGGAGAGAGGTGTGTCACAACCAGTAGTAGCATTTTGGAGGCGTGGCGGTGGGACAACCTCCAACACTACTGCACCTTGTCCTGAATCCTTCCCAGCTGCCAAAAGAGTGACCCAATGGGCCGTGAAAGAAAGGTAACGTCCCTGTCCATGCCTGCTGGACCATGAGTCAGCGGTAATATGCACCTTACCGCTGACCGCCCTGTCCAGCGAGGCCAAGACATTGCCTTCCACATGCCGGTAGAGAGCCGGAATAGCCTTCCGTGAGAAAAAGTGGCGTTTGGGAACCTGCCACTGAGGAACCGCACATTGCACAAACTCACGGAAGGGGGCCGAGTCTACCAACTGAAAAGGCAGCAGTTGAAGCGCTAGCAATTTAGCCAAGCTAGCATTCAACCGCTGGGCATGTGGATGGCTGGGAGTGAACTTCTTTCGACGGTCCAGCAGCTGGGGCAGGGAAATTTGCCTGCTAGAATCGGACGTCGGTGTACTGCTAGCAGAGTGGGCGCAAGTACTTGGCTGTGACACACCTAATTCTACACCTTCATTCCTCTCAGTGCATGTTTCAGAGAGGACTGAAGTTATAGTGGGGTTGGAGATCCCAGCTGATGCGGTGCAAGGAGAGGTCCGCTTTGTTCTTTGGTGTGGGTCTTTGAGGTAGGCTTGCCAACGAGCTGCATGGCAGGTCAACATATGTCTGGTCAGGCATGTGGTACCCAAGCGGCTGATGTTTTGGCCACGCGATATACGCTTGAGACATATGTTGCAAACAGCAGCTGTGCGATCTGATTCACTAGCCTCAAAAAAGGCCCACACCAAAGAACTTTTTGAATGACGGGCAGAGGCAGCGCCCTGCACAGGCGGAGCTCTGCGGTGTGATTCCGTCGGTGTACTGCCCTTACGCTGGCCACCAAAGGGCATCCTGCCTCGTTGGAGATGTGCCTCCTCCTCATCCTCCTCCTCCTCCTCTCTCCTATTAGGCACCCACGTGGAGTCAGTGACCTCATCATCCCCTCCCTCCTCATCACTGGAGCCAATCTGGCAGTATGCTGCAGCTGCTGGAACATGACTGCCAGATTGGTGTCCTTCTTGAGCATCCCCTCTGTCTGCTCTCACGCTACTGCCTTCCTCTAGCTGGGTTTCATCATCAGACCCTTCGAAACGCTGGGCATCCTCCTGGAGCATGTACCCAACACTGTGCTGAAACAGTTCGGGGGACTCCTCAGGAGGAGGACATGGTGGGTCTAGGGAAGGAGTGACTGATGATGAGTCTGACATTGATACCAGGGAAGAGGACGCTTTGGCAGCTGCTTTTCCAGTACCCTGAGCCTGGGTGAGAGAGGATGAGGAGGAGGAGGAGGGCTTGGTCATCCACTCTACCAAGTCTTCGGCATGATGTGGCTCAACATGTCCAGCTGCCGAAAAGGACAAGCGTGTCCCATGGCCATGTGCTGATGACAATGCACCGCGTCCACGACCAGCACTGTTGCCCCCAGACACAGAGCCTGCTTGCCCTCTTTTATTGCCTCCTGACTGTCTGCCTCTCCTTGTTTGCCTTCCAGACATTCTAATAGATGGCCTGCAGGGAGATGGGGAAAAAAGCAATAAGGGCTACCTTCAGGTGTCCTTCTCTGTCCCTTGAAACAAGGACTTTCACAGTGAAAGAAACTGACACTCTCCCTACCTACAGTTTTCTGTCCCTAGAAAAAATGTTTTTTTTAATCACAATATAGCACAAGGACAATTCACTCACTGTCCTTACAGGTCCCTGGAAACAAGGACTTGCAGAGTGAAAGAAAAAAAACACTCTCCCTACCTACAGTTTTCTGTCCCTAGAAAAAATGTTTTTTTTTAATCACAATATAGCACAAGGACAATTCACTCACTGTCCTTACAGGTCCCTGGAAACAAGGACTTGCAGAGTGAAATAAACTGACACTCTCCCTACCTACAGTTTTCTGTCCCTAGAAAAAATGTTTTTTTTAAGCACAATATAGCACAAGGACAATTCACTCACTGTCCTTCCAGGTCCCTGGAAACAAGGACTTGCAGAGTGAAAGAAAAAAAACACTCTCCCTACCTACAGTTTTCTGTCCCTAGAATAAATGTTTTTTTTAATCACAATATAGCACAAGGACAATTCACTCACTGTCCTTACAGGTCCCTGGAAACAAGGACTTGCAGAGTGAAAGAAACTGACACTGTCCCTACCTACAGTTTTCTGTCCCTAGAATAAATGTTTTTTTTAAGCACACTATAGCACAAGCACAAAACACACTGACACTCTCCCTACCTATCCTTCTCTTTCCCTAAACTAAAGGAATCCAGGTTAAGCAAGAAAGAAATAACAGTCACTGTCCCTGCCTATGCTGCTCTATCCCTGCTCCGGAACACACTACACTAGGCCGCCGTGCTGGCGGCCTTTTATAGTGTGGGGCGTGTACTAAACACCCTCAGCAATAATTGGCCACAGGCATCCTGCCTGTGGCCAATCATTGCTCTCCTCGCTGCCGGCGCTGTGATTGGCCAAGCATGCGGGGTCACAGTGCATGCTTGGCCAATCACAGCGCCTGGATGACACTGCGATGGCGTAGTGCATTGTGGGCCGTTCGCGTCACTCGAATTTGGCGCGAACGGCCCAAATCGTTCGATCTTCGTCGAACGATCGAACAGCCGATGTTCGAGTCGAACGTATGTTCGACTCGAACACGAAGCTCATCCCTACTGGAGAGGATGATCCAGAGGTATTTTTGACCACATTTGAAAGGACCGCTGAAAGAGAAAAGTGGCCTGAGGAGCAGTGGGCTGGACTGGTGGCTCCTCTGTTAACTGGTGAGTCGCAGAAAGCTTACTATGACCTAGAGCCTAACCAAGCAAAAGACTATGTGATGCTAAAAGCTGAAATATTGGCAAGGCTGGGTGTCACCCAGGCTGTCCGGGCTCAGCGTGTGCATAACTGGACTTTCCAGCTTGGAAAACCCCCCAGGTCTCAAATGTATGATCTCATTCACCTGAGCAGAAAGTGGCTACAGCCAGAGACTTTGTCCGCACCAAAGATTGTGGAACGTGTTGTAATGGATCGGTTTTTGAGAGCTCTTCCTACTGCCATCCAAAAGTGGGAGACCCAGAGACGGCCGATGGTCTTGTGGATCGTGTGGAGAAATACTTGGCTACAGAGAACCTGACGGCCTCTTCCAGAGACACTCGGACTTTCCACCCTAAGACCAGACCATCCCCAGGGGCGGATAAGAGGATTCCAAGGGGTGAGGGTGGAGAGAGTGAGAGGGTGGGAGCTCTACCCCAAGTTTGGCGAGAACAGCCTGGGAAATCAGCGGCTCAAGAGGCGGCAAGAAGGATCGTTTGCTACCGCTGCCGGCAAGCGGGACATATTGCAGCCAATTGCCCGGTTGTGGAGGAACCCATGCAGTGTGACTTTCTGACGGGCAGACGTCAGTCGCTGTGTGCGACAGTCGCATGCACTGCCATTCGAGGAACTGAGAAACATTTATGCAAAATGTGTGTTAATGGTAGAAATGTTGTGGTATTGCTGGATTCAGGTAGCCTTGTGACCCTGATAAAGGCTGAGTTAGTTAAAACAGAGGTCTCTGGGAATAGCAAGGTAGCTGTTATTTGTGTGCATGGGGACACCCGAGAGTATCCAGTGACTACAGTGTGTTTCGAGACCCCCAAAGGTACCCTCTCTCATCCAGTGGGGTTAGTATCTCAATTACCGCATGATGCCATTGTGGGAAGGGATTTTCCGAAGTTCTGGGAACTGTGGGATGATCCTGAGCCCCCCACTGGTGCCCCTATGTACCAGGAATGTGATAGCCAGAACTCCTCTGAGAGTGGTGAGGACTCTCCAGAATTTCCCTTGTCAGTATTGGCAGGGGAGACTCAAGAAACTGGAGAGGAGCCCACCTCCTCAGACGAAAACCTACCGTCTGTGGAGTTTTCTGATCTGGAGGTTCACAGGGAAAATTTTGCCACAGAACAGTTGAAAGACCCCGCCCTAATAAAGGCACGGGAAAACGTAGTGAAAATAGATGGTGAGTTAGTGAACCCAGATAATACCTGCACTTACCCATACTTCAGCGTAGAGAAGGACCTACTGTATCGGGTGGCAAAAAGGGCAGAAGAAACCGTTGAGCAGCTTGTGGTGCCCAAACCTTACAGGAAGTTGGTGTTGGAGTTGGCCCATGGGCACATTCTTGGAGGTCATCTGGGGACAGAGAAAACCCGAGAGAGGGTATTACAGAGATTCTATTGGCCGGGGGTGATGAAGGACGTAGAAAATTATTGTTCCTCCTGCCCTGTGTGTCAGAGGTTGGCCCCGATGCCACATTTCCGTAGCCCGCTGGTCCCTCTACCCATCATTGAGGTCCCGTTTGAGAGGATCGCCATGGATTTGGTAGGTCCTATAATCAAGTCCGCTAGGGGGCACCAGTACATATTAGTTATAATGGACTATGCCACCCGTTATCCAGAAGCGATCCCTCTCCGAAATACCTCGGCCAAAACCATAGCCAAAGAGCTATCTCTTGTTTTTAGCCGGGTGGGTATTTGTAAAGAACTGCTTACGGACCAAGGTACACCCTTTATGTCCCGGGTTATGAAAGAGCTGTGTAAATTGTTCAAAGTGACGCAATTGCGTACGTCTGTGTATCACCCCCAAACCGATGGGCTGGTTGAAAGATTCAACAAAACCCTAAAACAAATGTTGAAGAAAGTGGAGGATAGAGATGGAAAGGATTGGGACTGTTTACTTCCTTATTTGATGTTTGCTATTAGGGAGGTGCCCCAATCCTCTACGGGATTCTCCCCCCTTTGAGTTACTGTATGGGAGACACCCAAGAGGGCTGTTGGATATTGCCAAGGAAACTTGGGAAAGTGAGAGTTCTCCCCACAGGAGTGTGATTGAGCATGTCGCCCTGATGCAAGATCGAATTGCACAGGTAATGCCCATCGTGAAGGAACATTTGGCCCAAGCGCAGTTGGCACAGCAGAGAGTGTACAACCGTGGAGCCAAGACCCGTACCTTTTCCCCGGGGGATAGGATATTGGTACTTGTCCCTACGGTTGAAAGTAAATTCCTTGCCAAATGGCAAGGCCCCTACGAGATAATGGAAAAAGTGAGCGAAGTGAATTACAAGGTCAGACAACCAGGAAGGCGAAAGCCCGAACAGATCTATCACGTTAATCTGTTGAAAGCCTGGAGGGATAGAGAGTCCCTAGTCGCAGACACTTGGTCACCAGCTCAAACTGGTTGCGTGATTCCTGAGGTTGGAATAGCAGCCACCTTGTCACAACCCCAACAACAGGAGGTTAAGGAGTTTGTGCTTCGCAACAAGGAGGTATTCTCTGAGCTGCCGGGACAAACATCTGGGGTAGAGCATGACATCATTACCCCGCCCGGTGAAAGGGTGAAGTTAAAACCCTATCGGATCCCAGAGGCTCGACGGGAGGCAATACGGGAGGAAGTACAGAAAATGCTGAACTTAGGGGTGATAGAGGAGTCCCAAAGTGATTGGTCTAGTCCCATCGTGTTGGTGCCTAAACCGGATGGGAGCTGGCGATTTTGTAACGATTTTCGTCAGTTGAACAAAGTTACAAAATTTGACACCTACCCCATGCCACGTATAGATGAGTTGATCGACCGGCTGGGAACAGCCCGATACATGACGACTCTTGACCTCACAAAAGGGTATTGGCAAATCCCCCTGGCCAAGTCGGCCAAAGAGAAAACCGCATTTGTAACCCCAGACGGGGCGTTCCAATATAAAAGAATGCCGTTCGGGTTACAGAATGCGCCGGCCACATTCCAGCGGAAAATGGACCAGATGCTGAGGCCCCATCGGAAGTATGCTGCGGCTTACCTGGATGACGTAATTGTCCATAGCACAGATTGGGCCTCACATCTGCCAAAAGTGCAAGCAGTCCTGGACTCTGTTCGGGAAGCGGGGTTTACGGCTAACCCCAAGAAGTGTACCATTGGGCAGGAGGAGGCCAAATATCTTGGGTACACCATTGGGAGGGGAGTAATAAAACCCCAACTCAACAAAGTCGAGGCCATCCAGAGTTGGCCACGTCCCAACAGCAAGAAGCAGGTACGAGCCTTTCTAGGAATCGCTGGGTATTATCGGCGATTCATTCCCCACTTTGCTTCTAAGGCTGTGCCCCTAACCAACCTGACGAAGGGGAAAGGGTCGGTCATGATTAAATGGACCCCCGAGGCTGAGGCAGCATTCCAATTCTTGAAACAAGCCTTATGTAGCCAGCCAGTGTTGTACTCACCCGACTTCTCTAAAGACTTTGTCGTACAAAGTGATGCGTCAGATGTGGGGTTAGGAGCAGTATTGTCCCAGGTCTGGAACGGGGAAGAGCACCCAGTCATTTACCTCAGCAGGAAGTTGAAGTCCCATGAGGTAAATTACGCCACCGTTGAAAAGGAGTGTTTAGCGGTGAAGTGGGCTCTAGATTCCCTTCGGTACTACCTGCTAGGTAGGCACTTTGACATGGTTACGGATCACGCTCCGTTAAAGTGGATGGCTCAAAACAAGGAAACAAATAGAAGAGTGAATAGGTGGTTCCTGGCCCTCCAGGAATTCAACTTCACAGTAAAGCATCGCCCTGGCGTTCAAATGGGGAATGTGGATGCTTTGTCTCGAGTACATGAATGCCTGATTGCTGGTGTTCCAACCCCGAGGTTAAAACAAGAGGGGGGGGTATGTGACAGCAGGAAGGTAAAGTCACCTGGTTGCATCCAGGGGGGTAGATATATTTCGCCCAGATTCAGGCTTTACGCCGACTTATACAACTAGGTGGAGAGTTGTATAAGGCTAGTGGGCTCATGGATGACTCATACCTCTAGGGAGAGTGTGGGGCGTCGTGCAGACAGAGATGAGGAGACCAGCTGAACCTTGTCAGCTCATTTAGGCCTCTATAAGAACTCCCAGCTTCATTAGATGTTAGCTCATGCCTGGAACCAGACCTGTGTGGACTGTCTAGGGAGAGTGAACCCCTGTGCGGTGAGGCAAAGCCTGTGTGGCTATTTGTTTGGACTTTTACTAAACCAGGGACTTAGGGACTAGGACAGCACTAGGCTGATCCCAGTTGTTAGTTAGGAAACCTGTATGTTTAGTCAGAGGTCAACTTGACCAGGATTTATTTTGGTTATGTTTCTTTTGCTTTGCTGTGTTTTGTCACTGTAAATAGAAAATAAACCGCACCTTTTTTTGATTTTGAAAACCACAACCTCCGTTTGCTGGGCCTGTTTTGTGTGGGGAGCCCATCCCGGGGGTCACACACACCCGCTGCCGAGCTAACCCCCTCACACCATTCATTTTCACTCAAGACGCTGTTACAATAAAAGATTTTTCCACACTAGGTCTCCAGTACAGGCAGTTGAGCTGCAATTTTACCATCCACCTCAATTCTAACATTATATCAGGACAGGGCTATACATAGGCTAATGCTTTGCAGCTGCGGCAATTTCACCTCGGCTTGCAGATTTTCACAGGTGGCCCCACCTATCAAACTCAATGAGAACCTGCTGTAAGGCTGGGCTCACACTGGTGCGACAAACGCTTTGACATTGGGAGCTCATGTCGCATGACGTGTGAAAATCAATGTTTCCCTATGGGAGCCGTCTTAACTGGTCCGACACAAGTCGGTCCGACTTTGAAAATGCTCCCTGCACTGCTTTGGTTCGACTTTGATCCTACTTCGGTTCGACTTTGATCCTACTTCAGCCCATTGAATATCACTGAAGTCGGATCGCCGTCTTGCTTGATCTGACTTTGGCATGCGACTTGTGCTCTGATGATATTGAGGGGGAACTCCACGCCAAATAAAAAAAAAAAAAAGTCATGGGTTCCCCCTCCAAGAGCATACTAGGCCCTTCGGTCTGGTATGGATCTCAAGGGGAAACCCCTACCCCAAAAAAACGGCGTGGGGGTCCCCCCAAAATCCTTATCCGAGCACGCAGCCCGGCTAGTCAGGAAAGGGGGTGGGGACGAGCGAGCACCCCCCCTCCTGAACCGTACCAGGCCGCATGCCCTCAACATGGGGGGGGGGGGTGGGTGCTTTGGGACAGGGGGTCCTATGCCCCCCCACCCAAAAGCACATTTTCCCCATGTTGATGAGGACAGGGGCCTATTCCTGACAACCCTGGCCGTTGGTTGTCGGGTCTGCGGGCGGGGGGGCTTATCGAAATCTGGGGCTGCCCAGATCCCGGCCCCACCCTATGTGAATGAGTATGGGGTACATCGTACCCCTACCCATTCACCTGGAAAAAAAGTGTCAAAAATAAAACGCACTACACAGGTTTTTAAATTTAATTTATCAGGCAGCTCAGTGGGTCTTTTCCGCTCTCTCCGGCGCTGTTTTGCTAGCTCTTGTCCGGTCTTCTCTGTTGTCTTCTTCCAATGTTGACGCAACGCTCTCTCCCGCTGTAATGCCGTGTGCACAGTGCGCAACAACTTATATTGGCATGGGACGGGGTCACCGGATGATGTCATCCGATGACCCTGCCCATTATGACGTCACCTTCCCCTCATGCCCCGGGCGGTGATGTAAATACCTTACCTTTTTTCTGCCAGTAATACAGCCCACTTCCCGTTTCTTGTCTGGTCATTAGTCTAGGCTTATGACATCATGCACAGCTTTCTTTCTCACTCTCGTGAGAGTTTGCCAGCAAGGGCAATAAGAGGGCCAATGAGAGCTGCAGAGCTGGAGGTGTGTCTGTGTAAATCCAGGAAGTGAACAGGCAGCAGCTTCAGCTGCCCACAGTTAAAGTGGATGCAGCCAGACTCAGTGGAGGGAGATTTCTGCAGCATTTTTGGCAATTACAGAATAATAGTACAGTGGAATTACGAGCATAAACCGTTCCAGGAGAATGCTCATAATCCAAAGTACTCGCATATCAAAGCGAGTTTCCCCATTGTAGTCAATGGAAATGAAAATTAATTTGTTCCGCATTGACTTCAATGGCATGCAATACTGCATGTGGCCAGAGGTGGGGGGCGCCGGAGAGCCTCGGAATGGCCCGAGGACACCTCGGCTGATCTCGGAAAGTCTCAGGAAGTGAGTATTTCTGTGATTTTCCGAATGGCGCCGGTCGGCTCTGCTTGGCTTTGGCGCCCCCCACCTCAGGCCAAATGCGGTATTGCACACCGCTTTGGGTTGAATCCTGCTGGTTTTGCGAGACAACACTTGCAAACCGAGTCAGAATTAAAAAAAATACAGCGCTCGTATTGCAAAACGCTCGTTAACCGCATTACTCGAAATCCGAGGTTCCACTGTGTATATAAAATAATATGCAAAGTGGTTGGAGGGAAGCTTCAGAACGGCAAAGACGTTTTTATTACAAATCATGTGAGCAGACTGCAGTTCCTCTTTAAGAAGTCTCTTGGGGACCCCAAGGGCACCAGAACCAGTGTCCCCATTGGAAGATTTCAGTGATAATGGTAAACGGGGCAAATAGAGAGGGTGAATCTCCCTAACGGGGACTCAGGCAGCAATAAAAACTGACAGGTCTTCTAATCCCTCTCCACTCTAAAACAAAAAAACAAGTTTTGCCTTTAGTTATACTTTAATGCTTACTGAATTCTGGCCTGGAAAAAGATGCAGCTTAAAAAAAAAGTGCTGGTAACATCAGAAATCTTTATGTATTTCTTTTCCAAGGTTAGTGAGTTTTTTTGAAGTTCACCTTCCCAGATAGCGAGAATAACTTGCCACACATTTGCGGCAGTTTTGAATTGTAAGTCTGTTAACTTGCTGCACATTTTCACTGACAAGTTGTACACTTGCAGAGCACTGGAAGCACAAGTTCTAGTTGACACTTTTCCAATTTGTAGCAAATTTACATGGCATTGGCAAGTCTCCAGCAAGAGCAAAGTTGCAGTTATGAGTTTACAGCAAGAGCTCTGCAAGTCTACAGCATGAAAATTCAGCCACAGTGACCCCTGTGGTGGGATGACTATTGTACAACATAACTGAACCAGAATTTACAGCAGACTTGCAAAATACAGTGGAACCTCGGATTGCTAGTAACGCGGTTAACGAGCGTTTCGCAATACGAGCACTGTATTTTAAAAAATCCTAACTCGGTTCGTGAGTGTTGTCTCGCAAAACGAGCAGGATTCAGGCCACAGCGGTGTGCAGTACCGCGCTTGGCCAATCAGCGCCGTTCGGAAATGAACGGAAAGGCCCGAGGACAGCTCGGCTGACCTCGGCAAACCTCGGAAAGGCTCGGGAACGGACTCTTTCTGAGGTTTGCCGAGGTCAGCCGAGGTGTCTTCTGGCCTTTCCGAGGCTCTCCGGCGCCCCCCACCTCTGGCCGCATGCGATATTGCATGCCATTGAAGTCAATGCGGAACAAATTATTTTCGTTTCTATTGAATTCACACTAATGCGATTCAGAATTTGCAGTTCTGTGCGGATTCCACACCGCATGCAAATCTCACCACGTTCATGCGAATCAATGCGGGTGTGTATGTTAACGACACCCCAGAATCAGTTTGCAAAATGCAGTGCGATTTGCAGAATCTGATAGCATGGTTGTGAACACCCACGTGATCCGATTCTGGTGCGGCCAAAAAAAAGGGTCCTGCATGTTTTTGGTTGCGAATTCGGTGCCATTTGAGCGATGCAGAATAACGGCTCAAATTGCACTGCTGAAGCTTTGCATGTAATTTGAACAGGAATGCGGCGTGATTCCTGTTCAAAATCACAAGCAGTTCCCTGCAACTTTATCCCAAAATGGAAAGACAAACAGTTTCTGCTTAACCCATGTAGCGGGTATTTGAATTTTGTAAGGACTCTGGTGGTGTGAGGTTCCTTGGGGTCCCTGGGTGGCGCTGTTGCCTTGGGCCGTAGTGAACTCACACCGCAAACTGTGCCTTTTTGTCCTCCCCTGGAGCTGGTACAGCGGGGCGGGGAACCCGCTGTGATGCAAAGGGAGAGGTGATAAAAGGGGCGAAGGCCCTGATTTTGAAAAGAGAGTCGGAGGACGCGGCCGCACCCAGGCACCTTCAGCTTGGGTGCTGGCGTTCCGGTGTTCCAAGCCTAGGCGCCCTTGGCCTAGCTGGAGCGGAGATGGAGTCCATCTCAGGCACCTTTAGCCTGGGGTGAGGTACTATGGCGGATGCCTGAGGCTCAGTACCTTCGTCTGAGTTCCACGAGGGTGGAGGGATTCGAGGGGGCCCTAACGCCTTGGGTGCCCGTGTCTGAGTTCGTGAGGACTGGTGCGCAGTAACTTCTCCAGAGAGTCCGGCGCAGCATCGCTGGTGACGGAGAGGCCTCCATTTCTCCCTTGGGCGGATTTCTACCTCTGACAGGGGCAAAGTGAGCGAAGGTAATTCACGTTCTATATTACCTAGTCAGTGGCAGTGACTATTCACCACTGGTGACAGCACAGTGGGCAGCAGCAAGAAGGGAAAGGATTGTGCCTCGATCTGTTCCCCCCATTATTCAAGAGGAGGAAAACAGTTTTATTGCTTGGCAAGAAGAATAAAACTGAGTTGTACCTATTCACTGTGTGGAACTTGGGTTACTAAGCAAAGGAGTCAGGGACGAAGGACTGGACTTGACTCTAGGACACCTACACAAAAGCCCAATCTTCTGGCCTTCATCTCCTAGTAAGAGGAGGACACGGGCCGTGGTGTGTATCATCTCTCTCTCCCAGGAACCCCTAGACAACAGCCACATAACCGATAAAACAAGGGAGAGAGGTGAGACCGCTACACCCATTTATGCCTAAGGTTGAAATTATTTATTTATTTGCGCCTAAAATTCATATGTTACCTATAGCAGTAGGATATAAATAACTCCCAAATCACTACTGTTCCGATATTGGAACAAGAGGCATTCATGTTTTTTTTTTTTTTATTATTCATTAAAGTGTGTTTTTTCCCCAAAAAATAGGATTTTTGTACTCACCGTAAAATCCTTTTCTCTGAAGTCCATGGACGGACACAGCTCCTTTATTCTTAACCTTAGGATTTATATTCTGTCTATCAGGAGAGGACTAGGCAGACATATAAAACATGTAACACAGCAAAGCTTAACAGTTAACAGTACCGTCCAGGGGGCGGCCCCTCTGGTCATAACCCCTCTCCCTGCATCTAGCAGCTCAGTTTGTCAAAAAGCAGTACAAACATAAAAAGGAGGGGTGGGTGCTGTGTCCGTCCATGAACTTCAGAGAAAAGGATTTTACGGTGAGTACAAAAATCCTATTTTTCTCTTTCGTCCATGGACGGACACAGCTCCTTTATTCTTGACTTTAGGGACGTCCCCAAGCAGTGTTAAAAAAACGAGGGGTGGGAACAGCAAGCAAACAAACTTCCATCCAAAACAACCAGAGCTCCTCAACGGAGGAGTTGCAACCTTAAACAGCCGCCTGAAAAACATCCGCAGATGCATGCACATCAATCTTGTAAAACTTAGGGAAAGTGTGAACGGACGACCAGGTCGCCGCCTTACACACCTGGGAGACAGACGATTGATGTTTGTAATGTTTGGGGGTTCCAAGTAATTTAATAGCAAAAAATAATGATTTTAACTTGTAACCAACAAGTGTCAGAAAAAGGTTTAGGCCCGGTTCTCACAGGGGCGGCACGACTTCGGGCGCGACTCGGCGGCGCGATCAAGACGATTTGAGACGCCCGCCTGAGGCGATTTGCATAATGACTTCTGTATAGAAGTCAGTGCAAGTCGCCCTGAGTCGCCCCCAAAAGAAGTACAGGAACCTTTTTCTAAGTCTGAGCGACTCGAGTTGCTCCTATTAGAACGGTTCCATAGTACAGAGCGGGAAGCGACTCGTCAGGCCATGTGAACCGAGCCTTAGACTTTAACCACTTAACGACCGCTCACTGTATATATACGTCGGCAGAATGGCACCGACAGGCACAATCACGTAGAGTGTACGTGATTGCCTTTGTACAGTTGGGGGGTCCAATCGGACCCCCCTCCTATACAGTGAGCGGCCGTTAATCGTTCGGGAGCGATCCAGGATGAGGGGGCAGCCATTGGATTCCGGCCACCCCCTTGCGATCGCTCCCGGCGAATGAAAAGGCCCCCTCTGTCACACACAGGCAGAGGAAGCAGGAGGAAGTGATGTCATCTCTGGTGCGGCGCTCACATATACTGAGCGCCGTACAAGAGAAGACATCAGGTCAGTGCACAAAACACTACACTGACACCAGAACACATAGGGACATAAATCGCCCCCCCAGGCCCCCCCAGACACCCCCAGATCACCCCCCAGTCACAGTGTCACTGATTGCAGTGACCATTTATTTACTGATCACTGCAATCAGTGACATTTGTGACTGTAAAAGTGTCACTACAGTCAGTTTTAGGTCCAGTGTAGCCCCCTAACCCCCCCTAATAAAGGTTTAACCCCCTGATTGCCCCCCAGATATCCCGTTCACCCCCTATCACCACTGTCGCTAAGCGATCATTTTTCTGATCGCTGCCTTAGCGTCGGTGATGCCGATCGGTAGCCAGTAATTTTTTTTTTAGGTTCGCCGCAGGTTTTTATAGCGTCAGGTACCCCAATATATTATCTAATAAAGGTTTAACCCCCTTGATCGCCCCCCAGGTAACCCTTTCACCCCCTATCACCACTGTCGCTAAGCGATCGTTTTTCTAAACGCTGTCTTAGTGTCGGTGATGCAGATCGGTAGCCAGTAATTTTTTTTAGGTTCGCCGCAGGTTTTTATAGCGTCAGGTACCCCAATATATTATCTAATAAAGGTTTAACCCCCTTGATCGCCCCCCAGGTAACCCTTTCACCCCCTATCACCACTGTCGCTAAGCGATCATTTTTCTGATCGCTGTCTTAGTGTCGGTGATGCAGATCGGTAGCCAGTAATTTTTTTTAGGTTCGCCGCAGGTTTTTATAGCGTCAGGTACCCCAATATATTATCTAATAAAGGTTTAACCCCCTTGATCGCCCCCCAGGTAACCCTTTCACCCCCTATCACCACTGTCGCTAAGCGATCATTTTTCTGATCGCTGTCTTAGTGTCGGTGATGCAGATCGGTAGCCAGTAATTTTTTTTAGGTTCGCCGCAGGTTTTTATATAGCGTCAGGTACCCCCATATATTATCTAATAAAGGTTTTAACCCCCTGATTGCCCCTAGTTAACCCTTTCACCAGTGATCACCATATAAGTGTTACGGGTGACGCTGGTTAGTTAGTTTGCTTTTTATAGTGTCAGGGCACCCGCCGTATATAACCCAATAAAGGTTTAACCCCCTGATCGCCCGGCGGGTGATATCAATTAGGTTTTAGCTTCAGAGAGGGTCTGCGTCACACCCCAGGCAGCGTCAGGTTAATGCCAGTAACGCTAACACCCACGTGTGAAGCATACACCCCCCTTAGTGGTATAGTATCTGAACAGATCAATATCTGATCTGATCAGATCTATACTAGCGTCCCCAGCAGTTTAGGGTTCCCAAAAACGCAGTGTTAGCGGGATCAGCCCAGATACCTGCTAGCACCTGCGTTTTGCCCCTACGTCCAGCCCAGCCCACCCAAGTGCAGTATCGATCGATCACTGTCACTTACAAAACACAACACACATAACTGCAGCGTTCGCAGAGACAGGCCTGATCCCTGCGACTCCAGTGCTGTAGTAGGTGATTTCACCACCACAGTTAAAAAAAAAAAAGCATATATGCCGAAGCATGGGGGCAGCAGGGGCGGAGGAGCGGAGGAGCGATTTTGCTCCTAATGCCGCGTACATACGGTCGAAATTCCGACGGAGGCTTGCCCGTGGAAAAGTTTGACCATGTGTGTGCGGCATAACTTTTTTGCGGGAGGATGCTCCAATGCTTCGGCATATATAAATGGTGCATGTATGCCCATCATTAGAAGTGGGTGGATGAATGGCGGTATTCTAATGGTGGGCATACCCACCGATCAATCTCTTTTTTCGTTCAGCCAACAGGCTGCATGAAAAAAAGATTACAATACATGTCCAACAAGGACCAGCAACGTACTGGTATGTTGCTGGACTTTGAATGTTTATACCAGAATGATGCCTGCGGGTTTAGGTATCATCTTGGTATCATTCTTTTCAGCCAGCGGCCGGCTTTCATGTAAAAGCAATCCTAGCGGCTAATTAGCCTCTGGACTGCTTTTACAAGCAGTGGGAGGGAATGTCCCCCCCCCCGGATATAAAAAGCGCCATTGGGAAAGCATTTTATCACACCGATCTTGGTGTGGTCAGATGCTTTGAGGGCAGAGGAAAGATCTAGGGTCTAGAAGACCCCAGTTTTTTCAAAAAAAGAGTACCTGTCACTACCTATTGCTATCATAGGGGATATTTACATTCCCTGAGATAACAATAAAAATGATTAAAAAAAAATATATGGAAGGAACAATTTAAAAATAAAATAAAAAAGCAAAATTAATAAAAAAAAAAAAAAAAAAAAAAAGCACCCCTGTCCTGCCCTGCTCTTGCCCAATGGCGAACGCAAGCGTCAGTCTGGCGTCATATGTAAACAGCAATTGCACCATGCATGTGAGGTATCACCGCGAAGGTCAGATCGAGGGCAGTAATTTTAGCAGTAGACCTCCTCTGTAAATCTAACGGGGTAAACTGTAAAGGCTTTTAAAGGCTTTTAAAAATGTATGTAGTTTGTCGCCAATGCGCATTTGTGCGAAATTTTAAAGCATGTCGTGTTTGGTATCTATGTACTCGGCCTAAGATCATCTTTTTTATTTCATCAAACATTTGGGCAATATAGTGTGTTTTAGTGCATTAAAATTAAAAAAAGTGTATTTTTTCCCCAAAAAATGCGTTTGAAAAATCGCTGCGCAAATACTGTGTAGAAAAAAAAAATGCAACACCCACCATTTTATTCTGTAGGGCCTTTGCTTTAAAAATATATATAATGTTTGGGGGTTTAACATAATTTTCTTGCAAAAAAAAATATGTTTTGCATGTAAACAAAAAGTGTCAAAAAGGGCTTTGTCTTCAAGTGGTTAGAAGAGTGGATGTAAGCTTCCTAATGTTGTGTATAAAATGTCAGAACAGTTCAAAACCCCCCCAAATGACCCCATTTTGGAAATTGGACACCCCAAGCTATATACTAAGAGGCATGTCGAGTCCATGGAATATTTTATATGATGACACAAGTTGCGGAAAAAAGACAATTTATTTATTTATTTTTGCACAAAGTTGTCACTAAATGATATATTGCTCAAACATGCCATGGGCATATGTGGAATTACACCCCAAAATAAATTCTGTTGCTTTTCCTGAGTACGGGGATACCACATGTGTGAGACATTTTGGGAGCCTAGCCGCGTACGGGACCCCAAAAACCAAGCACCGCCTTCAGGCTTTCTAAGGGTGTAAATTTTTGATTTCACTTCTCACTGCCTAGCACAGTTTCAGAGGCCATGGAATGCCCAGATGGCACAAACCCCCCCCCCAAATGACCCCATTTTGGAAAGTAGACACCCCAAGCTATTTGCTGAGAGATATTGTGAGTATTTTGCAGATCTCGCTTTTTGTCACAAAGTTTTGAAAATTGAAAAAAAAAATAATATATATATATATATATTTTTTCTTTCTTCATTTTCAAAAACAAATGAGAGCTGTAAAATACTAACCATGCCTCTCAGAAAATAGCTTGGGGTGTCTACTTTCCAAAATGGGGTCATTTGGGGGGGGTTTTGTGCTATTTTGGCATTTTATGGCCTTCGAAACTGTGATAGGTAGTGAGGAGTGAAATCAAAAATTTGTGCCTAGAAATCCTGAAGGCGGTGCTTGGTTTTCGGGGTCCCGTACGCGGCTAGGCTCCTAAAAAGTCCCACACATGTGGTATCCCTGTACTCAGGAGAAGCAGCAAAATGTATTTTGGGGTGTAATTCCACATATAACCATGGCAAGTGTGAGCAATATATCATTTAGTGACAACTTTTTGTAATTTTTTTTTTTTTTTGTCATTATTCAATCATTTAAGACAAAAAAAAAAAAAAATATTCAATGGGCTCAACACGCCTCTCAGCAATTTCCTTGGGGTGTCTACTTTCCAAAATGGGGTCATTTGGGGGGGTTTTGTACTGCCCTGCCATTTTAGCACCTCAAGAAATGAGATAGGCAGTCATAAATTTAAAGCTGTGTAAATTTCAGAAAATGTACCCTAGTTTGTAAACGCTATAACTTTTGCGCAAACCAATAAATATACGCTTATTGACATTTTTTTTTTTACTAAAAACATGTGGCTGAATACATTTTGGCCTAAATGTATGACTACAATTGAGTTTATGCGATTTTTCTTATAACAAAAAGTAGAAAATATCTTTTTTTTTTTAATTTTCAGTCTTTTTCCGTTTATATCGCAAAAAATAAAAATCGCAGAGGCAATCAAATACCATTAAAAGAAAGCTCTATTTGTGGGAAGAAAAGGACGCAAATTTCGTTTGGGTACAACATTGCATGTCCGCACAATTTACAGTTAAAGCAGCGCAGTGCAAAATTCTGAAAATATCTCTGGTCCTTTAGCTACAAAATGGTCCGGGGCTTAAGTGGTTAAATGGTTAAACTTCCCTCATTTACAAACTGAAGTTCCATTCCTTGATCTAAACTAAAGAACAAAACATTACAATGTTTATAGTTGGCTCAGGGCTGAGGAATGCTGTGATACTTGGCAGACTGCCTGTTTTTTTTTTTTTTTTTGGCAGCTGTCTGCTTGAGTAGAGAATTCTCTGCATAGAAAGATTTGGTAAAATGCTTTGTTAAGATCGTGAGGTGGGAAAAAAAAAAATAAATAAATAAAAAAAAAAATTGCATTCTCGTTTCTTAGCGATTAATCGTGCAGCTCTAGAGGAGAGGGACTAAAACCCCTGTCAGGTATTTATTGCTGTCTGTGCTCATGTTGGAGAGATTCACTAAAACCAAAGGTGAAATAAAATATTAAAAAAATTGGGGCTGCCACCAGAACAAGAATATTGGGGAAATCTTCCAATGGGGACACTAGTTCTGGTGACAACCAGGGATTCACTTACTTTGCAGGGATTTCCTCACACTTCCTGTTTTGGCTGTGACAGGAAGTGAAGTGAAATCGCCCAAACTGCTCACCGATGGGAAAAAATGAAGAAAAAAAATGTGCCTTTAGTTCTAATTTGATGTTCTGTGGATTTTTACTCTTTAAACTACTACTACTAATGCGCTATGGTGTATGGGGGATGCATGGAGAGTGTATGAAGACGCATGGAGTGCGATATGGGGGATGCATGGAGTGCACTATAGTGTATAGGAGAGTGTATGGGGCATGCATGGAGTGTGCTATAGATTTATAGGAGAGTGTATGAGGATGCATGGAGTGTGCTATGGTATATAGGAGTGTATGAGGATACATGGAGTGCGCTATGGAGTATAGGAGATTGAATGAGGATGCATGGAGTGTGCTATAGTGTATAGGAGAGTGTATGGGGGATGCATGGAGTGTGCTATAGTGTATGGGGGACATAAAAATGCATGTAGTGCGCTATGGTTTATAGGAGAGTGAATGAGGACGTATGGAGTGTGCTATAGTGTATAGGAGAGTGTATGAGGGCGCATGGAGTGCGCTATATAGTGTATAGCAGAGTGTATGAGGACGCATGTAGTGCGCTATGGCAGCCCTCAAAATTTGCACTTGCATTTGGCGAGTAAACAAATGAGGAGGGCGAGTAATGAGCCGATCCGCCCTATACGCACGCTACACAAGCTGCGTAGGGCCCCCGCAAATGACTCGGGGCCCCCGATTCACCACCGCCGCCATTTTCTTGAAGACCGCCGCCGTTAGAGGTCCGTGGCCGGGCGGAGACAATGTCTCCGTCGGCCGCCATTTTGTTGAAGACCAAACAAGAGGAGGCCGGATGGCTGCCAATAGGAATTGAGCTGCGGCACCGCCCGCCTCCTGCCCTGCTGCTGTCTGTCTGTGAAATGATGTGGGAAGGGGCGGGCGGCGCCGCAGCTCAATACCTATTGGCAGCCACCCGGCCGGGGTCCTCCACTGTCCACTCACTGTGTTCTGTAATCTCTGCTGCTGGGGGAATCATACCTGGTGTAAGGAGGGACTCCGCTGGGAATACCTGATCTAAGGGGGGACTCCGCTGGGAATGCCTGATGTAAGGGGGGACTCCGCTGGGAATGCCTGATGTAAGGGGGGACTCCGCTGGGAATGCCTGATGTAAGGGGGGACTCCGCTGGGAATGCCTGATGTAAGGGGGGACTCCGCTGGGAATGCCTGGTGTAAGGGGGGACTCCGCTGGGAATGCCTGGTGTAAGGGGGGACTCCGCTGGGAATGCCTGGTGTAAGGGGGGACTCCGCTGGGAACGCCTGGTGTAAGGGGGGACTCCGCTGGGAACGCCTGGTGTAAGGGGGGACTCCGCTGGGAACACCTGGTGTAAGGGGGGACTCCGCTGGGAACACCTGGTGTAAGGGGGGACTCCGCTGGGAACACCTGGTGTAAGGGGGGACTCCGCTGGGAACACCTGGTGTAAGGGGGGACTCCGCTGGGAACACCTGGTGTAAGGGGGGACTCCGCTGGGAACACCTGATGTAAGGGGGGACTCCGCTGGGAACACCTGATGTAAGGGGGGACTACGCTGGTCATGTCTGGTGTTATGGGGGACTCTGCTGGGGACACCTGATGGCATCTGGTGGCAGGCGACGTGACAAGTGACACGCTCAGGGCTTCCACTGATTCTGCATTATGGTGAGTTGAATAATTTCATTCTTTATTACAATGTAATAATAGAAATAATGCACTTCAATCATCCTGACACCATAACAACCATGGTACTGGGATGATTGAAGCACTAACACCAGGTGTTTGGGGTATCTTTATCTGCTGATTTGTTAAACTTTCTGGAATACACATATTTCTATTGTGGTGTAGGATCTGGGCCTGCTGTCCCTCCATCCCTCTTTCTCACCCTTTCTTTCTCGCTTTCTTTCTCCCTCCATCCCTCATTCATGTTGAAGGTAGAGGTGTACTGGGGGAGGTGTTGGAGATAGAGGTGTACTGGGGGAGGTGTTGGAGGTAGAGGTGTACTGGGGGGAGGTGTTGGAGGTAGAGGTGTACTGGGGGAGGTGTTGGAGATAGAGGTGTACTGGGGGGAGGTGTTGGAGGTAGAGGTGTACTGGGGGGAGGTGTTGGAGGTAGAGGTGTACTGGGGGAGGTGTTGGAGATAGAGGTGTACTGGGGGGAGGTGTTGGAGGTAGAGGTGTACTGGGGGGGAGGTGTTGGAGGTAGAGGTGTACTGGGGGGGAGGTGTTGGAGGTAGAGGTGTACTGGGGGGAGGTGTTGGAGGTAGAGGTGTACTGGGGTGTTGGAGGTAGAAGTGTACTGGGGGGGAGGTGTTGGAGGTAGAGGTGTACTGGGGAGGTGAAACAAAACCTAATACTGAATAAAGCATTAAACGGTGTCATTTCATGAGATAATTTACGAGGGTGTGTATAGGGGCGGGGCAGGGTAGGGTTTGGGTGGGGGAACTGGTGACGAGTAACTCTTAAGACCTGGCTAGTAGCTCAGGACTTGAAATTTTGAGCCCTGCGCTATGGTGTATAGCAGAGTGTATGAGGACGCATGGAGTGTGCTATATAGTGTATAGGAGAGTGTATGAGGACGCATGGAGTGTGCTATGGAGTATAGGAGAGTGTAAACTGCACACATTCCCTCACCCGCAGCCAAAACACGCTGCTCTTTTTCAATACACAGGGGTGCTGTTAATTCTCAATGGCACCCCACACATCAGAAATTGTAGCATATATTCGGTGCATGAAACTGCATAATGCCATAGCACCATACAGCTCCATGTGGCTGCATTAAAAAAAAGGTGAGGGGCCTTTTATCCTGTAGGAAACACAGGTACAGCAGGTTATTCAAATGAATGGGCTGCTTTACCCTTGTAATCACAAGCTGAGATGTGAGCCTTAAAGGAGAAGTTCACCTTTAGGAACTTGTTACATGTTCCCGCTCCTGCAGCCACTTGGTGATCCGCTGCCTCTGTGTGACGTCAGTACAGGGAGAAGTTCCTAGTACCAGCTATCACTTTTTGAAAAGAGACACGGCCACGTCATTCAATGGCGTTCTGTGAATGAACTAGTAGTCTAAATAACCTTGTCAATGAACTATCACGGTGCTGTTGAGCGTTCTGGTAGTTCATGGAGTCTTCCTGTCAGTGTGTATCTGGCAGACAGCTTACACTGACACTCTGCAGGAGCCCTGCATTGCACCCATGATCTGCTGATCGCTGGTGCAACACTTGCCAAGCTCCTAGAAAATAAATTAAAAATAAATGCAAATTTTTTTACTTGCAAAAAATTTGCATTTATTTGGTGAACTTTTCCTTTAAACAAAGAGGTATTCTGATGTTAGTGCTCAGAGTGTGGGTAGGTAAGTACTCTTTTGCAGGTATTCATTTATAGACTTTTTTTTTGACAGTCTATACACGGTTAAATTATATATAGGTATACAAAATAGTGTAGCGCTGGAAAAAAAACTGTGTATGTCTATACAGTGAATTAAATAAGTGAAAAAAAGTATCAAAAACACAAGTAAACAGCACAAATAAACAAATAAAGTTCATAAATGCACGTGAAGAGCGAGTAATTGAATGTGTAGTGGGTCTTCCCTCTAATTGGATGATGAAAGTTCCACAGAGAAAATATCCAATAAAACTGGTAAATATTATTCCAACAATAAGTGAAGATCCCGCCACCAAAGTGAGAAATGAAGGCTTACCAAACAGCCTGTGACCGCCCTTCTCAGGGGGGTCAAAACAAGCTTAGCAGAGCGATGTTCACTCCATGGGAGGCAGGAAGACTGCAGTGGGAACACTCCATTCACAGTGGGCGAGTCTCCAGAGACGTGTCTACACAGCTGATCCAATCCAGAAATGGGAAACACTCTTGATGAATCAGAGTGAATAATCCCCAGCAGATGAAACGAAATCCAAAAAAGAAAAAAGAACTTTCCATAGTGCAGAGTTCATCAAGGAAGTTTTAATTCGATTTAAAAAAATGTACAAGAGAAAGTACAGTTCTCCTATATGCATAAAATAATAAAAGAGAAAATCCTTGCAAGGAAGTAAATTGCTCCGAGTTTCTGTCAAAGACCATTCGCGCGTGCGCAGTGCATGTGCGTGCCGCCCTACGCCGTTTCGTCACATCTGACATCATCAGGGGCACGCCCATACAGGCGCGCACATGCTATTTGTAGCCAAAGGGCCCACTAGGGGTTCTCTCATTGGCTACATGTCAGATTGACAGACGGAGCAAATATTAGCCTCTACAATGATCTCTCAATGCATAGGTCTAAACATGACCCCTAGTGGAGCCTCCGGAAATTGCACCAATTTTAATCTAGTCTCCACTCCACTATATATATATATAAAAACACACATACATACACACACACATACATTTTTTTTTCATATTTCAGCAAAGCAGGTTCACACGTGGGTGTGGATTCTCATCCTTCTAAAACCTCATCTTCCTCATTCGGCCAGCCACATTATCACCCCCTACACCTTCTTGTTTGTAGGGTGGTTCCTTTCTTTTACAGTGTGCTTACAGCCAATTGTGGGACAGTGCTTAATGTATGGCCTGCTTAAGGCTTAGAATTTATTGATTAAAAAAAAAAGTTAGTGTATGGATGTTAAAATATTTTTGTATTTTGTTCTGGTTCAGGATACTCCTTGCAGTTTTATTCTTTGGTGTTTGTGTTGAAATGCTGGAAATCATTTTATAATTTATTATGTTATATAAACATATTTTGTACCAATGTAAGCTCTTTTAATAAAATATTTTGACACATATATGTTTCATTTTTTTCTTGGCTTTTCAAGGAAGTTAATGTGACAATCCTACAACCCCCAGGAGTCCTTAGGGTGAGCTCTTTGGAGTGGGAGGGAATGCTTTGTACAGATGTGTGAGTGGTGACAGAAGAATGGAGACCTCCCCTGTCATTGCTGATTTCTCCTAGTCGTAGTGTCACTGTATAGAAAGGTCAGCGATTGTGCCTGCATTAGAGCGATACATTTGCTTACTGCAATGCTGTGGGCTAGTAAGCATTGGCAATGAGTAGTTCTCATCCTGGGGCGCAATGCGCCAGTCTAGTTTAAAACCTCCATTCCCCCTGTCCATGGGAGCTGTAAAGGACAGATGCAGGCTAATGCAATCCGAGTGACTCAGTTGAGGCCACCCATGGGTGAGCCACTCAGCTTGCACCCACCTGCTGCCCACCCCTTACAGTCAGCATGTGTGCAGGCGGTCTCTGCTAAACAGAAGAGGAGCCATAGGGGAACTAAAGGTAAGAAGAAGATCAATGGAATCTGCTGCTTGGACCTGCTCCCTGTAGATCAAGGTGACCACGGCCGTTACCCAATTTGGGATTTAAGGACAACTCCACGCCGTGTGATAAAAAGTGCCTATCTCAGTCTGATATCTGTTGCAGATAGAGGAGATGGTAGGGTTGATGCGATTCAAACTCTGGGGTATAGTTAATCCTAGGTGGAAATTTCAACCGAATAAATTGGTCTTTAGCGGAGATGATCAGTTTGGTTTGTTGTGAGGACAAGAGGCTTCATTGACATAATCACAATCAGTGAAATGCCCCACCCCGTCACAAGGCACTCAGGAGGTCACTGTGGACCATCTGGGACTCCATCTCCATCCTAAATTCTGGGCAGTCTGTGACTCCTGCTCCTCCTCCTGACCATCCGCAAACATGCCGACTGTAAAATATCGATAAGATAGTCCAGAGACGGGAAACAAAAATGGTGAAAGGTTTGGAAGATAAAACATATCGAGAGCGACTTCAGGAACTTAATATGTACAGTCTGGAGGAAAGAAGGGAAAGGGTAGACATGATTGAGGCCGGATTCACATATGTGCGGCTTTGGGTTCGTGCCTGTTCACCAATTTAGATGAAAGTTTTTGCCCGAATTTGCACCTGAACCGGACCCAAACATGCACAGGACCCTCCCCTGCCACCCCGGACCTGTGTGAACCGTCTCCATTGAGAGTCGGTCACACTCGCATGTCATGCAAATTGGATGCAGGGAAACCCCCACATATGTGAAGCCGGCCTTAAACCTTTTTTTTTTTTTTTTATAAATCTTTTTATTTAATTTCTTAAACAAACAAAACATAACATGACAACACATCATGCACATTAAATCTAAAATATATTAGTAAAATAACACGATCCCATCACCTTGCATAGCAAAAAACAAGAAATAAAGAAATTATGATTATCACTATTATTTCCAATCATTTCTAAACACAAATATCCCATATAGGGAACATCCCTTCTATGAGTTGTTACCTCCCTCTATGTTAGATGCCGTATATGGCTTATCCAGCCACTTTGCCCAAACCTCATCATACTTATTAGGGCGACCCCTATTCCTATAGGTATCTCTGTACAATGGAAGATTATTATATTAATCAATTGTTTCCAATATATAAACGGAGGAGGATGAGGTTTCTTCCAATATAATGCAATAGATTTTCTTGCGTAGAATAATGTTGTATTAATAAATATTCGTTCAGTCTCTATAGGGGTAATATCCTCTACTAAGCCCAGCAAACAGACTGACATTGAAAACGGTAAAGGAGCAGAGGTAATAGAGTTTAATAGATCCACTACCTCCATCCAAAATGTAACTATATATGGACAGGTCCAGAAGATGTGTGTGAAATCCCCTCGAGCTGCTCCGCACCTCCAGCACTTAGAGGAACAAGCAGGATTTATCTTTTGAAGTCTATATGGCGTGATATATGCTCTGTGTATGAGTTTAAATTGGATAACACGATCCCTCAAGGAGACCAGAGATCTCAAAGGGAAATCCCACACACAGCTCCAGTCCTCCATACTCAAATCTGGTATATCTCGAATCCACCTAGCTCGAAGACTCTCTAATGGCAGGATAGAAATTAAAGTAAGATGAGAATAGAGTCTCGAGGTAGGCTTATCCAGACACTCAGACCTAAGTACTAACTCCAAGGTAGATTGTATCATCGTTAAACTATTCTGTGGAAACTCTGCATGAAAAGTATGTGAAAGCTGGTAGTATCTAAATAGATAAGAGCTAGGAAGATTAAACATTGAGGTTAGTGTAGAGAAGGTGGATAACCTCTGATCAGTAACCACTTGGACAAGTAATTTAATATTGTATTTGGTCCATGCAATAGGCTCTGGTGTTTTAAGGAATTGAGGAAGGGTAGGGTTTAGCCATAGAGGGACATTTGGAGAAATTGCTCCCTTTGGATAACCTTCACATCTAAGGCCGGCCTCCCAAGCTTGAATAGTATTAAGCATAGGAATAGTCACCTGATGAAGTGCCCTACGGCCCCTAAATAAGAGAACCTTAAGAGCTTCTACGGAACCTACTACTGCTGCTTCTAACCGGGTAGAAGAGTTATATAGATCTGGGTTTAACCACCATGCGGCCGTAACCAACTGAGTGGCCAAAAAATATTTGTATAGATCCGGAAAAGCTAGTCCTCCCTCTTCACAAGGGCGCATCAGAGTACTTAATTTATACCTAGGATTTTTTATCCCCCATAAAAAAGATGAAAACAACTGATTTAGTCTTTTGAAAAAGGATACAGGGAGCCATTGAGGAGAATGTCTAAATAGGTACATGAATTTAGGTATAATTTTCATTTTTAAAAGATTAATACGCCCCAATAGAGACAACGGTAGAGACTTCCATACTTTTAATTTAGACTCAGTATCTCCCAAAATTGGGGTCAGATTCAGAGACATAAATTCAGAAGATTGACGAGAAATTACCACTCCTAAATACTTAAAATGATCTACCCACTGCAGTGGAGTATCCTTCATAGCCGTACTGCGAGCCTCCATATCTATTGGAAACAGCAATGACTTAGTCCAGTTTACCTTCAGCCCTGTAACCGTTGAAAATGAATCCAGTATATCCAAGGCCCCTTGTAACGAGGGGCCAGCATCATTTAAAAATAATAAGAGTTCGTCTGCATACAGAGCTACCCTCTCCTCCAGCCAACCGATCCGCAATCCCCTAATATTAGGTGAAGTACGTAGAGCCTCAGCCACCGGTTCCATAGCAATCGCAAAAAGGGCTGGAGAGAGAGGGCAGCCCTGACGGGTTCCCCTAAATAGTGAGAAGGAAGCTGACAACCCTCCTCCCATCTTTACTGCAGCTCTGGGATTCTTATATAAGACCTGTAACCATTTTATAAATACTGTTGGGAAGCCCATTCTGCGGAGTAGTTCCCACAGAAAGGGCCACTCCAAGGTATCAAAGGCCTTCTCAATGTCCAGGGAGGCAATAACCCTAGATCCCATATTAAGATGTGAAGCATAAATATTGGTATATAATCTCCTCAAGTTCACATCAGTGGATCTGCCTGGCATGAAACCAGTCTGATCTGAATCAATGATATTAGACATCAACGGTTGTAATCGTCGGGAAATTAACTTTGTCAAAATCTTGAAATCTACATTCAAGAGTGCAATAGGCCTATATGAAGCACAGGAGGATGGGTCTTTCGGATGCTTGTAAATTAGGACTATATGAGCTTGACTCATTGAGTCTGGCTTGGATCCCTCCTTCAGACAATCTGAGTAAAGAGAGGCCAGTACAGGAGATAAAAGCTCTCCATGAGCCCTATAGAATTCAATAGGAAGACCATCAGGCCCTGGTGACTTCCCCAATGAAAAGGAGCCAATAACAGAAAGGACCTCCTCCGATGTTATAGGACGTACTAGCATCTCCCTCTCATTATCGGATAGCCATGCCAATGCGACTGAGTCCAGTAACTCCGCTAACTCAGTCGACTGAAAACTAGAAGGCAGCTGAGATGTATATAATGTCTGAAAGAATTGTCGAAACGTCTCTAAAATTTTAGGCTGTGTACGGACCGTATCTCCAGAAGTGGTATGTATTTCCAAAATCTGGGTACTAGATTGTTCATGTTTAGCCATCATGGCCAAAAACTGTCCATTACGGTCCCCCTGCTCAAAAGATTTCTGTTTATTTTTATATAGATCTATCTTCGTAGCCTCTGTTATATGCAAATGTAGGGTCCGTTTACTATGTAATAAGGCATTAAAATTTAATTCTGAGGGATCCGCGGTATATTGGGCTGTTTGTTCCTCTACTATAACTTTCAAAGCGTCATTTTTTGCTCGTTGAGACTTATTAACCGCTTTAATAGCGGATATATATTGTCCTCTTGCATATGCCTTAAAAGCATCCCATAATATTGCCGAAGTGGATGATCCTACATTAAACTCCCAATACTCTACTAGAAGGGGCGGGATTTTTTTAACTATGTCTGAGTGTGAGATCCAATGCGTGCCCAGTCTCCACTGTGCTGCATCACGAAGGTGATGCATGCAGAGTGTAAGCATGAGCGGAGCATGATCGGATAACCCACTCGGCAAATATTTAGCATCTACTATATCTGCTAATATCGCTGAATTGACAAAGGCTAAGTCTATACGTGAAGCTGTCTTATAAGAAGTTGAAAAACATGAATACGTTCTACTTAGTGGATTTTTCCATCGCCAAACTTCTACCAAATCTACCATCTGGGCCCAATTAAGGAGCCCTGCAGAGAATTTTTTTGCAGGAGTTGGTCTATCCAAAACAGGATCAAGTATGGAATTAAAGTCACCCATTATCAGTAACTTAGCCGGACCGTACAAAGAAATTTTTTCCACAAGACTACCGTATTTATCGGCGTATAACACGCGCCGGCGTATAACACGCACCCCAAGTTTAGCAGGGAATTTTAGGGAAATTGCCTTGAACCACCAACTGACAGGGTGCTTGTAAGTGAACTCATTGACACTGTGAGGGACGCTCTCAAGCTGAATGTTGAGGCTGAGGATCCTCATGTGGAAATTATAACCTTTGGTTCCTTGAAAGCCGTGTCTTCAAAAAAGGTTTTTCCACACGTCTTTTTTTGATACATACATTGACCAAGTCTGGGACAAGCCACAGAAGACTTTGACAGTCCCGCGGCGCATAGCCTTAAGGTACCCTTTTTAGGAGGACCTTGTTAACAAGTGGGCTCATCCCCCAGTGGTCGACCCCCCCGGTCGCCCGTTTGAATAAGGCCACCATGCTCCCAATGGAAGGGACTCCTGCATTTAAGGATCCCGCTGACAGGTGGTCAGAAGTGGCGTGTAGAACTATTTTCACCTTATTGGGGGCCGCCTTACGCCCTATAGTGGCGGCAACACTGGTGTCTCAGACACTCACAGGCTGGGCACGGATATTGCACCAGACGGTTCAGGAGCATAATCTCCCTCCTGAAACCATTGCCCTGGCTCACCAACTTGCGCAGGGTTTGGTCTTCGTGTGCGATGCCACTGTGGATGCGACCCCTTTAATAACGGGGGCCTGCTGTGGTGATGCGTCGCCTTATCTGGCTGAAATGCTGGTCGGCCGATCTAGCTTCCAAAAAGCTCCTGGCTGACTTGCCCTTTAAGGGCGGTAGACTGTTTGGGGCCGCTCTGGATGACATTATTAAAAACGTCACAGGAGGTAAGAGCACCTTCCTTCCCCAGTCTATTAAGGGAAAGAAGCCCCACCGCAGGCCGGGCCCTTCCTTTCCGGCGAAGAAGTACTTTTTTCGTCAGTCAGATTCCACGGGTAAGCCCACCCAGACTGAAAAAAGTGCGGCTGGGGAACAAAGACGTCCCTGGGTGCGTAAGCCTACCAAGCAAGCTCCCAAGCCCACCACCGCATGAAGTCTTGCCCCTGCCCGACTTTGGGGTGGGGGGACGTCTTCGCAGGTTCTCGGTGCGGTGGACCTCCCGGATCTCCGACCGGTGGGTGTGCGAGGTGGTCACCTCGGGATACAGGATAGAGTTCCGCTCTTGGCCCCCAAACAGGTTTTTTCCCTCGAACTTCCCTCTCCTTCCGGCCCGCCGGGCGGCCCTCTTGGGGGCCGTACAGGATTTGCTCGGGTGCGGAGTCATTGTGCCGGTGCCGTCACAAGAGAGGTTTCAGGGGTTTTACTCAAACCTGTTTGTTGTCCCGAAAAAGGACGGGGTTCGGCCAATCCTGGACCTCAAGGCCCTGAATGCCTATGTGAGGGTACAAAAATTCCGGATGGAATCCATTCGCACGGTGATCCCGACACTCCACCAGGGGGATTTTCTGGCGTCCTTGGATATCAAGGACGCCTACTTGCACATCCCTATCTGCGCAGGCCACCAGAGGTTTCTGCGCTTTGCCATAGGGGAAATCCACTATCCGTTCATGGCCTTTACCTTCGGACTAGCATCGGCACCACGAGTTTTCACCAAGGTGCTTGCCCCGGTTCTAGCTTTGCTGAGACAGCGAGGAATTGTTATCGTGGGCTATCTAGACGATCTCCTTCTCAGAGCAGAAAATTGCTCAGAATTGGAGGAAAATGTGACGATAGTCAGTCAGACCCTCCGGGACTTCGAGAAGTCAGCTCTAGTCCTGACTCAGCATTTGGAATATCTGGGTCTGATCCTGGACACTTCGGCAGCAAAGGTGTTTCTACCCTCAGAGAAGTTACTGACACTTCAGTCGGCAGTACAGGTTCTGACGTTCCGAAAATGGTCATCAATTCGCTTCTGCATGAGAGTCTTGGGACTGATGGTGACCTCCTTCGAGGCGGTTCTGTATGCCCAATCACACACTCGGGCATTACAGAGGGGAATTCTGTCGGTTTGGGACAAGTCCCCATTGTCGTTGGATCTTCAGATCCAAGTGAGTCACTCTATCAAGGCGTCCCTGACGTGGTGGCTGAGGTCCCCGGTTCTTCGGGCCGGGAAGTCGTTCCTCCCCATCCGCTGGTCGGTGATCACAACGGACGCCAGCCTGACGGTCTGGGGAGGAGTGTGGGGAGTCCTGTCAGCTCAAGGGCTCTAGACTCCAGCCGAATCTCGTCTCCCGATCAACATCTTGGAATTGGGGGCGATCAGGCTGTGTCTCTCCGCATGGTCAAAGAGGCTACAGGGCCGCTCGATCAGAATCCAGTCGGACAACGCCACGGCCGTGGCGTATGTCAACCATCAGGGGGGCACTCGGAGCTCGGCTGCGGCATCCGAGGTCGCCCACATTCTAAGGTGTGCGAAAAGAAGCGTGCCGGCACTGTCGGCAGTCTATATTCCGGGCGTAGAAAATTGGCAGGCGGATTATCTGAGCCGCCAGTCCCTGGACCACGGGGAGTGGTCCTTGCATCCGGAAGTGTTTCATCTCCTTTGTCAATGGTGGGGCACTCCGGATGTGGACCTGATGGCGTCTCGTCTCAATCGCAAGGTGTCAAGGTTTGTGGCCTGGTCCAGGGACCCCTGGGCGGATGCCTCGGACACGTTAGTGGCCCAGTGGGGTCAGTATCGCCTGATGTATGTCTACCCTCCGCTGCAGTTGCTTCCTCATCTGCTGCACAGGGTGGCGGCCGAGGGCATTCCGGTAATCCTCATTGCTCCGGACTGGCCTCGGCATCATTGGTACGCCGACCTGGTACGTCTCATCGCGGACGTCCCTTGGCGCCTGCCCTTGAGGGAGGACCTTCTATCTCAAGGTCCTATCTTTGATCCTGCTTTACAGTCTCTGGCTTTAACGGCATGGCTATTGAGAGCCAGGTGCTGAAAGACAGAGGCCTGTCGGATTCGGTAATTTCAACCATGCTTAGGGCACTGAAGTCTTCTTCTAGGAAGATCTATCACCGTACCTGGAGAGCTTACATCGCTATGTGCGAGGAACTAGACTGGCGTCCACGGACGTACTCTGTCCCCAGAATCCTGAGGTTTTTACAGCGTGGTGTTGCTCAAAGGCTGGCTTTGAGCACTATTAAGGGTCAGATTTAGGCCTTGGCCGTTTTCTTTCAAAGACCCCTAGCTGGTCATTCCTTGGTTAGCACTTTTGTGCAGGGCGTACGCCATGTGGTTCCACCTGCCAAGCCCCCGCTCCCTCCTTGGGATCTGAACTTGGTGCTTTCGGTTCTTCAGGAATCTCCTTTTGAAAATATAAGAGATATTCCTCTTTCGACCTTGTCCCAGAAGGTGGCTTTTTTAGTGACCATCACTTCTGTTAGACGGGTGTCTGAATTGGCGGCTCTGTCATGCAAGTCGCCTCACCTGGTCCTCCATAAGGATAAGGCGGTATTGCAACCGTCTTTCCTTCCTAAGGTGGTTTCGGCTTTTCACCTTAATGAGGACATTGTCCTTCCGTCCTTTGTGCCCTCATCCATCGCATCCTAGAGAGGTTGCGCTTCACAATTTGGATGTGGTGCGTGCCTTACGGGTATACCTGGAGGCTACTGCTTCTATTCGGAAGTCTGACTCGCTGTTTGTGTCTGTCTCTGGTCCGAAACAGGGCCAAGCGGTGTCGTCTGCCACCATTTCTAGGTGGATCAGACAGACTGTTATACAGGCCTATGCCATTAGGGGACGGGCGCCTCCCTTCCCGGTCACGGCGCATTCCACCAGGGCAATCGGTGCTTCCTGGGCGTTCCGACATCAAGCGTCGGTTGCACAAGTGTGCAAGGCGGCGACCTGGTCGTCCATTCATACCTTTTCAAAGTTCTACAAGGTTGACGTGGCTGCATCTTCGGATGTTGCAACTCCTCCGTTGAGGAGCTCTGCTGGTTTGGAGTGAAGTTTTGGTTGTTCCTTACCTTTTTTTGCTCCCACCCTTTTCTTATACTGCTTTGGGACGTCCCACATGTAATCAGTATGAGAGCTGTGTCGGTCCATGGACGATAAGAGAAAATGGGATTTTTGTACTCACCGTAAAATCCGTTTCTCTGACGTCCATGGACCGACACAGCACCCACCCTTCCTTTTAAGTTTGTACTGCTTTGTTACTGTAACGAGCCCCTTTGCTCGCTCGGCTCCACTCTCCCGACACTCCTCTGCTCTATTGGATCATCCGGTGCTCCAGGATTCAAACTACCGCTATGTGCCATTCGAATCCATTTGTGATCGGTCAGAACAAACACCAGGCAGGCTGTATGTAAGTTCAACCAAGAGAGACTTTATTAGCACCAAAAATCAAGTCTTATATACAGTAACAGAGGGGGTAACCAAAAACATAATTAACATGAGCTAATTAACTAAATCCTTTAGCCAGCCAAGGTGACTCATAGATATGACCGTTCAGGGTAGACATCCCGGCTCCTACCTGTCTCACCTGCTATACAATATACATTATCCTAAGTGTAAACATCACACATTTAGCAGGGTCAAAATAGCACAGAGGACAGACAGATGGCTGGAGGTGATTGCATTTGCATATCCTTAGAGGGAATGTGTGAAAATCCCAACAGTATGAATTAGTCACTCTCATATGGCATATACAGGGTCCCCAGAGTCTGTGTGTCTTGGGGGGACATGGACCTGAATCCGAAGTAACACCCCCTCAAGGGTCCCCAGGCATACAGCTCACAAAGAGCACCGTTCCCCCAAATGCCAGGGCCCACGGTCGCAGGGCAAGAGGCCTGCACTCCGTCCCCTCCAAAAGCCCCTGTCCCGGCTAGGTCCGTCACAGTTACGAACTGAGGCTGCTAGCTGCAGGTGGGAGGGTAATGTCCGGAGGGACCGCCCCCCTGGGCGGGGCTGTTCAGCTCTGGCTTGTTCTAGAATGTTTTAACATCTAACATTCTGCCTAGGTCTTCTCCTGCGAGCAGGGACATATACACACATGTAATCAGTATGAGAGCTGTGTCGGTCCATGGACATCAGAGAAACGGATTTTACGGTGAGTACAAAAATCCCATTATTTTTAAAAAACACAATTTAATAATAGAAAAATAAATAAATAAGAAAAAAATTTTTTTAAGTGCCCCCGTCCCCGCGCAGCAAAGAAAACGCATACGGAAGTCGTGCCCGCATATGTAAATGGTGTTAAAATCACACATGTGAGGTATCGCTTCAATCGTCAGAGTGAGAGCAATAATTCTAGCACTAGACCTCCTCTGTAACTCTAACCTGGTAACCGTAAAAAAAAAAAAAATGAAAGCGTCGCCTATGGAGATTTTTAGGTACCGTAGTTTGTCGCCATTCCACGAGTGCGTGCAATTATAAAGCGTGACATGTTTGGAATCTATTTATTTGGCGTAACATCATCTTTCACATTATACAAAAAAATTGGGCTAACTTTACTATTTCGTTTATTTAAAATTCAGGAAAGTGTCCTTTTTCCCAAAAAGTTGCGTCTAAAACACCGCTGCACAAATAACGTGCGACATAAAATATTGCAACAATCACCATTTTATTCTCTCTCTCTCTCTCTATATATATATATATATTTTTTTTTTTTTTGCAGGGAATCTAATGTTTGGGGGTTCTAAGTAATTTTCCAGCAAAAAAAATACGGATTTTAACTTGTAAACACCAAATGTCAGAAATAGGCTTATGCGGCGTACACACAATTGTTTTTCATGCCATTTTTTAAACCAACGTTTTTCTCGTTGTTTTTTTTCATGTTTCCTCTCAAGCCTGTCTTGCGTACACACGATCATTTTAAAAAACGTTCAAGCAAAGCGCAGTGACGTACAACACGTACGACGGCACTATAAAGGGGAAGTTCCGTTCGGATGGTGCCACCCTTCATGTTAGTAAAGTTTGTTGAGCGACGATTCACGCTTTTCAGCCTCCTGCTTTCCAGTCCGTTACAGCGTGACGAATGTGCTATCTCCATTACAAATGCTAGTTTTACCAGAACGTGCGCTCCCGTCTCATACTTGATTCTGAGCATGCGCGTTTTTTTTCACCTCGTCAAAGCATACACACCATCGTTTTTCACGTCGTTAAAAAAAACGACATGAAAAACGACGTGAAAAATAGAGCATGTTCGAAATTTTTAATGGTCGTTTTTTACGTCGTTAAAAATGCTCTGGAGCATACACACGATCGGTTTTAATGCCCATTTTTAACGGCATGAAAAACGATCGTGTGTATGGGGCATTAGTCATGAAAGGGTTACACCCAGCCCATATAGTTGACTATATGGGCTGAGTGTAAGAAGATGTCCGCTGCTGCATTCTAACTAGGCTTACTGAGGCCGAGTGCAGGGTGTACCAAGATGGGCGTCGCAGTGTACCGTCTCTGACAGAGACTCGGGCCGTCACTTGTGTTAACGATTCTGACGGCCCGGGTCACCGATGCTGATGGGCGGCACATGCGGCTGCGACCCACACCCCTGCCCCATAAGCTTACCTTCCGCTGCAAGGACTTGCTCTCACTGTGCCTGGACCCGCGCTCCACTCCGCCCACCGACTTCCGGGAGCCTCCTGCATGCAAGGTATTGGCGGAAGCATTTGCTCGGCAAATACTCGGAATCGATACCGATACTAGTGCAACCCTACTGTGCAGTGTCCATACATACAGAATAAGAACAGATACTGAGAATTACACCCAACATACAGGACAAGATTCAGGCAGAACTGGCCAATCAGTAGCTGTGTCTAAATAGTTACCATCTATTTAGTGAAAAATCACGTACCTGTATGTGATTTTTTTTCTTTGGGTCGGGGGCCTGTCAGTGACGTGCTGTGATTGAACACAGCGGGAGCCAATGAGCGGGTCTAGTAGACCCGATGTCTGCCAGGACCCGCTGATCGCTCCCAAGGCAAACAGATCGTCGTTCTGTCAGAGGGAAAGATGGAGATCTGGTGCTTCTGCTAATCTGGAACACAGATCTCTGTCTCCCCTCAGTAAAAGCAACCCCCCCCCCCTCACAGTTAGAAAGCACCCCCAAGGAACGCAGATAAACCTTTGATCGACCCTGATGTTAACCCGTTCCCTGCCAGTGTCATTAGTACAGTGACAGTGCATTTTTTCCCCTTTTTTTTCTTTTTACAAGTAATAGACTAATTTTATTGGCAGCAGGACAAGTACAATACTTACTATCAGTTCTTGGCAGATGCCATTACCCTCCATACAGTAAGTAGACCTAGCAGGCATAACTGTGCACAGCCACCCAGTAAAGGCACTCGCTATAAAAGCCACTTCTTTCTGAAGAACATGCTTTCACCTATAAAGTGGTGTCATTTTATCATGTATAAACACTTTTTGCAACTCCATTTTACCATGATCGTTTAATTATAACATGCAGAAGTCACACACTAAAAAGCAGCTTTTCACATTCTTGGAAAGTAGTTTACTCACCGTGCTGTGTCATGATATAGCAATGCACATAAATAATACTCGCCCACACTGTTTACACAAGATGTCAAACCAGCTCCGAAAACCCCACACAGCCTCACTCTGCAAATCAACGTCTCTCATCTGTATAAAGGGAAGTAGAGAGGAACATTACTGTTTGGAACACACTTTGCTCCAGAGCTAATCTGGCCTGAATACATTTAGAAATAAAAAAAAAAAATTTTTTAGGGGCTTTTTATAAAAAAATAAAAAAAATCCATACACTGCATGTATACCAAAGGTGAGAATTAGAATTGTATAACCAGCACATGCTCATTAAAGGACTCACATTGTGAAAACTGTGCAATGCAAAAACAAAACAAAAAAAGAACCTCATTACAGAAAGTGAAAGTAATATTGTTAGACACGCCCACCAGATTCTCATTTGACGTGACTTGGAAACATGGAAAAGATTATCCGATTGGTTGCTGCAGACATTACAGTATTTCTTTCATAAACTTTTTGATTCTGAGGTCCACAATCAGGGCCGCCATCAGGAATTTTGGGGCCCCTTACACAGCTTGGGCCCCCTGGAGCAGAGAACGGGGGGGGGGGATGGTGCCGAAAATTTACAATATCATCGTTCGGGCCCCTTACAGGTGTAATTCCTGTACCCCTTTATGGCGGGCCTGTCCATAATCACAATAAAAGGCACTTTAACAAGAGAGAAGTTTAATGTAGGCGGTTAAAGGCATTGTGTAAAATGTAAAAATCTCCCCGACCTGGAAAAATCCCAGGAGGTGTTTAACCCCTTCCCCAGGATGACGCACATCACAAGGAGCCCACAGACCACTTCTCTTTCATTAAAGTGGAGTTCCACCCAAAAACTGAACTTCCGCTTTAAGTGAAGGTGACCCCCTGACATGTTACATCTTTCACGTAATTTTTTTTGAGGGGGGGAGGGGAGCGGATATCCTCTTTTTAGAGGCAGGCAGCTCCCACTTCCTCCCGGGGCTCCGTGGCACCGGAAGGAAGTTCACCTCCCCCCTGCAATCTTCTGGGACACGTCTCAGGTCCCAGAAGATTGCCAGGCAATTCACAGCGTGGCTCGCACATGCGTAGTGTGTGCCCGGCTGTGAGGCCACAGCCAGACGCCCAGTCAGAATGCCGGCGCTGTAGAGAGGAGGGGGAGGGGAGCGAGGCTTCCTGCACCCACATCACTGGACCGCGGGACTGTCTGATTATTAAAAGTCAGCGGCTCCACTTTCTGTAACTTGTGACTTTTATATGGGTGGAACTCCACTTTAACATTTGAAACTACAAGAGGAAAGCGATGAGCAGTCACTAATCACTATGCAGAGGCCGTACACCAGAGACTCTACTACAGATAGTTGTAACACTGACTTTGCCCAAGGAGTTGTGCTGGCCGGTATTCCTGTGACATGATCCACCAACCATGTTGTATGATACATGTGTAGCGGACCCCTAAATTTAGGGGGTCGCTATGCCCAAATTTAAGGGACAGCCTGGGCAATAGTTTGGCTCAGGCCTTCTAATTTAATTCTGGACTCTGCTCTGCTGTGGTGTTGCCTGGTGTACAGTTTCCCTTTAGCCTGTGGGTGGCACTGTTGCCCAGGCCTAGGGTCGAACCTCAGGTGACACAGTGGCGTGATTGGATGTCCTCTCTCGGCTGTCGTGTGGTGGGTGGGGTTTCGCTTGCTGTGCATGCTGGGAGAGGGTATATAAGGTACACCATGTTTAGAAGAGAAAGCCGGGGAGTGAGTGGACTGGCCGAGGAGTCTCGGGCACCTTTAGCCCGAGGCTACAACGTTCCAGGTAGGCCCAGTACCTTTAACTGGGTCTACAATCAGCACATTGGAGTCCCAGGGTGCCCAGGTGAGGGTACCCGCTCTGACCGAGAGGAAGCCATGGGAGGATCGGTTCCACAGAGGAGACGAGTGATAGTAGGTTGCTGTCTCGGGAAAGGCCTGGTGACCTGTCAGAGGGAAGGATTCCTTACTCAACAAAGTTAACCCTGTAGAGTGCCCATTGGCATTGTCTGTTCTCTGAATTCTACAGAGGTTTAAAGGAAGTTCTGGATTCAGGAATAACAGGATTCTGCTGCTATAGAGGATCTCCTGAACCCGTCCCTGGAGGGGACAAAGTGATAGTATTGTTGGAGCTCCACTCCGGCTGCTAGACTGTGAGAGGGATCTATCCGGGTGAGCTAAACCCACTCGGGATCGAGTGGCGACGAGTGAGTCGGGTGTTGTGTGCCTGAATCTACCTCCTATCATCGCTAGCTTCTTTCTCTCTTTAATTTCCTGTTAACTGAAGCAAAGGAAAATAAACTCCTTGTTGGAGTTAAAGTCGTGTGGACATTGGCCTTCTTGGGGAAGAATATAGACTTTTCCCTACATTCTAGGGACGAGAACCAGTGGAAAGAGGTAACTCGCTGCAGGACCCAAATCTGTGAACACCGCCTGACCTCTGATAAGGAGGACACGGGCTTGTGGCATGGTGTGTCCTACCCCCGCAGGTGAAGGTAAGCAGGGGCAAAAGGATTGGTGTGCTACACATGAATATGAATATTGTGCTTACAGAATACTAAGGTGACCACAGATGTCCTTTACCCATAAGTGTGATCACCAGCATTCACCAATAGAAGGATCAACACTTGTTATTGGGCCCCAGATCAGTGCAAGAGAGAGGGTGGTGTAAGGAATGGAGGGGGTTGTGTGAGGTAAGTTGTCTCCCCTCCCCCCCTTGGACTTACAGACACAATGTGTGTGGAACATCTTCTTCCTCCCTCCAGTCATGTGACAAGGGGATAGAGACTGAGGGAGAACGGCAGCCTTCCCTCACTGCACATCGGCGCTCTCTATTGCTACCTGCAGGCTGGAGGGAGGAGAAAGCTGAATCCTTCCTCCAGCTCTCTGTCAGTACTCCTCTGCTGTGTCTGTACATCGGGGCTGAGCGGGACTCACAGCCAGCGCGCGCCCTGTGGGGGGAGGGGGGGATTGGTGGGGGGACTCGCGCTTCCTCTGATTGGTGAAGGGGCGGGCGGATGATGTCATAACAACCTAGCAACGGCGGAGCGGCGCCATTTTAGCTGTGTCTTCTCACCGCTCTGCATATAACCAGCACAGCGCCCTACAGTGGACTAATCAGAGATTACACCCCACATCTTCATCGTACATCCACCGGAGAGACAGTAAGTGTCATTAGCAGTGATGTCACCTGACCAAGGAGGCGGGTCCAGTGTGGGGATGTGGGGGGATAATAGAGACAGTGGTGTAGATGGGTTGTCAGCACCCGGGGCCCCCAACTCATGTACTTCTAGTACTCCCTTCCACTAGTACAGTATTATACCCCTTACCCCCTAAAAACATGTATGTAATAAGAAAATGCATCTGTGTCACTGACCCCCTCATCCCCCCATGTATTATATATACACTGATCCCCCCCCTCACCCCATGTATTATATATACACTGACCCCCCCATGTATTATATGTAGAACACAGACCCCTCTTCCTACCTTCGGCTCACTCGTAAGAAAAGGGGCACACCATGCCACATGCCCGTACCCTCCTGTGTGAAGAGGTTGAGCGGTGTAAATGTACCTGGGTCTCTATGGTTAGGTTCTCCAGAGAATGGTTCCCATCTTTACTGCAATAAAGACAAGTGTCTATTTCCCCAATAACTCCAAGGTCCACACCAGTAGTAACTCCATCGTAGAGTTTATTTTCTCATATGCATAGTCATTAGATAGAAAAGGGTGGATGAAGAACAGGACAGCAAGAGGTGTTGGAGTAGGTCCAGGCACAAACAAAGACATATTCACTACCTGTATCTTCAAGTAGTCTCAGCGCACCCGGATAGTCTCCCATTAGAGTGGATCCTAGCAGCCGGAGTGATGCTCGCATTAGATAACACACACAGTCTCTGCACAAACTCTGCCACAGATCTGGTGAGCTTTAGGTCTCTGCCACAGACCTGGTGAACTTTGGGTCTCTGCCACAGACCTGGTGAGCTTTGCTTCTAGTATTAGGCCTCTTTCAGGAAGATGACATCCCTCCAGAGAGTTACCAGGCCCCTTCCTTCACTGTGATCTCTCACCAGTCCCTTGGAACGGTCCTCCCCCAGCCTCCTCTTCCAGATACGGGTCTCCTCGCAAGGCAGCACCCTGGGATTCCTCTTCCCTCCGTGGGCTCCAGCCGAAGGTGCTGGACCCAAGGCCTTCAGTTGCAGCCCCAGGGCTAAAGGTGCCTTGGACTGATCCGCCAGTGTTCCGAGCCAGGAACCCCGACCCAGGGCTAAAGGTGCCTGGGGGTGGTCCACCAACAAAACAACACACTCCCTGGGGTCGGACCCCCGGGAACCCCCCCCCCCCAGGCAGTGTCTGCCCCTTTTTTATCCTCTCCCAGCATGCACAGCAGGCCGACATGCCCACCACACCACCGCCGAGAGGGGACATCCAAGGCACAGCACTATACCAGCTGTTCAATCCTAGCCTCCGATGGCAGCGCCATCAACAGGCCACAGGGAACTACACACCAGTATCCCACCTGCAGTATAAAATGGTTTAACAGAACCCTATCAAATAGTGTGTTTGATTACAACTACCACTCAAGCATTCCCCTAGATATAAGGACCCCGCTACACACTTCCCCAGGACAGATAGACACTGTCCCCAGTGTCTGGGGTAAACTTACGTACCTCAAGCCTGAGTCTATGCATGTTTATCCCTGAACTATGTACAAAAAAAATAGTTTGTTTGTGCCGGAACCTGAATGTGGGGAAAGGGATTGAATAGAGAGATGAAGGAAGATCAACATGAGAAAACAAATGTGTATATCCCATTCTCAATGTCACATATCAATATAAATCACATCATTATTTTCACACTTACATCTCCCTCCCCTCCTATACTAGCTAACCCACCCATGCTCAGTGGTTGCCAGTCGTTCACCTGCAAAGGGAGAAAACACATAAAAATCCAGCATAATAACATCCTATACTATTATCTACATTGGAAGGGAACTATCCTCCCCCAAGGAAGAGCGGAGAGAAACAGCAACAGCTCTCCTGGCTCTCCAGCTGAGTAGATTACCCCGACTTACAAGGGTAAAGTTCCTGAACTCCAGGAGAGTACACTCTGGAACAAAAAAAAAACCACAATAGAGTCCAGTCTTTTCAAAGGTAAAAATTTGGATCGGGCAAAACAAGGAGCTTCCAGTTCTTGTCAAAAGTTTCAATGGAATACACGGCATCCTCCCGCTCCTTCTGACACACAACCACCCGTTCTGCGTGTATGTGCCGACCAAGTACCCAGTCCAGCTTACACCCCTTGTACCTCTCGGCAACAGCAGCAGAACAAGAGAGATACCTGCGGGCATTGGGCACTTTCAAATAGTTCCACAGAAAGTCAGCGTACCATCTCTCCCTGTAGGCCTCCACCTCAAAAAGCAAGTCCTTTGGGACATACGGGTACTCCCATCCGTAATCAGCGGCCACTCTCTGATTGAACAGCTGTTGCATCCTGGAAAGCAGAGGAAGAGTAGCACGGTCTCCCGCACCCGGTAGGACAATGGCATCTGGATGCCTAGGCACTTTCACTGCCTTGAGACCCAACATAGCATCCCGCAATGGCGCATACTCAGCCACAGTGGTAGGCACAGGCAATATAGGTCTGGATGATGTAGGCATGGGGTCAGGTACCTCCTCAAGCACATGGGCCTCCACCCGGGGCGTAGTGTCCCCAGAGTGTACGGGTGAATCCTTTCTACTTCTGGCGGAGGATAGGGGTATTCTATCCCAGCCCTTTTTGACAAACAGTTTGTCTATCTCTGCATCGTCTCCCAGCTCAGAGGACGACTCCAGGTCAGAGGTATCGTACTCCTCTGCCGGCAAATCATTTTTGGTGGTGGAGGAATCACTGTCTTTAACAAGTTCTTTGGGGTCGGGAACCCAAACATCCCCGATACTTCGGACACTAATCTTTGTCCCCTTCCCCGGCTTACCTCGGCCTGTAGCTGTAGCGGATCGTCTGGAGGTCCCTCCGACTAAACAATCCGATTCAGGCAAGCCTTGGGGTGTAACTCGACTACGGCCGCAGGAGGCTTTCACATAGCCCACCTTTCGCTTGGGCGATGGGAGCGAAGACTCTGTAGTGACAGAGGCAGCATCCGCCGGCTTCTCCGTCTCCGGTTCCTCAACTACCGGAACATCCGCAATGACTTCCTCCGAAGTCACGACAGTGCGTGTGGGGGTGGCTGTAGAAGCGTAGGTTTCCTCCTCAAGAGTAGTGGCGCCCGTAAGGCAATTCAAACGGTAGGCTCCTTGTTTTTGCTGTAGGTTGCTCTACCTCGAAGATAAATTCCTTGCACTTGTCACATCTCTCAAAGGGCCGAAGGTGCACCACCAGTCCCTGGCATCCGGGACAAACCACTCCAAGGGCCTCCTCGTCTCTGCAGACATAGAGAGCGAAGCGACCCCGAGGCTTCAGCCAAATCCCTGTATCCATCAAGGGAGCAGCAAATGAGGCAACGTTCATGGTTGTAGGAACTGGAATCCATGGGGCATTAGTCGCCATGTTGCTCACTCGCTGATCCATCACGCACTGTCCATTTGGTGCCAAAGTCACCACGCACGTCTCACTGCATGACGAGGCTCCTCCCACTTTCCTGCAATGTTCGCGGGCTTTCTTTACTCTTGACACGCCCACGAACTACGCAGCTTGGGCTCTCTTGGCGCAGTCAAAATTCCTCCAAAGATGGCCGACCTCCACGGAGCCTCACAAGGGAAACAAAGTCCAAACTCTGGGGGTTTTGACCATAGAAATCTCGGACTCGAGCCCCCAGGTGTAGCACACAGACCCCTCTTCCTACCTTCGGCTCACTCATAAGAAAAGGGGCACACCATGCCACATGCCCGTACCCTCCTGTGTGAAGAGGTTGAGCGGTGTAAATGTAACTGGGTCTCTATGGTTAGGTTCTCCAGAGAATGGTTACCATCTTTACTGCAATAAAGACAAGTCTCTATTTCCCCAATAACTCCAAGGTCCACACCAGTAGCAACTCCAACGTAGAGTTTTTTTTCTCATATGCATAGTCATTAGATAGAAAAGGGTGGATGGAGAACAGGACAGCAAGAGGCGTTGGAGTAGGTCCAGGCACAAACAAAGACATATTCACTACCTGTATCTTCAAGTAGTCTCAGCTCACCCGGATAGTCTCCCATTAGAGTGGATCCTAGCAGCCGGAGTGATGCTCGCATTAGATAACACACACAGTCTCTGCACAAACTCTGCCACAGACCTGGTGAGCTTTAGGTCTCTGCCACAGACCTGGTGAACTTTGGGTCTCTGCCACAGACCTGGTGAACTTTGGGTCTCTGCCACAGACCTGGTGAGCTTTGCTTCTAGTATTAGGCCTCTTTCAGGAAGATGACATCCCTCCAGAGAGTTACCAGGCCCCTTCCTTCACTGTGATCTCTCACCAGTCCCTCGGAACGGCCCTCCCCCGGCCTCCTCTTCCAGATACGGGTCTCCTCGCAAGGCAGCACCCTGGGATTCCTCTTCCCTCCGTGGGCTCCAGCCGAAGGTGCTGGACCCAAGGCCTTCAGTTGCAGCCCCAGGGCTAAAAGTGCCTGGAACTGATCCGCCAGTGTTCCGAGCCGAGCCAGGAACCCCACCCCGGGGCTAAAGGTGCATGGGATGGCCCACAGGCAGTGTCTGCCCCTTTTATATCCTCTCCCAGCATGCACAGCAGGCCGACACGCCCACCACACCACCGCCAAGAGGGGACATCCAAGGCACAGCACTATACCAGCTGTTCAACCCTAGCCTCCGATGGCAGCGCCATCAATAGGCCACAGAGAACTACACACCAGTATCCCACCTGCTGTATAAAATGGTTTAACAGAACCCTATCAAATAGTGTGTTTGAGTACAACTACCACTCAAACATTCCCCTAGATTTAAGGACCCCGCTACATATATATACACTGACCCCCCCCATGTATTATATATATACACTGACCCCCCCTCACCCCATGTATTATATATACACTGACCCCCCCATGTATTATATATACACTGACCCCCCCTCACCCCATGTATTATATATACGCTGACCCCCCCCCTCACCCCATGTATTACACACTGCCCCCCATGTATTATATACACTGACCCCCTATCACCCCATGTATTATATATACACTGCCCCCCCCTCACGCCATGTTTTATATACACTACCCCAATATATTATGTATACACTGACCCCCATGTATTATATACACTGACCCCCTCACCCCATGTATTATATATACATTGACCCCCCATCACCCCATGTATTACACACTGCCCCACATGTATTATATATACACTGCCCCCCCTCACCCCATGTATTATATATACACTGCCCCCCCTTACCCCATGTATTATATATACACTGCCCCCCATCATCCCATGTATTACACACTGCCCCCCCCATATATTATATATACACTGACCCCCAATCACCCCATGTATTATATATACACTGACCCATCCATCACCCCATGTATTACACACTTCCCCCCTCACGCCATGTTTTATATATACACCACCCCAATGTATTATATATATCAGGGATATGCAATTAGCGGACCTCCAGCTGTTGCAGAACTACAAGTCCCATGAGGCTTAGCAAGACTCTGACAGCCACAAGCATGACACCCAGAGGCAGAGGCATGATGGGACTTGTAGTTTAGCAACAGCTGGAGGTCCGCTAATTGCAAATCCCTGATATATGTTATACATACAGAGACCCCCTATGTATAATATATACACTGCCCCCCACTCTCTTGTATTATATATACACACTATATAATGTGGAGAGGGATGAGGATGATGCTGGGTGGAGGTGGGGATATAATGTGGAGAAGGATGAGAATGATGCTGGACGGAGGTGGGGATATATTGTGGAGAGGGATGGATGATGCTGGGCGGAGGTGGGGATATAATAAGGAGAGGGATGAGGATGATGCTGGGCGGAGGTGGGGATATATTGTGGAGAAGGATGAGGATGATGCTGGGCGGAGGTGGGGATATATTGTGGAGAGGGATGAGGATGATGCTGGGCGGAGGTGGGGATATTTTGTGGAGAGGCATGAGGATGATGCTGGGCAGAGGTGGGGATATATTGTGGAGAGGGATGGATGATGCTGGGCGGAGGTGGGGATATATTGTGGAGAGGGAGGGATGATGCTGGGCAGAGGTGGGGATATATTGTGGAGAGGGATGAGGATGATGCTGGGCGGAGGTGGGGATATATTGTGGAGAGGGATGAGGATGATGCTGGGCGGAGGTGGGGATATTTTGTGGAGAGGCATGAGGATGATGCTGGGCGGAGGTGGGGATATATTGTGGAGAGGGATGGATGATGCTGGTCGGAGGTGGGGATATATTGTGGAGATGGATGAGGATGACTCTGGGTGGGGATAAGTTACATAGTGAAGAGGCTCTCCACAATGCAACTCAAACATGCCAGCTTGTCAGCTTCCGGTGTCTCTGTTCCATCTATTGGATTAGGTGAGTGACTAAGTGAAGGGCACAGCAGTACACTCTATTTTTCTGTGACTTACCCTCCACAACGCTCTCTCCTATCTGCATGCACCTGAGAGGGCTGGGTTCACTTTCCAGACTAAGAAGTTGACCACGCCCCCTGCTCGAGTACTGGCCAATGTGCTTGAAACCTATCAGGCTCCGCCTCAGCGGGGATGGAAGCAGATCGAGTGCCATTCTCGATCACCGGCCGGGGCCCAGGCTGAGGCTTGTATTCTCTATTGTTATCTTTTGTGTGTGCCGCACGGGCTAGCGGCTGCCTGCAGATCAGGTGACAGTTTCTTTTCATGTGAGGGGAGGCGGAGAGCGGGCCCAGCGCCGGGCCCCTTGAGATTCATGGGCCCCTTACAGGAGTACTGCCTGTACCCCCCTGATGGCGGCCCTGGCCCACAACACCCTACCTGAGGGCCCCCAACACCCTACCTGACAGGACCCCCCTCCTCCCAGTTCTAATATTTGCCCCCAATCCCTATCCCAGCATATCCCCCCCCCCAATCCCTATAGAAAAGGGACAGCAGGAAGGAGAATCTGCCATAAGGACAGTAATAACAAGGCACTGAGGTATATGACAAAGTATAACCTAAACTGAATTCATAAAAATACAAAATGTACTTTATTATACATGAAATGAAAAAATGTAATGTAACCAGGGGCGAACTGGCCATACCTGAGGGCCCGGGACCAGTAGGGGCCCCATGAGAGTCTCCTGGGCTGGTATCTATATTGGGTCTCCACTTCTCTCACTGCTCCAGGATGCCGTTCCCTTTCCCCGGCTCTGGGAGCGGGCGATGGTGGGGGGAGATCAGCGGCCACTCAAAGGGAGGGCTGGCCTAGGGAAGAGGGGCACAACTGAAATCTGGGTGGAAATCAGCACCCCCTGGATCCGGCAATGTCTGTGTCTCTCCCTCCAGCAGCTGAAAGCCGGTGGGTAGAAGAGGGGGAGAAACCGGCTTTAAAGGAGAAGTACAGCCAAGTCCGCTCTCTGCTGACATCATAGAAGTCGGTCCAGGGTCCGCATCATCACGACAATGGAAGTCGGGTCCCTGGACCGACACCCGGCTCAGCCTCTCAGCGAGCCACTTAGAGCCTCCAGTAAGCGAGAGTAGGCAGAGCAGAGAGCTTTGACTGACAGTCTGCAACTCTCTACCTACGGAGCTGTCAGAACCAAGCGATCAACAGTCTTCCACCTAGGTAAGTATGATACTGGAAAAAATACCCAGCATACGGGAGAAGAGAAGTGGTACTGTGGAGAGTCCGTACATACAGAATAAGAACAGATACTGAGAAGTATATCCAGCATACCCAGTCACTAAAATGACCAAAGTACAGTTTAATTATATGTAAAATCTATGAAATTATATAAAATGTATTTGGCTAGAGTGTTACATGACCGAGGTATTCCCAGTCAGTTTCCAGGCCTAATACCGCGTACACACGACCGTTTTTAATGTCATTTTAAAAACGACGTTTTTCTCGACGTCATTTTTCTTGTTTCCTCTCAAGCCTGTCTTGCATACACACGTTCATTAAAAAAAACGCTTGAGCAAAGCGCAGTGACGTACAACATGTACGACGGCACTATAAAGGGGAAGTTCCCTTCGGATGGCGCCACCCTTCATGTTAGTAAAGTTTGTTGAGCGTCGATTCGCGCTTTTCAGCCTCGTGCTTTTCAGTCCGTTACAGCGTGACGAATGTGCTATCTCCATTACGAACGCTAGTTTTACCAGAACGAGCGCTCCCATCTCATACTTGATTCTGAGTATGCGCGTTTTTTTTCCCCTCGTAAAAGAATACACACTACCGTTTTTCACGACGTTAAAAAAAAAAAAGCGACATGAAAAACAACGTGAACAAATAGAGCATGTTCGAGATTTTTAATGCCCGTTTTTCACGTCGTTAAAAATGCTCTGGAGCATACACACGATCGTTTTTAATGCCCAATTAAAAAAATGGAATTTTTAACTGCGTGAAAAACGATCGTGTGTACGTGACATAAGAATTGGCAGCTGGTATGAGGTGTGTGATGTCATAGTGGGCTGCAAACTGGTTCTTACCGGACTTCAGTTGTTTCAAAACATTCCTGCATTGGGAGCTGACCGAGTCACATTGTAGGAATTGTGTTTCCTGCGATTATCAGCGTTTTTTTATTCAAATATTTTGCTATCGTACTATTATTGTATATATTACTATTAGTATTATCTCTACTAAACATTTTTAGTTTTTTTCAGGTACACCGGCAGCGGTCACCTCACCACCACCATGCCACGTGCTTCACGGCGTCGGTCCTGTGGAAGGGGATCGCGGCAGGAGGGCGGCGAGGGACCGATCGCTCACCGGACCAGAGGACAACTGCGGAGGAGACGGGAGGAGGCGGCGCGACCACAGGGACCACCGGCAGTGGTGCAGCCTACCTGCTCCATCTGCCTCAGTGAGTATGCTGTGTCAGATTGCATGACACTCCCCTGCAATCATGCTTTCCATTTTGAGTGTATCCACAGGTGGCTCCAACGGAACCCAACGTGTCCCTTGTGCCGGGCAATCATTCCACAGGAAGACATCGTGTGCGTTCCCATAAACCTGGGGCTGGACGAACATGGAGACCACCACGTCATCTTTGTGTACGTATAATGTAACACCCTTCTATTTCAGGTACCCTGGAAACATCATGGGGTACAGTATACCGATCTGTATATTTGTTTCTATCTTCTGCTTCTAGTAGATAATGATTAGAAATAATTATACTTATGACAATTACCACAGAAATTGAGTCCTTTTATCCTGACGCAGCCTCCAGCTCTCAGGTGAAGACTCCAGACAATTCTTACCGAAAAGGGGGCGCTCCATGCTGATGTAGCTTCTGGCTATCAGGTGGGCGCCCCAGACACTCACCATCCAAAAGGGGGCGCTCCATGCCGATGTAGCTACCGGCTCTCAGGTGGGCGCCCCAGACACTCACCATCCAAAAGGGGGCGCTCCATGCCGATGTAGCTTCCGGCTCTCAGGTGGGCGCCCCAGACACTCACCATCCAATAGGGGGCGCTCTATGCCGATGTAGCTCCTGGCTCTTAAGTGGGCGCCCCAGACACTCACCATCCAAAAGGGGGCGCTCCATGCCGATGTAGCTTCCGGCTCCCAGGTGGGCGCCCCAGACACTCACCATCCAAAAGGGGGCGCTCCATGCCGATGTAGCTTCCGGCTCTCAGGTGGGCGCCCCAGACACTCACCATCCAAAAGGGGGCGCTCCATGCCGATGTAGCTTCTGGCTCTTAGGTGGGCGCCCCAGACACTCACCATCCAAAAGGGGGCGCTCCATGCCGATGTAGCTTCCGGCTCTCAGGTGGGCGCCCCAGACACTCACCATCCAAAAGGGGACGCTCCATGCCGATGTAGCTTCCGGCTCTCAGGTGGGCGCCCCAGACACTCACCATCCAAAAGGGGGCGCTCCATGCCGATGTAGCTTCCGGCTCTCAGGTGGGTGCCCCAGACACTCACCATCCAATAGGGGGCGCTCCATGCCGATGTAGCTACCGGCTCTCAGGTGGGCGCCCCAGACACTCACCATCCAAAAGGGGGCGCTCCATGCCGATGTAGCTTCCGGCTCTCAGGTGGGCGCCCCAGACACTCGACATCCAAAAGGGGGCGCTCCATGCCGATGTAGCTTCCGGCTCTCAGGTGGGCGCCCCAGACACTCACCATCCAAAAGGGGGCGCTCCATGCCGATGTAGCTTCCGGCTCTTAGGTGGGCGCCCCAGACACTCACCATCCAAAAGGGGGCGCTCCATGCCGATGTAGCTTCCGGCTCTTAGGTGGGCGCCCCAGACACTCACCATCCAAAAGGGGGCGCTCCATGCCGATGTAGCTTCAGGCTCTCAGGTGGGCGCCCCAGACACTCACCATCCAAAAGGGGGCGCTCCATGCCGATGTAGCTTCCAGCTCTCAGGTGGGCGCCCCAGACACTCAACATCCAAAAGGGGGCGCTCCATGCCGATGTAGCTTCCGGCTCTCAGGTGGGCGCCCGAGACACTCACCATCCAAAAGGGGGCGCTTGTGACAGGAGGGTCACTTTGGACACAGGGTGAGCCAGGAAATAATGGACATTAAGAAATATATCTTGGGCTACCTAAAATGGGTCTGTAATATTTATCCACCATATCCACAAGGATATCTGTAAAGGACTATTTACTGTTTCTGAACTCAACAGGTTAATTGAGAGATACTGAGGTGTTCAGCCTCAATCACCTGTCTGCCTAGTGTAATGCTAATCCCAGCTTCTAAAAGACCTGTTCATTGTTTGTGGTGATTTACATTCTATTGTCCATTGTGGTTTGGGGGAATTAAGCCTATAATTATAGGTTGTGGAACTAGCAGCAGACGGGTTAATTGAAGAGATGTTGATGAATCACCTGCATACTTGTGTGTATTGTACTCAACAGACAGACCGGCTACAAAACGCTTTCATTGTAAATGTGGATTGGGTCTGTTATGTTGTGGGTGGAGCTGGACCATTGTTCATGGTAAACTAATGCAGTATTGGATGGGTATAAAAGTTACAATGTTTTTCTCAATAAAGTCATTCGATCCTAGGAAGATACAGAGTGCGTCTCGTTCTTCCAGAAGGATTAATTCCTATGGGAAGTGGTCGTCTGGCTGTGGAGGATCGGCAGTGAATTTGTGTCCAGGAGAGGGAAGGGATCTAAACGGCGTTACCCCCTTTCGTATTTGGGGTGCCGTTACAGCGCTCCATGCCGATTGTGACAGGGGGGTCACTTTGGACACAGGGCGAGCCAGGAAACAATGGACATTAAGAATATGGCTTGGATTGCTTGAAATTTAAATAGTAATATTAGTCCACAATACAGTATGTACTGATTGTTTTATTCTGAACTCAACAGGTTAATTGAGAGATGTGTTACCTGCCAGTTGTGATGTAAATGAATCTAAAAGGGCGTCTGAAGACCCTTTTAGTGTGAATAGGGATAATTAATTCTATACTTGTGTGGATTGTACTCAGACAGACAGGCTACAAATCCTTTCATTGTGAGATGTGTATTGAAGGTCGTTAGGTTTCTATTGTGTAAAGTCTTTTGATTGGGAGACAAAAGCTAGCCTAACAAGTCATTTAGTCATTTAAACTAAAAGGGGATTAGAACCTGTTGTCTCCTAACAGGTGTCAAAATAATGTGTATTGGGTCTGGTTATGTTGTGGGTGGAGCTGGACCATTGTTCATTTTAGGTTAATGCAGTATTGGATGTGTATAAAAAAGTACAATGTTTTTTCAATAAAGTCAGTCTATCCAGAGAAAGATACAGAGTGCGTCTTGTTCTTTCAGAAGGATTCATTCCTATGGGAAGTGGTCGTCTGGCTCTGGAGGATCGACAGTGAATTTGTGTCCAGGAGAGGGAAGATATCTAAACGGCGTTTAAACCCCTTTCGTATTTGGGGTGTCGTTACATTGGTTGGCAGCGGTGGGATTTTCCCTCCAGTTCCTGGGACACTCCAAACCACCACAGTGAATGACCAGCTATGCAGCCTGCAGGAAAGCCACGCTGAAAGACCTACTTGAGAGCCGAGATGGACCAGAGGGATGGTGATGCAAGACCCCTGTCACGTACCTGGTTGGAGGCCGAAATGCCAAGAGGGCTCCCCTTGCGGCTGAGTGCAGTACACCTCTGAGGTTGGGTACAGAGGGTGTAGTGCCCAGAGAAGCACAGGTTGCGAGATGGGTCCAGGAAAGCAGAGCTGGTGGGATCCTGAAGAACACCAGTGGATGCAGGACACCGCTCAGGGAGTAGTAGTGGCAGCCAGGCTGAGGGTCAAACCCAGTAGATCCACCAGGAGGAAGAGGTGGGTTGCAGGAACGAAGACAAGCCAATGGTCTGGTAACAGGAAGCAGGCAGGAACAGATGACTGTGGCAAAGTCCGTGGAACAAGCCGGGATCAGGTGGAGGAGAAGGCAACAAGTCTGTAAAGCAAGCCAGAGGGTCAAAACCAGGAGAGCAGATCAGACAGGTCAGGAACAAGCCAGGTCACAACAGGAATCCAAACAGCAGTTTAACAGAGTCTCTGGAACACAGGAAGGCTGATGACTATCAAGCAATGAGAGAGGCTCAGTGGCCATCTTATATAGGCCAGCAAGTGGCTGCATCTGTTGCGTGCGCCGATTGACACTCCCGCGCATGCGCGCGCGCCTGTTGGTTCCATTGAGCATGTGCGTGCGCATGTATTCATTGCGCATGTGCGTGCGCCTATTCGCGCCGATTGCGTCAGTGCGCATAGGGATGTGCTGGAAGTGGCCATTACTAGTACTGGCACGATTGCCAGTTCTCCTACGGCCGTTTCCTTGACAACCCCGGTCAATTGAAGATTTGTTTCAGCAACGAGTTCGAGAGCGGTTGGCATTATATGGTGCTAACCCATCAGAGACCGCCATACAGGAAGCCATTAGAGGCATCCAGCTGCAGGATGAGCGACAAGAGAAAAAACTACAGCGACAAAAGAGAGAACGAGAGCGACAAGAGAGAGAACGAGAGCGACAAGAGAGAGAACGAGAGCGACAAGAGAGAGAACGAGAGCGACAAGAGAGAGAACTAGAGCGACAAAAGAGAGAACTAGAGCGGCAACATGAACGGAGAACGGCGGAGATACGGCAATCGGAGATCGCCTACAGACAGCTGCTAGAATCTGCTCAGCAGCAGAGTGGTGCTACCTTTGCCTGGGACTATCAGGAAATACCAGTGGACAACTCTGAAATCCTGGCTGAAGAATCGGCAGTGGAAAATCGGAAGATTGCCATCCCTAAAGCCGAAGTGGATGATATGGAGTTCCAGGGAGCTGGGGCGGTTGGCTCGTCTCCCCAGCCGCGGATTGCAGAGGGTATGGACTTAGGGGACTGTTCGGCGGATGTTATGGATTGTGCATCGCCTGCTCAGGTACTGGCAGTGGGACAGAGTACTGCAGACCCCTGCTCTACACCCGTGGCAGTTTTGGAGGCCCGAGGTGAGAAGGTGATGGTTCTTCTTTTCAAGGGGATTTCGGAGATGCAGGGAGGAGAGGCAGCCCTTTTCCCTCCAACAGTTGGCCAGAGTGGATGGTGTGGAATCCCCGGCAGAAGTGCTGGCAGCAGGGCAGAGTGATAGCAACCTCTGCCCAGCACCGGAAACAACTGTGGAGTTTCAGGGAGCCGGGGCACTTGGCCCATCTCTCCAGCAACAAGCTGAGGTGGTGGAGCTTTTGCCCCCAGCTGAATCACTGGCAGCAGGGCAGAATGCTACTGGCCTCTGCACACAACTGCAACTTGAGCTGATATTGGTGCATGGGACTGCGGTATACACTCACAGCAACCCAGCAGAAGAGCTGGCAACAGAGCAGAGTGCCGCGGGCCTCTGCTCTCAACTAACAGAAGAGGGAGTTCCTGTGGTACTGGATGGGACTTCGGTCTTCACTGACCCAACCCCAGAAAATGGTGTGACACTGAGACAGGAGGATGTCAGCCTTGCTTTGCAAGCACTGGGGGATTTTCACCTACCACAAGTGGATGGGACTTCAGTCTCCACTTGTATACCTCAGGGATGCTGGGCAGTCGGCCCAGATCCCCAACAGCATGAAAGACTGAGCCCAGTCACACTGTCTTCTCCCCAGAGGCGGGTATGTTCTCTGAGAGAGGCAGAGGTTGGCTGGGTAAGTAATGCTCTGTTTCGAGCAATTTATTGGGGGTACTGTGTGGATACCGGCATTAGAAGAATGGACCTATTGACTAACTTCGGAGTCAACCCGTCTGGGGTCACCTCCTGTGTTAGTCTCCTGCCGAAAGGGGAGATGTGTGACAGGGGGGTCACGTTGGACACAGGGTGAGCCAGGAAACCATGGACATTAAGAATATGGCTTGGATTGCTTGAAATTGAAATAGTAATATTAGTCCACAATATGTACTGGATGTTTTACCCTGAACTCAACAGGTTAATTGAGAGATATGTTACCTGCCTGTGTGATGTAAATGAATCTAGGATGGCGTCTAAGGATCTTTCATTGTGTTAATTAAGTCTGTACTTGTGTGTATTGTAAAGTATCAGACAGTCTGGTGAATATAAAGGTCATGCATAGTCATTTAAACATAAAGGGGATTAGAACCTGTTGTCTCCTAGCAGACGTCAAAATAATGTGTATTGGGGCTTGTTATGGTGGGTGGAGCTGGACCATTGTTCATTCAGGTTAATGCAGTATTGGATGTGTATAAGAGTTTCAATGTTTTTGGCAATAAAGGAGTCTATTTTTTGGAAAGATACAGAGCGTGTTGTCTCGTTCTTCCAGAAGGATTAATCCCAATGGGAAGTGGTCGTCTGACTGTGGAGGATCGACAGTGAATTTGTGTCCAGGAGAGGGAAGAGATCTAAACGGCGTTTAAACCCCTTTTGTATTTGGGGTGCCGTTACACCTCCCTTCATGCAGACACGACAGTCCAAATTCGTATGGCGACTGGTGTTGTGGAGAAACCCCTCTGTGTCAACGAATATAACCAAAATATGGGAGGGGTGGACCTCAACGACCAGAAGTTGGCGCCGTATCACATTGCCCGTAAGGCGAGACGCTTGTACAAAAAAGTGTCTCTATCCTTATTTCAATTCGCTTTGCTGAACGCTCATGTGCTATACAGAGCTTCAGGCGGGACTTTATCCTTCCTAAAATTCCAGGATGAGATAGTCACAGAACTCCTGTATCCAGGCGGTTCTGCACCTCACCATCCCCTACCAAATGCAGTAAGCCGGCTGCATGAGAGGCATTATCCGTATGTCCTCGAGAGTACCCCTACCCAACGAGCCCCCCAAAAAAGATGTCGTGTCTGTAGCAAAGCGCGGATTTAGGCGTGACACCCGTTATTTTTGTCCACTCTATCCTGACAATCCTGGTCTGTGCATTGGTAAATGTTTTGAACACTACCACACAAAAGTGAAGTTTTAGCGTAGGGTACAGCATTGCACAGAACAGGACACACTTACTCAGGGTCTCCCAAGATGCCATCACATTTTGAGAGACCCGAACCGTTAAAGTTGAGTAAAAAAAAAGTGTAAAAAAAAAAAATTGTAAAAAACAAAACACAAAAAAATATAAAATAAAAAAAAAAAAAATAGTTGTCGTTTTATTGTTCTCTCTCTCTCTCTCTCTCTCTCTCTCTCTCTATTTTCTCTCTATTGTTCTGCTCCTTTTTACTGTATTCTATTCTGCAATGTTTTATCATGCTTGCTTTTCAGGTATGTAACTTTTTGTTTTCAGGTACGCCATTCAGTTGCAGCGCGGATTTATTTATCTTGACAGCAACAGCGTTTGCTCCCACGATACATAAAGCCGTGACTCCAACGCTGTAGGAGGTGATTTCACCACCACAGTAAAAAAAAGAGCATATATGCCGAAGCATGGGGGCAGCAGGGGTGGAGGAGCGATTTTGCTCCTAATGCCGCGTACATACGGTCGAAATTCTGACGGAGGCTTGCCCGTGGAAAAGTCCGACCGTGTGTACGCGGCATAACTTTTTTGCGGGAGGATGCCCCCATGCTTCGGCATATATATATTTTAGGCACAGGTTGCGTTAAAAAAAATGTTTTATTTTTTACTAGTTTTTTTTTTTGGTATTTGCTTTGCAGGTATGGTATGGTAAGGTCTTACTGTTATACTGTAATGTTACTTTGTTTTAATGTTAACCATCATTTGCTTAGCAGATACGCCATTCAGTTGCAGCGCGGATTTATTTTTCTTGACAGCAACAGCGTTTGCTCCCACGATACATAAAGCTCTGACTCCAACGCTGTAGGAGGTGATTTCACCACCACAGTAAAAAAAAGAGCATATATGCCGAAGCATGGGGGCAGCAGGGGCGGAGGAGCGATTTTGCTCCTAATGCCGCGTACTTACGGTCGAAATTCCGATGGACGCTTGCCCGTGGAAAAGTCCGACCGTGTATACGCGGCATAACTTTTTTGCGGGAGGATGCCCCCATGCTTCAGCATATATAAGTGGTACATGTATGCCCATTGTAACGAGCCCCTTTGCTCGCTCGGCTCCCACTCTCCCGACACTCCTCTGCTCTATTGGATCATCCGGTGCTCCAGGATTCAATCTACAGCTATGTGCCATTCGAATCTGTTGCGGAGCTCCAAAGTCCGCTGGGAAATCCTTGAAGCTGAGGAAGTACTGACTTATCCAAGGCAACCTGTTACCCCCCCAGTAACTGGACGACACACAGTTCTGGGAGTAAATCAACGCTTTATTTTGCCCAGGCTGGCTTTTTATATCATTTCCCATGCAAGGGTTTTCTTAACTCATTTTACAGGGGCATTCCCTTCAACAATTAACAGATGACAGCGATTTAATTACCTGGGATGTGTGAGACGTTGGTCTCTGCATATTTACCCATAACAATGAAACCGTGCCAGACACATTACTAGGAGTGTAATTACATCCCGTAGCAGATAATAGATGGTCATTAACATACTGACAATAGATGAATGGAACGCTACCTCAGACCCCCAATTAACCCAATTTACTTATTCAGACATCAGTAGACATTCTGTCTCTACATTTCCTGGAATGAATCTTTGCTGTCACCTCTGAAGTGATCCAAACCATATTCTCAGTTTCAGCATTTTGCTACACTGCTCCCCCTTACCCACAAGCCGGCATACACAGTCTGATCCTTAACGGATCGGCTTGGGGATGTCCGGGGAGTACTCACGGATCACTTTTCCAGTTCAGTTTGCCGCGATGATCAGTCAGCATTGCCGTTCTGTTTCCCGGGGCGGTAGTGGATAGTAAAGTCATACGGTTGTAACGCCAGACTCCAGCGCAACAACCGGGCATTGTCCCCTGCCACTCGATTTAGCCATACCAACGGGTTGTGGTCTGTGAGTAGGGTGAACTGTTGTCCGTACAAGTAGGGCTGAAGCTTCTTTAGGGCCCACACCACAGCCAGGCATTCTTTTTCTATGGCGGCGTAGCTCACTTCCCTGGGGAGAAGCTTCCTGCTCAAGTAAACTACGGGGTGTTCTCCGCCATCTGCTCCAACCTGGCTCAATACCGCGCCCAATCCAAACATTGAAGCATCCGAGCCTCAGAGGATGCGCTGTTTTCCGTGGTGGGGGCCTGGGACCGGGTGGTAACGGGGTAGATCTCGTTGGTAACCGGGGCTGATGCAAAAGCAGAAGTCAACTGGCCAAGATCGTTCCCCAGCAGGACATCAGCGGGAAGTTCCTGGATCAACCCCACCTTAATTAATCCGGAGCCGGCACCCCAGTTCAGGTGTACTCTTGCCGTGGGTAGCCTGTGTACTGCTCCCCCTGCAACCCGCACAACTACGGAACTCCCGGTGTGGTCGGCCTCTGGAACCAGGTGACGTTTGACCAGTGTGAGGGTGGCGCCGGAATCTCGTAGACCTTGAGCAGTCTTCCCGTTCAGCTGTACTGACTGGCGATGGTGTTGCCTGTTGTCGGTAGCCGCCTGTACTGGGTCAGCCTCGTGTAGGATACTCCAGTGTTCCTCCAATTCTCCTGCTCCTCGGTTGACCGGGGCCGCTTCCGTGTGATAGCAATGAGCGGCAGCCCGTGCTGGAGGGGGTGGCCCTGGTCGAATCCATGCCGCTTGGTCCTGGTTCTGAGTGCAGTCTCTCTGATAGTGCCCAAATTGCTTGCATGAATAGCACTGCACTCCCTTGCGCCCGAGGTATCGATTTGCAGGGGAGTTAGGGATTAGCCCGGGTCGTTGTGTAGCTGGGGGCCCTGGGTTATGGTTCAGTGGTCTGGTGCTTGGTCGGAAGCTAGTCTGTGATGGCCGGCGGGCATCTTGATATTCATCAGCTTGCCTGGCCGCTTCCGAGAGAGTGGTAGGTTTGCGATCCCTTACCCACTCCTGTACCTCTGGGTTTAGTCCATTAAAGAATTGCTCCAGTAAAATCAGCTGGGTGATCGCGTCTGCTGTGGTTGCCTGACTGGCTTGCAGCCAAGCTAGGGCTGCCCTCTGCATTCGGCAAGCCCATTCGGTGTGGGAGTCCTTCTCCTGTTTCTTTGTGTCCCGGAAGCGTCTCCTGTATGCTTCTGGGGTGATGGCATACCTTGCCAAAATAACTTCCTTTACCCGGCTATAGCTTGCGATTTCCTCCTCTGGCACGGCTCTGTAGGCTTCTGCTGCACGGCCTGACAGCTTACCAGCTAAGATCCGTACCCAGTCTGTCTGGGGTACCTGGTACAGCTTGCATTGCCGTTCAAAATCTTGCAGGAAGCTATCGATCTCTTCCTCTGCTTCCATAAACTTTTTAAAGGCATCATGGGGTACTTTTAGTTTTGTCTCTGGTGCCGGTGTAGTCGTTAGCAGTCTCTCAGAGGCATGCTGTTCCGCCAGCCGGAGTTGGGTCTCCCTTTCTTCTCTCGCCGTGATAAAGGCATCCACTTGGGCTAACGTTGCCTGTACCAGCTCGGTGGAGGTTTTTTTTCCATAAAACGCTAGCCTGCGTTTCACTTCTTGGTTAAACTCGGTCTCCATGGCTTCTGTAGCCATACTGTGTGCCCGATCTCCCTCGGTCAGTTCTGCAATCAGCTCTGCTTTGGTTTTAGTGGCTGGCGCTCTTCCCTCTTGCTTCCAGCAAATCCTTTAACGTCGCTCGTTTTAATCCAGCATAGTTTGTCTCCCTTCACACTTCCATTCGTGTAGCCGAATTTGCATGAACGCTGCTTCCTCTTGCTGCAAGGCTTTAATCCCACCGCTGCCAATCAGTGTTGCGGAGCTCCAAAGTCCGCTGGGAAATCCTTGAAGCTGAGGAAGTACTGACTTATCCAAGGCAACCTGTTACCCCCCCAGTAACTGGACGACACACAGTTCTGGGAGTAAATCAACGCTTTATTTTGCCCAGGCTGGCTTTTTATATCATTTCCCATGCAAGGGTTTTCTTAACTCATTTTACAGAGGCATTCCCTTCAACAATTAACAGATGACAGCGATTTAATTACCTGGGATGTGTGAGACGTTGGTCTCTGCATATTTACCCATAACAATGAAACCGTGCCAGACACATTACTAGGAGTGTAATTACATCCCGTAGCAGATAATAGATGGTCATTAACATACTGACAATAGATGAATGGAACGCTACCTCAGACCCCCAATTAACCCAATTTACTTATTCAGACATCAGTAGACATTCTGTCTCTACATTTCCTGGAATGAATCTTTGCTGTCACCTCTGAAGTGATCCAAACCATATTCTCAGTTTCAGCATTTTGCTACAGAATCTATTTGTGATCGGTTTAGAACAAACACCAGGCAGGCTGTATGTAAGTTCAACCAAGAGAGCCTTTATTAGAACCAAAAATCAAGCCTTATATACAGAAACAGAGGGAGTAACCAGAACATAATTAACATGAGCTAATTAACTAAAACCTTTAACCAGCCAAGGTGACTCATAGATATGACCGTTCGGGGTAGACATCCCGGCTCCTACCTGTCTCACCTGCTATACAATATACATTATCCTAAGTGTAAACATCACACATTTAGCAGGGTCAAAATAGCACAGAGGACAGACAGATGGCTGGAGGTGATTGCATTCGCATATCCTTAGTGTGAAGGTGTGAACGTCCCAACAGTATGCCTCAGTCACTCTAATATGGCATATACAGGGTCCCCAGATTCTGTGTGTCTTGGGGGGACATGGACCTGAATCCAAAGTAACACCCCCTCAAGGGTCCCCAGGCATACAGCTCACAAAGAGCACCGTTCCCCCAAATGCCAGGGCCCATGGTCGCAAGGCAAGAGGCTTGCATTCAGTCCCCTCCAAAAGCCTCTGTCCCGGCTAGGTCCGTCACACATCTCCCCTTTCGGCAGGAAACTAACATAGGAGGAGACCCCAAATGGGTTGACTCCGAAGTTAGTCCATAGTTCCATTCCCCCAATGCCGGCATCCACACAGTACCCCAAACAAATTGCTCCAAACAGAGCATTACTTACCCAGCCAACCTTTGCCTCTCTCAGAGAACATACCCGCCGCTGGGGAGAGGCCTGAACTGGCCCTTCTCCCTGGAGTCCTTTCTGCCGCTGGAGAGAAGACAGGGTGACTGGGCTCAGTCCGTCATGCTGTTGGGGATCTGGGTCGACTGCCCGGCATCCCTGGGGTATACAAGTGGAGACTGAAGTCCCATCCACTTGTGGTAGGTGAAAATCCCCCAGTGCTTGCAAAGCAAGGCTGACATCCTCCTTTCTCGGTGTCACACCATTTTCTGGGGTTGTGTCAGTGAGGACTGAAGTCCCATCCAATACCACAGGACCTCCCTCTTTGGTTAGTTGAGAGCAGAGGCCCGTGGCACTCTGCTCTGTTGCCAGCTCTTCTGCTGGGTTGCTGTGAGTGGAGACCGCAGTCCCATCCACCGATATCCGCTCCTGTGGCAGTTGTGTGCCGATGCCAGTAGCATTCTGCCCTGCTGACAGTGATTCAGCTGGGAGTAAAAGCTTTACTGCCTCAGCTTGTTGCTGGGGAGAGGGGCCAACTGCCCCGGCTCCCTGAAACTCCACAGTGGTTTCCGGTGCTGGGCAGAGGTGGGTATCACTCTGCCCTGTTGCCAGCACTTCTGCTGGGTTGCTGTGAGTGGAGACCGCAGTCCCATCCACCGATATCTGCTCCTGTGGCAGTTGTGTGCCGATGCCAGTAGCATTCTGCCCTGCTGCCAGTGATTCAGCTGGGAGTAAAAGCTTTACTGCCTCAGCTTGTTGCTGCGGAGAGGGGCCAACTGCCTCGGCTCCCTGAAACTCCACAGTGGTTTCCGGTGCTGGGCAGAGATGGGTATCACTCTGCCCTGTTGCCAGCACTTCTGCTGGGGACTCCACACCATCTGCTCTGGTTAACTGTTGGGGGGGAGATGGCCTGCTTCTCCTCCCTGCATCTCTCGCAACCTCCTTCCGAATTCCTCTTTAGGCGTTGTCTCCGATTGCCGTATTACCGCCATTCTCCACTCATGTTGCCGCTCTAGTTCTCTCTTTTGTCGCTCTCGTTCTCTCTTTTGTCGCTCTCGTTCTCTCTCTTGTCGCTCTCGTTCTCTCTCTTGTCGCTCTCGTTCTCTCTCTTGTCGCTCTCGTTCTCTCTCTTGTCGGGCATCCTGCAGCTGGATGTCTTTAATGGCTTCCTGTATGGCGGTCTCTGATGGGTTAGCCCCATATAATGCCAACCGCTGCTGCACTCGTTGCTGAAACAAATCTTCAACTGACCGGGGTCCTGTATCACCCTTCTTCTGGTCCATCTCAGCTCTCAAGTAGGTCTTTCAGCGTGACTTTCCTGCAGGCTGCATAGCTGGTCATTCACTGTGGTGGTTTGGAGTGTCCCAGTAACTGGAGAGCAAATCCCACCGCTGCCACCAATGTAACGAGCCCCTTTGCTCGCTCGGCTCCCACTCTCCCGACACTCCTCTGCTCTATTGGATCATCCGGTGCTCCAGGATTCAATCTACAGCTATGTGCCATTCGAATCAATTTGTGATCGGTTTAGAACAAACACCAGGCAGGCTGTATGTAAGTTCAACCAAGAGAGCCTTTATTAGAACCAAAAATCAAGTCTTATATACAGAAACAGAGGGAGTAACCAGAACATAATTAACATGAGCTAATTAACTAAAACCTTTAGCCAGCCAAGGTGACTCATAGATATGACCGTTCGGGGTAGACATCCCGGCTCCTACCTGTCTCACCTGCTATACAATATACATTATCCTAAGTGTAAACATCACACATTTAGCAGGGTCAAAATAGCACAGAGGACAGACAGATGGCTGGAGGTGATTGCATTCGCATATCCTTAGTGTGAAGGTGTGAACGTCCCAACAGTATGCCTCAGTCACTCTAATATGGCATATACAGGGTCCCCAGATTCTGTGTGTCTTGGGGGGACATGGACCTGAATCCAAAGTAACACCCCCTCAAGGGTCCCCAGGCATACAGCTCACAAAGAGCACCGTTCCCCCAAATGCCAGGGCCCATGGTCGCAAGGCAAGAGGCTTGCATTCAGTCCCCTCCAAAAGCCTCTGTCCCGGCTAGGTCCGTCACACCCATCATTAGAAGTGGGTGGATGAAGGGAGGTATTCTAATGGTGGGCATACCCACCGATCAATCTCTTTTTTTTTAGGGCTGTGGAAATGAACTATTAATTCCTTGATTAATCGATTAATGTTTTTGATCGATCAAAATTCTTTTGATCGGTACTCGCCTCTCCGCCGGCTTCCAGGTCTTCACGGAGTTCCGTCGGAGATCCGGTGATGTCATTGACACCGGCAGGTCTTGCCGTGTTCATCTGAAGTGCTCCTTTGCTGTGTCTTCATATCTGTACGCCGGCGGGACCTTACTATCTGCCACACGCAAGGGCTGTTACACTTCCCTCTATCACTTCCCTCTATCAACCTGGGATTCTACAGCCATCCACTGGGAGTTGTGATAGTTCCCTTTACGGGACATCTACATGCCGACAGACTGATGTTAACCCCTCCTCATCTGGATTCAGCAGTGGTATCGTTGTACACATTTTTATACCAGTATCATACTTGGCTACATGTTTTTATGACTGCTTTTGCTACCGTTTGGTATTACTCACACCATTTTTACAGTTTATGTAGCTAAATTGATTTTATCTCCAGTGCAATATTTATTTTGTTACCTACTTGAAGACTGTGACAGGGGGGTCAAAAAGTTTTAATGCTATTTCCATCGAGTGCTGCCTTTGTGTGTTTTTTGTATCCTGCTATCCATTTTTCCAGTGGTTGGTAGCTGCACTGGGAATCAGCCTGCAAGGAGATCAGCTAAAAGTGGTTGGATCTGTATGTGCGTTATTAATCGAAATTAGTCGATTAATCTATTAAAAAAAAAAACGATTAATCGAACACGTACATTTTAATCAGTAACAGCCCTACTTTTTTTCATTCAGCCAACAGGCTGCATGAAAAAAAAGATTACAATACATGTTCAACAAGGACCAGCAACGTACTGATATGTTGCTGGACTTTGAATGGTTATACCAGAATGATGCCTGCGGGTTTAGGTATCATCTTGGTATCATTCTTTTCAGCCAGCGGTCGGCTTTCATGTAAAAGCAATTATAGTGGCTTATTAGCCTCTAGACTGCTTTTACAAGCATTGGGAGGGAATGTCCCCCCCCCCCCGGATATAAACAGCACCATTGGGAAATTGGGAAAGCATTTTATCACACCGATCCTGGTGTAGTCAGATGCTTTGAGGGCAGAGGAAAGATCTAGGGTCTAACCCCCCAATTTTTTTTTCAAAAAAAGAGTACCTGTCCCTACCTATTGTTATCATAGGGGATATTTACATTCCCTGAGATAACAATAAAAATGGTAAAAAAAAAAATAAAAAAAAATGGAAGGAACAGTTTAAAAATAAAATAAAAAAAGCAAAATAAATAATAAAAAAATAAAAAATAAAAAAAATAGCACCCCTGTCCCCCCCTGCTCTTGCGCAAAGGCGAACGCAAGCATCGGTCTAGCGTCCTATGTAAACAGCAATTGCACCATGCATGTGAGGTATCACCGCGAAGGTCAGATCGAGGGCAGTCATTTTAGCAGTAGACCTCCTTTGTAAATCTAATGTGGTAACCTGTAAAGGCTTTTAAAGGCTTTTAAAAATATATGTAGTTTGTCGCCGCTGCACATTTATGCACATTTATGCGCAATTTTAAAGCATGTCGTGTTTGGTATCCATGTACTCGGCCCATGAGAGAGTGGCTCCACCCACTAGGAAACAGGAAACACAATCTCCACCATAATTTAAAAGGAGGCGACTCCCCATATCTCGTCAGTTTTTGTGTTTCCTCCAGCAAGGGAACACCTAGTAGGAGTCAGGTCTCTTAAGGTGCTGTCCTGAGAGACCAAGGCTGCCTACCCCACCATACCTTTTTGTCCTCCAGAGAGTCCGATCCTCCCACACCATGCCAGTGGGCAGTTGGTAAGTGGGCTCCTTCTCCCTTTTCAGCTCAGTGGAGCAAGGACTGTTCCTGGAGCCGCTCCTTAGGCGGCAGCAGCCGTTCGCGGGTTTTTTTTTAACCGCATGTCGGCGTTACAGGCCACCGCCATCTTTTTGGTGGCTGAATAGTGACTCAGCTAGCAGGAAGTGAGGTATCCTGCAAGGGGCGGCACCGGGATCAAGCGCAACGTCATTTCCGTTGGAACTCGCGCAGGGGGAGAGGGGAGGAGGGGTTCTGGTGCCTATAATTGTGGTTCCAGTCCGGCGCAGCGGCGTCTATGGACTCCGGAACCGTCACTTTTGAAGCCACAGAACAAGCGCTGATCCACGATGGAGAATGTGACAGCAGCGAGTGGGACAGGCACAGGCACCAGCAAGGCCCAGGTAAGGGGGTATGTGGGATCTACCCTGTTTACTGTAGGTGCCTGTAACGGGAAGGCCCGGGGAACCCAGAAGCTCTTAGAAAGTATGAGATACCCTTGATTCAGCTTCCCCAATGCCTCTTATGTGTAAACCACCCTGTGTCTCACTTGGGGCACAGGGTGAATGAGAACCCCACTATGATCTGTGATAATCAGATTCAATGCAGTATATATATTGTATATAGATTGGATATATACTGTGTGTGGGTTGTTTATGTAATACTTGAGGGGGGGGGGTGATTTACATTCTACTGTCTAGTGTGGCTTGTGGTAATTAAGTCTGTAATTATAGGGGAGCTTGTTATGTTTCTATTGTGTAAAGTCTTTTGATCATGGGAATTAAGCCTATAATTATAGGTTGTGGAACTAGCAGACAGACAGGTTAATTGAAGAGATGCTGATGAGGCACCTGCCTGCTTGTGTATGCTACAGATCCTTTCATTATGTGAAGTCGTTTGATAATGTGGATTGGGAAACAAAAGCTAACCTGTTGTCGTCTAAGAGGTGTCAAAATAATGTGTATTGGGCCTTATGTTGTGGGTGGAGCTGGACCATTGTTCATTTAGATTAATGCAGTATTGGTTGAGTGTATAAAAAGTTACAGTGTTTCTCAATAAATGTCAGTCTATCCTGGAAAGATACAGAGTGAGTCTCGTTCTTTCGGAAGGATTAATTCCTTTGGGAAGTGGTCGTCTGACTGTGGAGGATCGACAGTGAATTTGTGTCCAGGAGAGGGAAAACCTTTAAACGGCGTTACCCCCTTTCATATTGGGGGTGTCGTTACAACAACTGTGGAGTTTCAGGGAGCCGGGGCAGTTGGCCCCTCTCTCCAGCAACAATCTGAGGTGGTAAAGCTTTTACCCCCAGCTGAATCACTGGCAGCAGGGCAGAATACTACTGGCCGCTGCACACAACTGCAACTTAAACTGATGTCGGTGGATGGGACTACGGTCTCCACTCACAGCAACCCAGCGGAAGAGCTGGCAACAGAGCAGAGTGCCGCAGGCCTCTGCTCTCAACTAACAGAAGAGGGAGTTCCTGTGGGAATGGATGGGACTACGGTCTCCACTCTCAGCAACCCAGCGGAAGAGCTGGCAACAGAGCAGAGGGCTGCGGGCCTCTGCTCTCAACTAACAGAAGAGGGAGTTCCTGTGGGACTGGATGGGACTTCGGTCTTCGCTGACACAACCCCTGAAAATGGTGTGACACTGAGACAGGAGGATGTCAGCCTCGCTTTGCAAGCACTGGGGGATTTTCACCTACCACAAGTGGATGGGACTTTGTTGTGGAGATTTTTATGGAGATGTATTTAATATGTATTGTCATAGTGTCACCCAGTGTTAGTACTTCCGCAACCCGCTCTAAAAGAGCTGATTGGGGTAGTCTGAGGCTGGTTGAATCCCGTCTGATAGGGGAAAACGTCTTGAGGTTGGAGTGTGATGTTTGCAGGGTGCGGATATGTCCACCGACGGGGGCCCTCTGTGCATTAGCATGGACGATCGTTGAGGAGGGGATATGCTCGCTCTGCAACGACATCATTGGTTATAGGCGGATGCGCGCTCTTGTCTCTGCTGTGTCTGATCAACATTGGTTGGGATTCGTAGCGCGCGTCTGCAGATAGCCTCCCTCCCCCATTCAATAATAGTATAATCTGAATATGCGTTATTCTATGGAATACCGCAGAATAAGGATTCCTATCAACGGTAACTTTAGCCATCATACGTTATTGTATTCATTGTATGTATTATTGTATTGAATCCTTTAAGCTATATTTCTTGAGTGGGATTCATGTACTGCATTTCCTGTTGGAAGGGATGTCCTTGTATTATTTTCCCTGTTTGAAGGTCACATGCTGTGACATCACTTCCTGTTGGTAACTTCTTTAGTGAGGATCACATGCTGTGACATCACTTCCTGTTGGGATTTTAATCCTGTGGGGATTTTAATAAAGGAGAGACACACAGCTCCCAGAGGCACTCTGCTCTGGCATGACGTGATGATAAGACCTAGGTGATGGTGGTGCTTTCTTGGAATGAATGATGGAATGAACGGTGAGTGGAATTTAGCAAACTTAAAGATAGCATTATTGCAAAAAGATGAAATCTGATGTGTGTTTAGATAGCACAGGAATTATAGGCTGTGTGTTCTGTAAACAACAGCCTGAAATTCCACAACAGTTATGGCGGGCCAGAACCTTTGGGAATAGATGGAGTCCCTTTGGACATCGGATCGAGATGGGGGGGGGAGTGGATCTACGTTCCGATGTGTGGGGGCTCTACTCTGTAAAAGAACAAATGTTTTGTCTTTTTGAAATAATGCTGTATGTCTGAGAAATGTGTGTGTGTGTGTCTGGGAATGTATGGAACAAGTAAATTGCATGAAGAAGCTGAAAATGGCTGCTCCCATGAGGTTTAGCGGGGGTGGGGCAGGCAGCATGGCCATCAGTGGCCAGCTTGGTTGATAGTTCGGTGTATCTATTGATTTTCCAATTTTCAGAACAAAGTTGTGTGTAGTGTTTGTGCCTGTGTGAATGCTGATGGAAACTGTATATTGTGTATGAAATGAGAAATATAGACTGTATGTGATTAGATTGTTTGGCTGCATTGTTATTGATGGCCGCTGCATTGAGCCATAAGCCATGTGCTTTAGTGGGGGAGGGGCAGCCAGCATCTATCAGTTACAATGGTGGAAGTTGGTGACTCTCTGTAAATAGCATGCAGGGGATACGCCCTGAGAGATAATCTGATGTACAAGCAACAATATACTGTATGTGTGTAGTGTTTGAGATTTTTATGAAAAATAGAAATGGATAAAATGGGATTTCTACCTTCGTATGGGACAAAGACACATGTCCCCATAAGTCAAAAAATATTTTAAGTAAAGAGTTTGGTTTTTGAGTTGAAAGTTCCCGCCGCATATTCAAGTGGCCAGGCATTGCTAGAAGGCAGACAATAGTATGTCTGTGCGATGGCTTGTTATTGAAACTGATGCCACTGTGTGTGTGAACTTTAGGTAGAGAAAAGTGTTGAATAATGTTGTGCATGTAACTTACATTTATTGAATGTGCTGTTTAGTGGCCAAAGGGTCTTAAAATGTTTAAGTGGTCATGTGGTGTCTCAGGTGTGTGAGGCTTTGTGGAGATGACATGTGGTCCTTGTAGAGTGTAGCTGACACATTTTTCAGTGGATTTTGATGATAATTTAGAAAAGTTTCAATGGTGTAGTCTGTCTTTGTGGAGAAAAACATTTTTGATTTTCTTTTAAAAGAGATGCTGGTTTTGGCGGAAAAGAAATACATGCGTTAATGGCGCCAATCTTGGCTTTTGTCAGCCTTGTCGTTTGTCTGCCATTTTGAGGTGCGGTTTTTCCTTAGCCTGTGGGTATCCTATAAGGGAAGGTGCAGCCACCTTTCCTTTGGGTGTGATATCATGTGACCATGCTGTGGCATTCGTCAGCTATGTTGCTGGTGGAATTTCTCAGTTTTTGATGTTTGGTGCGAATGTAGTGCGATCTTTTCTGCGTTGGAACCTGGTGGAGGCCATGTGTGTTTTTTCTTTGTGTGGGGGAACCCATGTGGTGTTCATTGTGACGTCCCATGCTGGTTTTGGCAGGAAAAATTGCATGCGTTAATGGCGCCATTGTTGTTGTTGTCCATGAGGCTTGCGATGGTTCATCCACCATTCATGGGCTTGCCTCTGGTAAGCTGTTACCTTACCTTTGTTTGCTGATGTCACTGGGTGTTGCATAATCATCTACTGATCTCAGCTTGTGATTTTGCAGGATTTATGCCTTTGCAATGGGACTATTAATCCATCATTTTTAGCTCTTTAACCACTTGTCCACCGCCCACTGTCAATTGACGGCGGGCGGAGGACACTCTCGTTCTGGGAGGACGTCATATGACGTCCTCCCTTTAAAACGAGCTAGAAGGCGTGCGCTCGCCGCCAGCGGCGCGTGCGCGCGCCCGCCGCGTTCACAAGGCCCCGGTGCGCGTGCCCGGCGGCCGCGATTGCCGCCGGGCACCCGCGATTGCCCGGGAAACGAGCAGGAAAGTGGGTCTCTGTGTGTAAACACAGAGATCCACGTCCTGTGAGGGAGAGGAGGCTGATGGTGTGTCCCTTGTACATAGGGACAACCATCGGTCACCTCCCCCAGTCAGTCACCTCCCCCCACAGTAAGAAAACATTGAGGGAACATATTTAACCCCTTCCCGCCCCCTAGTGGTTAACCCCTTCCCTGCCAATCACATTTATACAGTAATCAATGCATTTTTATAGCAGGGATCGCTGTATAAACGTGAATGGTCCCAAAAATGTGTCAAAAGTGTCCGATGTGTCCGCCGCAATATCGCAGTCACAATAAAAAATCGCAGATCGCCGCCATTACTAATAAAAAAAAAAAAATGCTATAAATCTATCCCCTATTTTGTACACGCTATAACTTTTGCACAAACCAATCAATACGCGCTTATTGCGATTTTTTTTTTTTTTTTTTTTTTTACCAAAAATATGTAGAAGAATACGTATCAGCCTAAACTGAGGAAAATTTTATTTAAAAAAAAAAAATGGGTATTTATTATAGCAAAAAGTTAAAAATTGTGTTTTTTTTCCAAACTGGACGCTCTTCTTTTGTTTATAGCGCAAAAAATAAAAACCGCAGAGGTGATCAAATACCACCAAAAGAAAGCTCTATTTGTGGGAAAAAAAGGACACAAATTTTGTTTGGGAGCCACGTCGCACGACCGCGCAATTGTCATTCAAAGTGTGACAGCGCTGAAAGCTGAAAAATGGCTTGGGCAGGAAGGGGGTTTTCGTGCACAGTAGGGAGGTGGATAATTCAGTATTGTGGTTTAATTTTTTGGGGTTTTACTGCATCATCTGGGCATTCATCTGGACTTTTATCATTAAATGTTTTCAAATCATTGGACATTATTTTTTGGTATCTAGTGGCTAGTGCCTTTGCTGAGTGTGCACTGCTTTTTGCACATCGGCCCCTGGATGCTATATTAACATTTGTTGATTGGCGCAGTTTTCTTCTGTTCTATGCGTTTGCAGTTTGACCTGTGCACTGCTGGGGAGAGTAGTGAGACACAGGGAGGACATGCAAACTCCAAGCAGATGGTGTTAGGATGGGGATTTCTCCGCTTTCATTTAAGTGAATGTAAGCTATTGCAGGGTCAGCTGACTTTGCAGTATATGAGCGGCGGTATTTTGTATTGGATTTTGTTTTTAGGTAAAAACTCCACTTTACACTGAATTTTGCACAATGGTGTGTTTTTATGTTTAAATTGGAGTCTTGATAGACAAGGCGATTAGGGCTAGGCCTCCCCTCCCCCTCCCTCTTCCTGAACAATTGATATGTAAATAAACCAGTTTGTTTTTTTTGAGAGCTGAGCATAACCGGAAGTTTCTTTTCAGCATTTTATATATCAGAGGGAAGTTGGTGGGAGGAGTTTGGGGTTGTCTGAAAGGTTGGCCAGTGAGATTTGTGTTTGGAAGGAAAATGGAAAGCATTTTTGCGTTTAAAAGTGTTTTATATTTTGTTCCAGTTTTGTAAAGTTTTGTACTGTAATACAGTTTTGAGTAGAGAGCAAACAGGGGGGCATCACCATTATTGTATCATCTAGATGCAGGTAGAAAGAAGCCATAATATTGTTTTGAATAGTGGAGGATTTCATGATGCTTTGAAGGTTGTCTGACAAACACGTTTACAGGGCTGCCGATAATCGGTTGAAGATCATGTAAACGTGAGGAGTAGATTCTAGCATACCGGGAGGCCGTGTAAAATAATCGGAATACGCCGGGTGCCAGTACTGTAAAAATGGTCACTAAGCAGTACTGCTCCGAAAACTAGTGCAAGGGTGTCCTGGACGCGGAACACTTCATAAGCGTTTCGAATCGTCATGGGTAATGTGCCGTCCATGCGTTGGAGGAAAAAAATTAGGCTCCACACCAGTCAGACAACTGCACCGCACATGAGGTCTGGGTTTGGGGCTCCGGACATGAGACCCCTTAAAGGATGACATATCTGGTCAGAGGGTACAGTAAGGTGTACTCCTTTGGAAGGTACTTTTGATGTCTGGAGGTACGAGACCTCAGAAAAAAGGTACCTTGGATGTAGTTGAGCTGTGGCTTCAGAAATCTGTAATGATGAGTGTGTTGATGGAGGTGTAGTCTCATGCCCGTTTGTTTGAACTTTGTATGGCTGGTCCATGCAAGGTTCTCGAGTAGGGATGGACGAACATCTCCCGGGACGGTTCGCGAACGCGATCGCGGGTAAATGTTCGCGAACCGCGGGTTCGCGGCGGGCCCCATTCATTTCAATGGGAGGCGAACATTAAAAACCTCCAGGTCATATTTGCAGCCACAAAATAATTACTAGCTGTGCACACATAGTCCCACAACATGGACAATGACATAACAGAAGTATTAAGCAAATTTGAGATCGACAACGACAAGCATTCTTTTTTTATCTGAAATTTTTTGTCAATTCAGGAGCGCATGAAGGCCATGGAAGAGACGCAAGGCCAGGCTATGAAGGGGGTGCATGAGATGATCCTGCTATTGGAAAAGTTGCCATAAATGTTTTTTTTTTATAAGTTGTATAAATCGTTTATACAGTTATAACGTTTGTGACAGAACCCACTGTCACTGTGTGCTTTGGAAGGGACTGAGGGCGGGCCTCCTACCCACAGATTATGGCCCAGAAGAGACTGAGACTCGGGGAGAAGCTGGCATTGAAATAATGTAATGTAATGCTACATCCCTTCTCCCCCATCCCCCCCCCTCTTGTTGCTGTGTTTAGCTGTGTTGAGTCATGGCACATAGACAATGGTCTGGACTGCAGACATCTCTCCTCAGGGGATGTGTATTGAGGGGCTGCCTGCTTACCATAATCCCTTTATGTTTATCTGTAGTCTCTGTTTCAATGTACAAGTGTTCAGTTCCCATTGGTTCTTCCTCGTCCCCTACCCCCCCTCTATGACAAGGCTAAGGGGAGTGTCCCTAACTGTGTGTAAAAGTGTATGTTTTGGATTTAATAAACTGTTGATGCTCTGCATGTTTAACCCTCAACACCTGTGTGGATTGTCTCGTGATTGAGGGGTTAAGGGCTGGTTATGGCGTATCTGCAGGCTGCGGGTGCGTTTGGAGGACAGGAGACACAGGTCTGGCGGATGTGCCCACCTGGGGTATCTGAGATCCGTCACAACGTTTATTTCGTTTTTTGTAATATTGCTCGGTTTTATTGTAATAGCTCGGCCTAAATCAGCCGGAACTGACAGCAGCCGGTAAATACATGTCAAATACATATAGGGTCCATTCACACGTCTGTAAAATGGGTCCGCATCCGTTCCACAATTTAGCGGAATTGATTTTCAATTCCAGTCTGAAAAATTAGGCATTCACAGCCTGGATAAAGAAGTAATTGTCGGCCAGTACAGGCCCCAAAAATTAGCCAACAGGCATTCATCTGACAGCAAAGAACTTTAAATTCTGTGGCTGGAGGTACATTAGGCATTCACAGGATAAATACGTTTCGGGCACTACAGGCCCCAAAAATTAAGCATTCAACGGACATAAAAGGCCTTTTATGCCGCTGTATTCACCTAAGAAGACAAGGACCATGAATAATTGTTATAGGTGGTTGTGGATATTTGTGGCCTGTCATGAGGAATTTGAATGAAACATGGTCTACTGGTCACATGTGTTGAATTCCTCAGAGATCCATGCCTCATTCATTTTTATAAATGTGAGGTAGTCAACACTGTCGTGAGCTAAGCGAGTGCGCTTATCGGTCACGATCCCCCCTGCTGCGCTGAACGTCCTTTCGGACAGGACACTGGACGAGGGGCAAGCCAACAGTTCCATTGCAAATTGTGCAAGCTCTGGCCAGAGGTCAAGCCTGCCCACCCAGTAGTCCAGGGGTTCATCACTTCTCAGAGCGTCCACATCGGCCGTTAATCCGATGTAGTCGGACACTTGTCGGTCTAGGCGTTCCCTGATGCTGGATCCGGATGAGACCTGTCGATGGGTCGGCTGAAAGAATGATCTCATATCAGAAGTGACCAAGACATCTTCAAACCGCCCTCTTCTTGCAGGCGCTGTTGGATTGGTATCCACAACTGTTCCTCTGGGAGTGGAAATTCCTCTGCCAGCGCACGCAAAAGCAGAATGCAGCATTTCTCGAAGCAAGGCCTGGAAGTGCTCCATTCTGACAGCCCTCTGTGATGGTGGTAACATTTCTGCCATTTTTTGTTTGTACCGGGGGTCCAAGTACGTTGCCACCCAGTAATGGTCCTTGCCCTTCATGCTTTTTATACGGGGGTCCCTCTTAAAACACTGGAGCATGAAGGCCCCCATTTGCACTAAACTGGAAGCAGTGTGGTGGCCTGGCTCCTGCTCGTCATCATCCAGGATAATGTCGTCCTCGATCTCCTCCCCCCATCCACGAACAACAACAGCAGGGATCCCAGAAAGGTTTAAAGCATGCTCTTCTTGCTCCTCCTCATCCGCCCCGGCACCATCCTCCTCTGACTCCTCTTCAGACTCCTGTTGTTGACTTGTCTCAGATAGAGTAGCCCCCCCTGGGAATTCATCCAGCATTGCAACTTCCTCATCTTCCTGCTCCTGCTCCTCGACGGCTTGATCAATGACACGACGCAATGCACGCTCCATAAAGAAGGCATAAGGTACGATGTCACTGATGGCACCATGGCTGCGACTGACCAGTTTGGTGATCTCATCAAATGGCCGCAAAAGTCTGCATGCGTCGCGCATGAGCAGCCACTGACGCAGTGAAAAAAAACCAAGATCCCCAGAACCTGTTCTGGCGCAGAGTTCGTACAGGTAGTCGTTAACTGCACGTTTCTGCTGGAGCAGCCTATCAAGCATATACAAGGTTGAGTTCCATCGCATCGGGCAGTCACAAATAAGACGTCTGACCGGCAGATTGTGTCGCCGCTGAATGTCAGCAAGGCGAGCCATGGCCGTGTAAGATCTTCTGAAATGGGCCGAGATTTTCCTTGCCTGCCGCAAGACGTCCTGGACCCCAGGGTATTTGACAACGAATCGCTGCACGACCAAGTTCAAGACGTGTGCCATGCATGGCACGTGTGTAATTTTGCCTTGTTTCAACGCGCTTAGCAGATTGGCACCGTTGTCGCACACCACTTTACCAACTGTCAAATTGAGCGGTGTTAGCCACTGATCTGCCTGTGAACGCAAAGCTGAAAGGAGTGCAGGGCCAGTGTGGCTCTTGGCTTCCAGGCACAACAGACGCAGCACAGCATGGCAACGTCTCACCTGGCATGTCGAATAGGTTCTGGGGATCTTGGGCGGCGCAGCGGAAGAGACGGTAGCAGCGGAAGAGGAGGAGTCAGCCGAGGAGGAGAGGGAGGATGGAGTAGGAGGAGGAGGAGAAGAAGAGGCAGGCCTGCATGCAATCCGTGGCGGTAAAACCAAATCTACACGGGTGCCACGGGTTACATGCTTGACGGCCGTCAGAAGGTTCACCCAGTGGGCAGTAAAAGTAATATACCTTCCCTGCCCGTGTTTGCTAGACCACGTGCCTGTGGTCAGATGTATCTTGGCACCGACACTGTGTGCCAGAGATACATTCACTTGCCGCTGAACATGGCCATATAGCTCTGGGATGCCCTTCTGGGAGAAATATTTCCTTCCTGGGACCTTCCATTGTGGTGTTCCAATGGCCACAAATTTTCGAAAGGCCTCCGAGTCCACCAGTTTATATGGCAGTAGTTGGCGGGCTAGGAGTTCTGACAAGCCAGCGGTCAACCGTTGGGCAAGAGGGTTATCCGGCGTCATCATTCTTTTACGCTCGAACATTTGGCCCACGGAAGCCTGCCTTTTTCCAGATAAACTTGGGGACGGAATGATGGAAGGTGGAGTGGAGGATAACTGTGAAGAGAGAGGAGAAGTAGTAGAAGAGGCTGGACGGTGAGAGCCTGGAGTTTGGCTTTGTGGGTTCTGACGGCGTTGCTCCCACTGGGCTCGGTGATGGGAGTTTATGTGCCTTCTTAAGGCGGTCGTCCCTAGGTGAGTGTTGGGCTTACCGCGACTTATGCGTTGACTGCAAAGGCTGCAGATGGCAACACTATTGTCAGCAGCGGACACGTTAAAAAAAGCCCACGCTGCGGAGCCATGTGCCGGCGTCCTAGGAGCGCCAGATGTGACCGTACATGGTTGATGGCTCGCTCTGAGTCCTGATACATTAGCAGTCTTGTTTGTCACTCCTGTGCAATGTAAGTTCCGCCTGCCTCTCCTCCCTATCTGCTGGTCCATCTCTCCCTCTGAACTCCCCTCCTGGTCCTCTCTTGTGGGCACCCACGTGACATCCATAGACACATCATCATCTACGTCACCTTCCCCACCACTAACATTAGAGATCTCGGAGTAGGCAGCAACAGCGGGGACCAACATCCTTGGGCTGATCTGGGTACTGTCGTCAGACTGCTGAGTGGCGGTTGTTGCTACCTCCTCTTCCTGATCCAATGTCAAGAATGCCTGCGCATCAGAGAAGTCTTGTGATGGATCGGAAAATAATTCCTGTGACTCAAGCGGAGGGTATATGGTGGCGGTGGTGTTGGTAGTAGTGTCTTTGGGGGTGCACACAGCAGAGAGTGAAGAGGGTGCAGATAGAGAGGATGAGGAGGGTGCAGAAGAGTAAGGCTGAGTGAGCCACTCAACCAAGTCTGGTGCGTCCTTTGACGTAATCGAACGCACCTTCTGCAACTTCCCACTTTGGCTCCGGCCTGGTGCTCCTGCCCTACCCCTACCACCCCTGCGGAAGGGCCTGCCTCTTCCTCTGCCTGTCATCTTTTTAAATGACCCTGTGACAAAAGGCTGTAGAGAAGGGCAGTATATGTGGAAGAAGGTATATAACACCCCGCTTCAAACTGTCGTTTTCGGGGGGCCACTGGTCTATCACAGCAGTTATAATACTTTTTTCTAATTGCGTTTGTCACTCTTTGTAGTATCGCTGCAGAACCTCTCAGCAGTCACAATGATGCACAGTAGAAATGCACTATACTATTCTTCCTATATGTGAAAGTTTTTTATGCGTGTATTATACCCCTATATACTGCACACCAAATAGTACACCTATACCAGTCCTTAAAATGAACTTTTGGGGAGCTTTATTGGTTAGCGATTTTAGTCGCTAGTCTGTGCCTGCGACACACAGCGGCAATTTCTACCTAAACCGAGAAAAGAGCTTCAGCAGAACCGCTCAGAAGCTGCACAGTAGAAATGCACTATACTATTCTTCCTAGAGTATTTTATGCGTGTAGTACACCCCTATTTACTGCACACAAAATAGTACACATATACCAGTCCGTAAAAGGACTTTTGTGGACTGTACACCTATACCAGTCCTTAGAAGGACTTTTGTTTTAGTAGAGTCTGTCCCTGCTAGTACACACACAGCAACCTTCCTACACTGACTAAAGACAGCTGCAGAACCGCTCAGCACTGCAGTCCAAATGCTGCACAATTGAAATTAACTAAAAGTGTATTACACCCCTATACACTGCACACAAAACAATTGTACACCTATACCAGTCCTTAACCACTTAACGACCGCCCACTGTAAATATATGTCGGCAGAATGGCACCGACAGGCAGAATCACGTACATATACGTGATTGCCTTTGTATAGTTGGGGGGTCCGATCGGACCCCCCTTCTTTACAGTGAGCGGTGGTTAACTGATCGGGAGCGATCAGGCATGAGGGGACGGCCGTTCGATTCCGGCCACCCCCTCTCGATCGCTCCCGGCGAATGAGAGAGCTTCCCCTGCCTGTGTAATGTTTACACAGGCAGAGGAAGTGATGTCATCTCTCCTGCGGCGCTCACATATACCGAGCGCCGTACAGGAGAAGATGCCAGGTTAGTGCACAAAACACTACACTGACACCAGGACACATAGGTACATAAATCGCCCCCCCAGACACCCCCAGATCACCCCCCAGATCACCCCCCAGCCCCCAGCCACAGTGTCACTGATTGCAGTGACCATTTATTTACTGATCACTGCAATCAGTGACATTTATGACTGTAAAAGTGTCACCAAAGTTTAGTTTTAGGTCCAGTGTAGCCCCCTGACCCCCCTAATAAAGGTTTAACCCCCTGATCGTCCCCCAGATAACCCTTTCACCCCCTATCACCACTGTCGCTAAGCGATTATTTTTCTGATCGCTGTCTTAGCGTCGGTGATGCCGATCGGTAGCCAGTAATTTTTTTTAGGTTCGACGCAGGTTTTTATAGCGTCGAGTACCCCCATATATTACCTAATAAAGGTTTAACCCCCTTGATCGCCCCCCAGGTAACCCTTTCACCCCCTAGCACCGCTGTCACTAAGCGATCGTTTTTCTGATCGCTGTCTTATTGTCGGTGATGCCAATCGGTAGCCAGTTATTTTTTTTAGGTTCGCCGCAGGTTTTTATAGCATCAGGTACCCCCATATATTACCTAATAAAGGTTTAACCCCCTTGATCGCCCCCCAGGTAACCCTTTCACCCCCTATCACCACTGTCGCTAAGCGATAGTTTTTCTGATCGCTGTCTTATTGTCGGTGATGCCGATCGGTAGCCAGTTATTTTTTTTAGGTTCGCCGCAGGTTTTTATAGCGTCAGGTACCCCAATATATTACCTAATAAAGGTTTAACCCCTTGATCTCCCCCCAGGTAACCCTTTCACCCCCTATCACCACTGTCGCTAAGCGATCGTTTTTCTGATCGCTGTCTTATTGTCGGTGATGCCGATAGGTAGCCAGTTATTTTTTTTAGGTTCGCCGCAGGTTTTTATAGCGTCAGGTACCCCCATAAATTATCTAATAAAGGTTTAACCCCCTTGATCGCCCCCCAGGTAACCCTTTCACCCCCTATCACCACTGTCGCTAAGCGATCATTTTTCTGATCGCTGTCTTAGCGTCGGTGATTCAGATCGGTAGCCAGTAATTTCTTTTAGGTTCGCCACAGGTTTTTATAGCGTCAGGTACCCCCATATATTATCTAATAAAGGTTTTAACCCCCTAATTGCCCCTAGTTAACCCTTTCACCAGTGATCACCATATAAGTGTTACGGGTGACGCTGGTTAGTTAGTTTGCTTTTTATAGTGTCAGGGCACCCGCCGTATATATACCACCCAATAAAGGTTTAACCCCCTGATCGCCCGGCGGGTGATATCAATTAGGTTTTAGCACCAGAGAGGGTCTGCGTCACACCCCTGGCAGCGTCAGGTTAGTGCCAGTAACGCTAACACCCACGCGTGAAGCATACACCCCCCTTAGTGGTATAGTATCTGATCTGATCAGATCTATACTAGCGTCCCCAGCAGTTTAGGGTTCCCAAAAACGCAGTGTTAGCGGGATCAGCCCAGATACCTGCTAGCACCTGCGTTTTGCCCCTTCGTCCAACCCAGGCCACCCAAGTGCAGTATCGATCGATCGCTGTCACTTACAAAACACAACACACATAACTGCAGCATTCGCAAAGACAGGCCTGATCCCTGCGACTCCAGTGCTGTAGGAGGTGATTTCACCACCACAGTTAAAAAAAAAAAAGCATATATGCCGAAGCATTGGGGCAGCAGGGGCGAAGGAGCGGAGGAGCGATTTTGCTCCTAATGCCGCGTACATACGGTCGAAATTCCGACGGAGGCTTGCCCGTGGAAAAGTCCGACCATGTGTGTGCGGCATAACTTTTTTGCGGGAGGATGCCCCCATGCTTCGGCATATATAAATGGTGCATGTATGCCCATCATTAGAAGTGGGTGGATGAAGGGCGGTATTCTAATGGTGGGCATACCCATCGATCAATCTCTTTTCTCTTACCATCCATGGACTGACACAGTGTCTCTTTACACTTTACACGTGGGTTATGTCCCTGCTTGCAGGAGAAGACCTAGGCAGAATGTGAGATGTTATACATACATTCTAAAAGCCAGAGCTGAACAGCCCCACCCAGGGGGCGGTCCCTCCGGACATAACCCTCCCACTACAGTCAGCAGACTTCAGTTTTTTTCTGCCTAGCAGAAGGAGAAGACGTGGCTCTCTCAGGAGCCAGTCTCCTGACCTATTTTTATTCCTTTTCTGGAATTCTTTTTTATTTTATTTTTGAGAATCTTCTATCAACTGTCGGCTGGGCAACAGGTTGGGTACAAGATATCCTCGTAGTCTTCCCTGTCCGACCATCGAGCGTGCTGATCCTCGCCTTGTGTGCGTGAGACTCAGTTCACGACAGGCCCCATGACTCCAGGGGTGGCCGGGTTTGCTTTCATGCTCCCATGGTCCTCTCAAGACTGAACAGTTCCTGACTGACTGTATCTTTCGCGGTGGACCGGGCCGACAGCTACTCAGTAGGGATGAGCTTCGTGTTCGAGTCGAACATACGTTCGACTCGAACATTGGCTGTTCGATCGTTCGACGAAGATCGAACGATTTGGGCCGTTCGCGCCAAATTCGAGTGACGCGAACGGCCCACAATGCACTACGCCATCGCAGTGTCATCCAGGCGCTGTGATTGGCCAAGCATGCACTGTGACCCCGCATGCTTGGCCAATCACAGCGCCGGCAGCGAGGAGAGCAATGATTGGCCACAGGCAGGATGCCTGTGGCCAATTATTGCTGAGGGTGTTTAGTACACGCCCCACACTATAAAAGGCCGCCAGCACGGCGGCCTAGTGTAGTGTGTTCCGGAGCAGGGATAGAGTAGCATAGGCAGGGACAGTGACTGTTATTTCTTTCTTGCTTAACCTGGATTCCTTTAGTTTAGGGAAAGAGAAGGATAGGTAGGGAGAGTGTCAGTGTGTTTTGTGCTTCTGCTATAGTGTGCTTAAAAAAAACATTTATTCTAGGGACAGAAAACTCTAGGTAGGGACAGTGTCAGTTTCTTTCACTCTGCAAGTCCTTGTTTCCAGGGACCTGTAAGGACAGTGAGTTAATTGTCCTTGTGCTATATTGTGCTTAAAAAAAACATTTATTCTAGGGACAGAAAACTCTAGGTAGGGACAGTGTCAGTTTCTTTCACTCTGCAAGTCCTTGTTTCCAGGGACCTGTAAGGACAGTGAGTTAATTGTCCTTGTGCTATATTGTGCTTAAAAAAAACATTTATTCTAGGGACAGAAAACTCTAGGTAGGGACAGTGTCAGTTTCTTTCACTCTGCAAGTCCTTGTTTCCAGGGACCTGTAAGGACAGTGAGTTAATTGTCCTTGTGCTATATTGTGATTAAAAAAAACATTTATTCTAGGGACAGAAAACTCTAGGTAGGGACAGTGTCAGTTTCTTTCACTCTGCAAGTCCTTGTTTCCAGGGACCTGTAAGGACAGTGAGTTAATTTTCCTTGTGCTATATTGTGATTAAAAAAAACATTTTTTCTAGGGACAGAAAACTGTAGGTAGGGAGAGTGTTTTTTTTCTTTCACTCTGCAAGTCCTTGTTTCGAGGGACCTGTAAGGACAGTGAGTTAATTGTCCTTGTGCTATATTGTGCTTAAAAAAAACATTTATTCTAGGGACAGAAAACTCTAGGTAGGGACAGTGTCAGTTTCTTTCACTCTGCAAGTCCTTGTTTCCAGGGACCTGTAAGGACAGTGAGTTAATTTTCCTTGTGCTATATTGTGATTAAAAAAAACATTTATTCTAGGGACAGAAAACTCTAGGTAGGGACAGTGTCAGTTTCTTTCACTCTGCAAGTCCTTGTTTCCAGGGACCTGTAAGGACAGTGAGTTAATTTTCCTTGTGCTATATTGTGATTAAAAAAAACATTTTTTCTAGGGACAGAAAACTGTAGGTAGGGAGAGTGTTTTTTTTCTTTCACTCTGCAAGTCCTTGTTTCCAGGGACCTGTAAGGACAGTGAGTTAATTTTCCTTGTGCTATATTGTGCTTAAAAAAAACATTTTTTCTAGGGACAGAAAACTGTAGGTAGGGAGAGTGTTTTTTTTCTTTCACTCTGCAAGTCCTTGTTTCCAGGGACCTGTAAGGACAGTGAGTTAATTGTCCTTGTGCTATATTGTGCTTAAAAAAAACATTTATTCTAGGGACAGAAAACTCTAGGTAGGGACAGTGTCAGTTTCTTTCACTCTGCAAGTCCTTGTTTCCAGGGACCTGTAAGGACAGTGAGTTAATTGTCCTTGTGCTATATTGTGATTAAAAAAAACATTTATTCTAGGGACAGAAAACTCTAGGTAGGGACAGTGTCAGTTTCTTTCACTCTGCAAGTCCTTGTTTCCAGGGACCTGTAAGGACAGTGAGTTAATTTTCCTTGTGCTATATTGTGATTAAAAAAAACATTTTTTCTAGGGACAGAAAACTCTAGGTAGGGAGAGTGTTTTTTTTCTTTCACTCTGCAAGTCCTTGTTTCCAGGGACCTGTAAGGACAGTGAGTTAATTTTACTTGTGCTATATTGTGCTTAAAAAAAACATTTTTTCTAGGGACAGAAAACTGTAGGTAGGGAGAGTGTTTTTTTTCTTTCACTCTGCAAGTCCTTGTTTCCAGGGACCTGTAAGGACAGTGAGTTAATTGTCCTTGTGCTATATTGTGCTTAAAAAAAACATTTATTCTAGGGACAGAAAACTCTAGGTAGGGACAGTGTCAGTTTCTTTCACTCTGCAAGTCCTTGTTTCCAGGGACCTGTAAGGACAGTGAGTTAATTTTCCTTGTGCTATATTGTGATTAAAAAAAACATTTTTTCTAGGGACAGAAAACTGTAGGTAGGGAGAGTGTTTTTTTTCTTTCACTCTGCAAGTCCTTGTTTCCAGGGACCTGTAAGGACAGTGAGTTAATTTTACTTGTGCTATATTGTGCTTAAAAAAAACATTTTTTCTAGGGACAGAAAACTGTAGGTAGGGAGAGTGTTTTTTTTCTTTCACTCTGCAAGTCCTTGTTTCCAGGGACCTGTAAGGACAGTGAGTTAATTTTCCTTGTGCTATATTGTGATTAAAAAAAACATTTTTTCTAGGGACAGAAAACTGTAGGTAGGGAGAGTGTTTTTTTTCTTTCACTCTGCAAGTCCTTGTTTAGAGGGACCTGTAAGGACAGTGAGTTAATTGTCCTTGTGCTATATTGTGCTTAAAAAAAACATTTATTCTAGGGACAGAAAACTCTAGGTAGGGACAGTGTCAGTTTCTTTCACTCTGCAAGTCCTTGTTTCCAGGGACCTGTAAGGACAGTGAGTTAATTTTCCTTGTGCTATATTGTGATTAAAAAAAACATTTATTCTAGGGACAGAAAACTCTAGGTAGGGACAGTGTCAGTTTCTTTCACTCTGCAAGTCCTTGTTTCCAGGGACCTGTAAGGACAGTGAGTTAATTTTCCTTGTGCTATATTGTGATTAAAAAAAACATTTATTCTAGGGACAGAAAACTCTAGGTAGGGACAGTGTCAGTTTCTTTCACTCTGCAAGTCCTTGTTTCCAGGGACCTGTAAGGACAGTGAGTTAATTTTCCTTGTGCTATATTGTGATTAAAAAAAACATTTTTTCTAGGGACAGAAAACTGTAGGTAGGGAGAGTGTTTTTTTTCTTTCACTCTGCAAGTCCTTGTTTCCAGGGACCTGTAAGGACAGTGAGTTAATTGTCCTTGTGCTATATTGTGCTTAAAAAAAACATTTATTCTAGGGACAGAAAACTCTAGGTAGGGACAGTGTCAGTTTCTTTCACTCTGCAAGTCCTTGTTTCCAGGGACCTGTAAGGACAGTGAGTTAATTGTCCTTGTGCTATATTGTGATTAAAAAAAACATTTATTCTAGGGACAGAAAACTCTAGGTAGGGACAGTGTCAGTTTCTTTCACTCTGCAAGTCCTTGTTTCCAGGGACCTGTAAGGACAGTGAGTTAATTGTCCTTGTGCTATATTGTGCTTAAAAAAAACATTTTTTCTAGGGACAGAAAACTGTAGGTAGGGACAGTGTCAGTTTCTTTCACTCTGCAAGTCCTTGTTTCCAGGGACCTGGAGAGACATTGAGTGAATTGTCCTTGTGCTATATTGTGATTAAAAAAAACATTTATTCTAGGGACAGAAAACTCTAGGTAGGGACAGTGTCAGTTTCTTTCACTGTGAAAGTCCTTGTTTCAAGGGACAGAGAAGGACACCTCAAGGTAGCCCTTATTGCTTTTTTCCCATCTCCCTGCAGGCCATCTATTAGAATGTCTGGAAGGCAAACAAGGAGAGGCAGACAGTCAGGAGGCAATAAAAGAGGGCAAGCAGGCTCTGTGTCTGGGGGCAACAGTGCTGGTCGTGGACGCGGTGCATTGTCATCAGCACATGGCCATGGGACACGCTTGTCCTTCTTTTCGGCAGCTGGACATGTTGAGCCACATCATGCCGAAGACTTGGTAGAGTGGATGACCAAGCCCTCCTCCTCCTCCTCATCCTCTCTCACCCAGGCTCAGGGTACTGGAAAAGCAGCTGCCAAAGCGTCGTCTTCCCTGGTATCAATGTCAGACTCATCATCAGTCACTCCTTCCCTAGACCCACCATGTCCTCCTCCTGAGGAGTCCCCCGAACTGTTTCAGCACAGTGTTGGGTACATGCTCCAGGAGGATGCCCAGCGTTTCGAAGGGTCTGATGATGAAACCCAGCTAGAGGAAGGCAGTAGCGTGAGAGCAGACAGAGGGGATGCTCAAGAAGGACACCAATCTGGCAGTCATGTTCCAGCAGCTGCAGCATACTGCCAGATTGGCTCCAGTGATGAGGAGGGAGGGGATGATGAGGTCAATGACTCCACGTGGGTGCCTAATAGGAGAGAGGAGGAGGAGGAGGATGAGGAGGAGGCACATCTCCAACGAGGCAGGATGCCCTTTGGTGGCCAGCGTAAGGGCAGTACACCGACGGAATCACACCGCAGAGCTCCGCCTGTGCAGGGCGCTGCCTCTGCCCGTCATTCAAAAAGTTCTTTGGTGTGGGCCTTTTTTGAGGCTAGTGCATCAGATCGCACAGCTGCTGTTTGCAACATATGTCTCAAGCGTATATCGCGTGGCCAAAACATCAGCCGCTTGGGTACCACATGCCTGACCAGACATATGTTGACCTGCCATGCAGCTCGTTGGCAAGCCTACCTCAAAGACCCACACCAAAGAACAAAGCGGACCTCTCCTTGCACCGCATCAGCTGGGATCTCCAACCCCACTATAACTTCAGTCCTCTCTGAAACATGCACTGAGAGGAATGAAGGTGTAGAATTAGGTGTGTCACAGCCAAGTACTTGCGCCCACTCTGCTAGCAGTACACCGACGTCCGATTCTAGCAGGCAAATTTCCCTGCCCCAGCTGCTGGACCGTCGAAAGAAGTTCACTCCCAGCCATCCACATGCCCAGCGGTTGAATGCTAGCTTGGCTAAATTGCTAGCGCTTCAACTGCTGCCTTTTCAGTTGGTAGACTCGGCCCCCTTCCGTGAGTTTGTGCAATGTGCGGTTCCTCAGTGGCAGGTTCCCAAACGCCACTTTTTCTCACGGAAGGCTATTCCGGCTCTCTACCGGCATGTGGAAGGCAATGTCTTGGCCTCGCTGGACAGGGCGGTCAGCGGTAAGGTGCATATTACCGCTGACTCATGGTCCAGCAGGCATGGACAGGGACGTTACCTTTCTTTCACGGCCCATTGGGTCACTCTTTTGGCAGCTGGGAAGGATTCAGGACAAGGTGCAGTAGTGTTGGAGGTTGTCCCACCGCCACGCCTCCAAAATGCTACTACTGGTTGTGACACACCTCTCTCCTCCACCCCCTCCTCTTCTTCTTCCTCCATGGCCTCTTCCTGTGGTTTGTCCTATGAACCAGCGGTGCTCCGTAGCCGTTCACGGGGCTACGCAAGTACGCAGGCAAAAAGATGCCATGCCGTGCTTGCGCTGGTGTGTTTGGGGGACAGAAGCCACACTGGGGCAGAGGTCCTGTCTGCTCTGCAGGGCCAGGCCGAGAGGTGGTTGACGCCACGCCAGCTTAAGCCAGGAATGTTGGTTTGCGACAATGGCACCAACCTCCTCTCCGCCCTCCGACAGGGACAACTGACCCATGTGCCCTGTGTGGCTCACGTCCTTAACCTGGTGGTGCAGCGCTTCTTGGGCAGGTACCCGGGCTTACAGGATGTCCTGAGGCAGGCCAGGAAAGTCTGTGTGCATTTCCGCAGATCTTATAATGCCAGTGCTCGTCTGGCTGAGCTGCAAAAGGAGTTGAACCTGCCCAAGAACCGCCTTATATGTGACATGCCCACCAGGTGGAACTCAACGTTGGCCATGCTGCAGCGGCTGCACACGCAGCAGAGGGCCATCAATGAGTACCTGTGCGACTACGGCACCAGGACAGGGTCAGGGGAGCTTGTTTTTTTTTCTCCACGCCAGTGGGGCATGATCAGGGATGCATGCACTGTCCTGGCACCATTTGAGGAGGCCACGAGGATGGTGAGCAGTGACAGTGCATGCATCAGTGACACTGTACCTCTTGTCCACCTGTTGGAGCACACGCTGCGTGGAATAATGGACAGGGCACTTGAGGCAGAACAGAGGCAGGAAGAGGAGGACTTCCTTGCCTCTCAAGGCCCCCTTTACCCAGACAGTGTTCCTTCTGTCCCACCCATCGCACAGGAAGAGGAGGAGGAGGAGGAGGAGGAGGAGGAGGAGGAGGATTGTGTCAGCATGGAGGTGGAGGCTGGCACTCAGCATCATCAGCAGCAGTCTTTTAGGGATGATTTACAGTCCCAAGAAACCAGTGGACTTGTACGTGGCTGGGAGGAGGTGGCTGCGGATCATGTCGTCCTTAGTGACCCAGAGGACTCCGGAGCGAATGCCTCAGCAAACCTACGCTGCATGGCCTCCCTGATCCTGCAAAGTCTGCGGAAGGATCCTCGTATTCTTCGGATCAAGGAGAGGGACCATTACTGGCTGGCCACTCTCCTTGATCCACGGTACAAGGGTAAGGTTGCGGACCTTATGTTACCGTCGCAGAGGGAGCAGAGGATGAGACAACTCCGGGAGGCCTTGCAGAAAGGTCTGTGCAACGCGTTCCCAGAGACTGGGAGGTTGCAAACTCCTGGTCCTGGACAACGAGTTGCTGAGGCTTCGGCCAGTCAAAGAAGGAGCGGTGGGGAAGGTGGCCGTCTGACCGATGCGTTCAGACAATTCTTTAGTCCGCAGCCCCAAAGTATGATCGGTTCCAGCAACCATCGCCAGCGTCTGATAAACATGGTGCAGGAATATCTAGGGGCAAGGTCAGACTTGGACACCTTCCCCACCGAAAATCCTCTGGCTTACTGGGTCTTGAGGATGGATCACTGGCCAGAGCTTGCACAGTATGCAATTGAGCTACTGGCCTGTCCTGCATCCAGCGTTCTTTCGGAACGCACATTCAGTGCTGCTGGAGGATTTGTCACGGATCACAGGGTGCGCCTGTCCACCGACTCGGTTGATCGACTGACTTTCATCAAGATGAACCAGTCTTGGATCACCACCAGCTACCACACACCTGATGCTGATATAACAGACTAATTGATTTTAAAATGTCACATCCCTTCAAGACTGATGCTGATGCTGAGTGCCTGTGCTGTTATGTTGACTGGCTATCCTCCTCCTCCGAGTCCTCAATGATACGATTGATGATGATAGCTTGGAAGATCATTTTTGTTTATGGGTGCCGCCACCAGTGCCTAACGCCCAATTTTTCAGCCCCTGTTTAACAGGGGCGTGTAATTACAATTTTTGAAGCAATACTTTGCAACAGGGCTCATTGCTGTGCTCCAAGTACAGTATCTGTGAGGAGTTGCAGTGTTGTGCCACCAGTGCCTAAGGCCCAATTTTTCAGCCCCTGTTTAACAGGGGCGTGTCATTACAATTTTTGAAGCAATACTTTGCAACAGGGCTCATTGCTGTGCTCCAAGTACAGTATCTGTGAAGGGTTGCAGTGTTGTGCCACCAGTGCCTAAGGCCCAATTTTTCAGCCCCTGTTCAACAGGGGCATGTAATTACAATTCTTGATCTAATAATTCACAGCAGGGCCCATTGCTGCACCCACCAAGAGTAACTGTCAGGGCTTACAGTGTTGTGGCACCAGCACCACCATCAAAGCCCCAATTTTTACTACCACTGTTCAACAATTATATGTAATTAAAATTCCTGATATAATAGTTGACAGCAGGGCGTTCCAGCACCAACCAAGAGTAACTGTGAGTGCTTACAGTGTTGTGCCAACACCAACAACTAAGGGGCCTATTTCTGCAGAGTATATACGGCAGGTCCCTACTTTCAAACATCCAACTTACAAACGACTCCTACTTGCAAACGCAAGAAGACAACAGGAAGTGAGAGGAAATCTACCACTAGGAAGGAAAATTCTCTCCTGTAAGAATAAATATGGGAGAAAGGTGTCTCCTCTGTACTGATGCTTTATCAGCAATCCTTGTTTCAAGAAAAACACCACATTTCAAAAACAGTTGTCATTAGGACGGAAAGTGAGGTGAAATGTTCTGAACAGGGGCACAGACAGCAAAACAAATGTTACAGGGGTGATAACCCTTACCTATGTTTTCCAAAAAGTTTAAAAATAGATTTTTGGTCTGGAGCTACACTTCAACAATGTACCTGTTCAAAATTACAAACAGATTCTACATAAGAACAAACCTACAGTCCCTGTCTTGTATGCACCGCCTGTATACGGCTGTTCAGAGTATATAGGGCCTTTTTTATTTTATGTGCGGGGTTCCCCTTAATATCCATACAAGACCCAAAGGGGCTGGTAATGGGCTGGGGTAGGGGGGGGGTCATGGGGTAGCTATGCCATTTTTCTTAAAGATTTTCATCCATATTACCGGGACCAGACATTACATTAAAGCCGCAAGCAGTTTTAAATGGCTTTTTTTTCCTTTAGAAGTGTCATTTTGTGCAGGGACAGTTCTAAACACGGGAAACACGTGGCACTTCACAGGCATACTTTAGACACCCCCCAGGTACGATATTTAAAGGAATATTTGACTTTTTTTTTTTCACTTTATGCATCATTAAAATGACTGCTCCCGGAAAACGACCGTTTTTAAAACTTATTTTTGCATTGATACATGTCCCCTGGTGCAGAACCCGGGTTCCCAAACCCTTTTTAGGACAATAACATGCATAATAGTTTTTATAATTAGCACTTTAGAATTCGAACGTTCGCATCCATTGTATTTAATAGGGTTCTAATGTTCGTTCGAACTTTCGGTCCGTTCGCGGGTTCTGGTGCGAACCGAACCCGGGGGTGTTCGGCTCATCACTACTACTCAGTACTGCACTGTGATAGTCCTGTCAGAAACACACCAGTGGGTCCCTCAGGGGACGGGTAAGTAGTCTCTCCTGCCTGCAGGTGAGTACAAAAAGCTGTGTGTTTCTCTGTGGGGGAGTTTCCCTGTCTCCCCCTGTATTTCATTGTCACTCTCTGTCACCATTGCTGGCGCTGTGCTGTGTGGGGTGCCTGGGGGTCACACTGTTCTTGGAGGGGCTAATGCTGGTCTGCAGATATGCTTGGGGCCTTTTTTTGTGTGTTTTGGGGCCTGAGCGCCGAGTGGCGCTGTGTGTGTGCTGTTTTTTTCACTTTTGCTGAGTCATGGCGGCCATCTTGCCGTGGATCGCCTCAGTGAAGTGCGGCGGCCATTTTCTTGTAGCCCGCGCGCTCTTCAGCACTAGTTTTGGCCTCTAGCGCTGCTGTAACAGCGCGAATCTCCTCACAATCTCCTCACAGCTCACCAGCGCTGACACAGCGCGGTACAGACAGCGGAACTGAGCGGTCCCTGGTCCGGTTTGGTGAGTCCCCTGGGCGCCCCCTCCTCAGTCAGCACAGCCTGTGGGTGGACTTTTTATCTGAGGAGTCTCAGAGGGGGGCAATATGGAGTCTCTGTCACCAGCTTCCCCTAAATGTCAGTGGACAACAGGCAGTGCTTCAGCACCTGCAGTCCCTAGGGACCAGTTGTGGGCAGTCCTGGAATCATTTCTGACCAGGATGGGAGCTGTGTGCAAGCGCAAGGGAGCAAAAAAGCGCCCTCCCCCCACTTTACTTCATGAGGGCAGTGCGCTGATTCAGATATGGGCCTAGCCACTACCGCTCAGGACCCTAGTTCTGAATGTATTGGATTGTTTTGAATAGGACATTCCTTATGAGGAAAACTCCAGTTCTGAGTCAGTAAATGACAGGGCGCTTGTTAGTGTACTCATGACTGCGGCGAGGGACACTCTCAAGCTAAAATGCTGCGGATGCAGAACCTCAGGCGGATACAGTCTCCTTTGGTTCTTTTAAGGCCAGGCCTTCTAAAGAGGTTTTTCCATATGTACTTTCTTTGACCAGCTCATTGATAAGGTCTGGGAAAAGCCGCAGAAGAATTTTTTTATGGTCCCGCGGCGTTTGTCTATCAGATACCCCTTGAAGATGCCCTACTTAAAAAGTGGGCTTCTCCCCCAGGGTCGACCCTCCAGTCGCCCGGTTGAACAAGGCCATCACTCTCCCGATGGAGGGGACTCCTGCATTTGAGGACCCCACTGACAGGAGGTCAGAAGTGGTGAGCAGAGCCATGTTTGCCTTGTTGGGATCCGCCCTACGGCCTGTGGTAGCGGCGACCCTTGTGTCTTAAACACTTACAGGTTGGGCAAAAATGTTGCACCTAGCTGTACAGGAGCATAATCTTCCTCCAGACACAGTTGCTCTGGCCCACCAACTGGTTCAGGGCCTGGTTTATGTGTGCGACGCCACGTTGGACGCGGCCCCTTTAATATCCAGGGCCTCTGTCTCGGCGGTGGTATTGCGTCGTCTTATCTGGTTGAAGTGCTGGTCTGCTGACCTAGCCTTAGGAAGCTCCTGACAGATCTACCATTTAAAGGTGGTAGACCTTTCGGTGCTGCTCTGGATGACATCGTCATGGATGTCATGGGAGGTAAAAGCACTCTTCTTCCTTAGACTAGCAAGAGTGAGGAGGCCCGCCGAAAACAGGGGCCTTCCTTTCCAGCAAAACGGGGTTTTTTCGTCAGTCAGAGTCCACGGGTAGGTCCTCTCAGACTGATGGCAGTGCGGCTGGTGGGCACAAGTGCCCCTGGGTGCGTAAGCCGAACAAGCGGCTCCCAAGCCCGCCTCCGCGTGAAGTCTTGCCTCCGCCCGACTCTGGGGTGGGGGGACGACTTCGCAGGTCACGAATCGGTGGTCCTCCCGAATCTCCGACTGGTGGGTGTGCGAGGTGGTCACCTCAGGATACAGGATAGTATTCCGATCCTGGCCCCCAGACAGATTCTTTCCCTCGAATCTTCCTCTCCTTCCTACCTGTCGGGCAGCCCTCTTGGGGGCTGTACAGGATTTGATCAGGTCCGGAGTGATTGTGCCGGTTCCGTCACAGGAGAGTTTTCAGGGATTCTACTCGAATCTGTTTGTCGTCCCAAAAATAGGACATGGTTCGACCTATCCTGGACCTCAAGGCCCTGAATGCCTTCGAGAAGGTGCAGAAATTCTGCATGGAATCCATTCGCACGGTGATCGCTACACTCCACCAAAGGGATTTTCTTCTGGCGTCCTTGGACTTCAAGGACGCCTACTTGCATGTTCCGATCTGCGCAAGTCACCAGAAGTTTCTGCGCTTGCGATCAGCGAAGTCCACTATCGATTGTGGCTCTTCCTTTCGACCTAGCCTTGGCACCAAGGGTGTTCACCAAGGTGCTTGCTCCGGTTCTAGCCTTCTGTTACAGTGAGGTATTGCTGTCGTGGGCTATCTGGACGATCTTCTGCTAAGAGCAGAAAGTGGCTCAGACTTAGAGGAAAGGTGACTATCGTCAATTAGACCCTCAGGGACTTCGGGTGGTTCCTGAACATTCAGGAGTCAGTCCTGGTCCCGACTCAGTGTCTGGAGTATCTAGTTCTGATTCTAGACTCCTTGGAGGCAAAGGTATCCTACCTCTGGAGAAGTTGCTGACACTTCAGTCTGCGGTGCGGGTGCTGACATCCCGAAAATGGTTGTCAATCCGTTTTTTTGCATGAGAGTCCCGGGACTCGTGGTGGCCTCCTTCGTGGCCGTTCCATATGCCCAATCACACACCAGGGCATTGCAGAAGGAGATCTTGTCCACCTGGGACAAATCCCCGTTGTCCTTGGATCTTCAGATCCAGGTGATTCACCTGGTCAGGGCGCCCCTGACATGGTGGTTGAGATCCTCGGCTCTTCGGTCCGGAAAGTCGTTCCCCTCCCATCCAATGGACGGTACTCACGACGGACACCAGCCTGACGGGCTGGGGTGGAGTCTGGGGAGTCCTGTCGGCTCAAGGCCTTGGACTCCGGACGAGCCCGTTTACCAATCACTGTTCTGGAAATACGGGCCATCGGACTGTGTCTCTCCTCAGGTCGGAGAGAGTACGGGGTCGCTCCATCAGGAGCCAGTCGGACAACGCCACGGCGGTGGCGTATGTAAACCATCAAGGGGGGACTCGGAGCTCAGCTGCGGCTTCCGAGGTAGTCCGTATCCTGAAGTGGGCCGGAAGAAACGTGCCGGCTCTGTAGGCCATTTACATTCTGGGCATAGACAATGGGCAGGCGGACTATCTGAGTCGCCAATCGTTGGACCAAGAAGAGTGGCCCTTGCATATTTCAACTCCTTTGCCGACGGTGGGGCACACCGGATGTGGACCTGATGGCCTCTCGACTCAATCGCAAGGGTCGAGGTTGTGGCCAGATCCAGGGATCCTTGGGCGATGCCTCGGATGCGTTGGTGGCCCCATAGGGTCCTTATCGCCTGATATAAACTCTGGTGATCCTAATTGTTCCTGATTGGCCTCAGCATCACTGGTACGCTGATCTGGTACGTCTCGTCGCGGACGTTCCCTGGCGGTTGCCGATGAGGGAGGACCTTCAGTCTCAAGGTCCTATGTTTCATCCGGCTTACAGTCTCTGGCTTTAACGGCAGGGCTGTTGAAAGCCAGGTGTTGAGGGTCCGAAGGTCTCTCGGACGCGGTCATTTTGACCATGTTAAGGACACGGAAGTCTTCCTCCAAGCAGATCTATCACCGTGCCTGGAAAGCTTATATCGCCATATGCGAAGCGCTGGACTGGCGTCCTCGGACGTATTCCGTCCCCAGAATCCTGCGTCCTCTGCAGTGTGGAGTGACCCAAAAGCTTGCTTTGAGTACCATCAAGGATCAGATTTCGGCCTTGGCCGTCTTCTTTCAGCGACCTCTAGCGGGTCATTTCTTGGTTAGCACCTTGTGTTGGGGGTTCGCCATGTGCTCCCTCCTGTCAAGCCTCCTCTCCCACCGTGGGATCTGAATTTGGTGCTCTCGGTCCTCCAGGAACCTCCTTTTGGGAATATCCGGGATATTCCCCTCTTGTCTTGTCTCAGAAGGTGGCCTTTTAGTGGCAATCACTTCTGTTTGACGGGTGTCTGAGTTGGCGGCTTTGTCCTGCAAGTCGCCATATTTAGTCATCCATAAGGATAAGGCGGTGTTGCATCCGTGACCTTCCTTTTTGCCAAAGGTGGTGTCGACCTTTCACCTACATGAGGACATTGTCCTCCCGTCCTTGTGTCCTCACCCATCGCATCCCAGAGAGTTTGCGCTGCACATATTGGATGTGGTACAAGCCTTACGGGTGTACCTGTCTGCTACTGCTTCTATTCGAAAGTCCGACTCACTGTTTGTGACTGTCTCTGGTCCATAACAGGGCCAAGCGGTTTCGTCTGCCATCATTTCTAGGGGAATCAGACAAACCGTCATTCAAGCCTATGCTCTCAAAGGGCGGGCGCGTCCCTTTCCGGTTACGGCGCATTCCACCAGGGCAATTGGTGCTTCCTGGGTTTTCCGACATCAAGCGTCGGTTGCACAAGTGTGCAAGGCGGCGACCTGGTCGTCTGTTCATGCCTTTTAGGTTTTATAAGGTTAATGTGGCTGCATCTCCGGATGCTTCCTTCGGCCGCAGGGTGCTGCAGGCCGCTGTTTAAAGTTGCGACTCCTCCGTTGAGGAGCTCTGCCTTCTTGGAGTGAAGTTTTTGGTTTTTCCATTTATACTGCTCCCATCCCTCTTGACACTGCTTTGGGACATCCCACGTGTAAAGTGTAAAGAGACACCGTGTCAGTCCATGGATGGTAAGAGAAAATAGGATTTTTTTGTACTCACCGTAAAATCCTTTTCTCTGACATCCATGGACTGACACGGCACCCACCCTTCCTTTTTAAGTTTGTACTGCTTTGTTACGAACTGAAGTCTGCTGACTGTAGTGGGAGGGTTATGTCTGGAGGGACCGCCCCCTGGGTGGGGCTGTTCAGCTCTGGCTTTTAGAATGTATGTATAACATCTCACATTCTGCCTAGGTCTTCTCCTGCAAGCAGGGACATAACCCACGTGTAAAGTGTAAAGAGACACCGTGTCAGTCCATGGATGTCAGAGAAAAGGATTTTACGGTGAGTACAAAAAATCCTATTTTTTCGTTCAGCCAACTGGCTGCATGAAAAAAAAAAGATTACAATACATGTCCAACAAGGACCAGCAACGTACTGGTATGTTGCTGGACTTTGAATGTTTATACCAGAATGATGCCTGTGGGTTTAGGTATCATCTTGGTATCATTCTTTTCAGCCAGCGGCCGGCTTTCATGTAAAAGCAATCCTAGTGGCTAATTAGCCTCTGGACTGCTTTTACAAGCAGTGGGAGGGAATGTCCCCCCCCCCCGAAAATAAAAAGCGCCATTGGGAAATTGGGAAAGCATTTTATCACACCGATCTTGGTGTGGTCAGATGCTTTGAGGGCAGAGGAAAGATCTAGGGTCTAGAAGACCCCAGTTTTTCAAAAAAGAGTACCTGTCACTACCTATTGCTATCATAGGGGATATTTACATTCCCTGAGATAACAATAAAAATGATTTAAAAAAAATAAATATGGAAGGAACAATTTAAAAATAAAATAAAAAAGCAAAATTAATAAAAAAAAAAAAAAAAAAAAGCACCCCTGTCCTGCCCTGCTCTTGCCCAATGGCGAACGCAAGCATCGGTCTGGCGTCATATGTAAACAGCAATTGCACCATGCATGTGAGGTATCACCGCGAAGGTCAGATCGAGGGTAGTAATTTTAGCAGTAGACCTCCTCTGTAAATCTAACGGGGTAACCTGTAAAGGCTTTTAAAGGCTTTTAAAAATGTATGTAGTTTGTCGCCAATGCGCGTTTGTGCGAAATTTTAAAGAATGTTGTGTTTGGTATCTATGTACTCGGCCTAAGATCATCTTTTTTATTTCATCAAACATTTGGGCAATATAGTGTGTTTTAGTGTATTAAAATTTAAAAAAGTGTATTTTTTCCCCAAAAAATGCGTTTGAAAAATCGCTGCGCAAATACTGTGTAGAAAAAAAAAATGCAACACCCACCATTTTAATCTGTAGGGCCTTTGCTTTAAAAATATATATAATGTTTGGGGGTTCAACATAATTTTCTTGCAAAAAAAAAAAATGTTTTCATGTAAACAAAAAGTGTCAAAAAGGGCTTTGTCTTCAAGTGGTTAGAGTGGATGTAAGCTTCCTAATGTTGTGTATAAAATGCCAGAACAGTTCAAAACCCCCCCAAATGACCTCATTTTAGAAAGTAGACACCCCAAGCTATATACTGAGAGGCATGTCGAGTCCATGGAATATTTTATATGTTGACACAAGTTGCGGAAAAAAGAAAATTTTTTTTTTTTGCACAAAGTTGTCACTAAATGATATATTGCTCAAACATGCCATGGGTATATGTGGAATTACACCCCAAAATACATTCTGCTGCTTCTCCTGAGTACGGGGATACCACATGTGTGAGACTTTTTGGGAGCCTAGCCGCGTACGGGACCCCAAAAACCAAGCACCGCCTTCAGGCTTTCTAAGGGTGTAAATTTTTGATTTCACTTCTCACTGCCTATCACAGTTTCGGAGGCCATGGAATGCCCAGATGGCACAAAACCCCCCCAAATGACCCCATTTTGGAAAGTAGACACCCCAAGCTATTTGCTGAGAGGTATTGTGAGTATTTTGCAGATCTCGCTTTCACAAAATTTTGAAAATTGAAAAAAATAAATTAAAAAAAAATATTTTCTTTCTTCATTTTCAAAAACAAATGAGAGCTGTAAAATACTCACCATGCCTCTCAGCAAATAGCTTGGGGTGTCTACTTTCCAAAATGGGGTCATTTGGGGGGGTTTGTGCTATTTTGGCATTTTATGGCCTTCGAAACTCTGATAGGTAGTGAGGAGTGAAATCAAAAATTTGTGCCTAGAAATCCTGAAGGCGGTGCTTGGTTTTCGGGGTCCCGTACGCGGCTAGGCTCCTAAAAAGTCCCACACATGTGGTATTCCCGTACTCAGGAGAAGCAGCCAAATGTATTTTGGGGTGTAATTCCACATATAACTATGGCATGTGTGAGCAATATATAATTTAGTGACAACTTTTTGTAATTTTTTTTTTTTTTTGTCATTATTCAATCACTTGGGACAAAAAAAAAAAATATTCAATGGGCTCATCAGGCCTCTCAGCAATTTCCTTGGGGTGTCTACTTTCTAAAATTGGGTCATTTGTGGGGGTTTTGTGCTATTTTGGCATTTTATGGCCTTCAAAACTGTGATAGGTAGTGAGGAGTGAAATCAAAAATTTGCGCCCTTAGAAATCCTGAAGGCGGTGCTTGGTTTCCGGGGGCCCGTACGCGGCTAGTTTTCCAAAAAGTCCCACACATGTGGTATCCCCGTACTCAGGAGAAGCAGCAAAATGTATTTTGGGGTGAAATTCCACATATAACCATGGCATGTGTGAGCAATATATCATTTAGTGACAACTTTTTGTAATTTTTTATTTTTTTTTTGTCATTATTCAATCACTTGAGACAAAAAAATTATCCAGTAGAGCAGAGGAGTGTCGGGAGAGTGGAACCGAGCGAGCAAAGGGGCTCGTTACATTGGTTGGCAGCGGTGGGATTTGCTCTCCAGTTACTGGGACACGCCAAACCACCACAGTGAATGACCAGCTATGCAGCCTGCAGGAAAGTCACGCTGAAAGACCTACTTGAGAGCCGAGATGGACCAGAAGAAGGGTGATGCAGGACCCCAGTCAGTTGAAGATTTGTTTCAGCAACGAGTGTGGCAGCGGTTGGCATTATATGGGGCTAACCCATCAGAGACCGCCATACAGGAAGCCATTGAAGGCATTCAGCTGCAGGATGCCCGACAAGAGAGAGAACGAGAGCGACAAAAGAGAGAACTAGAACGGCAACATGAGCGGAGAATGGCGGAAATACGGCAATCGGAGACAACGCCTAAAGAACCAGCCGCCATGGAAGAGGAATTCGGAAGGAGGTTGCGAGAGATGCAGATACAACATAGAGGACCAGTATCAGAGGAGGTCCTGCTGGGATGGTCGGATTCGATCCGCTGCGAACTCTGGAAGAAAGTGCTAGCCCTCAAGCAGCAACACCAGGGAAAGATTCTCCCCTCCATCTATGTAAGGTACTGGTCGCAGTATGAAGTACGAATGCTGTTATTGGGGGAACAACCAAAGCAGGAGTGGACAGCTGAGTTAAGCAGGCTGATCCGGGCAGAGATGCGGTTGGACGAGAGCTACAGAGCCCTCCGGTGGTATGTAGCCCAAGAGTGCCAGTGGTCAGCGGATGACAGCCCCACGGAAGGCTTTGACTATAATGGCCTGGGATTGTTGTATTGGAGGCTGTCCGAGGACCCTGACTTTGGGAGTGATCGGGAGTGGCGTTTGGAGGAAATAATGGAGCACAGAGAACAAAGACTGAATGTCTCGGAAGGGCACTGGGCACAGGAAGATTTGGAGTTTCTGGCCGTTCAGGAATGGGAGCTGGAGATTGCCTACAGACAGCTGTTAGACTCGGCTCAGCAGCAGGGTGGGGCTCCCTTTGCCTGGGACTATCAGGAAATACCAGTTGACAACTCTGAAATCCTGGCTGAAGAATCAGCAGTGGAAAATCTGAAGATTGCCACCCTTAAAGCCGAAGTGGATGATATGGAGTTCCAGGGAGCTAGGGAAGTTGGCTCATCTCCCCAGCCACAGATTACAGAAGGTATGGACTTAAGGGACTGTTCAGAGGATGTTAGGGATTATGCATCGCCTGCCCAAGTACTGGCAGCAGGACAGAGTACTACAGACCCCTGCTCTACACCCGCGGCAGTTTTGGAGGCCCGAGGTGAGAAGGCGATGGTTCCTCTTTCACAGTGGATTTCAGAGATGCAGGGAGGAGAAGCAGGCCATCTCCCCCCCCAACAGTTAACCAGAGCAGATGGTGTGGAGTCACCAGCAGAAGTGCTGGCAACAGGGCAGAGTGATACCCACCTCTGCCCAGCACCAGAAACCACTGTGGAGTTTCAGGGAGCCGGGGCAGTTGGCCCCTCTCCCCAGCAACAAGCTGAGGCAGTAAAGCTCTTACTCCTAGCTGAATCACTAGCAGCAGGGCAGAATGCTACTGGCATCGGCACACAACTGCCACATGAGCGGAGATCGGTGGATGGGACTGCGGTTCCCACTCACAGCAACCCAGCAGAAGAGCTGGCAACAGAGCAGAGTGCCACGGGCCTCTGCTCTCAACTAACAGAAGAGGGAGGTCCTGTGGTATTGGATGGGACTTCAGTCCTCACTGACACAACTCCAGAAAATGGTGGGACACTGAGACAGGAGGATGTCAGCCTTGCTTTGCAAGCACTGGGGGATGTTCACCTACCACAAGTGGATGGGACTTAAGTCTCCACTTGTATACCCCAGGGATGCCGGGCAGTCGACCCAGATCCCCAACAGCATGACGGACTGAGCCCAGTCACCCTGTCTTCTCTCCAGCGGTGGAAAGGACTCCAGGGAGAAGGGCCAGTCCAGGCCTCTCCCTAGCGGCGGGTATGTTCTCTGAGAGAGGCAGAGGTTGGCTGGGTAAGTAATGCTCTGTTTGGAGCAATTTATTTGGGGTACTGTGTGGATACCGGCATTGGGGGAATAGAACTATGGACTAACTTCAGAGTCAGCCCGTTTGGGGTCTCCTCCTATGTTAGTTTCCTGCCGAAAGGGGAGATGTGTGACAGACCTAGCCGGGACAGAGGCTTTTTGAGGGGACTGAATGCAAGCCTCTTGCCTTGCGACCATGGGCCCTGGCATTTGGGGGAACGGTGCTCTTTGTGAGCTGTATGCCTGGGGACCCTTGAGGGGGTGTTACTTTGGATTCAGGTCCATGTCCCCCCCCCAAGACACACAGACTCTGGGGACCCTGTATATGCCATATTAGAGTGACTGATTCATACTGTTGGGACGTTCACACGTTCACTCTAAGGATATGCTAAACAGGGGCGGATCCAGAGTCTTTTCTCGGGAGGGGCACTGCCAAAAAATTTTTTTTTGTGGGAAATTTATCGGGGAAATGGTTGGTGTCGGCGCTTCAATCATCCCGACACCATGGTTGTTATGGTGTCAGGATGATTAAAGCGCATTATTTCTATTATTACATTGTAATATGAAATTAAATAGTTCAATGCAGAATCAGTGGGAGCCCCGAGTGTGTCACTTGCCACCGTCGCCTGCAATTAGTGGGAGCCCTGAGCGTGTCACTTGCCACACGTTGTGGAATGTCACTTGCCACGTCACTTGCCACGTCACCTGCCACATCTTGTGGATTGTTATTTGCCACACCTTGTGGATTGTCACTTTCCACATCACCTGCCACACCTTGCGGATTGTCACTTGCCACGTCACCTGCCACACCTTGCTGATTGTCACTTGCCTGCCACCAGATGCAGATTGTCATTTGCCACGTCACCTGACACAGTTTGCGGATTGTCACTTGCCACGTCGCCTGCCACACCTTGCGGATTGTCACTAACTTGCCTGCTAAGGTGTAGTTTTGGTTGTCTCTTGCTGTGTCCCAGACTCCCAGAGTCAGGCAGCAGAGAGATAATGTAATCTCTCTGCTGTCTGCACAGTGAGGGCGGAAGTCACTGCAGGAATGCAGGGCAGGCACGGGCGGTGAGAGATGATCTCATCTCTCTGCTCCCCTGCTCCCGGCTAGCTGATTGGCCAGCTGCCACACTGAGCCTGCTCTCTCACTCTCACCTGCGCTGCCAACACACTGAGCAGCACGGTCTGCCCACGAACCGCGCCGCCCCCCGACAACAAGCGGAGCCGCCCGCTTTCTTACCCGTCTGTGGAGCCGCACGCTATTGCACCTGCCCACAGAGCGGCCTGACGTGACTCACTGACGTCACTCGTTGCTAGACGCCAAGCGGCCCAGGCGTTAGCAGCGAGTGCAGGGAAGAGGCTCCACCCACCTCCTCCTCCGCTCCTGGTATCGTGTCAGTGCGCCACGTAACTACATTAGACAAGTCTCTCTCTCGACGCCGCTGATCGGCTGATGTGAGAAACTGAGAGAGAGAGACTCAGAGAGGCAGCGGCAGCCGCAGAACAAGTACTGTATATACTCGAGTATAAGCCGACCCGAATATAAGCCGAGGCACCTAATTTTACCCCGAAAAACTGGGAAAACTTATTGACTCAAGTATAAGCCTAGGGTGTCCTAGGCTTATACTTGCCTCACTTTGCCTCACTGTGCCCATGCCTCACTGTGCCCATGACTAGACTGATGTTTAACATGGAAGTCTATGGAAGGAGTGCCCGGCTTTGAAAAATCTGTTTTCCCAGACACCAAACTTTTCAAACTTATAGAGGAGACATGGGGCTACATGTGTGCCAAGTTTGGGGTCCAGAGGACCTACGACCGGCCGGTACCGGGTCCGCAAAATCACTGGAGAAATGACCGTTTAACATTGGAGTCTATGGAAGGAGTGCCCGGTTTTAAAAAATCAGTGCTCCACGGCCGTAGATCCCCCAGATACCAAACTTTTCACACTTGTAGAGAAGACATGGGGCTACATGTGTGCCAAGTTTGGGGTCCAGGGGACCTACGACCGGCCGGTACTGGGTCCGCAAAATCACCGGAGAAATTACCGTTTAACATTGGAGTCTATGGAAGGGGTGCCCGGATTTAAAAAATCAGTGCTCCCCGGCCGTAGGTCCCCCAGACACCAAACTTTGCACACTTGTAGAGGAGACATTGGGCTACATGTGTGCCAAGTTTGGGGTCCAGGGGTCCTACGGCCGGCCGGTACCGGGTCCCCAAAGTTCGGGAGATCAGGCGCAAAAAAAACAACTGAGCAAGCAAGTAAGTGTGACAGATGGTCTCGGGGGGGCAATTGCCCTGTTGCCCCCCCTGGATCCGCCACTGATGCTAAAGACATCACCTCCAGCCATCTGTCTGTCCTCTGTGCTAATTGACCCTGCTAAGTGTGTGATGTTTACACTTATGATAATGTGTATTGTATAGCAGGTGAGCGAGGAGACGGGATGTCTACCCTGAAAGGTCATATCTATGAGTCACCTTGGCTGTCTAAAGGATTTAGTTAATTAGCTCATGTTAATTTATGTTCTGGTTACCTCCTCTGTTACTGTATATAAGACTTGATTTTGGTTCTAATAAGGAAGTCTCCTGTTGAACTTACATACAGCCTGCCTGGTGTTTGTTCTGAACGATCACAAATGGATTAGAATGGCACATAGCTGTAGTTTGAATCCTGGAGCACCGGATGATCCAGTAGAGCAGAGGAGTGTCGGGAGAGTGGAACCGAGCGAGCAAAGGGGCTCGTTACAGTCTACTTTCCAAAATGGGGTCATTTGGGGGGGTTTTGTACTGCCCTGACATTTTAGCACCTCAAGAAATGAGATAGGCAGTCATAAACTAAAAGCTGTGTAAATTCCAGAAAATGTACCCTAGTTTGTAGACGCTATAACTTTTGCGCAAACCAATAAATATACACTTATTGACATTTTTTTTACTAAAGACATGTGGCTGAATACATTTGGCCTAAATGTATGACTAAAATTGAGTTTATTCGATTTTTCTTATAACAAAAAGTAGAAAATATCATTTTTTTCCCAAATTTTCGGTCTATTTCCGTTTATATCGCAAAAAATAAAAATCACAGAGGCAATCAAATACCATTAAAAGAAAGCTCTATTTGTGGGAAGAAAAGGACGCAAATTTCGTTTGGGTACAACATTGCATGTCCGCACAATTTACAGTTCAAGCAGCGCAGTGCAAAATTCTGAAATCACCTCTGGTCCTCTAGCTACCAAATGGTCCGGGGCTTAAGTGGTTAAAAGGACTTTTGTGGACCTAATAGCTAGGATTACAGTCTGTCCCTGCTCCACACAGCAACCTGTCCCTACGCTGACAAATAACAGAATGTAAAATGGCAGCCAGATCAGGTCTATTTATAAGGTAGGGGGTATGTCCATCTGCTGAAATGTCTCATTGGCTGTCCTGTACCACATGATGGATGTGTCATAGGTCAAAGTTCCACAATGTAAAAGATTCAGAATATGGTGGCCGCGAACCGGCCGCGAATAGTGCCATATGTCCGCCAGTTTCGCGAACCGCGAATGCGCAAAATTCGCCGCGAACCGCAAGGCCATCTCTATTCTCGAGCTGCTCTCATGTTTGTCCCATGGTATTTTTTTTTATTGCTGAAAGAGTAAAGGGAGAATTCTGGCTGTTTTTGTTTTTTTCATTTGTGGTTTTGGAAACTGGGAAGTATTTCCCCCACGTTTGTATCGGAATGTTTGTATGTAGTAACGTGAATATGTTCGAACTTACCGCGGCGATCCTCCGATGCGTCGCGGCTGTTGTATTTTTGTAGGAACGGGAAAAGTAAGGGTTACAGAGAGTTTTGTTTGAATCAGTTTTGAAAGAATGTCATTGACAATTTACCAATGTACAGGGATGTCATTATTGTTTACCATTCTTTGCAGGTTAAATATGAAGGATAGAGTAGTGATTTTGCTTATAAGTATTTTTCAGGTCCAAGGAGTTTGTACACAGAGAACAGGTGTATGTAGACAGCTGTACATATGGATAAATGCAAGTCTAAGGAGGTTAAAGTATCATAGGCTATTTCATTGTTTCTTTTTTCCTGCACCACGCATTTCTTCCTTCAGTCTGTAATGAGGAAGAAAGGGGGAGAAGTGATAAACGTAAGAATGACAGTTTTTTTTTTGTCAAACGAATAATGTTAACTCCTGTAATTCTAACCAAGTTTGTGCCAAGACTGTCTTTCTTTAATAGAATTTGAATCGGCAAGCAGCAGTCTGGTGAAGTAGGTTCCCATCCCAGAGGCTAAGAACCTTTTGTCAATGGTTCCAGGTATTGTAAGCCACGCACAGGTTATGCAGTGACCACAGTCCCGATGTCTGGGTTATTGTCATATGAGGGTTGTTTGGAGGTCAATCAAAACCAGAGTCGTACTTTCCTCATTAGCTGTCACTTATATTCTCGGCTGATGGGGGAGGTGCGATCGCTGTGACATGAACTTCAAAATGTCCACCACAGGGTTCACGAGTCCCTCCTGGACCCTGACTCAATAATCAGTTTACATTCTTTCCAACCAGGTGACTGGGTCATTGTAAAGAAGCTTGAGGGATGAGACCACGCCAGCCACTGCAAGAAGCAGAATGAGGAGTATCTTTGTTTATTTATATTTTTGTTGTTTAGTAAATTTTAGCAAGGGTAACGGTGAAAAGCATCCTAAGTTATTATGTAAAGTGTATGTCCTGACTAGCTCAGAAAGCGAACAGGACCGATGGTCTGTTCTGAGTCTTCACCGAGTTTTAGTCCCCAGCGATGACAGAGGTACATGCCATTTATGATGTTATTATGGGTATGAGGAGTTTTGACAAACTAGTGAAGACTCCAAACAGACACTTGTCAATGGAATCTAACGATGCATTTTTAGGGGGTAAAATTGGTTAGTTTTAATGGCTCTGTCTCTTGTCGGTTTGGGTATCTGGGTAGCCCACAAGTGTGTTTGAACTTTAGTTTGGTGTTTCTGTGGATCTGCAGCTTATAAAGGTAATTCCCCCAAAGCAAGAGGTTCATGCGTGATGGTGAAGCTGTCCCAGCACCTTATCTCTTGGCCGATCGCGAGGATCTGATGGTGCGAGAAATTAAGAATGGCAGGGACAGCTAGAAGGGATTTGTTCGCCAACCCCGACCAGGTCTGGGCATGGGGTCCTGCATGTACAAGGTGGGGGGGGGCTCGAGCTTGGGATACGATTGAACAATTCTCATCCGTTAAGGATAGGGTTCTTCATGTAACTGTTGAAGCCAGAGCTGTAGCTAAGTGAAGGCTGGGAGTCCTTTTTAAGGGTCTGGGGATCTTTGGGGATCTAATTTTTTATTTTTACAGCGGATCGTGGTTAACCACTTGACAACTGGGCACTAAATCCCCTTCGTGCTCGGACCAATTTTCAGCTTTCAGTGCTCTCACACTTTGAATGACAATTACTCAGTCATGTAATACTGTAACCTAATGATTTTTTTGTCCTTTTTTTCATACAAATAGAGCTTTCTTTTGGTGGTATTTGATCACCTCTGGGTTTTTTATTTTTTGCGCTATAAATGAAAAAACACGGAAAATTTTGAAAAAAAAACACTTTTTTTTTAGTTTATGTGATAAAATTTTGCAAATTATTAATTTTTCTTTATAAAATTTAGCCACAATTTATACTGCTACATATCTTTGGTAAAAATAACCCAAATTAGTGGATATTATTTGGTCTTTGTGAAAGTTATAGAGTCTACAAGCTGTGGTGCGGATCATAAACAATTGATCACACCTAATGTACTGGTGGCCTATCTCATTTCTTACGACCCGAACAAGCCAGCAAAGCACAAATACCCCCCAAATGACCCCTTTTTTTAAATTAGACATTCCAAGGTATTTAGTAAGATGCATCGTGAGGTTTTTGATGTTGTAATTTTTTCCCACAATTCTTTGCAAAATGAAGATTTTTTTTTTTTTTTTCCACAAAATTGTCATTATAATAGGTTATTTCTCTCACATGGCATGTGTATACCACAAATGACGCCCCAAAATACATTCTGCTACTCCTCCTGAGTATGGCAATACCAAATGTGTGAGACTTTTATACAGCCTGCCCACATACAGAGGCCCAATATTGAAATAGCACCTTCAGGCATTCTAGGAGCATAAATTACACATCTCATTTCTCAACCACCTATTACATTTTTGAAGGCCCTGGAGCACCAGGACAATGGAAACGCCCACAAAGTGACCCCATTTTGGAAAGCTAACACCCCAACGTATAATGTATGAGGCATAATGGGTCTTTTGAACGGTTCATTTTTTTTCCTGAAGTTTTTGGAAATTGCGGGAAAAAAATGAAAACGAAATTTTTTTACGCAAAGTTGTCCATTTATAAGATATTGCCAACACATAGCATGTACATAGCAAAAATGACACCTCAAAATACATTCTGCTACTCCTCCTGAGTATGGCGATACCAAATGTGTGAGACTTTTATACCACATACAGAGGCCCAATATTGAAATGGCACCTTCAGGCATTCTAGGAGCATAAATTACACTTCTCATTTCTCAACCACCTATTACACTTTTGAAGGCCCTGGAGCACCAGGACAATGGAAACGCCCACAAAGTGACCCCATTTTGGAAAGCTAACACCCCAATGTATAATCTATGAGGCATAATGAGTCTTTTGAACGGTTCATTTTTTTCCTGAAGTTTTTGGAAATTGCGGAAAAAAAATGAAAACGCAATTTTTTTACGCAAAGTTGTCCATTTATAAGATATTGCCAACACATAGCATGTACATAGCAAAAATGACACCCCAAAATACATTCTGCTACTCCTCCTGAGTATGGCGATACCAAATGTGTGAGACTTTTATACAACCTGGCCACATACAGAGGCCCAACATGCAAGGTACACCATCAGGTGTTCTAGGGACACATAGCATGAACATACCAAGAATTACACCCCAAAATACATTCTGCTGAGCAAATGGTAAACAAAAGATTACCTGTGGTTTTAGTAGCGCAGTTTTCCACAGGAGGACAGCACTGGTCCAGGCAAGAGGCAGGGACTTGGTCAGCAAAAGCGGTGTGGTCAGTTTATCCGACAGGCAGAGGCATGATGGCATAGGTCCTACAGGCAGTTGGCAGAAGTAGGGCCTCGTTCAGGACTGAATGGGGACAGGGGTAGAGGCTTCTCCCACCCAAATCTCTTTGAAGCCTCCGAGTCTCCAGACCCTAATCTGGGAATGAGAAAAACAAAAACAATTGTTTTCTTCATCCAGAAAAACAATTCTGGAGCCCCTCACATATGTGAGACCCCTGTGTTATGAATCCCACTAGTCCACTGGCAGGGTACAAGATCAGTCCAAGAGGCAGGCAAAAAGCATGGTCAAACAGTCCAGGGTCAGTTCCAGATCAGGCAGAGGTATGTACAGAATCGTTAGGCAGAAGCGTGGTCAAATAACAGTCCAGGGTCAGTTCCAGATCAGGCAGAGGTATAAACAGAATCGTTAGGCAGAAGCGTGGTCAAATAACAGTCCAGGGTCAGTTCCAGATCAGGCAGAGGTATAAACAGAATCGTTAGGCAGAAGCGTGGTCAAATAACAGTCCAGGGTCAGTTACAGAGAAAGCAGAGGCATAAGGGGTGTGAACATAAATGGCAGGAAGTGAACTAATAATTTATTTTGGTATGGTAATGGCGGAAGCAGTTGCCTATGCAGAGGCCTGGTTCTGAAGGACATTGGGCACAATGATAAATGGTGTCTCTTCTCTCTCCTCTTTTGGAGCACACCCGGCATTTTTTCTGGCGTTTTTGGCCTGTTGGTCTGGGAGGGATTTTATCTGGGAAGTGGCGCTCGGAGAGACGGCTAACGACATCGGATCTTATGTTTACTGGTGGGCTGTTCGGGTATAAAAGGGCAGTGGTGATTTCCTCCTGGAAGAAAAGGAAGGATTTGGGTCTTCTAGTGGATTTTCGATATATTACATATGAGTTGTACATGGCCAAATTGAACAAATAAATTGAAACTTTCTTATACCACTGGTATGATCTTCTTGTGGAAAGGTAGGGTTCGAGCATCTGGTCGTTGAAGTCGACACCCCCCATGAACTTATTGTAATCGTAGATGCATTTGGGTTTTTGGATCCGGCCATTCCTCCTGGTGACTTCAACAAATTCATTGTTGTGGATGGAAGAAAGCAAGTACACGTCTCTTCTGTCCCTCCACTTCACAGCCAAAATCTCCTCATTACGCAAACTCGCCGTCTCCCCTCTTCTCAATTTTTTGGTGACCAGGCTTTGAGGAAAGCCCTTCCGGTTCGTCCGTATGGTGCCGCATGCTGGAGTCTTCATTCTGTGCAAATTTCGGAACAGGGGCAAACTGGTATAAAAATTGTCCACATACAAGTGGTATCCTTTCTCTAGGAGTGGGTTTATGAGTTCCCAAACTACTTTCCCACTGGTTCCAATGTAGATTGGGCAATTAGGGGGGTTCAGTTCGGAGTCCTTCCCTTCATATATGATGAAGCCATACACATACCCAGTTTCTCTGTCGCACAATTTATACAGCTTCACCCCATAGCGGACCCTTTTGCTGGGTATAAATTGTTTTATGCCCAGCCTGCCAGAAAATTTGATAAGGGACTCATCTATGCATATGTGTTTGTCTGGGGTAAACAACTGGGGGAAGGTTTCAGAAAAATAATTTAGTAGCGGCCGAATTTTATAAAGTTTATCAAAATTTGGGTCATTTCGGGGAGGGCACTGGGTATTATCATTGAAGTGTAGGAATCTCATAATCATTAGATATCTGGACCTGGGCATTACTGAGGAAAAGATGGGCATATGATATATGGGGCGGGATGACCAATATGAACGTAATTGATTTTTTCCATTTAGTCCTATGCAGAATGTGAGGCCCAAAAAAATCCTAAACTCCTCCACTGTAAGGGCTTTCCACACGTAGGGACGGGCATAAGAGGACGTTGGGTTGCTGGTTATAAACTGTTGGGCATATAAGTTGCACTGGGCCACAATTGTTGCCAGCATGTCGTTAGTAAAAATTAAATTAAAAAAATCTATTGGGGAAAAGTTTTCTGTATCCACCTGGACTCCTGGCTGGGCAGTGAAAGGGGGAATGTTGGCTTCTCCTGAATTTGGAGGAAGCCACAAAGGGTACTGAAGGGAATAGGGAAGGCTGGCATGGGACCTAACCCTTTGGGGCTGAGGTGACACCCCACTGGTACGTGGCCTTGCTTCTCGAGGTACTGCGGTGCTGGTGGATGGCACTGCGGTGCTGGTGGATGGCACTGCCTCCTCAGCAGAACGCCTTCGTCTGGCGGGCGGGCCCTCCTCCTCTTCTTCTTCTTCCTCCTCCTCCTCTGCCGTCTCTGTCTCCTCCGTCACTGATCCACTGCTTATGACAGGCTCGTAGTCCACGTCAGACTCATCTGAATATGCGGAGGACTCCGAATCGGAGCGCTCCCCGTTGCTCCCGTCGGCCGCAAGAATTTCATACGCCTCCTCGGCTGAGAATACTCTTTTAGCCATTTGATGAGATGGCACTGACAGGTGGCACTGATGGCAGATGGCACTGGCAGGTGGCACTGGCAGATGGGACTGGTGGCAGATGGGACTGGTGGCAGATGGGACTGGTGGCACAGATGGCACTGGCAGGTGGCACAGATGGCACTGGCAGGTGGCACTGGCAGGTGGCACAGGTGGCACTGACTGGTGGCAGATGGGACTGGTGGCACAGATGGCACTGGCAGGTGGCACAGATGGCACTGGCAGGTGGCACTGGCAGGTGGCACTGGCAAGTGGCACAGATGGCACTGACTGGTGGCAGATGGGACTGGTGGCAGATGGGACTGGTGGCAGATGGCGGTGGCACTGGCAGCAGATGGCACTGGCAGGTGGCACTGGCAGCAGATGGCACTGGCAGGTGGCACTGGCAGCAGATGGCACTGGCAGATGGCACTGGCAGATGGCCCTGGCAGATGGCACTGGCAGATGGCCCTGGCAGGTGGAAGATGGCCCTGGCAGGTGGCACTGGTAGCAGATGGCACTGGCAGGGACTGTGGGCACTGTTTTTTACTTGTGTGTGTGTGTATTTTATCACTCACTATTACAAGCTGCAGCACAGATCTCTCTCTCTCCTCACACGCTGTCTCTGTGTGAGGAGAGAAAGCCGGCAATGAGAGATGATCTCATATGTTTACATTTGAGATCATCTCTCATTGGATAGTGAGATCGAGTGCTGAATGGCCTCTGTGATTGGCCATTCAGCACGATCTGTGATTGGCTGTGTCCAAGGGACACGGCCAACACAGATTTTCCCCGATGCGCGCTCGCGGGGGCGCGCAGGGGGGGGGGGAAGAGGAGGACGTCCATGGACGTCCAGTCAGCACTTCGGCGCCGCAATGCAGACGTCTTTTGAGCATTGCCCGGGCGCGAAGTGGTTAAAGGAAGTGGGAATATATACTCATGTCGTTTTATTTCTATTCTTTCTATGTCGTGACGAGGTGCTCCTGTTGCCTGATTTGACATGTGACCAGAGTTTCCTTGATGAGACGCCCCGAAGCCGGACCCACATACAAGACACAGAGGATCACAGACCGATCGGCGATTACTACAGCTCACCATGTCGTGTCCTCTTTTATAAGTCATGCCCCTGAAGAGTAGAGTCTACATGTCAAGCCGTGTTTTCCTTTTTATGGACTAAGGACTGATTCATTTCCAGGTGTAAGAAGCATATCAAATTTCATCAATGGACACATGGGGTGCATATGACAAAAAAGGGAGGACTGTTGTGGAGATTTTTATGGAGATGTATTTAATATGTATTGTCATAGTGTCACCCAGTGTTAGTACTTCCGCAACCCGCTCTAAAAGAGCTGATTGGGGTAGTCTGAGGCTAGTTGAATCCCGTCTGATAGGGGAAAACGTCTTGAGGTTGGAGTGTGATGTTTGCAGGGTGCGGATATGTCCACCGACGGGGGCCCTCTGTGCATTAGCATGGACGATCGTTGAGGAGGGGATATGCTCGCTCTGCAACGACATCATTGGTTATAGGCGGATGCGCGCTCTTGTCTCTGCTGTGTCTGATCAACATTGGTTGGGATTCGTAGCGCGCGTCTGCAGATAGCCTCCCTCCCCCATTCAATAATAGTATTGTGACAGACCTAGCCGGGACAGAGGCTTTTGGAGGGGACTGAATGCACGCCTCTTGCCTTGCGACCATGGGCCCTGGCATTTGGGGGAACGGTGCTCTTTGTGAGCTGTATGCCTGGGGACCCTTGAGGGGGTGTTACTTTGGATTCAGGTCCATGTCCCCCCAAGACACACAGACTCTGGGGACCCTGTATATGCCATATTAGAGTGACTGAGTCATACTGTTGGGACGTTCACACCTTCACACTAAGGATATGCGAATACAATCACCTCCAGCCATCTGTCTGTCCTCTGTGCTAAAATGTGTGATGTTTACACTTAGGAATGTGTATTGTATAGCAGGTGAGACAGGTAGGAGCCGGGATCTCTACCCTGAACGGTCATATCTATGAGTCACCTTGGCTGGCTAAAGGATTTAGTTAATTAGCATGTTAATTTATGTTCTGGTTACTTCCTCTGTTACTGTATATAAGACTTGATTTTGGTGCTAATAAAGTCTCTCTTGGTTGAACTTACATACAGCCTGCCTGGTGTTTGTTCTGACCGACCACAAATGGATTCGAATGGCACATAGCGGTAGTTTGAATCCTGGAGCACCGGATGATCCAATAGAGCAGAGGAGTGTCGGGAGAGTGGAGCCGAGCGAGTAAAGGGGCTCGTTACATTGGTTGGCAGCAGTGGGATTTGCTCTCCAGTTACTGGGACACTCCAAACCACCACAGTGAAGGACCAGCTATGCAGCCTGCAGGAAAGTCACGCTGAAAGACCTACTTGAGAGCCGAGATGGACCAGAAGAAGGGTGATGCAGGACCCCGGTCAGTTGAAGATTTGTTTCAGCAACGAGTGCGACAGCGGTTGGCATTATATGGGGCTAACCTATCAGAGACCGCCATACAGGAAGCCATTAAAGACATCCAGCTGCAGGATGCCCGACAAGAGAGAGAACGAGAGCATCAAGAGAGAGAACGAGAGCGACAAGAGAGAGAACGAGAGCGACAAAAGAGAGAACTAGAGCGGCAACATGAGTGGAGAATGGCGGTAATACGGCAATCGGAGACAACGCCTAAAGAACCAGCCGCCATGGAAGAGGAATTCGGAAGGAGGTTGCGAGAGATGCAGGGAGGAGAAGCAGGCCATCTCCCCCCCCAACAGTTAACCAGAGCAGATGGTGTGGAGTCCCCAGCAGAAGTGCTGGCAACAGGGCAGAGTGATACCCACCTCTGCCCAGCACCGGAAACCACTATGGAGTTTCAGGGAGCCGGGGCAGTTGGCCCCTCTCCCCAGCAACAAGCTGAGGCAGTAAAGCTTTTACTCCCAGCTGAATCACTGGCAGCAGGGCAGAATGCTACTGGCATCGGCACACAACTGCCACAGGAGCGGATATCGGTGGATGGGACTGCGGTCTCCACTCACAGCAACCCAGCAGAAGAGCTGGCAACAGAGCAGAGTGCCACAGGCCTCTGCTCTCAACTAACCGAAGAGGGAGGTCCTGTGGTATTGGATGGGACTTCAGTCCTCACTGACACAACCCCAGAAAATGGTGTGACACTGAGACAGGAGGATGTCAGCCTTGCTTTGCAAGCACTGGGGGATTTTCACCTACCACAAGTGGATGGGACTTCAGTCTTCACTTGTATACCCCAGGGATGCCGGGCAGTCGACCCAGATCCCCAACAGCATGATGGACTGAGCCCAGTCACCCTGTCTTCTCTCCAGCGGCAGAAAGGACTCCAGGGAGAAGGGCCAGTCCAGGCCTCTCCCCAGCGGCGGGTATGTTCTCTGAGAGAGGCAGAGGTTGGCTGGGTAAGTAATGCTCTGTTTGGAGCAATTTATTTGGGGTACTGTGTGGATACCGGCATTGGGGGAATAGAACTATGGACTAACTTCGGAGTCAACCCGTTTGGGGTCTCCTCCTATGTTAGTTTCCTGCCGAAAGGGGAGATGTGTGACGGACCTGGCCGGGACAGAGGCTTTTGGAGGGGACTGGGTGCAGGCCTCCTGCCTTGCGACCGTGGGCCCTGGCATTTGGGGGAACGGTGCTCTTTGTGAGCTGTATGCCTGGGGACCCTTGAGGGGGTGTTGCTTTGGATTCAGGTCCATGTCCCCCCCAAGACACACAGACTCTGGGGACCCTGTATATGCCATATTAGAGTGACTAAGTCATACTGTTGGGACGTTCACACCTTCACACTAAGGATATGCGAATACAATCACCTCCAGCCATCTGTCTGTCCTTTGTGCTAAAATGTGTGATGTTTACACTTATGATAATGGATATTGTATAGCAGGTGAAGACCGGAGACGGGATGTCTACCCTGAACGGTCATATCTATGAGTCACCTTGGCTGGCTAAAGGATTTAGTTAATTAGCATGTTAATTTATGTTCTGGTTACTTCCTCTGTTTCTGTATATAAGACTTGATTTTGGTCAAAATAAAAGTCTCTCTTGGTTGAACTTACATACAGCCTGCCTGGTGTTTGTTCTGACCGACCACAAATGGATTCAAATGGCACATAGCTGTAGTTGGAATCCTGGAGCACCGGATGATCCAATAGAGCAGAGGAGTGTCGGGAGAGTGGAACCGAGCGAGCAAAGGGGCTCGTTACAAGTATAATCTGAATATGCGTTATTCTATGGAATAGGGCAGAATAAGGATTCCTATCAACGGTAACTTTAGCCATCATACGTTATTGTATTCATTGTATGTATTATTGTATTGAATCCTTTAAGCTATATTTCTTGAGTGGGATTCATGTACTGCATTTCCTGTTGGAAGGGATGTCCTTGTATTATTTTCCCTGTGTAAAGGTCACATGCTGTGACATCACTTCCTGTTGGTAACTTCTTTAGTGAGGATCACATGCTGTGACATCACTTCCTGTTGGGATTTTAATCCTGTGGGGATTTTAATAAAGGAGAGACACACAGCTCCCAGAGGCACTCTGCTCTGGCATGACGTGATGATAAGACCTAGGTGATGGTGGTGCTTTCTTGGAATGAATGATGGAATGAACGGTGAGTGGAACTTAGCAAACTTAAAGATAGCATTATTGCAAAAAGATGAAATCTGATGTGTGCTTAGATAGCACAGGAATTATAGGCTGTGTGTTCTGTAAACAACAGCCTGAAATTCCACAACAACTTTAGTCCCCACTTGTATACCCCAGGGATGCTGGGCAGTCGGCCCAGATCCCCAACAGCATGACGGACTGAGCCCAGTCACCCTGTCGTCTCTCCAGCAGCTGAAAGGACCCCAGGGAGAAGGGCCAGTTCAGGCCTCCCCCCAGCGGCGGGTATGTTTTCAGAGAGGCAGAGGTTGGCTGGGTAAGTAATGCTCTGTTTGGAGCAATTTATTTGGGGTACTGTGTGGATACTGGCATTAGAAGAATGGACCTATGGACTAACTTCGGAGTCAACCCGTCTGGGGTCGCCTCCTGTGTTAGTCCCCTGCCGAAAGGGGAGAGATGTAACGGGAAGGCCCAGGGAACCCAGAATCCCTTAGAAAGTATGAGATACCCTTGCTTCAGCTTCCCCAATGCCTCTTATGTGTAAACCACCCTGTGTCCCTATTAGGGGCACAGGGTGAAGGAAAACCCCACTATGATCTGTGCTAATCAGATTCAATGCTGTGTATATATATTGTATACATATTGGGTATATACTGTGTGTGGGCTGTTTATGTAATACTTGCTGTGATGGTGTGTGATTTCATGCTATTGTCTATTGTGGCTTGTGGGAGTTAAGCCTGTAATTATAGGTTGTGGAACTAGCAGACAGACAGGTTAATTGAAGAGATGCTGAGGTGTCAGCCGTCTGCCTGAGTAATGTTAATGAACCTCGAATTCTACAGATCCTTTCATTGTGTGAATGTGGATTGGGAGACAAAAGCTAGCCTAAAAGGTCATATGTCTGAGCCAGCAGCTGTAGCTAATTGGCTCATGTAAATTGGGTCTGGTCAGAGGGGTAATATGGGAGGAGGGTCAGAAGCTTCTCTCTGTGTGTGTATAAGAGTTGTAGTACTTTTGCAATAAAGGGTCAGTTCATTTTGGAAAGATACAGAGTGCGTCTCGTTCTTTTGAGAAGGATTAATTCCTATGGGAAGCGGTCGTCTGACTGTGGAGGATCGGCAGTGAATTTGTGTCCAGGAGAGGGAAGTTCTTTAAACGGCGTTAAACCCCTTTCATATTTGGGGTGTCGTTACAGGGACACAGGGTGGTTTACACATAAGAGGCATTGGGGAAGCTGAAGCATGTGTATCTCATACTTTCTAAGGGATTCTGGGTTCCCCGGGCCTTCCCGTTACAGGGACTCCGGCTCTGGGGCGCCTGCTTGCATATAGGGACTCCAGCTCTGGGACGCCTGCTTGCAAGGGGAGGCTCCGGCTCTGGGACGCCTGCTTGCAAGGGGGGACTCCGGCTCTGGGACGCCTGCTTGCAAGGGGGGACTCCGGCTCTGGGACGCCTGCTTGCATATAGGGACTCCGGCTCTGGGACGCCTGCTTGCAAGGGGGGATTCCAGCTCTGGGACGCCTGCTTGCATATAGGGACTCCGGCTCTGGGACGCCTGCTTGCAAGGGGGGACTCCGGCTCTGGGACGCCTGCTTGAAAGGGGGGACTCCGGCTCTGGGACGCCTGCTTGCAAGGGGGGACTCCGGCTCTGGGATGCCTGCTTGCAAGGGGGACTCCGGCTCTGGGATGCCTGCTTGCAAGGGGGACTCCGGCTCTGGGACGCCTGCTTGCAAGGGGGGACTCCGGCTCTGGGACGCCTGCTTGCATATAGGGACTCCAGCTCTGGGACGCCTGCTTGCAAGGGGGGATTCCAGCTCTGGGACGCCTGCTTGCAAATAGGGACTCCGGCTCTGGGACGCCTGCTTGCAAGGGGGGACTCCAGCTCTGGGACGCCTGCTTGCAAGGGGAGGCTCCGGCTCTGGGACGCCTGCTTGCAAGGGGAGGCTCCGGCTCTGGGACGCCTGCTTGCAAGGGGAGGCTCCGACTCTGGGACGCCTGCTTGCAAGGGGAAGCTCCGGCTCTGGGACGCCTGCTTGCAAGGGGGGACTCCGGCTCTGGGGCGCCTGCTTGCAAGGGGGGACTCCGGCTCTGGGGTGCCTGCTTGCAAGGGGGGACTCCGGCTCTGGGACGCCTGCTTGCAAGGGGGGACTCTGGCTCTGGGACGCCTGCTTGCAAGGGGGACTCCGGCTCTGGGATGCCTTCTTGCAAGGGGGGACTCCAGCTCTCTGGCTCTGGGACGCCTGCTTGCAAGGGGGGACTCCAGCTCTGGGATGCCTTGCTGCAAGGGGAGACTCCGGCTCGCCTGCTTGCAAGGGGGACTCCGGCTCTGGGACACCTGCTTGCATATAGGGACTCCGGCTCTGGGACGCCTGCTTGCAAGGGGGGACTCTGGCTCTGGGATGCCTGCTTGAAGGGGGGGACTCCGGCTCTAGGACGCCTGCTTGCAAGGGGGGACTCCGGCTCTGGGATGCCTGCTTGCAAGGGGGACTCCGGCTCTGGGACGCCTGCTTGCAAGGGGGGACTCCGGCTCTGGGACGCCTGCTTGCATATAGGGACTCCAGCTCTGGGACGCCTGCTTGCAAGGGGGGATTCCAGCTCTTGGACCCCTGCTTGCAAATAGGGACTCCGGCTCTGGGACGCCTGCTTGCAAGGGGGGACTCCAGCTCTGGAATGCCTGCTTGCAAGGGGGACTCCGGCTCTCCGGCTCTGGGACGCCTGCTTGCATATAGGGACTCCAGCTCTGGGACGCCTGCTTGCATATAGGGACCCCAGCTCTGGGACACCTGCTTGCAAGGGGAGGCTCTGGCTCTGGGACGCCTGCTTGCAAGGAGGGACTCCGGCTCTGGGACGCCTGCTTGCAAGGGGGGACTCCGGCTCTGGGACGCCTGCTTGCATATAGGGACTCCGGCTCTGGGGCGCCTGCTTGCAAGGGGGGATTCCAGCTCTGGGACGCCTGCTTGCATATAGGGACTCCGGCTCTGGGATGCCTGCTTGCAAGGGGGACTCCGGCTCTGGGACGCCTGCTTGAAAGGGGGGACTCCGGCTCTGGGACGCCTGCTTGCAAGGGGGGACTCCGGCTCTGGGATGCCTGCTTGCAAGGGGGACTACGGCTCTGGGACGCCTGCTTGCAAGGGGGGACTCCAGCTCTGGGACGCCTGCTTGCAAGGGGGGATTCCAGCTCTGGGACGCCTGCTTGCAAATAGGGACTCTGGCTCTGGGACGCCTGCTTGCAAGGGGGGACCCCAGCTCTGGGACGCCTGCTTGCAAGGGGAGGCTCCGGCTCTGGGACGCCTGCTTGCAAGGGGAGGTTCCGGCTCTGGGACGCCTGCTTGCAAGGGGAGGCTCCGGCTCTGGGACGCCTGCTTGCAAGGGGAGGCTCCGGCTCTGGGACGCCTGCTTGCAAGGGGGGACTCCGGCTCTGGGGCGCCTGCTTGCAAGGGGGGACTCCGGCTCTGGGACGCCTGCTTGCAAGGGGGGACTCCGGCTCTGGGATGCCTGCTTGCAAGGGGGACTCCGGCTCTGGGACGCCTGCTTGCAAGGGGGGACTCCGGCTCTGGGACGCCTGCTTGCATATAGGGACTCCAGCTCTGGGACGCCTGCTTGCAAGGGGGGATTCCAGCTCTTGGACGCCTGCTTGCAAATAGGGACTCCGGCTCTGGGACGCCTGCTTGCAAGGGGGGACTCCAGCTCTGGAATGCCTGCTTGCAAGGGGGACTCCGGCTCTCCGACTCTGGGACGCCTGCTTGCATATAGGGACTCCAGCTCTGGGACGCCTGCTTGCATATAGGGACCCCAGCTCTGGGACACCTGCTTGCAAGGGGAGGCTCCGGCTCTGGGACGCCTGCTTGCAAGGAGGGACTCCGGCTCTGGGACGCCTGCTTGCAAGGGGGGACTCCGGCTCTGGGACGCCTGCTTGCATATAGGGACTCCGGCTCTGGGGCGCCTGCTTGCAAGGGGGGATTCCAGCTCTGGGACGCCTGCTTGCATATAGGGACTCCGGCTCTGGGATGCCTGCTTGCAAGGGGGACTCCGGCTCTGGGACGCCTGCTTGAAAGGGGGGACTCCGGCTCTGGGACGCCTGCTTGCAAGGGGGGACTCCGGCTCTGGGATGCCTGCTTGCAAGGGGGACTACGGCTCTGGGACGCCTGCTTGCAAGGGGGGACTCCGGCTCTGGGACGCCTGCTTGCATATAGGGACTCCAGCTCTGGGACGCCTGCTTGCAAGGGGGGATTCCAGCTCTGGGACGCCTGCTTGCAAATAGGGACTCCGGCTCTGGGACGCCTGCTTGCAAGGGGGGACTCCAGCTCTGGGACGCCTGCTTGCAAGGGGAGGCTCCGGCTCTGGGACGCCTGCTTGCAAGGGGAGGCTCCGGCTCTGGGACGCCTGCTTGCAAGGGGAGGTTCCGGCTCTGGGACGCCTGCTTGCAAGGGGAGGCTCCGGCTCTGGGACGCCTGCTTGCAAGGGGAGGCTCCGGCTCTGGGACGCCTGCTTGCAAGGGGGGACTCCGGCTCTGGGGCGCCTGCTTGCAAGGGGGGACTCCGGCTCTGGGACGCCTGCTTGCAAGGGGGGACTCCGGCTCTGGGACGCCTGCTTGCAAGGGGGGACTCCGGCTCTGGGGCGCCTGCTTGCAAGGGGGGACTCCGGCTCTGGGACGCCTGCTTGCATATAGGGACTCCGGCTCTCTGGCTCTGGGACGCCTGCTTGCAAGGGGGGACTCCAGCTCTGGGATGCCTGGCTGCAAGGGGAGACTCCAGCTCGCCTGCTTGCAAGGGGGGACTCCGGCTCTGGGACGACTGCTTGCAAGGGGGGACTCCGGCTCTGGGACGCCTGCTTGCATATAGGGACTCCGGCTCTGGGACGCCTGCTTGCATATAGGGACTCCAGCTCTGGGACACCTGCTTGCAAGGGGAGGCCCCGGCTCTGGGACACCTGCTTGCAAGGAGGGACTCTGGCTCTGGGACGCCTGCTTGCAAGGGGGGACTCCGGCTCTGGGACGCCTGCTTGCAAGGGGGGACTCCGGCTCTGGGACGCCTGCTTGCAAGGGGAAGCTCCGGCCCTGGGACGCCTGCTTGCAAGGGGGGACTCCGGCTCTGGGGCGCCTGCTTGCAAGGGGGGACTCCGGCTCTGGGATGCCTGCTTGCAAGGGGGGACTCCGGCTCTGGGATGCCTTCTTGCAAGGGGGGACTCCAGCTCTCTGGCTCTGGGACGCCTGCTTGCAAGGGGGGACTCCAGCTCTGGGATGCCTTGCTGCAAGGGGAGACTCCGGCTCGCCTGCTTGCAAGGGGGACTCCGGCTCTGGGACACCTGCTTGCATATAGGGACTCCAGCTCTGGGACGCCTGCTTGCAAGGGGGGACTCTGGCTCTGGGATGCCTGCTTGAAAGGGGGGACTCCGGCTCTAGGACGCCTGCTTGCAAGGGGGGACTCCGGCTCTGGGATGCCTGATTGCAAGGGGGACTCCGGCTCTGGGACGCCTGCTTGCAAGGGGGGACTCCGGCTCTGGGACGTCTGCTTGCATATAGGGACTCCAGCTCTGGGACGCCTGCTTGCAAGGGGGGATTCCAGCTCTTGGACGCCTGCTTGCAAATAGGGACTCCTGTTCTGGGACGCCTGCTTGCAAGGGGGGACTCCAGCTCTGGAATGCCTGCTTGCAAGGGGGACTCCGGCTCTCCGGCTCTGGGACGCCTGCTTGCATATAGGGACTCCAGATCTGGGACGCCTGCTTGCATATAGGGACTCCAGCTCTGGGACACCTGCTTGCAAGGGGAGGCTCCGGCTCTGGGACGCCTGCTTGCAAGGAGGGACTCCGGCTCTGGGACGCCTGCTTGCAAGGGGGGACTCCGGCTCTGGGACGCCTGCTTGCATATAGGGACTCCGGCTCTGGGGCGCCTGCTTGCAAGGGGGGATTCCAGCTCTGGGACGCCTGCTTGCATATAGGGACTCCGGCTCTGGGACGCCTGCTTGAAAGGGGGGACTCCGGCTCTGGGATGCCTGCTTGAAAGGGGGGACTCCGGCTCTGGGACGCCTGCTTGCAAGGGGGGACTCCGGCTCTGGGATGCCTGCTTGCAAGGGGGACTACGGCTCTGGGACGCCTGCTTGCAAGGGGGGACTCCGGCTCTGGGACGCCTGCTTGCATATAGGGACTCCAGCTCTGGGACACCTGCTTGCATATAGGGACTCCGGCTCTGGGACGCCTGCTTGCAAGGGGGGACTCTGGCTCTGGGATGCCTGCTTGAAAGGGGGGACTCCGGCTCTAGGACGCCTGCTTGCAAGGGGGGACTCCGGCTCTGGGATGCCTGCTTGCAAGGGGGACTCCGGCTCTGGGACGCCTGCTTGCAAGGGGGGACTCCGGCTCTGGGACGCCTGCTTGCATATAGGGACTCCAGCTCTGGGACGCCTGCTTGCAAGGGGGGATTCCAGCTCTTGGACGCCTGCTTGCAAATAGGGACTCCGGCTCTGGGACGCCTGCTTGCAAGGGGGGACTCCAGCTCTGGAATGCCTGCTTGCAAGGGGGACTCCGGCTCTTCGGCTCTGGGACGCCTGCTTGCATATAGGGACTCCAGCTCTGGGACGCCTGCTTGCATATAGGGACTCCAGCTCTGGGACACCTGCTTGCAAGGGGAGGCTCCGGCTCTGGGACGCCTGCTTGCAAGGAGGGACTCCGGCTCTGGGGCGCCTGCTTGCAAGGGGGGATTCCAGCTCTGGGACGCCTGCTTGCATATAGGGACTCCGGCTCTGGGACGCCTGCTTGAAAGGGGGGACTCCGGTTCTGGGACGCCTGCTTGAAATGGGGGACTCCGGCTCTGGGACGCCTACTTGCAAGGGGGGACTCCGGCTCTGGGATGCCTGCTTGCAAGGGGGACTACGGCTCTGGGACGCCTGCTTGCAAGGGGGGACTCCGGCTCTGGGACGCCTGCTTGCATATAGGGACTCCAGCTCTGGGACGCCTGCTTGCAAGGGGGGATTCCAGCTCTGGGACGCCTGCTTGCAAATAGGGACTCCGGCTCTGGGACACCTGCTTGCAAGGGGAGGCTCCGGCTCTGGGACGCCTGCTTGTAAGGGGAGGCTCCGGCTCTGGGACGCCTGCTTGCAAGGGGAGGCTCCGGCTCTGGGACGCCTGCTTGCAAGGGGAGGCTCCGGCTCTGGGACGCCTGCTTGCAAGGTGGGACTCCGGCTCTGGGGCGCCTGCTTGCAAGGGGGGACTCCGGCTCTGGGGTGCCTGCTTGCAAGGGGGGACTCCGGCTCTGGGGCGCCTGCTTGCAAGGGGGGACTCCGGCTCTGGGACGCCTGCTTGCAAGGGGGGACTCCGGCTCTGGGACGCCTGCTTGCAAGGGGGGACCCCGGCTCTGGGGCGCCTGCTTGCAAGGGGGGATTCCAGCTCTGGGACGCCTGCTTGCATATAGGGACTCCGGCTCTGGGACGCCTGCTTGAAAGGGGGGACTCCGGTTCTGGGACGCCTGCTTGAAATGGGGGACTCCGGCTCTGGGACGCCTACTTGCAAGGGGGGACTCCGGCTCTGGGATGCCTGCTTGCAAGGGGGACTACGGCTCTGGGACGCCTGCTTGCAAGGGGGGACTCCGGCTCTGGGACGCCTGCTTGCATATAGGGACTCCAGCTCTGGGACGCCTGCTTGCAAGGGGGGATTCCAGCTCTGGGACGCCTGCTTGCAAATAGGGACTCCGGCTCTGGGACACCTGCTTGCAAGGGGAGGCTCCGGCTCTGGGACGCCTGCTTGTAAGGGGAGGCTCCGGCTCTGGGACGCCTGCTTGCAAGGGGAGGCTCCGGCTCTGGGACGCCTGCTTGCAAGGGGAGGCTCCGGCTCTGGGACGCCTGCTTGCAAGGTGGGACTCCGGCTCTGGGGCGCCTGCTTGCAAGGGGGGACTCCGGCTCTGGGGTGCCTGCTTGCAAGGGGGGACTCCGGCTCTGGGGCGCCTGCTTGCAAGGGGGGACTCCGGCTCTGGGACGCCTGCTTGCAAGGGGGGACTCCGGCTCTGGGACGCCTGCTTGCAAGGGGGGACCCCGGCTCTGGGATGCCTTCTTGCAAGGGGGGACTCCAGCTCTCTGGCTTTGGGACGCCTGCTTGCAAGGGGGGACTCCAGCTCTGGGATGCCTGGCTGCAAGGGGAGACTCCGGCTCGCCTGCTTGCAAGGGGGACTCCGGCTCTGGGACACCTGCTTGCATATAGGGACTCCGGCTCTGGGGCGCCTGCTTGCAAGGGGGGACTCTGGCTCTGGGATGCCTGCTTGAAAGGGGGGACTCCGGATCTAGGACGCCTGCTTGCAAGGGGGGACTCCGGCTCTGGGATGCCTGCTTGCAAGGGGGACTCCGGCTCTGGGACGCCTGCTTGCAAGGGGGGACTCCGGCTCTGGGACGCCTGCTTGCATATCGGGACTCCAGCTCTGGGACGCCTGCTTGCAAGGGGGGATTCCAGCTCTTGGACGCCTGCTTGCAAATAGGGACTCCGGCTCTGGGACGCCTGCTTGCAAGGGGGGACTCCAGCTCTGGAATGCCTGCTTGCAAGGGGGGACTCCGGCTCTGGGACGACTGCTTGCAAGGGGGGACTCCGGCTCTGGGACGCCTGCTTGCATATAGGGACTCCGGCTCTGGGACGCCTGCTTGCATATAGGGACTCCAGCTCTGGGACACCTGCTTGCAAGGGGAGGCCCCGGCTCTGGGACACCTGCTTGCAAGGAGGGACTCTGGCTCTGGGACGCCTGCTTGCAAGGGGGGACTCCGGCTCTGGGACGCCTGCTTGCAAGGGGGGACTCCGGCTCTGGGACGCCTGCTTGCATATAGGGACTCCGGCTCTGGGACGCCTGCTTGCAAGGGGGGACTCCAGCTCTGGGATGCCTGGCTGCAAGGGGAGACTCCGGCTCGCCTGCTTGCAAGGGGGGACTCCGGCTCTGGGACGACTGCTTGCAAGGGGGGACTCCGGCTCTGGGACGCCTGCTTGCATATAGGGACTCCGGCTCTGGGACGCCTGCTTGCATATAGGGACTCCAGCTCTGGGACACCTGCTTGCAAGGGGAGGCCCCGGCTCTGGGACACCTGCTTGCAAGGAGGGACTCTGGCTCTGGGACGCCTTCTTACAAGGGGGGACTCCGGCTCTGGGACGCCTACTTGCAAGGGGGGACTCCGGCTCTGGGACGCCTGATTGCAAGGGAGGACTCCGGCTCTGGGACGCCTTCTTGCAAATAGAGACTACGGCTCTGGGACGCCTGCTTGCAAGGGGGACTCCAGCTCTGGAATGCCTGCTTGCAAGGGGGGACTCCGGCTCTCCGGCTCTGGGACGCCTGCTTGCATATAGGGACTCCAGCTCTGAGACGCCTGCTTGCATATAGGGACTCCAGCTCTGGGACGCCTGCTTGCAAGGGGAGGCTCCGGCTCTGGGATGCCTGCTTGCAAGGAGGGACTCCGGCTCTGGGACGCCTGCTTGCAAGGGGGGACTCCGGCTCTGGGACGCCTGCTTGCAAGGGGGGATTCCAGCTCTGGGATGCCTGCTTGCATATAGGGACTCCGGCTCTGGGACGCCTGCTTGCAAGGGGGGACTCCGGCTCTGGGACGCCTGCTTGCAAGGGGGGATTCCAGCTCTGGGATGCCTGCTTGCATATAGGGACTCCGGCTCTGGGACGCCTGCTTGCAAGGGGGGACTCCGGCTCTGGGACGCTTGCTTGAAAGGGGGGACTCCGGCTCTGGGACGCCTGCTTGCAAGGGGGGACTCCGGCTCTGGGATGCCTGCTTGCAAGGGGAGGCTCCGGCTCTGGGACGCCTGCTCTCAAGGGGGGACTCCGGCTCTGGGACGCCTGCTTGCAAGGGGAGGCTCCGGCTCTGGGACGCCTGCTTGCAAGGGGGTCTCTTGCTCTGGGATGCCTGCTTGCAAGGGGATACTCTTGCTCTGGGACGCCTGCTTGCAAATGGTGACTCCGGCTCTAGGACGCCTGCTTGCAAATGGTGACTCCGGCTCTGGGACGCCTGCTTGCAAGGGGGGACTCCGGCTCTGTGACGCCTGCTTGCAAGGGGGGACTCTGGCTCTGGGACGCCTGCTTGCAAGGGGGGACTCCGGCTCTGGGATGCCTGCTTACAAGGGGGGACTCCCGCTCTGGGACGCCTGCTTGCAAGGGGGGACTCCGGCTCTGGGATGCCTGCTTGCAAGGGGGGACTCCGGCTCTGGGAAGCCTGCTTGCAAGGGGGGACTCCGGCTCTGGGACGCCTGCTTGCAAGGGGGGACTCCGGCTCTGGGATGCCTGCTTGCAAGGGGGGACTCCGGCTCTGGGACGCCTGCTTGAAAGGGGGGACTCCGGCTCTGGGACGGCTGCTTGCAAGGGGGGACTCCGGTTTTGGGACACCTGCTTGCAAGGGGGGACTCCGGCTCTGGGACGCTTGCTTGCAAGGGGGGATTTCGGCTCTGGGATACCTGCTTGCAAGGGGGACTCCGGCTCTCCGGTTCTGGGACGCCTGCTTGCAAATAGGGACTCCGGCTCTCGGACGCCTGCTTGCAAGGGGGGACTCCGGCTCTGGGATGCCTGCTTACAAGGGGGAACTCCCGCTCTGGGACGCCTGCTTGCAAGGGGGGACTCTGGCTCTGGGACGCCTGCTTGCAAGGGGGGACTCCGGCTCTGGGACGCCTGCTTGCAAGGGGGGACTCCGGCTCTGGGACGCCTGCTTGCAAGGGGGGACTCCGGCTCTGGGATGCCTGCTTGCAAGGGGGGACTCCGGCTCTGGGACGCCTGCTTGCAAGGGGGGACTCCGGCTCTGGGACGCCTGCTTGCAAGGGGGGACTCCGGCTCTGGGACGCCTGCTTGCAAGGGGGGACTCCGGCTCTGGGACGCTTGCTTGCAAGGGGGGATTTCGGCTCTGGGATACCTGCTTGCAAGGGGGACTCCGGCTCTCCGGCTCTGGGACGCCTGCTTGCAAATAGGGACTCCGGCTCTCGGACGCCTGCTTGCAAGGGGGGACTCCGGCTCTGGGATGCCTGCTTGCAAGGGGGGACTCCGGCTCTGGGATGCCTGCTTGCAAATAGGGACTCCGGCTCTGGGACGCCTGCTTGCAAGGGGGGACTCCAGCTCTGGGACGCCTGCTTGCAAGGGGGGACTCCGGCTCTCCGGCTCTGGGACGCCTGCTTGCAGGGGGGACTCCAGCTCTGGGACGCCTGCTTGCAAGGGGAGGCTCTGGCTCTGGGACGCCTGCTTACAAGGAGGGACTCTGGCTCTGGGATGCCTGCTTGCAAGGGGGGACTCCGGCTCTGGGATGCCTGCTTGCAAGGGGGGACTCCGGCTCTGGGATGCCTGCTTGCAAGGGGGGACTCCGGCTCTGGGATGCCTGCTTGCAAGGGGGGACTCCAGCTCTGGGACGCCTGCTTGCAAGGGGGGACTCCGGCTCTGGGACGCCTGCTTGCAAGGGGTGACTCCAGCTCTGGGACGCCTGCTTGCAAGGGGAGGCTCCGGCTCTGGGACGCCTGCTTGCAAGGAGGGACTCTGGCTCTGGGATGCCTGCTTGCAAGGGGGGACTCCGGCTCTGGGATGCCTGCTTGCAAGGGGGGACTCCCGCTCTGGGACGCCTGCTTGCAAGGGGGGACTCCGGCTCTCTGGCTCTGGGACGCCTGCTTGCAAGGGGGGTTTCCAGCTCTGGGATGCCTGGTTGCAAGGGGGGACTCCGGCTCTGGGACGCCTGCTTGCAAGGGGGGACTCCGGCTCTGGGACGCCTGCTTGCAAGGGGGGACTCCGGCTCTGGGATGCCTGCTTGCAAGGGGGGACTCCGGCTCTGGGACGCCTGCTTGCAAGGGGAGGCTCCGGCTCTGGGACGCCTGCTTGCAAGGGGGGACTCCGGCTCTGGGACGCCTGCTTGCAAGGGGAGACTCCGGCTCTGGGATGCCTTCTTGCAAGGGGGGACTCCGGCTCTCTGGCTCTGGGACGCCTGCTTGCAAGGGGGGTTTCCAGCTCTGGGATGCCTGGTTGCAAGGGGAGACTCCGGCTCGCCTGCTTGCAAGGGGGGACTCCGGCTCTGGGACGCCTGCTTGCATATAGGGACTCCAGCTCTGGGACGCCTGCTTGCAAGGGGAGGCCCCGGCTCTGGGACGCCTGCTTGCAAGGAGGGACTCTGGCTCTGGGACGCCTGGTTGCAAGGGGGGACTCCGGCTCTGGGAAGCCTGCTTGCAAGGGGGGACTCCGGCTCTGGGATGCCTGCTTGCATATAGGGACTCCGGCTCTGGGGCGCCTGCTTGCAAGTGGGATTCCAGCTCTGGGACGCCTGCTTGCAAGGGGGACTCCGGCTCTGGGACGCCTGCTTGCAAGGGGGGACTCCGACTCTGGGACGCCTGCTTGCAAGGGGGACTCCCGCTCTGGGATGCCTGCTTGCAAGGGGGGACTCCGGCTCTGGGATGCCTGCTTGCAAGGGGGGACTCCGGCTCGCCTGCTTGCAAGGGGGGACTCCGGCTCTGGGACGCCTGCTTGCATATAGGGACTCCGGCTCTGGGATGCCTGCTTGCAAGGCAGGACTCCGGCTCTGGGACGCCTGCTTGCAAGGGGGGACTTCAGCTCTGAGACGCCTGCTTGCAAGGTGGGACTTCAGCTCTGGGACGCCTGCTTCCAAGGTGGGACTCCGGCTCTGGGACGCCTGCTTGCAAATGGGGACTCCGGCTCTGGGACGCCTGCTTGCAAGGGGGACTCCAGCTCTGGGACGCCTGTTTGCAAGGGGGGACTCTGGCTCTGGGACGCCTATTTGCAAGGGGGGACTCCGGCTCTGGGACGCCTGCTTGCAAGGGGGGACTCCGGCTCTGGGACGCCTGCTTGCAAGGGGGGACTCCGGCTCTGGGACGCCTGCTTGCAAGGGGGGACTCCGGCTCTGGGACGCCTGCTTGCAAGGGGGGACTCCGGCTCTGGGACGCCTGCTTGCATATAGGGACTCCGGCTCTGGGACGCCTGCTTGCAAGGGGGGACTCCGGCTCTGGGACGCCTGCTTGCAAGGGGGGACTCCGGCTCTGGGATGCCTGCTTGCAAGGGGGGACTCCGGCTCTGGGACGCCTGCTTGCAAGGGGAGGCTCCGGCTCTGGGACGCCTGCTTGCAAGGGGGGACTCCGGCTCTGGGACGCCTGCTTGCTAGGGGGGACTCCGGCTCTGGGACGCCTGCTTGCAAGGGGAGACTCCGGCTCTGGGATGCCTTCTTGCAAGGGGGGACTCCGGCTCTCTGGCTCTGGGACGCCTGCTTGCAAGGGGGGTTTCCAGCTCTGGGATGCCTGGTTGCAAGGGGAGACTCCGGCTCGCCTGCTTGCAAGGGGGGACTCCGGCTCTGGGACGCCTGCTTGCATATAGGGACTCCAGCTCTGGGACGCCTGCTTGCAAGGGGAGGCCCCGGCTCTGGGACGCCTGCTTGCAAGGAGGGACTCTGGCTCTGGGACGCCTGGTTGCAAGGGGGGACTCCGGCTCTGGGAAGCCTGCTTGCAAGGGGGGACTCCGGCTCTGGGATGCCTGCTTGCATATAGGGACTCCGGCTCTGGGGCGCCTGCTTGCAAGGGGGATTCCAGCTCTGGGACGCCTGCTTGCAAGGGGGACTCCGGCTCTGGGACGCCTGCTTGCAAGGGGGGACTCCGACTCTGGGATGCCTGCTTGCAAGGGGGACTCCCGCTCTGGGATGCCTGCTTGCAAGGGGGGACTCCGGCTCTGGGATGCCTGCTTGCAAGGGGGGACTCCGGCTCGCCTGCTTGCAAGGGGGGACTCCAGCTCTGGGACGCCTGCTTGCATATAGGGACTCCGGCTCTGGGATGCCTGCTTGCAAGGCAGGACTCCGGCTCTGGGACACCTGCTTGCAAGGGGGGACTTCAGCTCTGAGACGCCTGCTTGCAAGGTGGGACTTCAGCTCTGGGACGCCTGCTTCCAAGGTGGGACTCCGGCTCTGGGACGCCTGCTTGCAAATGGGGACTCCGGCTCTGGGACGCCTGCTTGCAAGGGGGACTCCAGCTCTGGGACGCCTGTTTGCAAGGGGGGACTCTGGCTCTGGGACGCCTGTTTGCAAGGGGGGACTCCGGCTCTGGGACGCCTGCTTGCAAGGGGGGACTCCGGCTCTGGGACGCCTGCTTGCAAGGGGGGACTCCGGCTCTGGGACGCCTGCTTGCAAGGGGGGACTCCGGCTCTGGGACGCCTGCTTGCAAGGGGGGACTCCGGCTCTGGGACGCCTGCTTGCATATAGGGACTCCGGCTCTGGGACGCCTGCTTGCAAGGGGGGATTCCAGCTCTGGGACGCCTGCTTGCATATAGGGACTCCGATTCTGGGACGCCTGCTTGCAAGGGGGGACTCCGGCTCTGGGATGCCTGCTTGCAAGGGGGGACTCTGGCTCTGGGACGCCTGCTTGCATATAGGGACTCCAGCTCTGGGACGCCTGCTTGGAAGGGGAGGCTCCGGCTCTGGGACGCCTGCTTGCAAGGAGGGACTCCGGCTCTGGGATGCCTGCTTGCAAGGGGGGACTTCGGCTCTGGGACGCCTGCTTGCAAGGGGGGACTTTGGCTCTGGGACGCCTGCTTGCAAGGGGGACTCCGGCTCTGGGACGCCTGCTTGCAAGGGGAGGCTCCGGCTCTGGGACGCCTGCTTGCAAGGGGGGACTCCGGCTCTGGGACGCCTGCTTGCAAGGGGGGACTCCGGCTCTGGGATGCCTGCTTGCTAGGGGGGACTCCGGCTCTGGGACGCCTGCTTGCAAGGGGAGACTCCGGCTCTGGGATGCCTTCTTGCAAGGGGGGACTCCGGCTCTCTGGCTCTGGGACGCCTGCTTGCAAGGGGGGTTTCCAGCTCTGGGATGCCTGGTTGCAAGGGGAGACTCCGGCTCGCCTGCTTGCAAGGGGGGACTCCGGCTCTGGGACGCCTGCTTGCAAGGGGAGGCCCCGGCTCTGGGACGCCTGCTTGCAAGGAGGGACTCTGGCTCTGGGACGCCTGGTTGCAAGGGGGGACTCCGGCTCTGGGAAGCCTGCTTGCAAGGGGGGACTTCAGCTCTGAGACGCCTGCTTGCAAGGTGGGACTTCAGCTCTGGGACGCCTGCTTCCAAGGTGGGACTCCGGCTCTGGGACGCCTGCTTGCAAATGGGGACTCCGGCTCTGGGACGCCTGCTTGCAAGGGGGACTCCAGCTCTGGGACGCCTGTTTGCAAGGGGGGACTCTGGCTCTGGGACGCCTGTTTGCAAGGGGGGACTCCGGCTCTGGGACGCCTGCTTGCAAGGGGGGACTCCGGCTCTGGGACGCCTGCTTGCAAGGGGGGACTCCGGCTCTGGGACGCCTGCTTGCAAGGGGGGACTCCGGCTCTGGGACGCCTGCTTGCAAGGGGGGACTCCGGCTCTGGGACGCCTGCTTGCATATAGGGACTCCGGCTCTGGGACGCCTGCTTGCAAGGGGGGATTCCAGCTCTGGGACGCCTGCTTGCATATAGGGACTCCGATTCTGGGACGCCTGCTTGCAAGGGGGGACTCCGGCTCTGGGATGCCTGCTTGCAAGGGGGGACTCTGGCTCTGGGACGCCTGCTTGCATATAGGGACTCCAGCTCTGGGACGCCTGCTTGCAAGGGGAGGCTCCGGCTCGGGGACGCCTGCTTGCAAGGAGGGACTCCGGCTCTGGGATGCCTGCTTGCAAGGGGGGACTTCGGCTCTGGGACGCCTGCTTGCAAGGGGGAACTTTGGCTCTGGGACGCCTGCTTGCAAGGGGGGACTCCGGCTCTGGGACGCCTGCTTGCAAGGGGAGGCTCCGGCTCTGGGACGCCTGCTTGCAAGGGGGGACTCCGGCTCTGGGACGCCTGCTTGCAAGGGGGGACTCCGGCTCTGGGACGCCTGCTTGCAAGGGGGGACTCCGGCTCTGGGATGCCTGCTTGCTAGGGGGGACTCCGGCTCTGGGACGCCTGCTTGCAAGGGGAGACTCCGGCTCTGGGATGCCTTCTTGCAAGGGGGGACTCCGGCTCTCTGGCTCTGGGACGCCTGCTTGCAAGGGGGGTTTCCAGCTCTGGGATGCCTGGTTGCAAGGGGAGACTCCGGCTCGCCTGCTTGCAAGGGGGGACTCCGGCTCTGGGACGCCTGCTTGCATATAGGGACTCCAGCTCTGGGACGCCTGCTTCCAAGGGGAGGCCCCGGCTCTGGGACGCCTGCCTGCAAGGAGGGACTCTGGCTCTGGGACGCCTGGTTGCAAGGGGGGACTCCGGCTCTGGGAAGCCTGCTTGCAAGGGGGGACTCCGGCTCTGGGATGCCTGCTTGCATATAGGGACTCCGGCTCTGGGGCGCCTGCTTGCAAGGGGGATTCCAGCTCTGGGACGCCTGCCTGCAAGGGGGACTCCGGCTCTGGGACGCCTGCTTGCAAGGGGGGACTCCGACTCTGGGATGCCTGCTTGCAAGGGGGACTCCCGCTCTGGGATGCCTGCTTGCAAGGGGGGACTCCGGCTCTGGGATGCCTGCTTGCAGGGGGGGACTCCGGCTCTGGGACGCCTGCTTGCAAATAGGGACTCCGGCTCTGGGACGCCTGTTTGCAAGGGGGGACTCCAGCTCTGGGACGCCTGCTTGCAAGGGGGGACTCCGGCTTTGGGACGCCTGCTTGCAAGGGGGGACTCCGGCTCTGGGACGCCTGCTTGCATGGGCAGACTGCGGCTCTGGGATGCCTGCTTGCAAGGGAATACTCTTGCTCTGGGACGCCTGCTTGAAAATGGGGACTCCGGCTCTGGGACGCCTGCTTGCAAATGGGGACTCCGGCTCTGGGACGCCTGCTTGCAAGGGCGGACTCCGGCTCTGGGACGCCTGATTGCAAGGGGGACTCTGGCTCTGGGACGCCTGCTTGCAAGGGGAGACTCCAGCTCTGGGACACCTGCTTGCAAGGGGGGACTTCAGCTCTAATATGCCTGCTTGCAAGGTGGGACTCCGGCTCTGGGACGCCTGCTTGCAAGGGGGGACTCTGGCTCTGGGACGCCTGCTTGCAAGGGGGTCTCCGGTTCTGGGACGCCTGCTTGCATGGGGGGACTCCAGCTCTGGGACGCCTGCTTGCAAGGGGGGACTCCGGCTCTTGGATGCCTGCTTGTAAGGGGGGACTCTGGCTCTGGGACGCCTGCTTGCAAATGGGGACTCCGGCTCTGGGACGCCTGCTTGCAAATAGGGACTCCGGCTCTGGGACGCCTGCTTGCAAGGGGGGATTCCAGCTCTGGGACTCCTGCTTGCAAGAGGGGACTCCAGCTCTGGGACGCCTGCTTGCATATAGGGACTCCGGCTCTGGGACACCTGCTTGCAAGCGGGGACTCCGGCTCTGGGACGCTTGCTTGCAAGTGGGGACTCCGGCTCTGTGATGCCTGCTTGCAAGGGGGACTCCGGCTCTCCGGCTCTGGGACGGCTGCTTGCAAATAGGGATTCCGGCTCTGGGACGCCTGCTTGCATGGGCAGGCTCCGGCTCTGGGATGCCTGCTTGCAAGGGGGGACTCCGGCTCCGGGACGCCTGCTTGAAAATGGGGACTCCGGCTCTGGGACGCCTGCTTGCAAATGGGGACTCCGGCTCTGGGACGCCTGCTTGCAAGGGCGGACTCCAGCTCTGGGACGCCTGCTTGCAAGGGGGGACTCCAGCTCTGGGACGCCTGCTTGCAAGGGGGGACTTCAGCTCTAATACGCCTGCTTGCTAGGTGGGACTCCGGCTCTGGGACGCCTGCTTGCAAGGGGGGACTCTGGCTCTGGGACGCCTGCTTGCAAATGGGGATTCCAGCTCTGGGATGCCTGCTTGCAAATAGGGACTCCGGCTCTGGGACGCCTGCTTGCAAGGGGGGATTCCAGCTCTGGGACTCCTGCTTGCAAGAGGGGACTCCGGCTCTGGGACGCCTGCTTGCATATAGGGACTCCGGCTCTGGGACGCCTGCTTGCAAGGGGGGACTCCGGCTCTGGGACGCCTGCTTGCAAGGGGGGACTCCGGCTCTGTGATGCCTGCTTGCAAGGGGGACTCCGGCTCTCCGGCTCTGGGACGGCTGCTTGCAAATAGGGACTCCGGCTCTGGGACGCCTGCTTGAATGGGGAGGCTCCGACTCTGGGATGCCTGCTTGCAAGGGGGGACTCCGGCTCTGGGACGCCTGCTTGCAAGTGGGGACTCCGGCTCTGGGACGCCTGCTTGCAAGGGGGTACTCCGGCTCTGGGACGCCTGCTTGCAAATAGGGACTCCGGCTCTGGGACGCCTGCTTGCAAGGGGGGACTCCAGCTCTGGGACGCCTGCTTGCAAGGGGGGACTCCGGCTCTGGGACGCCTGCTTGCAAGGGGGGACTCCGGCTCTGAGACGCCTGCTTGCAAATAGGGACTCCGGCTCTGGGACGCCTGCTTGCAAGGGGGGACTCCGGCTCTGGGACGCCTGCTTGTAAGGGGGGACTCCAGCTCTGGGATGCCTGCTTGCAAGGGGGGACTCCGGCTCTCTGGCTCTGGGATGCCCGCTTGCAAGGGGGGACTCCAGCTCTGGGATGCCTGCTTGCAAGGGGAGACTCCGGCTCGCCTGCTTGCAAGGGGGGACTCCGGCCCTGGGACGCCTGCTTGCATATAGGGACTCCGGCTCTGGGATGCCTGCTTGCAAGGGGGGACTCCGGCTCTGGGACGCCTGCTTGCAAGGGGGGACTCCGGCTCTGGGACGCCTGCTTGCATATAGGGACTCAGGCTCTGGGATACCTGCTTGCAAGGGGGGATTCCAGCTCTGGGACTCCTGCTTGCAAGAGGGGACTCCGGCTCTGGGACGCCTGCTTGCATATAGGGACTCCGGCTCTGGGACACCTGCTTGCAAGGGGGGACTCCGGCTCTGGGACGCTTGCTTGCAAGGGGGGACTCCGGCTCTGTGATGCCTGCTTGCAAGGGGGACTCCGGCTCTCCGGCTCTGGGACGGCTGCATGCAAATAGGGACTCTGGCTCTAGGACGCCTGCTTGCATGGGCAGGCTCCGGCTCTGGGATGCCTGCTTGCAAGGGGGGACTCTGGCTCTGGGACGCCTGCTTGCAAATAGGGACTCCGGCTCTGGGACGCATGTTTGCAAGGGGGGACTCCAGCTCTGGGACGCCTGCTTGCAAGGGGGGACTCCGGCTCTGGGACGCCTGCTTGCAAGGGGGGACTCCGGCTCTGGGACGCCTGCTTGCATGGGCAGACTGCGGCTCTGGGATGCCTGCTTGCAAGGGAATACTCTTGCTCTGGGACGCCTGCTTGAAAATGGGGACTCCGGCTCTGGGACGCCTGCTTGCAAATGGGGACTCCGGCTCTGGGACGCCTGCTTGCAAGGGCGGACTCCGGCTCTGGGACGCCTGCTTGCAAGGGGGACTCTGGCTCTGGGACGCCTGCTTGCAAGGGGAGACTCCAGCTCTGGGACGCCTGCTTGCAAGGGGGGACTTCAGCTCTAATATGCCTGCTTGCAAGGTGGGACTCCGGCTCTGGGACGCCTGCTTGCAAGGGGGGACTCTGGCTCTGGGACGCCTGCTTGCAAATGGGGACTCCGGCTCTGGGGCGCCTGCTTGCAAATAGGGACTCCGGCTCTGGGACGCCTGCTTGCAAGGGGGGATTCCAGCTCTGGGACTCCTGCTTGCAAGAGGGGACTCCGGCTCTTGGACGCCTGCTTGCATATGGGGACTCCGGCTCTGGGACGCCAGCTTGCAAGGGGGGACTCCGGCTCTGGGACGCCTGCTTGCAAGGGGGGACTCCGGCTCTGTGATGCCTGCTTGCAAGGGGGACTCCGGCTCTCCGGCTCTGGGACGGCTGCTTGCAAATAGGGACTCCAGCTCTGGGACGCCTGCTTGCATGGGGAGGCTCCGGCTCTGGGATGCCTGCTTGCAAGGGGGGACTCCGGCTCTGGGACGCCTACTTGCAAGGGGGGACTCCGGCTCTGGGACGCCTGCTTGCAAATAGGGACTCCGGCTCTGGGACGCCTGCTTGCAAGGGGGGACTCCAGCTCTGGGACGCCTGCTTGCAAGGGGGGACTCCGGCTCTGGGACGCCTGCTTGCAAGGGGGGACTCCGGCTCTGAGACGCCTGCTTGCAAATAGGGACTCCGGCTCTGGGACGCCTGCTTGCAAGGGGGACTCCAGCTCTGGGACGCCTGCTTGCAAGGGGGGACTCCGGCTCTGGGACGCCTGCTTTCAAGGGGGGACTCCAGCTCTGGGATGCCTGCTTGCAAGGGGGGACTCCGGCTCTCTGGCTCTGGGACGCCTGCTTGCAAGGGGGGACTCCAGCTCTGGGATGCCTGCTTGCAAGGGGAGACTCCGGCTCGCCTGCTTGCAAGGGGGGACTCCGGCCCTGGGACGCCTGCTTGCATATAGGGACTCCGGCTCTGGGATGCCTGCTTGCAAGGGGGACTCCGGCTCTGGGACGCCTGCTTGCAAGGGGGGACTCCGGCTCTGGGACGCCTGCTTGCATATAGGGACTCCGGCTCTGGGATGCCTGCTTGCAAGGGGGGACTCTGGCTCTGGGACGCCTGCTTGCAAGGGGGGACTTCAGCTCTGATACACCTGCTTGCAAGGGGGGACTCCGGCTCTGGGACGCCTGCTTGCAAGGGGGGATTCCGGCTCTGGGATGCCTGCTTGCAAGGGGGGACTGCAGCTTTCTGGCTCTGGGACACCTGCTTGCAAGGGGGGTCCGGCTCTGGGACGCCTGCTTGCAAGGGGGTCTGGCTCTGGAACGCCTGCTTGCAAGGGGGGACTCCGGCTCTGGGACGCCTGCTTGCAAGGGCGGACTCCGGCTCTGGGATGCCTGCTTGCAAGGGGGGACTGCGGCTTTCTGGCTCTGGGACACCTGCTTGCAAGGGGGTTCGGCTCTGGGACGCCTGCTTGCAAGGGGGGTCCAGGTCTGGGACGCCTGCTTGCAAGGGGGGACTCTGGCTCTGGGACGCCTGCTTGCAAGGGGGACTCCGGCTCTGGGACGCCTGCTTGCATATCGGGACTCCGGCTCTGGGACGCCTGCTTGCAAGGGGGGACTCCAGCTTTGGGACGCCTGCTTGCAAGGGGGACTCCGGCTCTGGGACGCCTGCTTGCAAGGGGGGACTCCGGCTCTGGGACGCCTGCTTGCAAGGGGGTCCGGCTCTGGAACGCCTGCTTGCAAGGGGGTCCGGCTCTGGAACGCCTGCTTGCAAGGGGGGACTCCGGCTCTGGAACGCCTGCTTGCAAGGGGGGACTCCGGCTCTGGGACGCCTGCTTGCAAGGGGGGACTCCGGCTCTGGTACGCCTGCTTGCAAGGGGGATTCCAGCTCTGGGATGCCTGCTTGCATATAGGGACTCCGGCTGTGGGACGCCTGCTTGCAAGGGGGGACTCCGGCTCTGGTACGCCTGCTTGCAAGGGGGGATTCCAGCTCTGGGACTCCTGCTTGCAAGAGGGGACTCCGGCTCTGGGACGCCTGCTTGCAAGGGGGGACTCCGGCTCTGGGACGCCTGCCTGCAAGGTGGGACTCCGGCTCTGGGATGCCTGCTTGCAGGGGGGACTGCGGCTTTCTGGCTCTGGGACGCCTGCTTGCAAGGGGGGTCTGGCTCTGGGACGCCTGCTTGCAAGGGGGTCCGGCTCTGGGACGCCTGCTTGCAAGGGGGGACTCCAGCTCTGGGACGCCTGCTTGCAAGGGGGACTCCGGCTCTGGGACGCCTGCTTGCATATAGGGACTCCGGCTCTGGTACGCCTGCTTGCAAGGGGGGACTCCGGCTTTGGGACGCCTGCTTGCAAGGGGGACTCCGGCTGTGGGACGCCTGCATGCAAGGGGGGACTCCGGCTCTGGGACGCCTGCTTGCAAGGGGGGACTCTGGCTCTGGGACGCCTGCTTGCATATAGGGACTCCGGCTGTGGGACGCCTGCTTGCAAGGGGGGATTCCAGCTCTGGGACTCCTGCTCGCAAGAGGGGACTCAGGCTCTGGGACGCCTGCTTGCATATAGGGACTCCGGCTCTGGGACGCCTGCTTGCAAGGGGGGACTCCGGCTCTGGGACGCCTGCTTGCAAGGGGCAACTCCGGCTCTGGGATGCCTGCTTGCATATAGGGACTCCGGCTGTGGGACGCCTGCTTGCAAGGGGGGACTCCGGCTCTGGGACGCCTGCTTGCAAGAGGGGACTCCGGCTCTGGGACGCCTGCTTGCAAGGGGCAACTCCGGCTCTGGGACGCCTGCTTGCAAGGGGGGACTCAGGCTCTATGGCTCTGGGACGCCTGCTTGCAAGGGGGGACTCCAGCTCTGGGATGCCTGCTTGCAAGGGGAGACTCCGGCTCGCCTGCTTGCAAGGGGGGACTCCGGCTCTGGGACGCCTGCTTGCATATAAGGACTCCGGCTCTGGGATGCCTGCTTGCAAGGGGGGACTCCGGCTCTGGGACGCCTGCTTGCAAGGGGGGACTCCGGCTCTGGGATGCCTGCTTGCATATAGGGACTCCGGCTCTGGGATGCCTGCTTGCAAGGGGGGACTCCGGCTCTGGGACGCCTGCTTGCAAGGGGGACTCCGGCTCTGGGACGCCTGCTTGCATATAGGGACTCCGGCTCTGGGATGCCTGCTTGCAAGGGGGGACTCCGGCTCTGGGACGCCTGCTTGCAAGGGGGGTCCAGGTCTGGGACGCCTGCTTGCAAGGGGGGAATCCGGCTCTGGGACGCCTGCTTGCAAGGGGGACTCCGGCTCTGGGACGCCTGCTTGCATATAGGGACTCCGGCTCTGGGACGCCTGCTTGCAAGGGGGGACTCCAGCTTTGGGACGCCTGCTTGCAAGGGGGACTCCGGCTCTGGGACGCCTGCTTGCAAGGGGGGACTCCGGCTCTGGAACGCCTGCTTGCAAGGGGGGACTCCGGCTCTGGAACGCCTGCTTGCAAGGGGGGACTCCGGCTCTGGGACGCCTGCTTGCAAGGGGGGACTCCGGCTCTGGTACGCCTGCTTGCAAGGGGGATTCCAGCTCTGGGATGCCTGCTTGCATATAGGGACTCCGGCTGTGGGACGCCTGCTTGCAAGGGGGGACTCCGGCTCTGGTACGCCTGCTTGCAAGGGGGGATTCCAGCTCTGGGACTCCTGCTTGCAAGAGGGGACTCCGGCTCTGGGACGCCTGCTTGCATATAGGGACTCCGGCTCTGGGACGCCTGCTTGCAAGGGGGGACTCCGGCTCTGGGACGCCTGCCTGCAAGGTGGGACTCCGGCTCTGGGATGCCTGCTTGCAGGGGGGACTGCGGCTTTCTGGCTCTGGGACGCCTGCTTGCAAGGGGGGTCTGGCTCTGGGACGCCTGCTTGCAAGGGGGTCCGGCTCTGGGACGCCTGCTTGCAAGGGGGGACTCCGGCTCTGGGACGCCTGCTTGCAAGGGGGACTCCGGCTCTGGGACGCCTGCTTGCATATAGGGACTCCGGCTCTGGTACGCCTGCTTGCAAGGGGGGACTCCGGCTTTGGGACGCCTGCTTGCAAGGGGGACTCCGGCTCTGGGACGCCTGCATGCAAGGGGGGACTCCGGCTCTGGGACGCCTGCTTGCAAGGGGGGACTCTGGCTCTCTGACGCCTGCTTGCAAAGGGGAATTCCAGCTCTGGGACGCCTGCTTGCATATAGGGACTCCGGCTGTGGGACGCCTGCTTGCAAGGGGGGATTCCAGCTCTGGGACTCCTGCTCGCAAGAGGGGACTCAGGCTCTGGGACGCCTGCTTGCATATAGGGACTCCGGCTCTGGGACGCCTGCTTGCAAGGGGGGACTCCGGCTCTGGGACGCCTGCTTGCATGGGGCAACTCCGGCTCTGGGATGCCTGCTTGCATATAGGGACTCCGGCTGTGGGACGCCTGCTTGCAAGGGGGGACTCCGGCTCTGGGACGCCTGCTTGCAAGAGGGGACTCCGGCTCTGGGACGCCTGCTTGCAAGGGGCAACTCCGGCTCTGGGACGCCTGCTTGCAAGGGGGGACTCAGGCTCTATGGCTCTGGGACGCCTGCTTGCAAGGGGGGACTCCAGCTCTGGGATGCCTGCTTGCAAGGGGAGACTCCGGCTCGCCTGCTTGCAAGGGGGGACTCCGGCTCTGGGACGCCTGCTTGCATATAAGGACTCCGGCTCTGGGATGCCTGCTTGCAAGGGGGGACTCCGGCTCTGGGACGCCTGCTTGCAAGGGGGGACTCCGGCTCTGGGATGCCTGCTTGCATATAGGGACTCCGGCTCTGGGATGCCTGCTTGCAAGGGGGGACTCCGGCTCTGGGATGCCTGCTTGCAAGGGGGGACTCCGGCTCTGGGACGCCTGCTTGCATATAGGGACTCCGGCTCTGGGATGCCTGCTTGCAAGGGGGGACTCCGGCTCTGGGACGCCTGCTTGCAAGGGGGGACTTCAGCTCTGGGACGCCTGCTTGCAAGGTGGGACTCCGGCTCTGGGACGCCTGCTTGCAAGGGGGGACTCTGGCTCTGGGATGCCTGCTTGCAAGGGGGGACTCCGGCTCTGGGATGCCTGCTTGCAAGGGGGGACTCCGGCTCTGGGACGCCTGCTTGCAAGGGGGGACTCCGGCTCTGGGACGCCTGCTTGCAAGGGGGGACTCCGGCTCTGGGATGCCTGCTTGCAAGGGGGGACTGCGGCTTTCCGGCTCTGGGACGCCTGCTTGCAAGGGGGAACTCCGACTCTGGGACGCCTGCTTGCAAGGGGGACTCCGGCTCTGGAATGCCTGCTTGCATATAGGGACTCCGGCTCTGGGACGCCTGCTTGCAAGGGGGGACTCCGGCTCTGGGACGCCTGCTTGCAAGCAGGGACTCCGGCTCTGGGACGCCTGCTTGCAAGGGGGAACTCCGGCTCTCGGACGCCTGCTTGCAAGGGTGGACTCTGGCTCTGGGACGCCTGCTTGCAAATGGGGACTCTGGCTCTGGGATGCCTGCTTGCAAGGGGGGACTCCGGCTCTGGGACGCCTGCTTGCAAGGGGGACTCTGGCTCTGGGACGCCTGCTTGCAAGGGGGGACTCCGGCTCTTGGATGCCTGCTTGCAAGGGGGGACTCCGGCTCTGGGACGCCTGCTTGCAAGGGGGGACTCCGGCTCTGGGACGCCTGCTTGCAAGGGGTCCGGCTCTGGAACGCCTGCTTGCAAGGGGGGACTCCGGCTCTGGGACGCCTGCTTGCAAGGGGGACTCCGGCTCTGGGATGCCTGCTTGCAAGGGGGGACTGCGGCTTTCTGGCTCTGGGACGCCTGCTTGCAAGAGGGGTCCAGGTCTGGGACGCCTGCTTGCAAGGGGGGACTCCGGCTCTGGGACGCCTGCTTGCAAGGGGGACTCCGGCTCTGGGACGCCTGCTTGCATATAGGGACTCCGGCTCTGGGACGCCTGCTTGCAAGGGGGGACTCCGGCTTTGGGACGCCTGCTTGCAAGGGGGACTACGGCTCTGGGACGTCTGCTTGCAAGGGGGGACTCCGACTCTGGGACGCCTGCTTGCAAGGGGGTCCGGCTCTGGAACGCCTGCTTGCAAGAGGGTCCGGCTCTGGAACGCCTGCTTGCAAGGGGGGACTCCGGCTCTGGGACGCCTGCTTGCAAGGGGGGACTCCGGCTCTGGGACACCTGCTTGCAAGGGGGGTCCGGCTCTGGGACGCCTGCTTGCAAGGGGGTCCGGCTCTGGAACGCCTGCTTGCAAGGGGGGACTCCGGCTCTGGGACGCCTGCTTGCAAGGGGGGGCTCCAGCTCTGGGATGCCTGCTTGCAAGGGGGGACTGCGGCTTTCTGGCTCTGGGACGCCTGCTTGCAAGGGGGTTCGGCTCTGGGACGCCTGCTTGCAAGGGGGGTCTGGCTCTGGGACGCCTGCTTGCAAGGGGGTCCGGCTCTGGGACGCCTGCTTGCAAGGGGGGACTCCGGCTCTGGGACGCCTGCTTGCAAGGGGGACTCCGGCTCTGGGACGCCTGCTTGCATATAGGGACTCCGGCTCTGGTACGCCTGCTTGCAAGGGGGGACTCCGGCTTTGGGACGCCTGCTTGCAAGGGGGACTCCGGCTCTGGGACGCCTGCATGCAAGGGGGGACTCCGGCTCTGGGACGCCTGCTTGCAAGGGGGGACTCTGGCTCTCTGACGCCTGCTTGCAAAGGGGAATTCCAGCTCTGGGACGCCTGCTTGCATATAGGGACTCCGGCTGTGGGACGCCTGCTTGCAAGGGGGGATTCCAGCTCTGGGACTCCTGCTCGCAAGAGGGGACTCAGGCTCTGGGACGCCTGCTTGCATATAGGGACTCCGGCTCTGGGACGCCTGCTTGCAAGGGGGGACTCCGGCTCTGGGACGCCTGCTTGCATGGGGCAACTCCGGCTCTGGGATGCCTGCTTGCATATAGGGACTCCGGCTGTGGGACGCCTGCTTGCAAGGGGGGACTCCGGCTCTGGGACGCCTGCTTGCAAGAGGGGACTCCGGCTCTGGGACGCCTGCTTGCAAGGGGCAACTCCGGCTCTGGGACGCCTGCTTGCAAGGGGGGACTCAGGCTCTATGGCTCTGGGACGCCTGCTTGCAAGGGGGGACTCCAGCTCTGGGATGCCTGCTTGCAAGGGGAGACTCCGGCTCGCCTGCTTGCAAGGGGGGACTCCGGCTCTGGGACGCCTGCTTGCATATAAGGACTCCGGCTCTGGGATGCCTGCTTGCAAGGGGGGACTCCGGCTCTGGGACGCCTGCTTGCAAGGGGGGACTCCGGCTCTGGGATGCCTGCTTGCATATAGGGACTCCGGCTCTGGGATGCCTGCTTGCAAGGGGGGACTCCGGCTCTGGGATGCCTGCTTGCAAGGGGGGACTCCGGCTCTGGGACGCCTGCTTGCATATAGGGACTCCGGCTCTGGGATGCCTGCTTGCAAGGGGGGACTCCGGCTCTGGGACGCCTGCTTGCAAGGGGGGACTTCAGCTCTGGGACGCCTGCTTGCAAGGTGGGACTCCGGCTCTGGGACGCCTGCTTGCAAGGGGGGACTCTGGCTCTGGGATGCCTGCTTGCAAGGGGGGACTCTGGCTCTGGGATGCCTGCTTGCAAGGGGGGACTCCGGCTCTGGGACGCCTGCTTGCAAGGGGGGACTCCGGCTCTGGGACGCCTGCTTGCAAGGGGGGACTCCGGCTCTGGGATGCCTGCTTGCAAGGGGGGACTGCGGCTTTCCGGCTCTGGGACGCCTGCTTGCAAGGGGGAACTCCGACTCTGGGACGCCTGCTTGCAAGGGGGACTCCGGCTCTGGAATGCCTGCTTGCATATAGGGACTCCGGCTCTGGGACGCCTGCTTGCAAGGGGGGACTCCGGCTCTGGGACGCCTGCTTGCAAGCAGGGACTCCGGCTCTGGGACGCCTGCTTGCAAGGGGGAACTCCGGCTCTCGGACGCCTGCTTGCAAGGGTGGACTCTGGCTCTGGGACGCCTGCTTGCAAATGGGGACTCTGGCTCTGGGATGCCTGCTTGCAAGGGGGGACTCCGGCTCTGGGACGCCTGCTTGCAAGGGGGACTCTGGCTCTGGGACGCCTGCTTGCAAGGGGGGACTCCGGCTCTGGGACGCCTGCTTGCAAGGGGGGACTCCGGCTCTGGGACGCCTGCTTGCAAGGGGGGACTCAGGCTCTGGGACGCCTGCTTGCAAGGGGGACTCTGGCTCTGGGACGCCTGCTTGCAAGGGGGGACTCCGGCTCTTGGACGCCTGCTTGCAAGGAGGGACTCCGGCTCTGGGACGCCTGCTTGCAAGGGGGGACTCCGGCTCTGGGACGCCTGCTTGCAAGGGGGGACTCCGGCTCTGGGATGCCTGCTTGCAAGGGGGGGCTGCAGCTTTCTGGCTCTGGGACACCTGCTTGCAAGGGGGGTCCGGCTCTGGGACGCCTGCTTGCAAGGGGTCCGGCTCTGGAACGCCTGCTTGCAAGGGGGGACTCCGGCTCTGGGACGCCTGCTTGCAAGGGGGACTCCGGCTCTGGGATGCCTGCTTGCAAGGGGGGACTGCGGCTTTCTGGCTCTGGGACGCCTGCTTGCAAGGGGGGTCCAGGTCTGGGACGCCTGCTTGCAAGGGGGGACTCCGGCTCTGGGACGCCTGCTTGCAAGGGGGACTCCGGCTCTGGGACGCCTGCTTGCATATAGGGACTCCGGCTCTGGGACGCCTGCTTGCAAGGGGGGACTCCGGCTTTGGGACGCCTGCTTGCAAGGGGGACTCCGGCTCTGGGACGCCTGCTTGCAAGGGGGGACTCCGACTCTGGGACGCCTGCTTGCAAGGGGGTCCGGCTCTGGAACGCCTGCTTGCAAGAGGGTCCGGCTCTGGAACGCCTGCTTGCAAGGGGGGACTCCGTCTCTGGGATGCCTGCTTGCAAGGGGGGACTCCGGCTCTGGGACACCTGCTTGCAAGGGGGGTCCGGCTCTGGGACGCCTGCTTGCAAGGGGGTCCGGCTCTGGAACGCCTGCTTGCAAGGGGGGACTCCGGCTCTGGGACGCCTGCTTGCAAGGGGGGACTCCAGCTCTGGGATGCCTGCTTGCAAGGGGGGACTGCGGCTTTCTGGCTCTGGGACGCCTGCTTGCAAGGGGGTTCGGCTCTGGGACGCCTGCTTGCAAGGGGGGTCCAGGTCTGGGACGCCTGCTTGCAAGGGGGGACTCCGGCTCTGGGACGCCTGCTTGCAAGGGGGACTCCGGCTCTGGGACGCCTGCTTGCATATAGGGACTCCGGCTATGGGACGCCTGCTTGCAAGGTGGGACTCCGGCTTTGGGACGCCTGCTTGCAAGGGGGACTCCGGCTCTGGGACGCCTGCTTGCAAGGGGGGACTCCGGCTCTGGGACGCCTGCTTGCAAGGGGGGACTCCGGCTCTGGGACGCCTGCTTGCATGGGGGGACTCTGGCTCTGGAACGCCTGCTTGCAAGGGGGGACTCTGGCTCTGGAACGCCTGCTTGCAAGGGGGGACTCCAGCTCTGGGATGCCTGCTTGCAAGGGGGGACTCCGGCTCTATGGCTCTGGGACGCCTACTTGCAAGGGGGGACTCCAGCTCTGGGATGCCTGCTTGCAAGGGGAGACTCCGGCTCGCCTGCTTGCAAGGGGGGACTCCGGCTCTGGGACGCCTGCTTGCATATAGGGACTCCGGCTCTGGGATGCCTGCTTGCAAGGGGGACTCCGGCTCTGGGACGCCTGCTTGCAAGGGGGGACTCTGGCTCTGGGATGCCTGCTTGCAAGGGGGGACTCCGGCTCTGGGACTCCTGCTTGCAAGGGGGACTCTGGCTCTGGGACGCCTGCTTGCAAGGGGGGACTCCGGCTCTGGGATGCCTGCTTGCAAGGGGGGACTCCGGCTCTGGGACGCCTGCTTGCAAGGGGGGACTCTGGCTCTGGAACGCCTGCTTGCAAGGGGGGACTCCGGCTCTGGGATGCCTGCTTGCAAGGGGGACTGCGGCTTTCTGGCTCTGGGACGCCTGCTTGCAAGGGGGTCCGGCTCTGGGACGCCTGCTTGCAAGGGGTCCGGCTCTGGGACGCC